>OU026095.1:1250000-2500000 GCA_907269075.1 Idaea aversata
GTTATAAGCCTAAATAATACATTAAAGAAGCATGTTGTAGTGAAGGTACAAGTTCAACAAGTGCCCTTGGAGACCGGATTTTACATCGCTCTCTTACGTGCGGCTCTATTTAATTACATTTTAGGGTAAAACCTTAATTTACTGACGTATTTACGATCCTACACATACATACCTACCATTTTTAACCGACTTCAAAAAAAGGAGATTCTAATTTCGTTGCGTGTATTTTGAAGTAGAAACTAGCTTTATATAAGTACAGTCGGTTGTATAATTGCAGCCCTCGGTAGAGTTCGAAATTTACTATTATTGGAATGTTTGCATTCTAATCATTTTTGTTTCATTAATTGATGAGTTAGAAGACTTAAAACTTCAACTAAAGCAAGTGTCTAGAATCTTGCTCGTGTTGAAAACATTCTTATATTAGCCGTTTTGGAGCTCTACGGTGGGTCTGCAATTATGCATCCGACCGTACCTACTTGGAAATATATCCTTATTATTAATATAAAATTCTAGTTTGAACCGATTTGTATTAATCCGGAAAACACCGGTCATCTCAGCTTCTTTCTGGTCTTGAATGGTTACTTGCTACGAGATACTACGGCTACACGAATGTGCTACGCCGCTACGAGATTGCTACGGATGTGCTACGGTTTTTTTAATCAGACAAAGAATCAAAGTGTGAATCTCAGAGACGGGTCGCTCGCAGACTAACCCGGTCCTAACCTACTGCTTGAAAAAAAAGCCGGCTAAATGTGGACTCGCGCACGTACGATGTTGTATTTGGGGATTGTATTGAGCCCTACTTAAATATTTGAGGACAGATAGACAGACAGTGTAGTGAAGAAGACAGAAAAGGGTCCCGTTTTTACCCTTTGGGTACGAAACCCTAAAATATCCCTAATTGAAACTCGGATTTCCCTAATTAAAACTCGGATGTTTTTAATAAATAGTTACGTTATTAAGTGTGTATGAGAATGATGTGGATCTTTCATACCGAAGGTCGGGGTTGGAATACCGCATCGCATTTATGAATTTTTCTTAGGTAAAATGTTGACATTGCTCTTACGGTGAAGGCAAACATCGTGATGAAACCCGCGGTTTAGCTGGCTCCAGGGTAAGTGCGTCGGCTTCAAGCCAACGCGTCGGCTTATGCCGACCCGCGCCCCACACTGGGTGAAATTTTGAGCCTGCCTTTTATAGGAGTTTTGAAAAATGAAGTGGTTTTTTTTCGTGTGTTTTAAGTATGCAGGATTGTTAGGGACATCAAAACATTTAAAAATAATTGATTCTGGTTATGTTATTTTTAAAAAACACCACAAAATATGACTTCGATTTTTTTTTTCATTAGTATAACCATAATCACTTATTTTTGAATGTTTTGATGTCCCCAACAATCCTGCATACTTAAAACACACGAAATAACTACATAATTTTTCAAAATTCGTATGAAAGGCCAGCTCAAACCGCCCATTGTGAGACGGGTTGGGATATCGACGTCGGCTTGAAGCCGACGCACTTACCGCGGTAGGGCCCCAGACGTATGTATTGACGAGTTAATTCCTCTGGACACGGTCGAGAGGGTCGTATAGGTGCTATCAATCCTGCCTACTAGCGCCCTAAATAGCATGGATAAAAATTGCTAGCGCTGTTTATATCATCTAGATTAAGGGCATACGCCAACGACCTTGGTACACAGTATACTAAATAGTTACTACTGGCACCGGTCGCCTTCGTTTGTGTATATTGTTGATTGCTGCGAATGTGTTTTGTTTTTCTCAAAAGTGCTGAGATGGAATTGTAGGTGAGATTTTTACGGACATTTTGGTGTAATTTGAGCCAAACATTTCCTATAGTTTTGAAGCTATCCTAAAATTAAGAATTAAAACTAGTCTACCTTTAAAATGACAAAGAATTTTTGCCTCGAAATTACTTCAAAATGTCGGTAAAAATTTCACCTACAATTCCATCTCAGCACTTTTGAGAAAAACAAAACACATTCGTAACAATTAACAATATTAGTTTTAAGCGACGGGTATTTCTGGCGCGTTGGGTTTGGCAGCATTAAACGTAAAAGGCCAATATTATCGGTTTGTGGCGAAGCGACCCGATTTTTAGGTCGCGCGCACTTTGGACACGAATTTTAATCGTACGTGAACGTACGGTCGTGGTCGTACGAATTGAGTGCGCACACTGCATACGTTTTGATCCGTTTTATTTTTCTAAATTTTAAATTTTTCTACATCCATTGCATCCATTCGTACGAACGCGTATCAAAATCCCAACAAGTTCGGATTGTGTTCGGAAGTCGTAAGTAAACGTACGTTCACGTACGACTAATTCGTATGCAGTCTGCACGCTTCCATAGCACTTAAAAGGATGAGATTGTTCGTACGTCTTCGTACGCTGACGCACGAATGAAATTCGGACGAAAATGTGTCCAAAGTGCGCGCGGCCTTAGCACTGAAGTTAATTTAGTTCTTTTGGTGCTAAATGTAGAACTTTTTATACTGGTTTACCAAATTCGTATCTCGTTTGGTAAATAAGAAAGTCATCGTATAAGGGTTCCTTTTTACCTTTTGAGGTACATAATGAGGTACCTTTTTAGCATTTTTTTACGTGTTATAAACGTACCTCATTATCTGTGTAAGAGTCGTGGTGCTCCTGTATCCAGCCGTGGTCGTGCTCGGTCGTGTTGTCTGCTCCTACCTCGATGATCTCTAAGAAGTCGTATGTACAGCTGAAACAATCAGTTGGTATTAAGAGGTATTTTTTTCCAAGTAACAATTTGTATTTAATTTCTTGTTATAATTTGTATTGTATTCGTTTGGTAGGTTATTATTTAATTTTTGTTTATTTGTGGAATAGGTACACAGGAAAATTAAATAACTAATTAATTATATAATTAAATAGATAGGTCTATGTAATTTTTTTTATTTGATGGCATTTTCTTTTTCAGTTATTTTTGACCAAATTTAAAAAAAGAAGGAGGTTATCAAATCGTCGTGTATATTTGTGATTTAAAATCTAATCTGCTGTAACCTAATTTCATTTCTGTGGGTCCTTACAACAAAAATGTATAAAGGTCCCGTTTTATCTTCTTGAGGTACGTATACCTAAAAAGATTTTACAATTGGGTTGATATATGAAATAAAAACAATAACCGAATTGAGAACTTATATACAGGGTGAATTTTTTATGTGGGCCTTAAGGGCTATATCTATCTCTTATGGCTAAACCATAAGAGATAGCGAAAAATGCTGAAAGGAGTTGCGTGACCGATTTTGACAAAAACTAAAACTGCATCATTGGATTTTTGAAAAAGTCATTACCTTAGCCGGGAATCGAACCTGTTCATTTTCCAAAATAATAATCATCCTATATTTTTGTACCAATTGATAGTTGCTAATAGAGATCAATTCCTGGAAACAAACATAGTATGGCAAATTAAAGGAAATAGCTCATTTTAGTAATCTTCTGTAATTTTCATACAATCATACCTGAAAAAAATGTAGTGAGGAGGTATGGCCAATGACGTAACAAACTGCTGCACTAAAAATATGAACTGTTTTTACAAATTTTATGTAAAGAACTTCATTTAGAACTTATTTTATAATATTTAGAATAATATCACTTGTCCTTTATGTCTCACACTATTGTTTTGCCAGAGACAGAAAGGTGAAAATTACAGAAAACTACAAAATTCAGCAACTTCCTTTGTTTTGCCATACTATGTTTGTTTCCAGGAATTGATCTCTATCAGCAACACTATCGATTGGTATAAAAATATAGGATAATTATTTTTTTGCAAAATCAACAGGTTCGATTCCCGGCTAGGGTAATGACTTTTTCAAAAATCTAATGATGTAGTTTTAGTTTTTGTCAAAATCGGGCACGCAACTCCTTTCAGCATTTTTCGCTATCTCTCATAGTTTAGGATATAGCCCTGAAGGCCCACATAAAAAATTCATCCTGTATAGGTACTTCTTTTTGGAATCGGTTAAGAACACAATAGAATACCATCGTTAAAAATGCATGAACATCGCTTGGCAAAAAAACAGAAGAGCATAGAAAAATCAGTCCTTATTTTACGGTAAAAAGAGCTAATACCTACTATTGAAAAAGTTGTTATTATTAAGGTGCCGGGGAAGTTACATTTGCCATACAAACGTAATATCAAATTACGTGTAAGTACTACAATTTGGAGGTCTTTATGTCACGAGTGATAAGGTATCTTCATCTTAGACTGCAACGTCACTCACGATCTGGCAAGGTATATGATAGTGGTCAAACGCTGACCTATCATTTGTGAAAAAATATTAAAATAGTTTACTTATTTTTATCGTATAAAGGTAATTACGGTAGTATTAATATTTAGTTTTAAGTTCCGAACCTAGTACCTAACAACAGACAGGACGGAATGTAAAAACTAATGAGAGGAGTGGTTTATGAATGGTGTCACTACTAATAATCATTAAACAATCCACCCATCCTTTTTTTCTCTTTTCATCTAAAGGTTGCCTGGGAAAGATCGCTTTTAGCGATATGATCGCCCATTGTGCCATTTTGTTTAGTTTTTATTAATTATCTTATTAGATAAGTTTTATGTTATGCCGTGGTTTTCGTTTTCAATGGTGCAAAAAAAAAGTGACTAATTTAAAAAAAGTTATGGAAATAGGAAACGTAGAATAACACTGTCTAAATTCTTAAACACCTTTATAAGCTAAAATATCCAAGAATTATTAATTAAAGATATTAGGTTTGTATTAAAAATTTAACTTCGCCGCCGGCCCCTTAAAAGCTCTTCTATTAAAGTATTCACCAACCATTTTTTTTCCATCTCCGTAACAACAGTGAGTAGGCATCGTTATATTATTTCTGTAAATAAAATTATCGCCCAAAGCTATTCAAAGAAGTTCAAACGTATTTTTCTTTATTGTTTTGTGGATTATTTATTCAAAGCTCCATTGTAGGTAATTCGGATTTAGAGATAAATAAATATTTATGCTTTTCGTAAAATGGCTTCCAATGATATTTATATGACATTTTATTATTTTTTTAAGTTAAATTTTTTTAGCATAAAATTGATTGTCAGTTAAGTTAGATACGCACTAACATTATAGTAAGTAAACGTGGACTTTGAAGCCATAGTTTAGGGAGGCAGTACGTACATATCATGTAACAGAAACTTAATCGAGTTCTAGTAGGTATCTAATCCCTAAACCCTAAACTTGGACCAACTGTTCGGTTCCTAACCTAAATTCTACTTGTTTACTAAAGCATATAACACCTGGGATATGCCAAGTGTGTCAGACAGGCTACCATTAGCACAGTTTGTAGGCACAACGAGGGAAAAATAACAAAGGAGGCGCTCTTATTCTCATACTTAGATCTATCATGACTGATGCGCCATTTTAATGACACAAGTTTTTGTGCTGTCACACTTAAAAAATATATAGGAGGAAAACATGCGCAACACGACCTCAGGGGAGACGACCCGTTGGAAGACCCAGTGACCATTTTTGAAAGTTTGCTAGCAAGTTTCTTTAAGTATATCTGTCCCATGCCTTGTGGAGTTTCTAAAACTGTAAAAAAATGCTCCTAAGTATATTTTAACGTTTGACGTTTACAACACAAAAACTATCAATTTGTTTTTAATCACTATCACTACATAGTATAAAATAAAGTCACTTTTCGCCGTTCCTATGTCCCTATTTCCCTTTGTACGCTTAGATCTTTAAAACTACGCAACGGATTTTGATGCGGTTTTTTTAGTAGATAGAGTGATTCAACAGGAAGGTTTATATGTAAGTATAATACATGCATAATGTAGCCGTACGAAGCCGGAGCGGGTCGCTAGTAAAAAATAAACATCAAAATTAGTTTATAAACAACGAAGTTATGCCCGACCAGCAGCATTCAGAAACAAGAACCTCCTCCTTTTTTAAAAGTCTGTTAAAGTCAAAGGTTAAAAATGGTGAATTGTTCGCAATTTTTTTTACATACAATGTAAATGGTAGAAAGCCGCTCCATATACGATTAAAACCTCATTGGGTAAGGTATACCGAAAGCAGCTCCTTTGTACTCTGACTCTGCCATTAGTAACATCTGGCCTATGTCAGATAATACAAGTTGAGTTGCCGTGGGAAGCACCACGTGACGACCGTACTGCAAAGAAAGCTTACGCGGGATTTCTGATATTTTTTCCGAGGGATTTGTGACCTAAATACAGTCTACGGCAGACGGGGAGCGCTGTCGAGGTATCCACCACAATACCTACCGTATTGTGGTGGATACCTCGACATTTATACCTAAGATCGTGGGTTCGAATTCCGGCCGGATGGAATTTAATTGACATTGCACTTACGGTGAAGGAAAATGTCGTGATGAAAACCCGGGGTAATTGCGGAAAACAAACCGTATTACGTTTGATTTCCGCATCTAACAAATATTTATATAAGTACAGATATTTGTTTTGTGGTATAGGTGTTTTTGTACGTTTGTACAAAAAAAAATCATTTGCTATTTTTTTGTTATTTTGTCACTAATATGTGCTAATTTCAAGATTTTTTAAAAAACTTTTAGCGGCCCTTATATCCGCAGATACCTTATTTGAATGAATATAACCAACTAAAAAGCCAATTTACCTTAAAAACCCCAAGAATCAATCTAATCATTGAACCATGCTGTATCATGGCCTGACTTATTGCCGGCCGGTGTCCGCGACTATCGGGCGTGCTTCTGGCGCTAATATCGGGATAAAAAGTAGCCTATGTTACTGTCAATGAATCACTGTATCCTCATACCAAGTTTCATCTAAATCGGTTTAGTAGTTTCGGAGCCTATTCGATGCAAACAAACAAATATTTCCCCTTTATAATATTAGTATAGATCGATCGTCTTTTGTTTCCGTTTTGATCGCCCTTTGTTTCAATTTCGATCGTCTTTTTTCCGTTTCAATCGCCTTTTTTAACCACTTAGTTCAGTAGTTTGACTACACGGTAATTTATTCCTTTTGGACAAACTAGTTTGATCAGCAGGAACGTACCACTAAAAGCCAATTTACCGTAAAAACTCCAAGAATCAATCTAATCACTGAACCGTGCTGTATCATGGCCTGACTTATTGCCGGCCGGTGTCCGCGACTATCGGCAGCTTCCGCCGCGACCGGCTATCCATTCCGAGACGTAATAAATTACATCCGGAGCGGCACTCACTCCCTTAACATCTGTCTATGGAACGTAGAAAACGAGGTTTTGTTTCATCTCTTTAGTACGGTTAAATCGATGCAATGATGCTGTGGTTTTGTGTCGTTAGATTTAAAAAGAGTGATCGTATGACCTTTTTTATCTTTTGAGGTGCGGAACCCTAAAAAACCTTTTAAGCCTGTATTTGCATGTTGAATCAGATAAATAAAGAAATGCCCCGTCCGGATAGATATATTTATTTATTTTTATTTATTTATTAGGAATGGGTTTGCACTTGACCATAATATGCCGGATGGTAAGCATCGTTATGGCCTAGATATTAGATTTAGGGACAGACAGCGCCTTGAAGCGAGTTTTTAAATGTTTCTTCTGAATTTATTAATCCGTGGTTTCACCGTAATAGTCGGGTGTCTACCTCATAAAATACGGCTTTTCGTGAACCAAAGATTTCCTTTGGTAAGGTTTGGTCCTTAGGACCTAAGGATAGTTATAAGAAGGGGAGCCACCAAGATTTTCGATGTTAGTTTTTTTTAGTTTTTTAGTATAGAGTGAAAAGTTGAAAAATTGTAATTTCCGTATGACTGGAAAGTTTTATAACAACAACAGGTATCGTTGGAATCAGCGTGGCTTATTGATTATCAAAATGCATATCGCCGCTTCCTAAAGTGGTGGGGGTGCCATTTATGACGTCACAAAGATGGTACCTAATAGGTTTAGATTTTGTCGGTTATTGCGGTAACTATTTACGTAATTTGAAAAAACTAGATATCAAATGAGAGGTAGTAAAATTTCTAACAAAACATGCGAAATCACTTTCATTGTAGGGATCATATTTTGAACTATAATTCAAAAATAGTAATTTTTATGACTTTTTTCTAGACAGAAGATGTTTGGTAGGCAATATAACTAATTAATATTTTAATTAGATTAACAGTTGGGTAGTAAATAATTAGCGTCATTTTCGTAGTATTCCCGAAACTTGAATTTTCCAATTTGCCTTAAAAATTACGAAGTTATGACGAAAATACGACCCCACGCACGGTCTCTTTCGACCGAGTTTGATGCACTGCGCTAGTTACCTACGTGCCTAACCCTGACTGCTATGTCATTTTTTGGTGTGGCGTACTTAATTTGAAAGGTCGTAATGAGTACTTCATTTAATTCTAGAGAGCAAAAAGATCCCACTCAGTGGAGCGGAGATATTTTGGTGTCAATCATACTCAGTTTCATAGTAAGAAATAATTAACCTCAAATAGTCATAACTACTTTATAAAACGCTGCACACGTTTATGCGGTACTTCGAATAAAACGTATTAATTAGAACAACATTTTTGTACTACATCATAAAAAATCCTACCCGGCGGAACCGAAATATTTCGTCTTCAATGCAATATTCGTATTAAGTAATGAAACTGCTATTGTCATTAACTACTATATAAAACATTGCATACCTTCATGCGATACCTCAACCGAAACGTCTTAACTAGAGCTACAATTTTGTACTACATCACAAAAAAAATCTACCATGAGGAACCGAGATATTTCATCATCAATACTACGTCTCATACTTTGTAAAAAGCTCCCATAGTCATAACTACTTTATAAAACGCTGCACACGTTTATGCGGTACTTCAATTGAAAGGTCTTAATTAGCACAACATTTTTATACTACATCATAAAAAAATCCTACCCGGCGGAACCGAAATATTTCGTCTTCAATGCAATATTCGTACTAAGTAATGAAACTCCCACTGTCTCCTAATGAAACTCCTACTTTATAAACGTTGCACACCTTCATGCGGTACCATAAACGAAAGGTCTTAACTAGGGCCACAATTTTGTACTGCATCACAAAAAAATTCTACCATGAGGCACCGAGATATTTTATCATCAATACTACGTCTCATACTTTGTTACAAAGCTCCCATAGTTATAACTACTTTATAAATTGTTTTAAACCCTTTTGACCCTTCTCAAAATTTGTGATTACTTTGGATTTTTTTCAAGTCTTCTTCTCCCTGGTTGGTTGGTTGGTTGGTTGGTTGGTTTCTTTGGGTTTTTTTATTTATTTTACATCTGAATCGTTCAAATAATAATCTAAAAATCAATTCCACATCCCCAATTCATACAAATATAATCCCAAACTTGACAGCTACCAAGATTTGGTCTCAAATTGTTGTAATTTGTTTGAAATTTGCTCAGCTCTTATGCTTTTTAATATTGTTAACATACGTTTACCTACTACAAGAATATTGTCAAAGTTTATGTATATCTAAACCAGGTAAGTGCTACTCCCTGAAGACATTATTTATCCACTAAAATTGTAGAAAATGGAAGTTACAGATAGTAAAAAGTGCAAAATATTTGAAATGTATTTCACAATTTTTTAAATTTCGCTTGTTTTTACTATGTACCTACTGCCCCAAATATTATTCCAGAATTGAAATCCAGACCTTCGATTTATACGAAAATGATACTAAACTTGACTTAGTACCTAAACTTACGCAGTTATTTACCTAGAACTTCGTTAAAGCTAAATCCCCCCTCCCCCTTACCCACATCGAAAAATCAGGTGGCTCCCCGTCCAAAATCCATCTTAAGAACACAAAGAACAATCCTGTCGAAGGAATTCTCTGGTTCATCAATAGCCGTATTTGACTCTTTTTTTTTTTTTTTTAGCCGTATTTTGACAACAAGAATCTTTTCGCAGAGGACGTTTTTGATAGTCTATATAAACCGAAGATAGTGCAACCACCAAAGTTGTATGGACTGCCAAAACTACATAGGGCCAGCGTTCCACTGAGACCAATTGTGAGTCAGATTGACTCACCTACGTATTATTTGGCGAAGCACGTTGCGTCAGTATTACAGCCGTTGGTGGGTACTACGTCGTCTTTTGTGAAGGATTCACGCCATTTTGTGGAAATCCTTAAGGACACAAAACTGGACCCCGGTGACATAATGGTGAGTTTCGACGTGGAGTCGCTTTTTACTAATGTCCCAGTAAAAGACTGTCTGGAAGTCATAAGGATGAAGCTTAGACTGAACGGGATACCAGAAGGGTACATGGTTTTTCTCTGCGGAACTGCTTGGAGGGTAGTTATCTTCTCTATGACGGGGAATACTACCTCCAGATTGATGGTGTCGCGATGGGTAGCCCCGTAGCACCGGCTATGGCTAATATTTGGATGGAGCACGTCGAGACACTTATTGACTACCAGTCACATGCAGTGCGTGTATGGAAGCGGTATGTGGATGATGTGTTCTGTATCATGAAAGGTGGTGGATCGGCAATTGAGCGGCTGCTGTTACACCTCAATTCTATACATCCTAATCTCAAGTTCACCTATGAGTTAGAGAAAGACAGAGCATTGCCCTTTTTGGATGTCAAGGTCATGGCACAAGTAGATGGATCCCTGAAGCACACTGTATATAGGAAACCAACGCACACTGACAAGTACCTCAACGCTTCTTCGCACCATCATCCGCGCCACCTTCTTACTGTGGAGACTTCTCTAATTAACAGGGCTCACGCGTTGTGTGATCCGGAGTTTTTAGACGAAGAACTGACCCACGTGCAGGGGGTGCTCAGGAGAAATGGATACAGAGCTAGGAGGACACGCTCTTTCCGAAGGAGTAGGGAGAAACGTCCAGACGTCCCAAGGCAACCGGCATTTTTACCGTATATCAGGGGGGTAACGGATAAAATTGGTTCAATTTTGAAATCATTTTCGATAAATACCGTGTACGCCCCTATGTCAAAGATGTCACAGCAGGTGGGATCACCGAAGGACATCATTCCTTACCAGACACCAGGCGTCTATAAAGTTGACTGCAGCTGTGGTAGTTCGTACATCGGGCAAACGAAGCGAACGATCGCTGAACGGGTGAAGGAACACATCGCCGCGGTCAAGAATCGCCAGGTGGAGAAGTCAGCGATTGCCGAGCATTTATTGTTATCAGGACCAAACCACTGGATTGAGTTGCATGCACCGCGTGTCCTTTCCAATGAACGACATTACTACCCTAGAATTGTACGTGAAGCGGTTGAAATTAAGAAACATGTCAATTTCAACCGGGAAAGTGGATACAAGCTCTCATCTACGTGGAATCCAGTGATAAAAATGTGCAAGTGTCGCGAGATATCTCCGGATATATCTTCGGATATAGTGAGTGTAGTGTGCCGCGGCCCTTATGACTGTTGACAAAACTGTTTATAAAATCGAGTGTCGGTACTCGACCTACCCTCGGTTACTACCCTCAACTATCAACATGAGAGGACAACGCTCGCCGTTGCTCCAGTCTCCTCGCGACCATGACTATTGTAACATAGTCGAAACGTCGAGGTAAGAGAAATAAAAAACAAAAAATACGCGATTAAGACCCGGGAAAATAATTACTATGAATACAAATCGTGTGAGTTTAAAAAGTTTATAAGTAATATAAGTAATAATAAGTATATTTATAAAAAAGAAAAAAGAATGGTAAAAAATATTAAAAAAAATACAAAGAATAAACAAAACAATCAAAAAAATAACAACAAAGATAAAAAATAAATAAATTGGAAAGGTATAAGTTAATTTAAAAATATGTTAGAAATTATGGTGCCTTAAAGAGAAATATTTCTAAAGTGTCTTACAATGGGCAATGGGTAAGTGATTGTTACTTAATTATTATTTTTATCTAAGATCTCAATGTACATATTGTACATTACTTAGACAATAAAATATCTTGATTCTTCAATGCACTATACCATGTTAAAGGTTAATGAAACTTTGCTGACGGATTTACTTATCCGGATTACTTACTTTACTTAAACGGACGGCTGTCGGCAAGAAACTTCAAAAAACGAACGTCAATTCTTTGGCAGTCGGTAACGGTCTGTCAAAATCAATTAATTTTTCTGTTTTTCGCATAGAATTTGACGTTCGTACTTGTAAGTTTCTTGGTTTTTCGTAAAAATGACGTTAGAAATCATGGAAAGATCGTTTCGAAGCCTAATAAAAATGTATAAGTAAAAAAACTGACGCGCAGATATTTCATAACCGGGTAATTTTAACGAAAAACCGTTTATGCTCGAATTTGGCGTAACTGTAGATTAAATAAATTAGAGCTACGACTACATAATATCATATCATTAGATTTTCGTAGAGGCCTTGCTACAGGCTACAGCTACGACGTAGACAATTCTACGTGTTCCAATTTACTGATTTGACCGAATTTACTGTGGAAATTCCTTTTTAACTTTCAGTCGCCGCGGGCCGCGGGCCGTAGGGGGTTGAATTTCGGAAAACCCTGTACGTGCTCGTCATTGACATACTGAGGGGGAGGTGAGTCAGAGCAAACCCTTATCCAGATACAACGATAATTTTAATTCGTATTGAATTATTCCTTCATGTTCTGGTAGAAAGTTGCTTTATGAAATTCCCAGAATATTAAAATTACTAAAATAGGTTTATTAGCTATTCGTTACCAAAAAGGAACAAGAAATGAATTGTTATAAGGTTTTTTTATTAACCTATACATGCTAATTCAATTAATACGAAATTTTAATTGCTTTACGGGCCGGATCAAAACACATACCGAGACAAAGGGTCTAACCTTTTTGAAATTGTCCCCCTTATGACTTGGCTCTAGCCAAGTCATAAGGGGGACATTCATGGGGGGGGTCATTCATGTTTTCAACTCAAGCAGGGCTCTAGCCCTGCTTGAGTTGAAAACATGAAGTTTAGTACTATATAAATTGACAACATACAAAAATTGCACAAAAAGTCCTAGTATGTAAGTTCTTTCACATAACTTAGATAGGTATCTGTATTATATTTTTTATCAAGTTTTCTCGCGCCGCGACCGCATTAAATCGTGAAATCTTTGTTATGTATTATCAGCTTATTACCTCCACAGAATAGCAGTTTTACCCCCGCAGGGGTAATTACCCCCAGGTTAAGGACCGTGGATCTAGACTCTAGTTAGAGAGATTCAACAATTGTATTGTCTACCAATCAATATTTTCATATTCATAATTTTAAATCGACGATCGAGTTGAGACGACAAAAGCCCCGACATCTTGTCTTCAGCAAGACCGATACATGACGTTCATTGATTCGAATCATTCATTCATTCCCTCGAGAACGAACGATATTTTATACGAGGGCCTGGATTTATGAGATCACGTTTTTATGAGTGTTTCTTGTTTTGTAGCGATATAAAAGCAGGTGAGATTGGATTTTTGAATGGTTTTTGACGACGGCTATTATAAATGTGAAAGTTTGTGTGTGTGTGTGTGTATGTTTGTTACTCCTTCACGCAAAAACTACTGGACCGATTGCGTTGAAACTCAGTATGTAGATAGCTGGAGACCTGGATTAACACATAGGCTACTTTTTATCCCGATATTCCTACGGGATCGGGACTTACGGGATTACTCTTTTACGCAAAAACTACCGAACAGATTGGGATGAAACTCGGTAAGTAGATAGCTGGAGACCTGAATTAACACAAAGGGTACTTTTTATACCGATATTCCCACGGGATCTGGACTTACGGGATCAGGACTCAAGATGTATTTAAAAAGGTTGTAGTTGGGCGGAGGCGGAGAGAGTGATGAAGGGGAGAAGGGTAGGACAGAAAATGGGGAGCACAGGAAAGGGAGAGGACAGGAAAGGGGGAGGTCAGGAAAGGGGGAGGACAGGAAAGAGGAAGGGGGTGAAAGAGGGATAGGATGATATGGGGAGAAGAGGAAAGGGGGACGACAGGAAAGAGGGAGGAAAGGGAGGACAGGAAAGCAGGAGGACAGTAAAAAGGAAGAGGATGAAATGGGGAGAAGAGGAAAGGGGGAGGAGAGAAAAGGGGGAGGAGAGGAAAGGGGATGGTAGGAAATACGGAGGGGATGAAATGGGGAGAAGAGGAAAGGGGGAGGAGAGGAAAGTGGGAGGGGAGGAAAGGGGATGGTAGGAAATAGGGAGGGGAATAAGGGTAAGGAGAGGAAAATGAGAGGGTGGGAAAGAGGGAGAGGAGGAAAGGGGGACCTAACCTTACCTAACCTTCTCCATCCGTGACAGTAATGTGTCAAAAAAACATTCCGGGCCTATCTGGACTCCTATAAACGTAAGCGCTCGCTTCGCTCGCAAGTGTTTGCTACTTCATCCGCGACGGTTCCGTGTTAGAAAAGCATTCTGGGTTTATTTGGACTCTTAAAAATGTAAGCGCTCGCTTCGCTCGCACGAGTTTGCTACTTCATCCGCGACGTTTCCGAGTCAGAAAAGCATTCTGGGTCTGTCTGGACTCTTAAAAATGTAAGCGCTCGCTTCGCTCGCATGTGTTTGCTACTCCATCCGCGACGGTTCCGTGTCAGAAAAACATTCTGGATCTGTCTGGACTCCTAAAAATCTAACCGCTCGCTTCGCTCGCAAGTGTTTGCTACTCCATCTGTGACGGTTTCGTGTCAGAAAAGCATTCTGGGTCTGTCTGGACTCCTAAAGATCTAACCGCTCGCTTCGCTCGCACATGTTTAGTCGCAATGACTAAGCTAACCTACTCCATCCGCGACTGTTTCGTGTCAGAAAAACATTCTGGGTCTGTCTGGACTCCTAAAAATGTAAGCGCTCGCTTCGCTCGCACGTGTTTGCTACTCCATCCGCGACGGTCCCGTGTCAGAAAAGCATTCTGGGCCTGTCTGGACTCCTAAAATCTAACCGCTCGCTTCGTTCGCACGAATTTGGTCACAATAACTAACCTATCCTACTCCATCCGCGACGGTGACGTGACATAAAAGCATTCTGGGTCTGTCTGAACTCTTAAAATCTAACCGCTCTCCCAAACTTCACTTTCCACGACTTTAATTTCCTACGACATCGCTTTTCCAAGACACCGTTCTCCCAAGACACAGTTTTTCCACAATGTTTCTTTTTGCTTTTTCATAACGTTGGTTTTCCACGTCTTCGCTTTTCCAAGACTTCGGTCTCCCACGAGACCTCACGTTACCTTGACGTGACGTTCCTTCCCTTCACGTCTTGCTTTCCTATAACACCGCTTTCCCTTAATACTGGCATTGCTAAACACAAAAACTACTATACGAATTGTGATGAAAGCCGGTAGCAGGTAGCTAGAGACCCAAACAAATAAGCTACTTCTTATTCCGATATTCCTACGAGACTCGGACTAGCGCGGGTGAAACCGCGGGGCGCAGCTAGTGTTATATATATGGTGATTTATTCAGAGGTAAAAATAATATTTTAGATATTAAGATGACGTCAAAACCCGCCATCCAGCCTACCAAATTAAAGAAAGTTATTCATCAGAACGACCTAGTTAGAAAATTTTGAGAAAGTCAGTTCTTATGACTTAAATATTGGTAAATATGATAATAATTTTTAAATTATGATTTTTATTTACAAACAGCTTGAATATGAATCTGATTCAGATTCGTATATCACAAGTTTAGTAGTGTAAAAGTCTAAAGTGTTTCCCCGCACTGCAGCCGCACAAAATCATGAAATCTTTGTTTTCTCTTATCAGCTTTTTACCTATAGAATTGCAGTTTTATCCCCGCGGGGGTAATTACTCCAAGCACAAAATATATAATACCAAAGCTGCGGGTAATAAAAGTTTTTTTAAAACCTTGTTATTAGTGACAAAACAACAAGAAAATATACAAATGAATTGTTTTTTTAGATTGACAATAAAGCAAATATGACCGATTCTTAAGTAGTTTTCCCTACTTTTACGAAATATTGGTTTTTTAATTAAAGTGACAGGTAGCCCTTTTATCCGCCGGTATACCTTAGTATAAGCCCCAGGTTATCAAGAATCAAGATTATTTATTGTTCAAGTGATGTACGGTCGGCTGCATAATTGCAGACCCACCGTAGAGCTCCAAAACGGCTGTTATAAGAATGTTTTAACACGAGCAAGATTCTAAACACCTGCTTTAGGTGAAGTTTAAAGTCTTCTAACTAATCAATGAATCAAACAAAAATTATTAGAATGCAAACATTCCAATATTAAATAGTGGTTTTCGAACTCTACCGAGGGCTGCAATTATGCAGCCGACTGTACATTGAGATCTTAATTAAAATTAATAGCTAGGAACCATGGCTCTAGAGGCATTATTTAATAAGGAAATACATGTAAACATTTTTACTGAGAAAGCAATACCCTCTTAACATTGTTGGATGAACTCCCATCGAGATAACATTAGAGGTAGAACCTTCATTAAATCGATCCCGTCTGGTAAGTTTATTTAGGTAATTTGTCATAACAATAGATTAGATTAGAAGTAATGTCGGTACATTTCGTCACAGAAACTTGCGTAGGTGTCTGATTACGGTTTATAGGGCTAGCGACTAGCGGTTTCACCCGCGTAAGTCTCTTTTTAAATAGTAGGTACTAGCGACCCGCCCCGGCTTCGCACGGCTATATTATGCATGTATTATACATATAAACCTTCCTCTTGAATCACTCTATCTATTAAAAAAACAGCATCAAAATCCGTTGCGTAGTTTTAAAGATTTAAGCATACATAGGGATATAGGGACAGAGAAAGCGACTTTGTTTTATATTATGTAGTGATAATATTGATTTCCTATGACCACTGGATCCTATCATATCCTGCTAATCATTACATAGTATAAAATAAAGTCACTTATCGCCGTCCCTATGTCTCTATGTATGCTTAAATCTTTAAAACTACGCAACGGATTTTGATGCGGTTTTTTTAATAGATAGAGTGATTCAAGAGGAAGGTTTTTATGTTTAATACATGCATAATACAGCCGTGCGAAGCCGGGGCGGATCGCTAGTATATTATAAATGTGAAAGTTTGTGTGTTAGTATGTGTGTATATTTGTTACTCCTTCACGCAAAAACTACTGGACCGATTGTGATGAAACTCGGTATCTAGCTGGAGACCTTGATTAAGATATAGGCTACATTTATCCCGATATTATCACGGGATCAAAAACAATGAGGCGCAGCTTGTACATATTAGTAACTATGAACTACAAAGTTTATCAGCTCTTGTTAAACGGATTTTTGGAAATTGGACCTCTAAAGGGAGGTCTAATTTCCAAAAATCCGTTTTAGTGCTCGCCTACGTTTAAAAAAAAACCCGCCTTTTTTTCTTTTATTTAAATAGATACATACTTAAGGTGCATATAGGGGCCAAACGCAAAATGCCTGTCGCTGATAATTAACTTATTGTTGTAGATACCTTGTCTTTAATTTTCAAGGTCGTGTGTTCGAATCGCGGCCAACCGTCCGCACTCCGCACTAACTATTATTTCGCTTTTTAGGGTTCCGTAGCCAAATGGCGAAAAAACGGAATCCTTATTAGATTCGTCATGTCTGCCGTATGTAACAGCCACTTTTTTCCGAAACTATAAGAACTATACTGTTGAAACTTTGTAAGTATTATATTTCTACATCAGTGAAGTAAAAAATCGTGATGAAACCCGCGGCTTAATTGGCTGCAGACGTTTTGATTCGTTTTTTTTCCATACCATGATTAAAATAATAATACCTCATACTCTTCATTCAATAACAAGATCACAGCACAATTTCAAAACGAAAACGTGGTTTAAAATGTTCTCCTTCGAAAACTGTTCAATTTTAATTCCTATCACGTCTGAGTAGAGTTGAAAGTCCAGAAGTAAATTATTGCAGACAGATAGACAAATGAGTTTGAGATTTTCAACTTTCTTACGGTTTTTATTTTGTTCTTTGATACGCTAAACAGTCTGCTTCGAGAAGTTTGAGTCTTATTTTTATCAAGTTTTATTGAGAAAGTAGGTAATGGTACAGAATAGAATCACAATAGAAACTTTTGTAGGTATCTAAGTTGAACGATCTCTTGGCTGGTGGTTATTATTGAACTTTATTGAAAATGCTGTTATTGGTTGATTGATATTTTAATGATTAATTTTAAAGTGCTAAATAATGCTAAGTGCTTATGAGTACGCGACACGGCGGTCAATTACGAACTAACTGAAAATATAATTTATTGGAAAATAATTGAATAGTGCAAATTGATGACTTAAGTTAAAAATAAGTGCAAAGGTGAATAAACTTAGGTACGAGGCATGGCTCGTACATAAGTTGTTTTAAGTAATTTGACTGCCCCAAATATTCTTTTTATAGAAAAAAATTGTAATTAATATTGTGGGACACTTCACACAGCGCCATCTATCCCCAAACTAAGCAAACAGGCTTGTGTTATAGGTGCCAGATAACGGATAGAATACTTATATACTTTTAAGCTATTGCTTAGATTTTATCGCGGGCCTTGGGGGGCGAATCAAGAAATTCCGTAACGAAAAAACCTAACACCCCCGACAAATGACGGACGATTATTTATGGAGGACTATTGACGGACGACAAATGTCGGACGACTTTTTTTTTTAATTTTTTTTTTTATTATTTTATAAGAACATTTACTAAGACAAGAAATTATTCTCGAGCGTTTAAAGGAACTATAGGAAGAGGGATTATTTCTTGCTTCAAGAAACCTTTATGCAATAACTTTACCGCGGCAGTCCACACGTTTTTTTTTTGTAAATATTAACTTAAATATACATAACAAACAGTCAGACCAGAAACAAATATCTGTACATAAATATTTGTTTGTGGTAGGAACCAAACCCGCAACATTCATGAATGAGAGTTATTGACTGTACATAACTCTCATTCATCAAGTTGCATTACCAATTAGCTATACCCCACCCACCCAGAGCTTATTCGCAAATCTGTAAAAAATATAGTATTTCCCTATTCTGTTATTTTTATATTGTACTAGCGACCCGCTCCGGCTTCGCACGGCTCTATTATGCATGTATTATACATATAAACCTTCCTCTTGAATCACTCTATCTATTAAAAAAAACCGCATCAAAATCCGTTGCGTAGTTTTAAAGATCTATGCATACAAAGGGAATAGGGACAGAAAAAGCGACTTTGTTTTATACTATGTAGTGAAGTGATAGTGATTATCTATTAAATTGTTAAAAAAAACAGAAGCAGGTAACATTACTTTACAACCTTACAATTTGCGAGTGAGTTCTAGGTCACGTGGAGTTCAGCTAATTGATAATGTGACTGTACAAATTGCTTGATGATTAATGATTGAACAGTAAATCGTAATATTAATCGTTATAAAAACAGATTTGTAATTTGTCACCGTTTGTGAATTCTCAATTTGTCCCCAAGTGATACCTACGTATCTAAATCTCGATCATCCATCAAAGCGATAGCACTAATCTCGTAAATAGGTATCTGATGTCTTCCATCATGTTTTATCGTTTGTTACGACTTAGGGATGATTCTCATTAGACCGGGCCGTGCCCGGGGCGCCGGGCGTGCCGTGTACGTACGTGGCCCGGGCGGGGCACAGATTTGAAACGTTACATACATTTTGTATGAAACTATTTATATTACACCGTACATCACTACATATTCACTTCACTACATAGTATAAAACAAAGTAGCTTTCTCTGTCCCTATATCCCTTTGTATGCTTAAATCTTTAAAACTACGCAACGGATTTTGATGCGGTTTTTTTTAATAGATAGAGTGATTCAAGAGGAAGGTTTATAATGTATAATACATGCATAATATAGCCGTGCGAAGCCGGAGCGGGTCGCTAGTTATAAATATAGACATTCCCCACATCGCCATCTAGTCCCAAGTTTAGTAACTAGACTTGTGTTATGGGTGCTAGACAACAGATATACTTATACTTTTCTTTTGTAAATATTTATACTGATAATACATATAAACAACCAGACCACAGACAAATTACTAAGCATAAATACTTGTCTGAGGCGGGAATCGAACCCGCAGCCCTGTGTTTGGCATTGTACCAACTGGGTCGTCGAACCTGAATGATCCGGGCGAACTTCACAGATCCGCACCGTCCCGTCCTCTCGGCAGCTGATAACCCGGTGTAATATAAACGTGCAGCACGGACGGGCATCGCCCCGGACTCGGCCCGCTCTAATTAACATTATCCTTAAGACCATCGAAGACGGTTTTCATAATTTAGAGATGATTCTACCTACTTAGGTAAGTATATTAATTCCCGACCGACGTCTTAGCAGCGAAGCGCTTGAGCCTCCTTGGGAATGCGTATCCGAAACCACATGAGTAGAGACTCATGTGTCCGAAACCGGAATCACCGCGTTTACCAGTGGAATCACCGCGTTAATCGACCACTTCTTCAAAGAGTAAGAAACATTAAGGTAGGGTTAAACACAAAAGATCCCAATGGGTCGAAGTGTTGCTGGCTATTTGTCAGCCCTCGATATACAAGATAAGATAAGATATGAATTCTACTTTTCTCGTATATTTTATCATTCCGATATTCCAAATTTAAGCGCACCGTACACGCTCAATTAGCATTGCTGAGATTCTGGCAAGCTAATTATTTGACCTACTCAGATACCGAACGAAAAAGAAACAAACATTTTCAGTTTTTGAGAATTTTTAGCGCCAGCAAGTTACTATTACTATTCAGGGCGCTGTAGTGCCTAGGATATGTATTAGGGCGTGTTCAGATGACACGCGTCGATCACGCGCCAACCATGCGCATTACACGTGTTGACCACGCGTTGAACACGCTTTGAAAGTTCTATATATAATTTGAGTCTTATGACATATCAATAGATCTCAAATTGCATTTATCCAAGTCCACCCCCTCACACCACGCACACGCCCCGCGGCCGTCCCGCGCACCCCCCGCGTTCGCTTGCAGAAATGCAATTTAAGATCTATTGATGTGTCATAAGACTCAAATTATATATGGAACAAATTTCAAAGCGTGTTCAACGCGTGTGATGCGCGTGGTGGGCGCGTGGTCGACGCGTGTCATCTGAACACGCCCATATAGGAAGTTGGCGTGCCCAGAACCTATACCTTATTCGACCGTGTCCACAGGAACGAACTCGTCAGTACGTCTTGAGCAAACTAAGCCGCGGGTTTCATCACGATATTTTCCGTTACCGAAAAAGGTTTTATGTAAATAATAACTTTATCCCCGCGACTTCGTCCGTGTAGAAGTCGAAAAAAGTCAACATGTGTCAAAATAAAATGTAATTTATCAAACCAGCGACCCGGCCCGGCTTCGCACGGCTATATTATGCATGTGTTATACATATAAACCTTCCTATTGAATCACTCTATCTATTAAAAAAAACCGCATCAAAATCCGTTGCGTAGTTTTAAAGATTTAAGCATACAAAGGGATATAGGGACATAGGGACAGATAAAGCGACTTTGTTTTATATTATGTAGTGATAGTAAAGCACAAAGGAGTATTGAAATCAACTTCGAAGCAAATCACCCCCAAAATAACTTTCTACCCCCTTTTTACCCTCGTTAGAGGATGAATCACAATAAAATACAAATCAAATCTTCCATCAATTATGTTAAAGAATGTTTATGCAAAATTTGAAGTAGATTGGACGAAGGAATCACGTTGTCCCATACAAACTTTGCCCCCCTTTTTCGCCCCCTTCGGAGTAGAATTTCGGAAAATCCTTTCTTATCGAATGCCTACGACATACAAAAAACACCCCCTCCAAGTTTCAGATCTCTACGATCAGCGGTTTAGGTTGTGCGTTGATCCGTCAGTCAGTCAGGAGAAAGCATTTTACATGTATAGATTAGGAAATAAGTATATCGAATAATATTAACAGTGCAAAGATATTAGCTTATGTTATGTTATTACCTAACTTCACACAATACGCTCTCCGCATAATCTACATAAATAATATTTCGAGTAAACTTTGAGTAAGTACTTACAAACTATCAAGTATTCTGTGCTCCAGGTAATAAGTAAGCCACAGGGGGGCCAACTTCGTAACACAAATTTAATTTTCGTATCGTAGCGGTACATTGCTGCCAACTTTATAACTATTTAGGTATGTGAAATAGTTTGTTAGAGTCCGTTTCATAAAAGAAAATAGAAGCAGGGGAAAATCGCATACTTTTTCGCTTAAAAGCTAAATTACAGCTTCAACATGTTTTTTTGTTTATATTTTGTGGAGCTCGATATCTCGATGCTGTGACAAGCCTTACACATCAGAAGGACGTAAAAGCAAAACGTCCTACATATCAAAATGACACACGATCAAAACGACCTAGTAGCAAAACGTCTTTTAATTGGAATGACACAATATCAAAATGACTTGCACCCTTTTCGCGTCGTCACTTCACGATAAAAAATAAGCGTAGGTATATAGACCCAGAAAAATACTAAAAATTGTTTGTTGACATTTAAAGAGTTTATTAAAACTATTGACACTCAAAAAGTTTATTGAAATTTTATCAATCTGTAAGAAGACAACTCCCGCGACAGACCTTGGCAAATGACTTCCAGCAGCCAATGGTCTCAAAATGGCCCAAAGCACGGGTATAGCTTCAAATCAGCAATAGCCACGGGATTTATTTTGTGAAATGAACGCTACATAATCTTAGTACCTATTGTAGTTTGTTTAGTTGTCAGTGAACTGGACTATCTTCTGTTTATGTTAGTAAGGAACGACGCGCGACGGTCGTTAACTATGGAAATTGAAAATTAGTATTCGTTGTTGCTTTAAATTAGTGATGCTATGCTTTGAATAAACGCTAAATATTAGAGTGGTTTGTTAACTAGGTATAAATCTTTACTTTGTGACCGTTTATAAATAATATTAATTAATAGTTTTGTCCTCACCGTTCGATGTTCGTTTTATCGAAAAACCCATTTTTTTGAGATTATGAAAAATTGTAGTTATTTTTATTTATTTTTATACTGACACTTACAAACTACCATAAGGGTGCCTATTAAATAATAATTATAAGTAATTCACATTTCAAGTTTTTCATACGCTCGTAAACCTTGGAGATTAACGACGTTAAAATATTATTCTCATTAAAACATAAACAATGCGTTCGTTCAAAATGAAGCCGCTTTAACGTTTTACATCAACATTTTCCGTACGAATTTAATAAACAGTTTAAACATAAAAGCCATATTGGTTTTTATACCGCATGCAATTATGGTAAAGCGGGGGTTTAATGCGTTAAAGTTTGGAGTTTATTTTCTGTTATAGGCACCCCGTAGCGCAGGTCCGATGCCATGGTGATTTTAATAAAATGAATCTACGCTTTTAAATGCGAAATCGGTAGAGTCACCCTCAAAAATCGGTAGATTTGGACCCGAAATAGGTAAGTAGATTGCGAAAGCTACAATTTTCAGTCTAAAAAATCTGTAGCCTATGTTTATCCAACTGCCGAAGACTTTTAAATTTCACGTATTACAATGACATTAAGTTAAACTTTATCGTGTGAAAATAAAGTCGATAGTTTAAAAAAGCTCCAGAAATGTTAAATAAGTAAAAGTTTCTGAAGAAATTCCGCATAGGTTCTCAAAAATCTTGAGAAAATCAGTTCATTTCGGTATATCGGTAGAAGTGACTCAAAATAATGAGAAATACCTACCGTAAAATCGATATATTCGAGACCACTGTTTTGCTCTGCTTGAATTTAAGCGATGAAGTTTTAGTAAGGAGGTTTCTTATTGGATTTAAGTTACTCACTGCGGTTCATGTTCCGTTAGAAGTTCCTCGAAATGCAGGCGAAGCGTGTGCGCAGTCGGAGCGTGCACTTCGCTCACACACTCCACATCGTCAGGGTACGGGCGAGGGAAACCGGGGCTGGACACTGTAGCGTGTGGGTGCGAGTGAGACAGCAATATAGTCTCGTTGCATTGCGTCTTCGAAGGTGGGTATGGATCTGAAAGAGATGAATATTTTTAGGGAAACCAGAGTCTCTTTTTTCGAATAGTGGGGAGGGTCACATATTGTTAGAGTTTTCAAACCTTGTGCCGCGACTCGATAACGTATCATAATAGCTCCAGCTAGTCGGGGATATCTTTTTTGTCATTTTCACCTCAATATGAAGGTACCGATCCAAATTTGATAAAACAACGCTTACAGTGTTAATTAGCGTAGTCGCAGAAGCGGTCTGAAATGGATAGCCGCACGTATTTGTTATGTCCACATATTTGTACACCGGATTTACACCACTAACATTTGATAAAAATTAAAAGTCCTGGGGGTCCTTAGGAAGTGTGCCCAAAAGGCTGGCTGTGTTACCTCGTTGGATGGCGATGCTTATCCGCTGTTCGAGGTAGAAGCAAGCCGTTTGGTCACCTAAAGCTAAAACCAGTTATTTTGAAGCACTGTAGGTATAAGTAGGTTAACAATACAACGCAATTACTTACTAACGAGACACATAAAAATGTTTTATCGCACTAACTATACTTAATGAAAAATAATTTAATTAAATCTATACGTATTATTCCTTGGGGAAATTAAAATGACACCATGTCTCCTTCGGGACCTGATATTTATATTCAATTAGCTAATTTGTGGAATTAATTTAGTAAGTTGTTGCCGCTATGCTTGGGGCTTTTTGATGGAGCTGTCAGCACGTCTTGTCGAGGCCTCAGGTTACCCCAGAGAGGTTGTTTCAGTAAGGTAATGTCACCTGTGTTTCGGAGACAATGCTTTGGTGACACTTATAACTACCCTTTGTATTTATTGGTAAGTTTAAAACACCTTACTTCCTCCAGTCAGGCGCTGATATCTTTTCTGACATTTTCACGTCTTGTCAGTCTTTTATCGAATACATTTGAGGTAGTGTGTAACAGAACTGCACGACCTAATTTTGCCATCTCCATTTTTCCGTCCCACAACCAGGTAAATTGATGTGCGACATTGATTTATAGTGGAAATCCCAGATACCCCAAATCCGCACTAAACGTTCTGTTTCGTCATTTCTTATTCATACACAAGAAAATAAAATCAATTGCCTGAGTCGTCTTTCTTGCGACTTGCAGACTATGGCGTCTCTAAGTCGCGAGTGATCTTTTACGAAAATGTGCTACATCTTGACCGCATTGTCACCAACCAGGCAATCAGGCAGATGTGGCAGTGGTCAAACGCTGACCTATTATTTGAAAAAAAGTTTACATTATGAAGGCTGCGGTCCAACTTAGATAAACACTGGATGCGTGACCGTACGTACGTGGAAGCTTCAAATTTGTACGGTATACCTACCCTCCTACCTTACCTTGGATCACTATAGTGAGTTTATAGACAATGCTTACAATATAATGTCAATGAATGCAGACAAATATTTAATCTTAGGTGATTTTAATTTGGAAGATGTTAGTTGGTCGATACTGCCAGAAATAATTCATACTAGTGGTAAGGAGCGAAAACTGCGCGAGCTTATGGAGAAATGTGAGTTGCTGCAGGCTAATCTAATTCGTAACGCAAATGGTAAAATATTGGATCTTGTTCTGCATGATTCACATATTTTAACATCAGTCTCGAAAGCAGTATCACTAAGTAAGCTAGATAACCACCATCCTTGCTTAGATGTCATAATTCAAACTAAAGTTCCCTTACTTAAAGAAAACATAGGTACTAAATACAGGTTCCGCGGTATGGACTTCATCGCTTGTAATAATGAGCTCTCAACGATAGACTGGGAACAATACAACAACCTTAGCCTGGATGAGCTTTTACACATTTTTTATAATCATTTATGGGAAGCGATTGACAAATATACCCCCAAATCAATGTCAAAGAACGGTTATCCCTCTTGGTTTTCAAACGCCTTAATCAAAAATATTAAAGAAAAGGATAAATTTCACGAAAAGTATTTACGTTACAACAACCCACGAGATTTCGATACTTTTTCCGTACTTAGAGGGAGAGTTAAACGCAACTTTGATAATTGTTTTAAGCTATACATATGCAGAGTAGAAGAAAGCTTAAAAGCTGACACTAAATTCTTTTGGAAATACTCGAAATCAAAGAAATCCACTAATGACCTACCGTGTCAAATGTTTTATAATGCCACTTTGGCAGACAAGGGTAAAGATATAGCGAACTTCTTTGCAAAACATTTTGCATCGGTCTACAATCATCCCTGAAACAAGCTATACACCAAATTTTCCAGAATCTACCAATAATATTTCTGCTATTACAGTCGCGCGCATTGACATTGAGAAAGCCCTAAAGTCAATTGATACCAACAAAGGAGCAGGACCAGATGGTATACCACCGATAGTCATAAAAGGTTGTGCTAAAGTCTTGATTTATAATAAAAGCCTGTTAACCGGATCATTCCCTGAATTATGGAAGTTGGGTAAAATTGTGCCTGTTTTCAAAGCGGGCAATAAAAATGATGTTAAAAATTATCGGCCAATCAGCGTCCTGAGTGGTTTTGCAAAAATATTTGAGAGCATTGTCTACGAACATGTTTATTGCCACTTAAAACAGATGCTTAGTGAAAAACAACATGGGTTTATTAAGGGAAGATCAACGGCTACCAACCTTATGACTTATACCCACTATCTGCACAGAGCATTCAATAACCGCACACAGGTAGACGCGCTCTACACCGACTTTTCCAAGGCCTTCGACAAAGTCGATCACTTCATATTATGTCGAAAGGCTGAGCACCTCGGAATACATGGATCTCTGTTGCGTTGGCTAAAATCGTATGTTACTAATAGGACTCAATTGGTGACTGTTTATGGATACGAGTCTATACCGTTTGAGGCGACATCTGGGATTCCCCAAGGCTCAAACCTAGGACCACTCCTCTTTCTGCTTTATGTCAACGACCTCATTAAGTCTATCGCATGTAAATGTCTCGCATATGCAGACGATATTAAAATATATAATGAGATAAAAACCATTGAAGATTGTATAAAGTTGCAGCTGGATATAGACAGAGTGTATAGATGGTGTATCCTAAACAACATGACCCTTAACATAGACAAATGTCATCTGATAACGTTCACCAAAAAGCGCCTTGCGATGAAATATGATTACACTATCAATGGTACTTTACTGTGTCGCAAAGACGCTGTAAAGGACCTGGGTGTTTGGTTGGATGGTAAGCTGACGTATACTGATCACATAGACTATATCATAACCAAAGCTAAAAAAACTCTGAATTTTATATTCAGAATTACGAAACCTTTTCGAAATCCTGAAAGTATTACTATGCTTTATGTTGCACTAGCTCGCAACATACTTGAGTATTGCTCGGTTATTTGGTCTCCGTACTACCGAACACATGTTGACAGAGTTGAAGCTGTGCAAAGATGGTTCTTGCGACGCCTATGCTCCAAATTAGGATTAAGACGTAAGTTAGACACATACGAGGCCCGGTTGGAGCATTTTCGGCTGCACTCTCTCGAAACTAGACGAAAGCTCAACGACTTCACTATCTTGCATAAAATTTTAAATGCCCAATGGGATACAAGTGAATTGCTGAGCCGCTTTTCCATAAACATACGGGGGAGTGCTCGCACTCAAAAGTTGTTTTACGTTCCTGGGTGTACCAATAAGGTGTCTTATAATGATCCTGTATACAGGTTATGTAGGGCTCATAATGAAATTAGCAAAAAATTGGATTTGTTCTCTAGTTTGCCATTCTATCGTAAAAATGTAATTCAAAAGTAAGTTAGGATTGCAAAATTGTTTGAATTATTTGTCAAATGAATGTTGTGCATAACTCTTATCGGAGCATGAATTTAATTGTTAATATGTATGCTATTTGTGTATTTGTGTTTTGATTTGTGTTCTGTTGTTGTGCCTTATAATAAATAAATAAATAAATAAATACTAAAAACGTTTACGGTGCATGCTCCTGGCTGTATGTCCATTTTGGATTGCAGTCTAAGTGACAGAAATGATATCAGCAAGCGGCTGAAGCAAGTAAGATAGGGTCATTGATTTCGTCTCTAAATGCAAATCAACGCAAAAATACCAAACAAAACAACTACGTTCTGTAATTTTATCTTTTTCGTCTCCTACATTTAGGTATTTGAATAAAATGTATATTTCTCAGAGAATGTTGTTTATTATAGCTATTTAGGGTTGAGTATTCTTTAAACGGCTCTGTCGTCTGGATGATTCTAGTAAATCATTCGTCTACATTAGGCGCCGTCCGGTACAAAGTCCTTGCCAGTGAAGCTTGTTAGACTAAGTAATTTAATGAAAAGTTTGCCAAAATTAAATAAAGAGTCGATTATTTTTTGGATAACGGTCGAATAAATTTATTAGTGTTATGAACAAAACCCATCTGTTAAGGAGCTCCCCGTATGGTTTAAGTGTGTTGGTATCGTGTGCTTGCTTATTTTTGACGTGACAACGTTTTATAAATTGGTTTGCCGGGTGACACTTCAAGAAACTGCGTTACGCTCTGTTGACGTTATGCGCTCACAATGAGAGCGAGTGAGAGGCACGCGGGCATGGTTAGCCCGCCTAAGAGCGAGAGAGACAGACATAAAAAGTGAAAGGCACGCGTCCCTTCCACTCGAGCACAGTTGTTGTCACGTAAAACTTTCGCCCGTATACCGACTTTACAGGCAACCAGTTTTTTTTTAAATAAATCGTTTATTTAAATAAATAAAATAAAAAGCACATAAAAAGGGCAAAAAAACATAAAATACAAACTAAAACAAAAAACTTAATAAAAATAGGAAAATTTCACACAAAGGCACAAAAGGCTGTCTTATCGCTTAAAGGCGATATCTTCGCATAAGAATTTTATATGACTTAAGGAAAATGTTTATAGTGCAATAAAGTGATTATCTATCTAGCTAATTATTTTTACAATATTAACTATTGGCAACGAAAAATTTGGCAACTTAAAAAGTGCTTTTTATTATTTAATTGTTGTCGTTATTGAGAGTGGGTGTTATGCTAGGTATTTATAGAGTGTATCATTGCATGGAAGACAAGCTAAACCAACGAAAGCCGAGTGATTTCGACTCTTAAGGGAGTTTGTCGTTAAATCGAGCGACATTACATGGAGTTTACACTGTATCTAAGTAAGCATCTATCGTTTGCGATCTCGAACTAGTATAAAGCCTTTGGCACGTAGCGTAGGTGTGCTACTCAATCTTTGTTTGATTTGGAACTTCGCCCGCCCTCCGACGACGATGCCAGTGCCGCCCGCCCGCCAAAGCGGTTTTATTGAAGCACTTAACCAAACTAACAAGATATTCGTGCGATATGGGGCGATTTTTTTTAAATATTTTATTTAACTTGCAATGTATGTATATGTATGTTTGTTCGGTTGGAATATTGCAACTTAATTTTGATCCACTTGAGACGAGAGGACGAGTTTAATTATAACTCCCGTTGCGGTGTCGTACGTATTTTGTATTCGCGATGAGCGGTGTTGGCCATTTATTTCGAAGATCGTGGGATCGAAACCTGGCCGGCCCTGCACTAATGAATTTTCCTTACGAAAAATATATGTGCGCTAATTAACATTATACCCTTACCTACAGTAAAGGACATCGTGAAAAAGCCTGCGGCTTAGTTGGCTTCAGGCGTATTGACTTCTTCTTTCATTAGGTGAATTGGATAACTTGTTGAAAACTAGTGACCATACAAAGGGACCAGCTTTTTCCTCTTAAAGTACGGAACCCTAAACGTGTCTTGGACTTGGAACAGACTCAAACAAAACTTACACAAACATTTTGGCAAGACAGAATTTCGCTCTAATTTATGTTAAAATGTTAATAAATCTTCACTTAGGTATTCACAGAAAGTAAAGTATGACACGAATTTATCTAGATTCCTTAGGTACCTAAGTTCGTTCGTTTTAATTAACTAGCTTTTACTCGTGAATTTGTTCGCGAAGGAGTGGAATTTTCGAAAATTTTCCAAAACGGATTCCTTCGTCGTAATAGCTAAGTAAATAACTAATATCCGTTGTCTGGTCACCATAACACAAGCTGAGTTAATTAGTTTGGGGCTAAATGACGCTGTGTACAATGTAGGTACTGCGTTATTAATAAATAAATAATAATAAATAATTTTATTTCGACAAACTTACATTCATTCATTTATTTATCTGTATGACAAATTATAGCCCGACTATTTTGAGCTGTGCGTTGATCAATATCATTATCACTACATAGTATAAAACAAAGTCGCTTTCTCTGTCCCTATTCCCTTTGTATGCTTAAATCTTTAAAACTACGCAACGGATTTTGATGCGGTTTTAATAGATAGAGTGATACAAGAGGAAGGTTTATATGTATAATACATGCATAATATAGCCGTGCGATGCCGGGGCGGGTCGCTAGTAATATATAAAGTCAGTCTGGACTTTAGATTATATATTTATTTTTCTAAATTAAATATTTATCTACTTAATTAATTAACGACTTACATAATTAAAAGCTTCTGGGCTTTTAGAAAATATTAACAGCAATTTCAATGAAAAGGTACAAACCATTTATACAACTTTGAACGTTATTCAAAACCTTTTAGAATAACCATCTGAAAAAGTTTTGTAAGGAGACCTTTTCGCCACTTTAATATGGCGTCGAAAGTCTCCCTATAACTTGTTGAAATGATAGACTTGGCTCCGGCAAGTTTCTTGTACCTTGTAATTTGGGGTTTTTCCGCTTATTATGTACTGTTTAACATAGATAAGGACAATAATTTAAGGTAAATGTACACTAGAGATTTCAGATAACATGCTTTCATTATATTATTTGTATAAAATAAGTCTGGGTACTTAAGGGCGAACGCAAAATAAAGTTAGCATTTTGGACGCATTTTCGTACAAATACGTATAGAAAACGCACAAACAAACAGAGCCTCTAAAAACTATAAGACCGTGCACATGCATTCAGCGTAAACGCAAAAGTAAAAGCTGGTCGCATTTTCGTGTAAATGCGTATAAAACGCACGAACAATCCCAACCTTCCAAGAATTATAAGAGCGCGCACAGCACATGTGAACGCATCTATCATGAACGTATAATAAGGCTGGCTGTTTCGTTAACTATGCGAAAAAATGAGTGTGTGCGATAAGTTACAAAATCTATCTTGACTATGATCACAAAAAAACCCATGTTGTTTGTGCTTCTTCTAATTTATGATTCATTCATTCCGAAAGCACATATCCTTACTTGGTTTTAAAGACGTTTCGGCGTGACTTATAAGTAAGTAAGTCCAAATAAATAAGGAATGTTGACTTTAACTATATTTACACACTAGGATTACCTCGCGATCTTACCCGCGTAAGTCCCGATCCAGTGGGTCGTGTTATGTTACTCCCAATAAATCAATGTATCCTCATACCAAGTTTCATCAAAACGATGCAGTAATTTCGGAGCCTATTCAATTCAAACAAACAAACAATTAAATATTTCCCCTTAATACCTAAAAAGATAATATTAGTGAGATAAGGTGCAGTAAGTTACCGGAACGGTTCTATCGGCTTAGACCTTGAATGACTACAGTTTTACAGTACAATTTCAAGGATTATAACCCGCCATTAAAATAGCTTGCATAAAACATAAAGTAAGTAAATTACATTGTGACATGCATCGTCGGGGGCAGCCATTACAATGCAATTACTGGGTCCTTCGAGTTTCAATGTCTCGGTAATGGTAACTATTACAAACCTGTCTGAGGTTATTGTAAATAATTAAAGTAATCGATTTTAGTATACAGTGTGTACCAAAAAGCATGTGTACAATCAACGTTCAAAAGTCCACCGGCACCGTAACGTTTACAATTCTGTGCAGCACTATTTGAACATTATAATAACGTAACCTGTAAATCGATCCCACGTCGGTTTGTGTAGCGGGTGGCGGCATATATCACTCGGTCAACTTAATACATAGCTAACATGTTGAAAATAATAATCACACTGAGTTATCTACTTTTAATTCAAGTATTTATGTTTGTGTGTTACGTCTATTAGAAGGTCGTAAGTGCAATACTTGTTGATAGTATTATAGTAGCAAACTTATAGTGGACTTATGACGTATACTGTACACAACGTACCTTACCTATTAACCATTTGGTTAATGAGGAAAAAATAATAATTTAGGAAAACATCCTTATTTTTTACATATCATAGTGACATAGTGTCCATACTGTCATATCATGATGGAGGTCAGCACTTGACTACTATCACACCTGCTTTATGGTAGGTGACGATACGACCTAAGATGTAGCACGCTTTTTTAAAAGAAGACCTATGTACCCGCGACTTAAAAACCGCCAAATTGTACGGGAAAGACAGATGTAGGCAACTGATTCCATTCCCTTGCGGTACGAATAAGGAATGACGAGGCAAAACGTTTATTGCGGACGTCTGGTATTTCCACCATGAATCGGTGCCACATAATATCAGTTTGCCTGGTTGTAAGGAAAAAGTGGCGATGGCAAATTAGGTCATGTAGACCCATTTGCCCAGGGTTTTATACAGAAGTTGACTACACCATTATTATTAACTGACCCCTATGGAAATATGATCTGAAATAAACATATATTTATTTTATATACCTAATGGCTCGCTGCTAATAAAAGTGTTGCCGAATTTTGGAAATTCCTCAAATTTCCAGTAAAATGACTGGAAATTTAATTAATTTTAATTATAAGACCACTGTAACCCATATTTCGTGCAAATTAATTAATGAAATGAAATTTTACCGAACTTTATATTTAAATATTTATTTTATTTTCATGCAAAATAATCCATTTTTATTTTTTACTTGCCTACTCTTAATATTATATTCATTAAGCTGAGCTGAAAACAAAATACAAAGCCGGTCTAAAAAAGCATAAATCACTCCCTGAACCTTATAATTTTGATGAATGTTAAAATAATTATACTTGTCCGAAGTTGACAGGAAAATGTTTTGTAGAAACACCCACACGACGGCATATAATGTTAAAGCGTGAAGGTACATATTGTAACGAAACGGAAGGTTCCGTTACAAGTTTAATGAAAAATTTAGAAAAGCTAAAAAAAAAAAGAGAAAGAAATCTTAAGAAGTTGAAGTTGAAGAGGGTCGGTCCGTCAGTCCAGCCCTACCTGATAGACCTAACAGCTCAATACCCTCAACAATAAAATACAAGAAAAAAGATTAACAATTATAATTAAAAAAAGATAAATAAATACATTAAAAAATAAAAAAAGAACACTTAGCTAGGTCAGTGCAGAGGTATTCGATAGCTGTAGGTATACTACGTTCTCCTTTATTGTCTGTTTAAATCATGGTCATAACCAACTCCACCCCTTTCTTGCTCCTTGGTCATCAAGTTTATACACGCCAAGTCAACGCGTTGTTGTACAGATTCGTCCGTAATAACGTAGGATTAGCAAGAAAGTGCGTTAATCTCGTCGTCGTCGATGTATGAACCTCGTATGAACACACACTGTGTAATCGAATCCAATGTATTCAGATAATATTTTGTCATAAAACTCCGCACCACAGCCAGAATCGACTTATTCAGCACAAACAAATAATAATAATTCTCAATCAGGAACCAAGAGACTATTTTCTTATTTTTGTAATTAATCTTCCAAAAGTAATGTCTCAGTTTATTTCCCAATCTCCTTGATTGACAATGTCAACATTCAAAACTCAAAATTCAAAATTTTTCTTTGTCGACAGTAAAAAAAAAGGTTATAAACAACATAAAAATAAGGATAACTTTATTAAAGAATGAGTTAATGAGATGATAAGATCAAGGGGTGGCATTATAGATGCCACAATATTTACGTCGGCACAATAATTTAGAAAAGTTTTTATAATGGGAAAATTTTCCTATAAAAACTGAAAAAATATTTTTTCTTAAGTATTGATTTTAACTTTCGATCGTTTCTTATTTTTGTAAATAGTTGGATTACCACTTTGAAACTATAAGAGTTAGTTGAAATTCCTTGTTAGAACTACGGAACTCTAAAAAAGACAGTGTGTGAAAGCCCTGTCTGACTGATAAGTATAATTAACGCACAAATTAATTAACGCAATGCCAATTTGGCATACAGATAGCTTTAATGACTTAGATATACGCTCAGAAATTATTCTGGAAAATTATCCCCTAAGCGGACGACGTTGCGAATAAAAGCTACTTAGTTATTACTAAAAATCAAAGCTTCCATTTGCAAGCTATTTTAGGATCCACAATATTAGCACGAAGTCAAACCTCCTTGGCCCGATTTCAGCGAGCTAAACTAGAATTAGATCGCAAATTGACTAAGCACAGTTTATCCTCAAGAGGGAAGCCTTATATGAGTTAGTTTCAAACTGAGTTCCTTGCTGTGTTCGCTTTCTAATTAGACGGTGTGGTGTTTAACATAAAGTGTTAAAGATCTGACACAACAAAATATTGAGGGACTTATAAAAATAAATAAACCACCATTTTGTAGCGGCGGCCACTTTGGAACTATAATGATACTGAATATTAGATTTCTAAAAATATTTATTAAGTATTATGTTAAACTCAAACTAAAAATAATGTATTCCATAGGTGTAATTCAGTTCACGTTAGGATGTGTGCCTTCGGAACGCGCCCACCAATGCGAAGAAGGCACAAGAAACTCGGTGTTTTTTTTCTTTTTTGTCATCATGAACACAAAGGTCAAGATAACAAATATTTTTGAAGATATATTTGAAATGGAGCAATTAAAGTTATGTCAATGGGTCCTTATCAATAAGGTACGACGAAGTATCATCATACGCCTTATCGCACAATTTCTGCTTTATAAAATTACTAGCGACCCGCCCCGGCTTCGCACGGCTATATTATGCATGTATTATACATATAAACCTTCCTCTTGAATCACTCAAAAAAAAAACTGCATCAAAATCCGTTGCGTAGTTTTAAAGATACAAAGGGAAATAGGGACAGAGAAAGCGACCTTATTTTATACTATGTACCTAGTGATTTACTACAAATAAAAAAAATATGGGACTGTTGCACTTTTTAGGATAGTGGCACCCTTAATTTGATAAACATTTTAAATGGTAAAATAGCCTTAAAATTGCATTTCTAAAGTATGACTATTACAGAAATCGTGTTCACAGTTACAGCATCTCGCGATAACAGTAAACACTAACACACGCGATAACTCGCCACTTGCCCTACTGCGATAATTGCACATTACTGTGACTTAGTGCCACAGTGGAAGTCTAACAGTACGTAGTCTGCAAGTAACGGGGTAGAAAACAATTTCCGTGTGTCAGAATTATAGTGGCGATGCAATAGAAAATAATGGGCCGATATAGATTTTTGATATTGAAAATTGGTTATAGTATGCGATGTGCTATCTAAGCCAGGAATCGAAATTGAAGATAGGGTAGGTACTTGGATTTTTATTGTAAACTAGCTGTCCCGGCAAACGTTGTTTTGCCATATAAAAAAAATGTGATAAATGAAGAACCGCTCGACCGATTTTGTGCAAACTTCCCATAAACCATCTACTAAATAGTCCGAACAAAGCTTAAACATTTGGTTTGGATAGGTGCGCCCGTTCTTGAGTTATAAAATTACAACGAAAAGTGGCATTGATTTCTATATAATACAGCAAATCAAAAAAAAGGGTCTGTTGTCTGTCTGTTTGTTTGTTACAATATCTACAATTAAAAACGCCTAAAACAAGTGAAATCTGAGGAAAGTCGTGGTATACTTTACATCAAAATCCAATTAGTAGGTGCTGAGTAATCAACAAAAAAACTGCAGCCGCTCGAGAAAACCCCCGGTCGAACGCCTTACAACAAAGACGAACGTCACAGATAGTGTATATCCCGATATTCCCACGGGATCGGGACTTATGCGGGTTTGAATATGGAATATTTCGTATATTTAATTTCATCCGCGTAAGTCCCGATCTCGTTTGAATATCGAAAAAAAAAAAAGAATATTTCGTATATTTTATTTCACCCGCGTAAGTCCCGATCTCGTTTGAATATCGAAAAAAAAAAAGAATATTTCGTACGTATGTTTAATTTCATCCGCGTAAATACCGATCTCGTTTGAAAATCGAAAAAAAAAGTAAGTATCCTATGTCCTTCTCCTGGTTCTAAGCTACCTCTCCATCTATTTTCAGCCAAATCGGTTCAGCCGTTCTCGAGTTATAAATAGTGTAACTAACACAACTTTCTTTTATATATATATATATATATATAATAGATGAGAAATAAAAATGGATTGTAAGATGGTGCTTTTTAAGAATCTACACTAACATTAGGTATAAAGAAGAATTTTGATAAAACTTTGTATGAGAATAAATTGATTCATTAGGAGTGTTATACTATACGCTACTTTTTATTCCGATATGACCATGAGATCGGGAGTTACATAATACAAAGCCAGCGTTTGTCCGCTATTAAACCTGTCGATTGTGGGTGGCGATGCGGCCTAAGAAGTACACGCTTATATAGAAAATATTAGTTCAATTGCCTTTTGAAGTCCCCAAATTGCTAGGAAAGAGAGTAGAACGCAGGCAACTCCATTTCCTAGCTGAACAAATGACGAACCAAGGCAAAAAATACTGAAAGATGTCTAGGACCAGGTAGTAATCGACGAAGTTTGATAAGACATATAGCTTCGTCTTTTCAAACTTCGTCGTCGGGGCTCACTCTACAGTCCTTGCCTTCCGTAACCGAGTAAAATTAAAAAAGAATACCATTGATTTGTCAGCTGATTATAAAGCCATCTATCGTGTGATCGGAACTCAAAAAAAGGGATTGTGTATAATTTTCAACTGCAATGCCAGTTTCCCACTAAAACGCCAACACTGTGCCCAGCACGAGTCACTTTTACAAACAGTTTAACGAGTTTCTCCTACGATTAGCACACAAATGCAATGTTTACGTGTGTTCACGTCACGTAGTCACGGTGTCTGCGTGTTTATTTACATGGTATGTTACACAAAAATCTAATTTAGTCTGGCAGGGCAGGGATAAGGTGCAGAATGGTGGAGATTGGACTAAAGTAAGATAGACCATTTCCCTGCAATAGGACATTAAAAGTATTAGCAATTTTAATCCATGCTATTCAGTTCGGTCTAATGTATGGAACATGTATTGAATAGAGTAGGCTTGCCCAGCATCTATATCATCCTCTCAACTTACTGTGTCCAGAAGAAATAACTCGTCAATACGTGTACAGGCAACTATGCCGCGAGTTTCAACACGATGTTTTCACATTTTAAGTGATAGGTACTATACCTAGATAGGATATAAAAAAATGGGTGCGTGTACTCATGTACGCGCAAGAGAAGTTATACTTCTAGAAGTTTTACGTCCGTCTGTTCGTCCGTCCGTCCGTCTGATATTTATTTTGCGGGCAGCTTCAACCTGTTACTTTAGTATTAAAACACAGTGATGCGCGTGCATCTTAAAATTTCACTCTCATAATTTTTTCATAAAGAAGTATAACTTCAAAAATGTGTTCCCTGCTTAGATTCAATTCAATCTTACCTGCAAGCCCAGACCGTTCACAGACGAAGTAGTTGTGCTCCCTGCAGCCGCGGTCGTTCCACATGAAGGTGGGCTCCGCTGGCGCTGGCCGGGGCGGGAACTCGCGTCTAACTTCCACACAATCCTGACCCGAGGTGCCGTCGTCATTGGGCTGGCTGCTGTGCTTCCTCCAACCGGGGAACCAGTCTGTCAAAGGTACATACATAACTAGCAGACTAGCAGTCGGCGCCATATTGAAGATGTATGAATCGACCAAAAATATAAGGTCGATCTGCAAGTTGATTATTCTATAAATACCTATATTTACATATACAGCACATATACAGCATCATACAGCATGCGTCATCTTTCCCCAAGTTAAGGAACTAGGCTTGTGTTATGGTGCCCAGACAATGGTTAGAGAATACTTATATATTTAAAAAATACATTTTACTGCTCCGCGGTTTCACCCGTGTTTCTCCCGATCCCGTGGGAATATCGAAAAAAGTAGCCTATCTTACTTCCAATGAATCAATGTATCCATTAATCGGTCCAGTAGGAGCCTATTCGTTACAAACAAAAAAACATTCCTCTTTATAATATTAGTGTAGATTCATACAGGGCACGGGTTTTGTTTTAAGTTTTAGTCGGGAATAGAACCCGGACATCGGATAAATTTTCCACTAATTTCCGAACTATCGCGTTAGTTCGGGATCACACGAGATTCAAAGTCGCCTTTGTTCACCCTCCATGCAATACTCAACATAATTTGTTCATCAAATTCGAACATCCCTTAAGGTGAAAGGGTACCTGCACACTCTCCATACAAACGTAGTCGACTGTTTCCTCCCTGGATAATGAAACTAGCACAAATATTTTTGTGCCACAAAACCTATAACTGCCATGACTATGTTTTGGTTTTTTTCATTATCTAATTATCATAGAAATTAATTTTAAAAAATAAAATAAAAAAAAAAACAAAAAAATAGGGGCATGGTCATTGGTCATGGCAGTTATAAGTTTTATGCACCAAAAATATTTGCTCTGGTGTCATTATCCAGGGAGAAAACAGTCGACTACGTTTGTAATAGTTTGTATGGAAAGAGCCCCCGGTACCCTTTCCTCTTAAAATGTCCGAATTATAATTAAGTATTAAGAATTATTTGCTACTAGATAAGTTATCAAAAACGGATACCCTCGGGTATTTGAGCCTTCGTAACACCTGATATCCTTACTCCATATACACGCCAAAAATATAAAGATATTTTGTTACAGGAAATTAACAATTTCATCGAGAATAAAATGAAACCCTTACAAATGAATGAAAGAAATATCTAATTAATTTGGTTGTATGAGTTAAAATTTCACCGTCAGAATAACGTGTGTGTTGCTTTACATTTCGTAATTTCACTAATGTTTTTAAAAAGATTTTTTATTATTATTTTTGTTTAGAAGAAAGAAAATGTTAAATTATTAAGCTACGATTGCGCTACGATGGTGCTACGAATGTGTACATACAGCTTAAAAATGTACGTGAAGAATTAACAAACTTTTATTTTTTTTGAAGTTGGTTAAATATCTACCTGGATAATTAACAAAAAATATGAAATTTTGTTTCAAAACTACGAATTCGTTTGAAATTAATTTAAGAGGATCACATAACAATGACATATTTCAATGTTTTTTTTCCGTATGTTATTAATATCAATCGCTTACATAGTTTGTATCTTAGGTTTTAGTATTATTTTTGTTTAGAAGAAAAGAAAAGGTGCTACGATTGCGCTACGAAGGTGCTACGAATGTGTACATACAGTTTAAAAATATACGTGAAGAATGAACTGAACAAAGGGTTGTTCAGTTCATTCGCAAAAATAGCGATATTCATAATTTCAACTTAAGAAACAGGGATGAGCTGACCTTGCCCGGTAGTAGGCTCCGGAAAATAAGCAGGTCGTTTAATAGTACATGTGTGCTCTATTACAATAAATTACCTAAAGATGTATATGACATGTCCATTAACAAATTCAAAACTTTTATAAAGCATAAATTGTGCGGTAAGGCATACTATGATACCTCTTCGTACCTTAATGATAAGAATCCATGGATGTGACTTTAATTGCTCCATTTCAAATAATACCTTCAAATATTTGTAATATTGACCTTTGTGAGCGTGATCACATACAAAAAAAAAACCCCATGAGTTTCTTGTGCCTTCTTCTCATTGGTGGGCGCGTTCCGAAGGCACACATCCTAACTTAGTTTTTAAGACTATTTCAAGTGATCATGTGTATATAAATACATAAGCATTGAAAGAAATAAAGGAATTTGAATTTGAATTTAAATTCATTCTTCACGTATATTTTTTGTATTACACTTTGTTTGAAGTTGGTTAAATATCTGCCTGGATACTTAACAAACAAAACTACGAATAAATTTGAAATTAATTTAATAGAATCACATGACAATGACTTAAAAGAAAATTTTCATCCTTTTTTTCCGTATGTTATTAATCTCAATCATTTGAATAGTTTGTATTCTAAGCTGTAGTTTCAACATCAACAATCAAACATATAGTTTGATTGTTTCTAACAAATATAACTTTAACTTGAAACACCGAAATCTGACAATATTATGCAGAATAGAACTATTTTTGTATAGATGACGAACATACACACTTAACTTATAGATTAACCTTTGCTATAGGTATTTATAATTTTACCTATTATTGTACGTATAATTTTACCTATTATTGTACGTATAATTTTACCTATTATTGTACGTATAATTTTACCTATTATTGTACGTATAATTTTACCTATTATTGTACGTACGTAATTTTAATATCATGTAAGTACTTTGTTAGAATTAATTTTGTGTTTTGTTTTTATGGTACAACAAAGTGTTTATCTATCTATCTATCTATCTACGTACAGTAAGGGTCATAAGTAAATTATCAGTTTGCTACAATAATACTATCAACAAGTATTGGAGACCTTCTTGTAATAGACGTTACAAACAAATTTAAATACTTGAATTAAAAGTACTCAATGTAATTATTATTTTCAAAATGTAAGCTATGTGTTTAGTTGTGTGAGTGGTATAAGCCGCCACCCGCTACACCAACCGACGTGGGTTCGATTCACAGGTTACGTTGTTATAATGTTCAAATAGTGCTGCACAGGATTGTAAACGTTACGGTGGGCAGATACTTTTGACCGTGGATTGTACATCCGTAAAGCATAAACTGCTAGGCACTGTATCGTGTAAAAACTCCAAAATCATATTATACCCAGTTCTTCAATAAATATTTTCTGATTCTGATATGTAATTCTCTTAATTCAGGAGTTCGCAATCTATCGGACTATAACAGTAACATAATACATATACCATTAACAAATCATTACAATAACACTTTGTAACAAAGAAAACCCTTAGCAACCGCACAATTTAAGTAACAAATACCTAAACTATTCGGTCCTAAGTGCAACTTCGGTCAGGAGTTGGGTAGTTTAGAGAATTCTAAGAGACAAAGGAATTTCCAGCTCTACTTGTTGAATATAACTTTAAAGCGTTGTTAGGGAGCTCCTCATATGATTTAAGAGGAAAGGGTACCGGGGGCTGTCTCCATACAAACTATTACAAACGTAGTAGACTGTTTTCTCCCTGGAAAATGACACTAGAGCTAATATTTTTGGTGCATAAAACTTATAACTGCCTTGACCATGTCCCTATTTTTTGTTTTCTTTTATTTTTTTAATCTTAATTTCTATGATAATTAGAAAATGAAAAAAAAAACATAGGGGCATAGTCATGGCAGTTATAGGTTTTATGGCAGAAAAATATTTGTGCTAGTGTCATTATCCAGGGAGGAAACAGTCGACTACATAATGAAGAGAGCGCAGGTATACCCTTTCACCTTAAGTGAATCTGTTGGTTGGTACCGTTTGCTTGGTGCCACCTTGTCATGGAAACACTGAGGGAACTTGGTTCATTCTGTCGCCAGTGGCTTCATGATATTTACCTGAACCGTTTAGTGGTGTCCCGAAATTATTTGCGTTTATTAGTTTTAGAATATAAAGTGTAAAAATGTCGTAAAGGTAGAGTTATCCAGATCGGTATGTAATTGCTACTAAATAAGATAGTAAGTGCCCTTAAATATATGTTAAACGTTAAAATAAATGAAATAAATATTGCAGGACATTCCACACATCGCCATCTAGCCCGAAGGTAATTAACTAGACTTGTATTATGGGTGCTAGGTTTTTCTTTCGTAAATATATACTTATGATACATAGAAACAACCAGACCACAGACAAATATTTAAGCATAAATACTGGTCTGAGGCGGGAATCGACCCGCAACCCTGTATTTAGCAGCCCGGCGTGGTGACCACTGTGCTAACTGGGTCGTCAAATATATTATAGTTCAGGATATGGCCCTGAAGGCCCACATAAAAGATTCACCCTGTATATTACATAATCCCATTTTTGAATAAACGTTGATATAAATGTGAGTAGGTATTCATAATTGCAGACCCATCGCAGAGCTCGAAAACGGCTGTTCTTAGAATGTTTTCAACACAAGCAAGATTCTAGGCACCTGCTTTAGTTGAAGTTTAAAGTCTTCTAACTCATCAATTTATCAAACAAAAATTATTAGAATGAAAACATTCCAATAATAGTAATTTTTGAACTCTACCGGGGGCTGCAATTATGCAGCTGTACCTAGATATAAACACTGTACTATATAAAATCTAGACAAGACAAAACCTACGTCGGGTCGGCCAGTTCTAAATAGAAGCAATAAACATCCTTTGACGCGTGAAATGAATAATTCCAACAGTTGATGGTGGACGATTTGTCGGTTATTTATGATCATTACACGAACTCTTGGTGCGATTACGTCCGGAACTGTTGAGAGCTCGAACTAATTTACTTTTGGCTATTTGGTTTTAGGTATTCTTCATTATTTATACATGGTTATTGTATATGAAGGCGGTTGAGGGCTACATCTGTGCACCGTGACAATCAACATTTGTAGAAATCAAAAGGCTAAATCTCGTAAATAACTTTGTTCAAATTACATTTTATTAACATTTCGAAGTAGCTCAAAATACCCTCAAAGTTAGCTTTTTATAAAAAAAAAACTGACTTTAAGGGTACCTTTTGCAATTGAAATGCAATCGGAATGATATTGAAATGTAATTTAAACAACGTTATTTACGAGAATTGGCCTTCAGGATATATTTCGAAAATATTGAGGTTATGCTTACCCGAAAATCTACTGTTACTACTACTAGATCATTAGCCTTAAGCTTGTGCTTATTTTTTAAGTTTTATCGACTGTTCGTAGTCTGAATGACCTTTAATTATAAAAATCTGCTGATTCTCGAATTAACATAATCTCAATTATTTCCTAAAATTATTGGAATTTCTAAAAGTCGTGGAACAAAAATTGACGGTTAAGGTGTACAGAACCGCTTGCTTATATAACTACCAATAACCCTGTATATATCTATACTAGATAGAATATTAAAATAGCCTTCATCGATAACTGGACTATCCAACATAAAAATAATTTTAATTCTTTTAGTTCAAACAAACAAACTCTTCAGCTTTATAATATTAAGTATAGACTAGCATTGGCCCACGACTTCGTCTGCGTAGAAGTCGAAAATGGTTCTAATAGGATTTTTACTTGTAAAAATACGAAACACGTGTTGCATCAATTTTGATAGAGAATGTTTATGCAAAAAGTATATTGGACCTAGGAATTGCGTGGTCCCATGCATTTTTTGTCCCCCTTTTTCACCCCCTTAGGGGAAGAATTTCGAAAAAATCCTTTCCTTATCGGATGCCCACGTCATACAAAGAAAACACCCTCCAAGTTTCAGGTCTCTACGTTCATCGGTTTATATAGGCTGTGCATTGATCCGACAGTCAGTCAGTCAGGACAAAGGATTTGATATGTATAGATAGATGTATATAAATATAACAGTGAAAAAGGCTCACCAAGAAATCTCTAAAACTACAAGAGCTACGAGTCTGAAATTTCACATGAAAAGGTTTCTTTTAGGGCGTAGATGAGCTAAGAAAGGATTTTTGGAAATACGACTTCTAAAGGGAAAAGAAAACGCTGATAATATTGGCTTTTATTTCTGTTTTTATTTTTAAACTAGCGACCCGCCCCGGCTTCGCACGGCTATATTATGCATGTATTATACCTTTCTCTTAAATCACTCTATCTATTAAAAAAAACCGCATCAAAATCCGTTGCGTAGTTTTAAAGATTTAAGCATACAAAGGGATATAGGGACATAGGGACAGAGAAAGCGACTTTGTTTTATACTATGTAGCGATGTTATGTGTGTTTTTAGTTTGAATAAACTGTTTACCTATTTTTTTTTTCTTGTGATTCCCGCCAAATCTCAGTAAGTTACCCTCATACACCTAACTAAAGAAAACACTACGAAGGTTTATGTACACTTTCTAAAAGAAGTTTCTTTGAAGTAGAAATACCTCTTCGAATGGTACCTTTTTCAAAAGAAATCCCAATTTATCTTTATTGAACCTTTTTGATGAATACCTATTAAGTCTCGAGAGTAAATAATATATAAGATTAAAATTGTATTGAATTTATTTCATTGATATGTGTTGAGACTTTAGGGGTCTTTGCGTGGAAAATGAATGAGTGTTTGTAATCACACATTAAAATGAGATAAAATAAATGTGGGAAGAGTCGCACAGACTTATAGTCATCAGTTGACCCATAATAGGTACAAAAGTAGATAATGTTATGTCAGGATTTTTTAATAGCCGACCGACCAGCCGCCCAATCGCCGTATTTTTATGCAGCGCGTCTTGACTGCGTTTGCGTTATAACTATAGACTTCGTATTACCATAATTTCTTAAGACGCACACGTCACGCACACGTTACACACTCGTCACGCACACGTTACGCAAACCTAAACCACATAGTCCTAAACGTCGCGCGCTCGCCGTAATGCCCTAATGAGCTTCGCGTCATTTGTATCGCACAAAAACATTTCGCGCTTTTGATAAATGTGACTACACAAATGAAACTACGTCAAATTTTATGACGACAACAGGCGGCAATACTACTTGTTTCACGCGTAGGTGAAGTAGACGTGCAGCAAACGTGCAGTTAAAGTGACGATTACGCGTAGTTTTATTTTACAGGAATACCGATTATTGTTTGCGTCAACGTAACGTATGCGTCAACTGGACGTGCACTTTGCTAATGCATCATAAGTTACGGCAATCGGGCGGCTGGTTGTTGAATTAACAAACGTGGCTTTTTAGTCTAAACAGACAGACGGACGGACAACAAAGTGATCTATCTTTGTGGTTACGGAACCTTAAAAAATAACATCTATACTAAAAAAAGACTTACACATACCGGGTTAAAGCGTGCATTTTTAGAATGAAATATTTCTACAGAATGTCTGTATTGTCATTTTATTCGTTGTGTTTATTTAATGTAAAAAAGTCGAGTACGAAAACCGCGCACGCATTTCGAATGGATACCCTATACTATAGTGGACAAAGATCCTACTGTCAAATTACCTACAGAACCCTTCTCAAACAAACAGACTTATCTTCGCCAATTTTTACAAAAATAATCACATTTTAATTTTACCTCGCAAGTTTATCAAAACGGAATAAAAAAATTGTATCTGATGCACGGGTAAGGAACAAAATTGCGGTTTTCAGATTTCCCCTGAGCGTTTTATTCTAAATTATTTTCCTTTGTATCATAATTAACTTTGTTATGTGAAAAGTTTTTGATTCATAACGGTGTGGAAAATTTATTAGGTAGGCCTACGAATTTGGAGAATAAATTTTATATCCGAAAAAGGAAACGTCTCAAACCAACTTTTTTCTTTCAGTCTGTGAGAGAAGGTTAAGGTTATGCGTTGCCACGCCGTAGTTTCGTATTTATCGCATCGCGATTAGACAAACACACAATCAAAATATTTTTCTTATTAGGTATGCATTCTAACTTCCAATTGGTGATAATAGATACAGATATCATATAACTTTATCTGCCCTTTAGGGATTGAATTTCTAAAAACCCTTCGTGCGCGCTTCCGTCCTAAAATAAACTCCATACGAAGGTTGAAACTCGTAGCTCTTGTAGTTCAGAGATTCCGTGATAATTCTTTTTTTCTTTAAAATATTTAGGTTGTTACGGTTTTATGATAGGCTCTAACCGAATTCTCGGTTCACTCACTCGTTCAATCATTCTGTTTGTTCAATCGATTCGTTCATTTGCGTAACAAAATGCATTCTAGTGAACTAGAAATTCATTGCTTTAATTATGTTAGTTACCTTTATATATTATAAGTAAGTTATTATTTTGAATAGAAAATGTCATTGACATTGTTTTGAATAACTGAAAGATTTTTACAAATTACTAGCGACCTGCCCCGGCTTCGCACGGCTATATTATGCATGTATTATACATATAAACCTTCCTCTTGAATCACTCTATCTATTTAAAAAAACAGCATCAAAATCCGTTGCGTAGTTTTAAAGATTTAAGCGTACAAAGGGAAATAGAGACAGAGAAAGCGACTTTGTTTTATACTATGTAGTGATAGGTGAGCGTTTGACCACTATCACACCTGCCTGATGGTAAGTGACGATGCGGCCTAAGATGTAGCACTGCGGAAGATACCCTGGATACCTGTTCACTAGTAACTTGAAGACCTCCAAATTGTACACGTAAGCAACTGATTCCATTGCCTTGCTGTACAAGAAATAAACTGAATAAAAGGCAGTAGCGCCATCTAGAGACGAGAGTTCTTTTGTATCTTTTTTTCATGAATTACAATCTATATAATTGTTGATTTATGCTACTGCTAATCCACACTCTTTGCCCTTTACGTATAATAAATATTTGTAATTAAGTATTAATGGATTGAATCATACTTAGTTTATGTGTAGAACCATTAGCAGACGCCGAGTGGTCTAGACGATGTGTTTTCTATTCTTAGAGTCTTCAATATTGTTTATTTTGGGAGTAATATTAGTAATTATCTATATACTCATAAGGTCAGGCATTGTGTTTCACTGTATTTAAATAATATTCGATGATTCATATAATTTAACTAGCGACCCGCCCCGGGTTCGTACGGCTATATTATGCATGTATTATACATATAAACCTTCCTCTTGAATCACTCTGTCTATTAAAAAAACCGCATCAAAATTCGTTGCGTAGTTTTAAAGATTTAAGCATACAAAGGGATATAGGGACATGGGGACAGAGAAAGCGACTTTGTTTTATACTATGTAGTGATAGTGATAAAGGAAAATCATCTTTAAATTTAAAATTACCTGATGAATTAGGTAGGGGCAGGCGATGAAAATATTAATATAAATCATCTCAGATTAGAGTAGATAATAATCATTGACAATTTTGCAGTCAGAATAAAAATATTACCTAATAGCTTTATTTTAAGTGCTGTTGATTCTGAATCAAACAGAATAATAAATGTAAACACAAAAAGTATACGTCCTCATTTGTAATAATTATTTAGGGCAAGTATGCTATCGCTAATAATTGTATTTTATTTATGTATGTCTTTATTGAGAATGTTTGACAGACCTACTATAACCACCTATAACTGCCTCAAGAAATATCTCAAGTAAAAAGTCCTCGTTTCATTAGCTAGGTGAAATCTAACTTTATCAGCTTTCATTTACCTAATTGAGTATGATAAAGAAACTAACCGAAAAAGTTTATTTGTATATCTAGTACCTCTCCATAGTAAGAAAACCCTCGGTCTGTCACTGCACGTAATTGCAATGCCCGATAGGGATCATATGTGAAATTGGATGCCTATTGTAACATTTATTGTACCTACCATATGAATGCAAACAAATGAAATGAATTATTAAATTTTATTTTTACCCTTTCGAATGCAAATAAGCCCACAGTAAAAGACAATGACCACAAACAGTGTTAAAACCCCCAAATATCCCTCGTTTCTTGAAGTGGTGAACTACAATCGAACGGAGACTTGGAGAGGAGCTGTCGAGTGTTCGAGGACTTGAAGGGTGCTTGTGTTGGAGTAGAGTGCATGCCGGCCTGAGTAATATGTGGGAAGTATTATTTAATATTAAGGTATTGTTTGAAATATCTCAACTTTTATGAATGCGTAATTTGTCCATGCGATATTAGAAAACTAAAATAAACTTTTTAAACTCACATGATTTGTACTTATATTATTTACTAGCGACCCGCTCCGGCTTCGCACGGCCATATTATGCATGTATTATACACATAAACCTTCCTCTTGAATCACTCTATCTACCTATTAAAAAAAACCGCATCAAAATCCGTTACGTAGTTTTAAAGATCTAAGCATACAAAGGGATATAGGGACGGCGATAAGTGACTAGACTTTTTATACTATGTATTGATTTTCCCGCATCCGGGTAACGTCGAGATAAGAGAAATAAAATAAAAAGACCCGGGAACATAATTACTATTTAAAAACTCCTCTCCGAGGATGAAGTCACAGGCGAAAGCAATACTTTATCATTATGAAAGTTTTGAAAACCTTCATAAGCATTAGTGACAAACTAGTAATAAATAAACAAATTTATATTTTTTAGATTGACAATAAAGCAATTAATAAGGTATCTAATTATTCAACTCATTTTTTTTTCTATTTAATTAAGTTGAATCTAATTAGCTGTCTAAGTAGTTTTCCCTTTTTTTTTTACGAAATATGTATTTAGTTTTTTAATTAAAGTTTATTGCTCGCAGGTTCTTTAATATTATTTAGAATAATACCGGTAATACTGCGGGGCGTAGATAGTTGCACAAATTTCACGTTTTCTAAGTCACGTTTCTCAAATAAACACAGCAAAGTGTTTGGTGCAATGCTACATTTAACACATAACTTTTACGAGAGCTTTTACTGTACACTGTTAAAGTGCAGTCGTACGTGATATGGATCGTATCATAGATTCACAAAGACATTATTGTGGTGTTAGTGAATAGTTTTGCAAGAATCGTGGTCGAATCGGCTTGTGGAAGTCAGTGGTCGTTTGGGATTGAACTTTGAATTTTATATTCTGTTTCCTCATAGTACGGGATCTTATGCTATTATTCAATGCAATGGAAAAGAAAAATTCCTGATATGTAGTCACTTAGGCAGAACTTTCCGCCCATTTGTGCAACTTGTACTTTATAGCTATTACTTTACTTTGCTTTGTGTATATTAATCATGTTTTATGTTCTTTACTGTGTTGTACAAATAAAGTTATCTATCTATCTATCTATCTTTCCGTAAAAAAATTATATTGCATCAAAATAAAAGAACTATTGGAACGAAGTTTCTTATCGCGAATTGGCGAGGAGACCTAGCCCAGAATAAATGCGCGTTACAAAAACGTGAAACAAAAAACCATGAAAAAGAGTAAAGGGACATCGGGACGACATGAAAATTACGCTAATTTACTGAAAATTTAAGTCTCCAAGATCTGGCAACACTAATATTGGCAGCAGCCCTAAAATAAATAATAGAGTTTTCACATTTTGAAAATTTTGTTTCTGTTTGTAATGAATTGACTCTAAAAGTAGGTACCTACTGGACCGATTTCAATGAAACTTATCATGAGGATACAGTTAATCTTTGTTTGCATCGGCTACTTTTTTCAGCATTACACTTACGCGGGTAAAGTATGGAACCCGTGTTATTATCCTTGTAGTCTTCTTATTGGTGAACGTGTTCCGAAGACAATTTGGTAACAGCAGGGTGCTGCTATCCTAGTGCTAGTATATAAACTTACGTGCAAAAGAGAAGGACAGCCCGTCAGACCATCTGAACTCTCCCTCGTGGACTGCGTCCGTGGCTCCGATCCAGTATACATCGTCGACTCCTGCACCAGGACTGGAAGAAAAACACGTGTCAGAGTACAAGATTATCAGAAATTGTCTCCTTCGTTTATCGTTTACCATCCGCAAAAATGGGCAAATCCACGGCCTTATTATTATCCTGTAGAGAGGTAATTACTAAGGTCGAAGTTGAAGTTGAATGCAAAAGTTAGGATATGTGTTGTTTGTTACTTAATCACACAAAAACGAATCAAACAATTTTGAAAAAGTTTGTTACACTTACATAGGCATCTGAAACGTTAGAACAACAAACACATAGGCAATTTTTATAAACATTCTGACGCTATAAAAAATTACCCCGGAAAACCACTATTAAAATTACTTACGAGTTCATGAGTAGCTGGTCCATTGTCTGCTGCTGCCTGTCACTCAGCACGCTAGCCAGGTGTCCCCCGAGCCTCGCGCACTCGGCCTCCGCTTGTCTCCACGCTCGTTTTCCCTCCCTCATAGCTGTTATACAAAAATCCCCCGACACCACCCAACCGTAATCACAATGTCCAACAATCGCGTCCACAGCCTTATCCATCCACCACACTTTCAACCACATAGCGGACGTATTCTTCTTTGTATTCACGCTAATATTCAACCTTATATAATTTCCTTCTGATACGATCTGCACGTTTCTAAGAGGATCACCCGGTTGGGAACAGTGTCTCCACATCGAATCACCGTTCTGTAAACTCAGTTCCATTCCTCTGCACAAAGCTTGAGCATCTTCGTGTATTATGTTGGAATAATCGTTTTCCCTATCGGCCATGGAGCCGGTGCCCATCTGTAGACGCAACGCTACTCTGTTGCCGTAGGGTAAATGTATTCTGTATGAGCATAGAAGTTTGTAAATCGGGCCGACTTCGAACGAGCCGTTCCTTGCCGTCAGGAGGACGTCGTGACAGTGGTCGACTTGACGGAAGATCGCGGCGAACGTAGGCCGGCCGTGTAGCTCTAATGTGGGATTCTTGTTACTCGTTTGGTAGATGTAGTGTCTATTCGGTGAGGGGATTTGCTCAAGCTTCCCACAAAGGGTGGGGGTGTTGGGAGCGAAGCGGAGGAAGCCGGCGCTGCAAGGCACGTTCAGTTTGTGCAGCTCGGCGAGGAGGGCGAAGCGCTGCGCCGGCGCCGGCAGCAGTAGCCGGCAGCCGTGCGCCCGACCCGTCTGTCCGGAGTGCACGCGCACGTTGCGCCCACCACGCACGCGGATCGCACATTCTAGAACAATGTAAGATAATTAGAATCTGTAGTTTCAACAGTTTCTTCATTACGTACTATTTTATTTCTTCGTTAAAGTGCCTAAGTAAGTGGGTAGTACCAATAATACAAGCACTATTCTTAATTGGAAACACGTCCGAAGCCATTGCAGACGAGTGTATAGGCAATCCCGTGGTACAGTCGAGCCGTAAAGCGCGCACATTGTCTGAATATCGCTTATGGCACATGTACAGTCGCGTACAATGTATGTTTATGTGCCATTACGTGACGTGGGATGGTCTCGCGAGATTGCTCGGGTACAGTCGCGCAGATTATACGGTGTTGATACGGTGTTGTAGGTAATCGAGCGAGAGCCCGATCGTTTAGTGCTTCTGCTGAGTTTTTCACGGCTTTTTGACAAATTGTTGCAAACACCTCGTTTTCTTTGGCTTAACTCAGTGACGATACTGTTTGCTTTTATAAAGCTTTGGAAACACAGATCAGAAACCAATGTTTATGTATGATAGAGATTTTTATTATTCTAGACATGTGTAAAATCTTTCGCTAGTAATATTATAAAGAGGAAAGATTTCTTGTGATGAAACTTTGTTTAAAATTGGCTAGCCTAGGTAACTTTAGGTACTTTTTATCCAATATTCCGACAGAAACGGGACTTACGCAGTTAAAACCGCGGACCACTGCAAGTCATCAAAATTTATTTGGCGAAAACCACAAGAAATTTGTTTAATTTGGAATTTACCCAAATATTTTTCAACAAACTAAAAGGAAGATTCATTAGTTCGTAGCCAACTAAGTTATAAAATCTTTACAAACTACGTCCCTAATAGGTCTAAGAAACCTTCCAAAACGCAAAGAGAATGTTTACTTAAAAGTAAAGTAATCAAGTGATTGGTTTAACGACTTAGGCCCAAGGGATGTTATTGCTGAGTGCTTTCTAACTTTCTAACTTTGACATGTTTTAAATGATTGTTTTAATTTGATTCTATCTGTTAACTAGCTGCGCCCAGCGATGTTTGTCCCGTAAAATGTCTTGTTTATAATTAGAACTAGCTGCCCTCCGCGGTTTCACCCGCGTAACTCCCGATCCCGTGGGAATATCGGGATGTAAGCTATCCTATCTCTCAAGTTGGATCGAACTGCACATGGTGTGCGAATTTTATTATAATCGGTTAAGTGGTTTAGGAGTCCATTGAGGACAAACATTGTGACACGAGATTTATATATATTAAGAAATTAATTTATTTCACCATAATATCATTTTTATATCTAATATATATAAACTAGTATGCATGTATTATACATATAAACCTTCCTCTTGAATCACTCTATCTATTAAAAAAACCGCATCAAAATCCGTTGCGTAGTTTTAAAGATCTAAGCATACAAAGGGACATAGGGATATAGGGACGGCGAAAAGTGACTTTATTTTATACTATGTAGTTATTACGTGTCACGTTGTTTGTGCGCGATGGACTCCTAAACTACTTAACCGATTTTAATCAAATTTGCACACCGTGTGCAGTTTGATCCAACTTGAAAGATAGGATAGCTTATATCTTAATTTATCCCGATATTCCCACGGGATTGGGAGTTACGCGGGTGAAACAGCGGAGCGCAGCTAGTAGTTATCATCACTACATAGTATGAAACAAAGTCGCTTTCTCTGTCCCTATTTCCCTATGTATGCTTAAATCTTTAAAACTACTCAACGGATTTTGATGCGGTTTTTTTTAAAAGATAGAGTGATTCAAGAGGAAGGTTTATATGTATAACACCTGCATAATACAGCCGTGCGAAGCTGGGGCGGGTCGCTAGTATAAAATAATTTAAAAATAAATTAAAATATAATGTTCAAATAACGAATCATTTAAAGTTCGAATTGGTCAAAACAAAGGATAAATACGGGACCCTACGGGATACTAAGACTCCACTGTCCGTCTGTCTGTCTGTCTGTCACCAGGCTGGTACGGCATCTTTCGTGCGCGAGTCCGAGTCGCAATTGCCCAGTTTTTTAGTAATTAGAATAATTAAAATATGATCGGTAGTAAAATCGAAAGTTAACAAATGGCGTTGTTTTTTTTAATATAAAAATTAATAAAGTTACTTAATAGGATCGAGGCAGACCCAAAATAAACGTGCTTATATCAGTTAAATTAATTAAATGATGTAGTTTATAAGTTATCTACCTGCCTCAACACTATGTAAAAACAAACATGGTATATCATTATGAATTCTGTTTCTGTACGTTTTGTGCTGAATTATTCATATTGTTCAATCTGGGATCATGTTCGTTCAGTTCAACGGCCATTCGACATCATATTGTATTTTTTTATCGAGCATACGTGACGGTTTTCCGTGTAGAGTTCATTGAGATCAAATAAGTAGGTACAGCTCTAAGTTAGGGTTTTAAAAGAGAGCAAGATGAAGAAAAGTTTGTCGCAATTTTTGCGATTAATTCAAAGAAACCAAAAAGATATCTTTCTCTGGGTCTGCAATTCTGACTCCGACTGCGGGGAATAAGGTTTTTAAAAACTTTGATATTAGTGAAAAAATAACAAGAAAAAAAAACAAATGAACTGTTTTTCAGATTTACGACAAAGCAAATATTTTTCCTGATTTTACGAAATGTTTCTTTTCTTTACTTTTAAATATTACTATTAAATATCACAAAAATGTGTGATGTCATCGCTCACGTTCCGGTATTGACAAGGTAACCATAGCAACGTTTTTTAGTTAAGGTGGCAGGTGACCCACTACCCTCAGGTATAGGTACCTACATTCTATGACATTTAAATACACCTACACAGTGCTTTCCCCGCTTAAAAAAACTTGTAAAAGGAAAAACGATTAACCCTGAACAGTTGACATTCAGTATGATAAAGAGCTCTATGTTTGTGAAATGGAGTGTAAAGCCGCGTCCACGCCACACAGATCTGCGGATTACTGTGTCACCCGCACCGCGCGCCGTGCCGCCGCGCCGTGTGCTCTGACCTTAAGCTAGGTGCTTCCCGGTTGCCAGTCAAATGGAGAATGAAGCCTTGCAGATAATAGACTTTCTGTTGGCTGACAGTTTAGTTAGAGTTAGTATGAATTTTAAGCAACATATAACCAAATCAGGTGAATATTGTGAACTAGTTTTTTTTTAAAGATTCATCGGTTTTCATACTTGCGTGAAAAAGGCTAAAACTGAGACACGTCGAATTAACATCCTAATTTTCTTTTTTGATGTCGGTTAAAAAGTAAATCGATTTTCATTCAGTACCTGTGGACCTTACCCAAAAATATAGATATTGGTAACTAAAACATTATATTATTATTATTTTTAGTTTTTTATTTTATGTAATTTTGAAATTGTGATTATGGTTAATAAATGAGTCTGCCTTTACTAAAACAAAAATCTTATTTTTTAAGTTAACATAGCGTTTGACCACTACTATCACACCTGCCTGATGTTTGGTGACGATGTGACCTAAATATCTACCACTTTTCCTTGAAGATACCTTATTCACTCAAGACTTAAAGACCTCCAAAATTATTGTACACGTCAGGAAAGACAGACGCAGGAAACCGATTCCATTCCCTTGCGGCACGAATAAAGAATTACGAAGCAAAACGCTTAGTGCTTAAGTATAGTTCAGAAAAATAGCCCATATTTACCTTGAAGACTTAAATTGTTATTTTTATCACAGTTGCTCATAAAATGGATCTTATTAAACCGCTTTTAGGCTCATAATGCAACGTATTATACACGCGTGCGACAAAAAAAATCCAACTAATGCTAAAATAATACGTTATCCCGATAAGTTAAATAAGTACGTATCTTACTGCTAATGACATTATTAGGTAGATGAAACATTTTTAATTCATCTGGGTTATACTGTTTTGATGTATAGAAAAAAGGTACCCACAAAGAGCTTTTAAGCCTTGCTGGCTTAAAACTCTTTGTTGGTACCTTTTTTCTTCTTTTCAAAAGGTTATCTCTAAAGTCTGATAACGAACGATAATTTTACGTGATAACGTCTTTGAAAACAATTAAAAATTCAGTTTTGTTTTTATTTTGGTTTTCTTTAGGTACATAAATATATTTTTTCCTTATCATTATATTCTGTTTTTAACCGCGACACAAAAACAAATGAAAAATACCCTAAAAAAATATTGTATGTCAGACGAGGCTGTATAGGTTAAAAGTCTTTTGCCTAGCCTTTCGGGAGTGTAATTAACAAAAAATAGTAAACATAACCTAAAATTCTTAATTTTTTTTTATTATTTTAACAAGTCTTTTTTTTTATTCGCAACTGTGATAAAAAACTTCGTACGATACACGTGTGGATTGATCATTCCATCTCGGCTTTTCCACGCTCGCGTTCCGCTCGGCGTCATAACCCGCCTCTATGGAATGATCAACTTTCCACACATGTATCGCAATGTACTACTATTACGTACCACATTTTTAAAATCCTTATTTGAAAAATGTGGTAAGTAAATGAGTTATTTAAACTGAATATTCCAAATATATTTTAAAACAATTTAAAGCATCAATTTATTCTGAAATAAAATTCATTCTGTCCACCAGCGATTGAAGCGAATGAACATCCAGATTGATTGAATGAATGAATGGATGAACTATTCGGTAATATGGCTCAATATTGAAGTAAAAAGATACGGGCTGTTAAATATTGTACTACTGAATTATCTTTGAATAAAAAATTCAAATTCCTGACTGACTGACTAATGCACAACTCAAACAAATTATAACGCTAAAAATAAAATATAAACCGGCCAAGTGCGTGTTGGACTCACGCACGAAGGGTTCCGTACCATGTCGTATAAGCCTTTAATTTTTTTCTTCTGTTTTTAATATTTTTTGTTTTAGCGGTAAAAGAAATACATAATCTGAGAAAATTTCAACCCTAGCTATTACGGTTCATGAGATACAGTCTGGTGACAGACGGACAGTAAAGTCTTACTAATAGGGTCCCGTTTTAACCCTTTGCGAACGGAACCCTTCGTGCCTTGTATGTTTTTGAAGTAGGTTAATAATCGGTATAATATTATTTCTTCAAACAACATTAATGTAAATGTTTGCGGATATTAAAAGGTATTTCAAAAGTAAGATGGCCGCAGTTTATTTGTTTAGGACCCTCTATCCGAGTTTATTTTAACTTTTCATAATATTTAGTGTAGTTTGGGGACTTTCAGCAAATATTTTGCTTTCAAATTATTGTATGGAGCGGCCGTTTTAACGTTGCAAATCTAGTGGCCCAATTTTTACACTATTTTTAGACATTGTGAACACGCTATTTTGCCCCAAGTTAAGCAACTACGCTTGTGTTATGGTGACTAGACAACGGATAGAATTACTTATATACTTTTTAATACTTATTATAAGAGCACCCAGACCACAACAAATATTTCTTTACAGAAATAAATATCTAAGTACACATAAATTTTTGTTACACTACGGAATGGAACCGTAACCACATGCCGTAATGCCCGTAATATTCTGCGTTGCAGGCGGTAGTTCTTCCACCACGAAATTTATAATACAGTAAAGTAATGTGAACTTACTTACATTATAATATAGAGTCGACAACAAAAGTGGAGGAGAAGTGGCAGGGCTAAGTCATGGTGGTGACCAGTTTGAAAAGGTTAGGTTAGCCGCTGGTCTATCTGTTCTATAATAATATGCAATTACCCTATTAAAAAGCTACTTCCGCTAAATTACTACTCATTAAGATAATATTATATACCTGCATTACCAAAGTGGCCATACAATAACGTTTCATGATATTAGAATCTCGTTTGGGATCCCTTTGAAGTACCTATCTACTTAAATATTTTAGTTGGAAATCATCGTTACGTTGTTTCGAGTTAATTTAAGTTTGTTGCTTGATTTACTTGAATGGCGAGTTTAGTAGGTCAGGTTTATTGATTTTCTGATTATGTAGTACAATTTGTTGTTCTTTTATGTAGGCTTAAAACATTATAACCTATCTAATTATGTTATTCGACTTAGCTTTGTATGTTACTTACACTTTTTAGCTGTAAGTATATTACTTTACTTTGTGTATATCGTGTTCCATGTTCCTTCCTGTGTTGTACAAATAAAGTTATATATTAAAATTCGAAGTACTATGTAATTTTTAAATTGTTCATTACTACTCAACACAGGTACTTATTATTAATTAAATACGTAAAACTAACGTTTTCTACCAAATAGAGATCTACACATTCATGTAGCATAAGAACAATGTTAGACCTAAACATCGCCTTGGGGTACACCATAAAGTAAACGAAGTAAACTCTTCACTGACTGCAATCTCTAACCTTTGTACTGCAACTAATTTGAGAATTCTTTGTGAAAATTAACTGCAATTCCCAAGTCCATAATTTTTTAAGCATCTAAGGTAGAATGTGGAGAGAAACCAAGTCAAACGCTTCTATTAAATCAAGAAAAATAGTAACACATTTTCTGTTTTATTGACTACTAGCGACCCGCACCGGCTTCGCACGGCTGTATTATGCATGTATTATTTCTAAAATCCTTCCTCTTTAATCACTCTATCTATTTAAAAAAACCGCAACAAAATCCGTTGCGTAGTTTTAAAGATCTAAGCATACATAGGGACAAAGGGAAATAGGGACGGCGAAAAGTGACTTTATTTTATACTATGTAGTGATATGTAGCTAATAAAGGACTATTATATATACTATAATAATAAACGACTAATAAAGGCTTTTTATTTTATTTTATTTTATTTATTATTATTTTATTATGTAGTGATATGACGACCACATTTGACGTTATTGTTAAAATGTCGCAGAGAAACAAAGGTTCCATAATTCATTTATAACATTCAAATAAATAGGTAAGATGTACAAAATAAATAGAAATAGGATAAATCAAATTGATTTATTATAAATATCTCCGAAGTTCTCATTATTTACGGGCGGTACGGAAATACGAGTCGGACGGGACGGGACGGTATATTGGGAACATCTTTTACTAAAATATTGATCAATAAATAAGCGTTCCAATAGTAAGGGTTTCATACAATTTTTCTACATTTTCCGCATCCTTTTAGAATTTTTCTTACATTGTAAAAATATTACAGTACTAGCCCGCAGTTTTATAGTCGCGTTAGTGTCTCTTAAAAATTGATATTGATTTCCTTCTAACACAGAATCCATAATACGAACTTCAACAACCATTATTACCTCTTCAGAGGCCGACTTCCCTAAAATGACCCCCATACAAACTTTCAGACTCGTCGCTCCTGTATATTCAGTTTTCTTGATGAGTATTTTCCGCTGCAGATGTGCATGCGTATCTGCAGCATATGCTAAGGCTTTACCCATTCGGGCAACACACGACTTCACAGATACTTATTTTTTACATATTCTGATTTTTTTATATTTATTTTTCTTAGTTACTATCTCTTACTGTTTTTCATTTGTTATTTTCTTAATTTTTTTATTATTTGTGTGTTTATTATGTCGTGTGTTTATCCGAATAAATTATATTCTATTCTATTTTTCATACGTAGATAGATATGGCGACAAAACTCCAGTTAACCAAATCGGGTATTCATAGATTAGCGCAGATCATTGTCAGTGCGTGGTAATATGCTGGCCCATAGATTCAATAGATGTACAATTGATGTAAAATTAACTCTTTTTAAAGCTTACTGTCAGAGTTTTTATTGTGGTGGTTTATGGACCAGTTTTACGAAAAAGACCTACAAAAGTTTGTGTATTCAATATAACAATGCTTTTAGGGCGTTGTTGAGGCTGCCTCGTTGGTGCAGCGCCTCGGCTATGTTTGCAGAGGCGCATATAGATGACTTCTATTGTAGAAGAAGAAAGAAGAATGCATCAGTAATAAAACGTATGCGAGAAAGCAACAACAACATCCTAAGTATGCTAGCTGGTAGGATGGACTCTGATATACTGTGTCGTTATACTGCTCTTCATGTTTGTAAACCTAAGAGGAGTCCTCGGTCTTATACATGACTTGTTTTTGTATACTTACAGAATTTATGTACAAAACTTGCAACAGCTTCACCCGATGCACCTATACATATTTATATTTCTTTTTGGGCTTGAGTAGGTTAATTAAGGTTTTAGTTTTAAGTTTCAATTAATATATTTTTAAACCATGACATGAATAAGTACTAATTTAATTTTAATTTTTTGTAAGTTTAATATGGGTTTTCTAGCCTGAAATAAATGTTTTTTTTTTTTTTTTATTTTTTATTTTTTTTTTTTTTTTATTTTTTTTTTTTTTTATAGATGCAACCGCAGTGGAGTTCGTAAAACGTCTCATTTTACGAGTCGATATTCTGATGGATATAGCTAATTGTTATGTAGGAGGAGAAATTTACGATCGATCTTCTATTTCGATTGTCACTTGAACAAAACTACAAAATAACTATTGAGAAAAACAGTTGTTCGATTATATTTCTAAATAGTTACACGGTGGGACTATTGAGAAACTACCCTCAAAGTTAAAGCTCAGTATATTTTCACTGCAATTATTCTAAAACTTTCTTCAAATGTAATTTTAGTTCAAACTATACAACTCTAAAGAAACTCAACATATTATTCAACCAATACATCATGAAACTTTCTCAGTTATATAACTACAAAGCTTTAAGAGGGTGCGCAGGTATTGCAGTCTCCATACAAATATATTTCCCCATTTTGTTCCTAAAAAATACCTCTAGGCAATGGTTCCTAATCTTTTTAAACTTATCATCCCTATGACTTAGTTCCCCCCTACCGCCCCCTAAAGCTTTGTTTGAGTTAACCATATTCTCATAATAGCAATTATAAAACTCTACGGTGGCTCTTGTTGCCGACTGTAGGTACATATAAATTAAGTAGATAAGTTACCTTATCTGTATGATCATTTTCATAATAAATTTCATTTTAGTCAACTTTTCTCGCGTTGCAACCGCATCAAATTAAGAAATCATTGTCATTATTATCAGCTTATTACCCCCGCGGTAATTACCGGGGGTAATTATCCCAATTACCCCAGATTAAGAACCGTAGCTCTTGAGTTTTTTTTTTGTTATGCTCAACCGATGACGTCTCAACCGATAGGTTTTCATAAAACCTATGTTTACTGACTACATATTCCTCTGTTTTTCTAACAACTAATAAAAACTATAGCTAATCACGTAGGCATGTGTGTATGAAAAATGTAGGTGTAATTGCTCTAGGGAAGGGGAATAATAGGAAAATATGGAGAAAGCGCTGTTAACATACCGTCTTAAAGAAAGTATTTACAAAGTTTTTCCCTTATCGAAAACCGAGATAAGCAACACCAATTCTCGCTACTATTAAACTACCTTATTTTTAACTTTATTTCTTTGCATTAAGGTTAGATTTTCAATGGAAAGTTTTGTGAAAAATAGTTATGGGGCATGTATTGTGCGAATAGATGGATGTGACAGTCACGTTGCTTGGTAGAGATTTAATGCCGTGTTTACATGATTACTTATGTATATAAAAACCGGCCAAGTGCGAGTCGGATTTAAGAGTTCCGTATCATTATAATATTCTCTTTTTATCCGACTGCAAGGAAAGGCTTATATTTTTAGTATTTGTTGTTATAGCGGCAAAATAAATACATAATCTATGAAAATTTCAACTGTTTAGCTATCACGGTTCACGATATACAGCCTGGTGACAGACAGACGGACAGTGGAGTCTTAGTAAATGGGTCCCATTTTTAACTTTTGGGTACGGAACCCTAAAAAGGAAGGTTGAAGGGTCACTCGACAACGCGTTACAAAGCGAAGGGTGACTGATAATGACGATAGAGCAGTCGAAACAGCGGCGTATGGCGATAGTAGCAAAATGTCACTTTTACAAATGGTCACGAATATACAATTGATTTCGTAGAAGGTTTCATTCGAAGACTAAAAAAATATATTTTTTTTGATTAAAACTATTTCAAGGTGAAACACTGATCAATTTATTATAAAAAAAACCATGTTCCAAATCTAAACAAAAGAAACTAACCGCCTGGTACTGCTTATGTAGAAATACCATAGACAAACTACCGTATCCTTCATGCCATACTGATGGAGTTTCAGCACGTAGCCATTATTAGGCTAATGTGAGTGATTTATTCGAACAAGGTCGCGTGATCGACCGTGCCCAATGATAGTGCAAGTTTATACAATCGATGTTGTACTTTAAGGGGCTCAGTTGCGACTGGACAGATTCGCAACTGGACAGAGTATAGTATTGCTTTAGACAGGGTTATTAATAACTAGTTTGTATTTTTTTAATAACTCGACTTGTAGACAAAATTTGCCTATATTTAACTCGATTTCGACAAAATCACAACTTATTGTAAATATTCTTAGTGCTGCACAAAAGTAGTTGTTCTGGATTCGTTTTCAAGAGTAGTTTTAAGTGAACATTGATCTGATTCGTCTTTTGGAATACGGGCCTTAGTGTGCCAGTTTATAGTGTCCTAGTTGTCACTTACGCCGTTTAACAATAATACTTATAGTGTAAAACTCACCTAATCTTAATAGTTTAGTAAAGAACACTTGGTATATGGTGGCACTCGTTGTCTTCCTATATCGTAACCTGAAACAAAATAACAAACAATTAAAATAAATAATTTATAGTAATTTAATAAACCTGTATTGTTCGGTTGTTTAAACACGCTAATACCTAGAACTAACAGTTGAATTCATAAATAATTTAAAAATGTATTTACTCGTATTTCATAGCCCAATTCTTAATGAAAAGTATAGATTTCTTTCCAGGTCCCGAACTACATGGAGAGCAGCAAGTATTAGAAAATAGGACGTCCTTATAGTTTGTATGGAAGTTTGTAGTGGCTTATTTCCGGAACTACTACACCAATTTTGATAAAAATGCATTGCTTTATAAGGAGTAATATGGGCTTCTTTTGATCCCAATATTCCCACTAGACTTACACAATGAAACCGCGGGGCGCTGTTAGAAGGTAAATGGTTCATAGTAAGTTGAGATTTAAGTCCTAGGTGTAACCCATTTGCATTCGATTAAACATTGTAAATTTTAATTTGTCTTTGAATTGGTCTCGCTGCACTAGGGCGTGTTAGGTTACAATATCTTACGAAACCTAACCTCTTCTCTTTAGTGATTTGCCAGAAATTTATTTTGAGTTAGATCAGAATACACTGTACACACACACTAATATGCACTGTCTGTCTGTATGTCTGTCAACTATCTTCTATCTATCTAATAGTAAAAGGACATTTCGAGGGTCATTTGTTTGTCATTTTGCGAATGTGGCATTATGTGCCTAATCCTTTTTTTATTAATTCATTTATTTTCAGTACAGACCTCATTAAAATAAATACCTTACAGTATAGATAATATTATTTGATGACCTCTGTGGCGCGGCGGGTGAACACCTGCGACGCAGAAGGTTGTGGGTTCGATTTCCATCTATGCACAATCTGTTTCTGGTCGGGGTGTTATTGTATGCATATAAGTATTTTTAAAGAAAAGTATATAAGTCTTTCCACGTAACTCAAGCCTAGTTGCTTAGCTAGGGGCTAGACGGCGCTGTGTTAAACGTCCTACAATTTTATATTTATTATAACAAATTTCGTTTTAGAGTTTTCTATCTTCGTTCTCGACTCCTTATAACGTCGGTATACAATGCCTTTGAAATACTTGCCGTATTTTTATAAGTAAGTAGGTACCTAAGTAGAGCAGTGATTGAATGAGGGTATTGGGCGTGCAAGTAGACGCCTTGATTGGCTAGTGGTACCGTATTCACGGCGTGATGGATGGGATAACCTTGAAGTTGTGCCGCGTTTCATGTGGAGATAGTTACTGTCGCTTTTACTTGAACACCAAGGAATCCGGATATTTTGTATGAGAGCTTGGCATAGTGTTTTTGACGTTATAATGTCGCTTTCACAAAAAAGTGTGACGTCATGCGTTACGTTATGGTATTGACAAGGAAATCATAGCAACGTAATGAAGTATGCAAAATGGTAATGTCAACGATACAAAAGAGTTCATAAGACGTTATCACGTAAAATCATCGTCCGTAAACAGACTTTACAGAGAACCATTTTTTTGCTCATTGCATTTTGAGGCCGTTGTAACTATCGATATAAGACATTACTAGGAACAGCTAATGTCTTCACACCGAAACTCTATAGTGTCTCTGAAACGGGATATTTAAAGAAACATGATGCGTTCCATGTTCCAACAATTATCTCGTTTCGGAGACGCTTTAGAGTTTGGTAGTATGATGCATTATTTGTTCGTAGTAATGACCTTTATCGTAGGGAGGTCTAAAAGTGCACCACCGCATTTTATGTTACTGTACCTGTTATGTCTTGAATTTACAAATAAGCATCGAACAATTTTATATTTTCTCAGTTTGACTTGTTATGACATGCGCCTTTTCAACTATCGAGGGTATGATTAGGTTAGGTAAGGCGAAGTTCAGGAGGTAGGTTACAGAGTACAGCGTTACTAGACTTATTTTGATAATAATTATGCAGTGCATGGAAAAAACCCTGTATCTCCTCTGGTACCCCTCGAACCTTACCCGGAAAAACATGGAAACTATTTTTTGTTTAGGTAATTTTCAAAATGAGACAACACCATTATTTACCAAATTACCCATTGAAATTACTTAATGACGATGATGGTGTTACCAAACTTGAAAATTACTAAAATTTTCAGTCAATAATCTAAGGGCAATAATCTCGAACTTTGAATTAAATAAGTAGTACATTGTTACCCTAGGTGTGAAAATCACTCATTAAAAGTCCCGAGACGCAGTTTGGCTAATAGTTCGAGGGACTTAATGAGTCTTTCATCCGAGGTAAACACTGTGCTTTTCATTACGAATAATACATAAAATTCTTCCTAATGACGAGAGTGAATGAGAGACTCCATACTACCTGATCCTCTTACAATGTTGGGACCAAAGAGGTTATATGTATACATGTAGTGTCATTCTTTGGTGTTACTTAAAGCAAGGAGGTAAGGTTTCTGAAGTTCTTAATGCATAATGATACTGATACTGGCTACCTACATGCACATTGCACACGCCGTGCGAAGCCATAATTTGACATGACAGCTGTCAGTGAAAGCGATTTTCCCTAGGGCTGAAAGTTTTTCTTTCTACACGCACTTTTACACCTACTTTCGGAGTATGAGTAATGAAAATAATATTTTTTTCATGGAGCGAAGCTAGCTATAAATGTATAAACGAGTCAACCAATTACCTACACGTACATTGGTCATTTGAGTCGAACTACTAAAATATTTAATAAGTTTCGTAAAGGACCCGCCATAAAACATAGTAATAACGTTTGAAATATTTGAAAGATGTTTAGCATAATTTATTTGATGTCACACTTCATGCTCTATAACTTTAATGAAAAAATTCAAACGAAATGCCAGACAAAAGCAAATTATATTCAATTTACATTTTTACATAAAATAAATGAGAAACGAAGTCGAATATTTTAGATTTATTAACCTACTAGCTGCGCTTTAGCCCCAACGTTTAAGAGGATCACATACCATTGACATAATTTTGAAAGAACTTTCGTACCGGAGCTTATCTGTTATCTTTTTGTTGCTATTTAAGTAGTATTTCCCTTAAATTGCAATACAATGTTGTTATTGATGTCAATCGCTTGTATAGTTTGTATACAGCGAAATAAAAATATATGATATATTGACCTTTACATCTATTCTTCTATTCTATCTTTTTTCTTTACATCTATTTTAACACAGGGTTGCGGGTTCGATTCCCGCCTCAGACATATATTTATGCTTAGATATGTCTGTGGTCTGGTTGTTTCTATGTATTATAAGTATATATTTACAAAAGAAAACGTATATCCGTCGTCTAGCACCCATAACACAAGTCTAGTTACTTAGCTTGGTGCCAAATGGGGATGTGTGGAATATCCTGCAGTATTTATTTATTATTTTATTTTATTTATTCTAGATTATTTATAAAGCGCGCTATAGTGCCTGGAAACTGAGACATGTATTAGATGGGGTAGTCTTGCCCAATAACCAGAAGGCCAATTCTCGTAAATAACATTTCAATATCATTTCTATTGCATTTCAATTACAAAAAATACCTCAAAGTAGTAATTATTTTCCCAGGTCTTAAAAAAATCGTTACCCGGGAAAATAATTAGTATGAATAAAAAAAACGTTTATACCTCAAAGTAGCTCAAAATACCCCTCAAAGTCAGCTTTAGGCATTCTCGAGAATATTATTTGTATTCGGAATGCAATCGGGATGATATTGCAATGTAATTTTAACTATTTTATTTACGAGAATTGGCCTTCAGAACCTTCCTATAGCTTATTCCAGAAAAAATTACTCGTCAATAAGTCTGTAGAAGATTTATTGTTTTCATTCATCATAAATAAATAAATATTGCAGGACACTCCACACATCGCCATCTAGCCCCAAGCTAAGTAACTAGACTTGTGTTATGGGTGCTAGACAACGGATATACTACTTATATACTTTTCTTTTGTAAATATATACTTATTGTACATAGAAACAACCAGACCACAGACAAATATCTAAGCATAAATACTTGTCTGAGGCAGGAATCGAACCCGCGACCCTGTGTTTGGCAGTCCGGCATGCTGACCATTGTGCCAACTGGGTCAATGTTAAACTGAAACACTGCTTTAATTTTTGTTGCATTAAAATTTTTAATGAAATTAGAACTAAAAGTTTAAATTTAAAGTCATGTTTAATGACACTTCATTTAGGATGTGTGAGGATATAAATAAGACATTATTTGTTTAGCAACTAAATCATTTCAAACGAGGCACGGAAAATTATGTACATTAGTGTATTGATTTGCTGAGTTCATTAAAGCTAAACCATACGACCTGCCTACATGCACAATAATTTTGAAATTGTTTAGTTTAGGTATACGGAATTTTCCCTGATTTCAACGAAAATTTATTATAAATTGACCAAGCGAGCGAAGCGGGGAAGCATCTGTTTAAAGCCTGGCAACATTTGCTTTCCTCTGTCAGTATGTATGTTTGTACGTTAGTAGGTACTTTTCTACAGGTCGTATTTTAAACCCGAGACGAAACTTGGTCCCCCTTATTCCAAAACGAGTTTTAAGGATAGTCCGAGATGTGGATTTAAACCTTAGATTTAGACACAGATTTACTCGTGAACTAACACTAAAGGCGGCTGACTGAATATCTTAGCCTTATGAGATCCGATTTCACCGATTTTTTATGTTAAAGGTTAACTTTTAAATAGCCCCATAATTTGGTGAAGATCATCGGAATGATGACTTTTGATTGCTTATGCGTGTTTGACTTTATTTGGGTTTTGACATTGTGCTTGTTTAACCTTCACCGTATGATTCATGAAAAACATGTACCTTAGTTACCTATACGTTGTCCGGTAGCCATGATAAGAAGCCTATTTGCTTAGTTCTGAACTAGATGGCGCTGTGTTCAGTATCGCACTCACAAAAATCTATCTACGTAGCAGAGCAATCAGCACCGAGGAGTAAAACTGCACTTTCCCCCATAATCATCACACCTCTAAAGAAACCATTCCCAGGTACTGCAAAATACATCTTAACTATTAGAAACAAGGTCGGTTTTAGTGTGACAAAGTGCTTTACGTAACAGGCATATTTTTTCTAAAGGTACCTATGTACCTAACAAAGATTCTTGCTTTGTGACGTTGCCAGTTTACAAACAAAAGGTACCATTGCAGTGGCCGACGACCGTAAAAAACTGCGGTCTTTAGCGAGCAAGCGAACGGTACGAAAAAACGCCCTACGGCTAATATTTATTTCAATTTTCTCCGAGGATCGGGATTAATCCGAGTAACTAAAAAGCGTAGCTAGTCTAATCCAATTTATTATCTGAAATTTGATTTAGTAGCCCAGCCTGCCTAGCATGACGACCAAAACACGATACGATAAAGCGATATAACTACATCAACTCTCAAAATATGATAGATAAAGCCGCCATGTTGAATTTTTATCATAATTTTTATCGCAATTTATAATAAAAATTCAATTCGCAGGCAGGACATTTAAACATAAACACACAGAGACCGACAAACGCATTACCCTCCTTTTCGCAATCGGGTAAAAAACTACAACTCAAACTATTTTATAACAAAAATCGGAAGCTATCTAGTTTTGGAAAAATTCCGGGCATTACGATGAAAAATTTTGTCTGAATACGAAGACAAATTTTACCTTATTAAGAGATATTTTATCATACCCAACAGGTTTTTACTCGTAAGTGCCCATATTAGTTTATAGAAAGTGACCGATCGCACCTTACCCTTCTTCATACAGGGTGTAAAGAGTGAGAACGGACACACTTCAGGAGCATATTCTGTACATTTTTACTTGTTTTACGTCTTAAGAATTTCAAACATTTTTATGAACAAATCGTAGTTATGTCCATCTGAAAAATCAGATAATTTTTAATCAAGTTCAAAATAAGGAGGAGGTTTTCAATTCGTCACGTATATTTTCTAAATAAATATCATAAACTGATTTTTCAAAAGAAATATCATATTACTTATAATTAAAGTGATTACTCCGTGTAAGTTACATCTTGTACAGAATATGCTCCAGAGCCCGTAATGCGAGGTTTTGTATAGCATTTGCATTTTCGCACTATCTCTGGGCTACCGGGATCTGGAGCATATTCTGCACTACCTAAATACAACTTTTATTCTACGAATTTGGAATTTTATAACAATTTTTCAAGAACTTTAAGGTTATGTTCATTTAAAAACGGTCTGTTAAAACAGCTTATATCCATCTTATCTTTTTTTTAAATGTTTGTGCATTGACCTTTATATATTTCTCAAGTTTTCAGAGTTTTTATAAGTTTTATGATTATTTATGTTCACCGCAAAATTAAAAAAAAAAAACAACAAAGATGTTGAAAGTCGAAAAAACTAGCCCTACGGGATGTGCTACGGGTAGATACTGAAATGACTTCACCTCAAATGACACCCTGTATATCGCCCCAAGGCAAGGTTAGGTTGGTATGTGAGCCACGTGCCGCCCTCACCCTAAAACCCCTTGTTCTGTATAAAAATGACCGGTTTATGCTGAGAAGTACAATGGTACAAGAATACTTTAGTGATCACATTTTTATGGGCCTGTGTTGTGGATATTTTATGTGTTGTAAGAGGTAAAAGTTATAGATTCCATCAAGGTTTCATTGTAGCCTGAACTGAAAAAGGTTTATTCATAATTTACGAATTGATTTCTTATTTTTGTTGTATTGTGTTTTATTTTTTGTAGTATTTTTAACCCCCGACGCTAAAATAAGTTTGATGTGTCATCGTAGCTCCCGAACGGATGAACCGATTTTGATTTTGTTTAAAAGGTGAATTAGTCGGGAGTGTTATTAGCTCTATGTTTGATTGAAATCTGTTGAGCCGTCTATTATGGGGGATAAGGTCGGGATTTTTTAAATTCTAAAAAGCTTTTTTTTTCTGGGCAAAAATACGAAATTCGAAATTCGAGTGGTAACCGAAGCGAGAGTTTTGGATAAGTACAAATCTGTTTTGGGTAAAAATCCTTAGGTGTGTTTCTATAATGCCTTAACCAATGTTTAAATTTAAATCTAGTAAATATTATTTGATGGAAGTAATACTTCCATAAATAAAGAACACAGTAGAACACACACACACACACACTTACAGTAGAACTTCCATTACAGATATGGAGTTCCGAAAAGTAACGCCGGATTCAATTAAATATTCTTTTTCAATTATTGTTTGAAGGATAGTGCGTATCCTGCACTCGGAAAATGCCATAAAAATACGGATTAAAAAAATTGCTTTTCCATGAAAACATTTCAAAATTAATTAAATAAACATTGCACAAAAATCCTTACAGCCTGAACTTAAGCAACTAGGCTTTAGGCAAAAAGTAAGCAATAGCTAGACAGTTGAAATTTTCACAAATGATGTGTTTCTGTTGTACAAAAACAAAGAAATACTGGAAAAAAACAATGAAGTGGTGCTTCCATACAACATTGTACGGAACCCTTCGTGCGCAAGTCCGACTCACACTTAGCCTGTTATTTTTTGTTTTTTTTTTTAATTTTTAAAATAAATTTCTGTCCGTTCAAAAACAAATCGTAACGTAGCACAATCGTAGCACAACCGTAGCACTCTCGTAGCGGCGTAGCACATTCGTGTAGCCGTAGTATCTCGTAGCAAGTAACCATTCAAGACCGGAAAGAAGCTGAAAAGGCCGGTGTTTTCCGGGAACATCCGGTTGTTTTGACATAAAACAAGAGTTTTATTTACTTGCGAGAGTGGTGGATCGAAGCATAGTTTGTATGATAACGTCACAGACATAACGACAAAAGAAGTTATTTGCCAACATATTCAAAACTTTAATTTCCCACTTACGAAAAAATATTTTGTACAAGTATTTGTTTCCATACCTACACAAATATTTCTTCTAGTTTGGGTGTTTCTGTATGTATGATAAGTATATACCCTCTTAGCTTAGTCGACTATGTCCAGAGTAAAGAACTCGTCAATTCGTCTGGAGTCAACTAAGCAACGGATTATCATGATGTTTTCATAAGAAAGAGCAATTTGTAAGAGCAATGTCAGCGATTATTTTAAGCAAGTATCACAGGATGCACTGTTGCACACAGACCAATGAAGGATTACAGTGAACTTTGTCGTGGTATTCAATCCACTGGTGGATCGCGATGGTGGATCCATTAGGATCCACCATCCCTTTGTCCATTTGTCCATTAGGACAAAGGGTAATTTTTTGTAAAAAAGAATCCAAACGACCTTGAGATATAAAGTCGAGATATCTACCAATACGCCAAGCATCACTACATAGTATAAAACAAAGTCGCTTTCTCTGTCCCTATTCCCTTTGTATGCTTAAATCTTTCAAACTTCGCAAAAAACGGATTTTGATGCAGTTTTTTTTAATAGATAAAGTGATTCAAGAGGTAGGTTTATATGTATAATACATGCATAATATAGCCGTGCGAAGCCGGGGCGGGTCGCTAGTGTTCTATAAACCTAACAACTTTTATAACACCTTAAAAATGTATTGTATAGTTGAATTGTAACTATACGATTGGCTGACACTATAAAATAAACTGACATAAAACATAAATAAATATGTTCTCGATGTGAACGACTCATAAAACCATATCGCACGTCTCAAGCGAGTCGTCTTGACTGTGGGCGCTTGCACATACAGGTAAATCCTATCTTATACCATGTGTTTCAGCGAAGGGGTTTTATTACGAAAGCAGGTTGTTCTAGACGTCTAGGCGAACAACTTTTGTTCTAAAAGATTGCATAGTGCGCGTGAACGCATAAAGCCGCAAATAAGAAGCTAATTGGCTAGAGTGAAGAGAGCAGCACAAAATTGACCAATCATAGGTCTGCATTTGGCGTAGTGCGTTCACTTAAAGCAACTTAAGTACTGTTTGTGTAATATTTCGTAAAAATAGTCGTTAGAAAAAAAGGTCATTAGATAAATATTTGCTTTATTGCCAATCTGAAAAACAATTAATTTGTTTATTTTCTTGTTGAAGTGAAAACTTCTTTTAGCGCAGTGCGCATATTTCAGATGAGATAAAATCTCTGAACTCGCGACACCGTTACGAGAAGCAGCTACAGTGTGTGCATATATGCATGTACATATATTTTGTAGTTGTTTAGTAAATATGTTAAACAAAATAAGTTTTAGGTTTAAAGTTTTCATTTTTGTCGGCACTACCGGAGTGCAACCGTTTTTCATTATGTTACTAATATCAGGGTTATAAGAAAACCTTTTGGTGGCCCTTATTAGTTATTAAAAAAACCGCATCAAAATCCGTTGCTTAGTTTTAAAGATTTAAGCATACAAAGGGATATAGGGACAGAGAAAGCGACTTTATTTTATACTATGTAGTGATTACTCGCAGGTACCTTAGTAGTTCACTTACTTAGGTCCGTATTAATAAACCGAACTCAATATCGATTTCAATCTTGAGTTTGCTCTTGAGTTGTTGCGCTGATTAATAAACCTATCTTAAGACGCGATTAAAGAGCGACGTATCACTTGAGTCATGCCATATTAATAAATCAAACTCAGCTCTCAAAATATGTCTCAAGATGTAGTTTCGTGAACTCAAGTCTGATTGCGGGTCATACAAATCTTACATTCTTTTAAATATTTTCACATTAAAAACAAGTTGACAGCAAAATATGACGACACTACCTACCATAGGGTAAGAACATATAATTTAAGGTAAGAAAAAAGCGTTACTGTCATTCAAGATCAGTCTCAAATCTCAAGAGCGATATCAGCCCGGTTAAAACTTGAGTTTTATCTATTAATTAACGCCTAACTTAAGATAGTGACCACATCTCAAGACTCACTCAATTGATACGCACTCAAGATCGATATTGAGAGCGATTTATTAATACGGGCCTTAGTAGTCTTGAAAACACTAAGTACCTACCACCGTAGTTTTTTTCAAGACGCCGCAGACAAGATAAAAGAACACAAAGCAACTGTCAATGGAGCCCTTTAGACGCATCCTATCCTATACTACTTCCTACTAATATTATAAATGTGAAAATTTGTGTGTGTGTGTGTGTGTATGTTTGTTACTCCTTCACGCTTAAACCACTGGACCGATTGCGATGAAACTCGGTATGTAGATAGCTGGAGTCGTGGATTAACACATAAGTTACTTTTCATCCCGATATTCCCACGGGATCGGGACTTACGCGGGTGAAACCGCGGGGCGCAGCTAGAAACACCATATACGCTAAACACCAAAGTTGGCGTTTTGTGGATTAGTAGAAATAATTACGTAAAATACCAACTACGCACAATTACACAAACGCAAAACATCACCTGGTAAATTTTTTACCACCAAAGTGAAGTGGAAATTAAAAAACTACCTTATAAATTCTAAATCGAATCCCCTAGTCTAAAGAAAAAAACAAAAGACGATAGCCGTGTGCCGTTAATAGGCTATGTGTTAAATAGTTTCTGCTAAACAAGCCCCCATTGACACAGTTTCGGAAACCCTATAAGAAAAGAGCGCCAACTCGCGCTCGCATGAATTTCATATAGTTTCCAGTAAGTAGTCGTTAAACAATCGGTACCTATTACAAGTTTTTATTGATGCAGTTAAAGAAGGTGAGAATTGGGTCTTTTATTAGTCATTTTATTTATTTTAATGTATATAGGTTATTTCTATTTTATAAGTATCACTACACACACACAGACCCATACAGAACCACACAGACCTTCACAGTGGAAGGAGGGGAGGGAGGCCTTTGCCCTGCAGTGGGTCGAAATAGGCTAAAAAAAAACAGGCAGAAGAGGCAGAAGTGAAAACTGTATATCTGTGTAAAATCTCATATGTCGCGAGAACATACGCAAAAAGAGTTTTAGATGAAAAAAAAAAATAGTCGTCCGACATTTGTCGTCCAACAAATAGTCGTCCGACATTAGTCGTCCAACAAATTGTCGTCCGACATTTGTCGTCCGTCAATAGTCGTCCGACATTTGTCGTCCGTCAATAGTCGTCCGTTAAAAAATACCATATGTACGTCTTAATACACTCACAGCCAAATTAAAAACAGTAGGCCCAGGCATACATTTTCGCCGCGCCGTAGAGAGGGGATAGCTGTCTACTCTCCATCCGTCTTACGCTTTTTCGATCAGGTCACGTGTCCTGACGCGAGTTTAAGATTTTATACCCATTACAGAAAAAGTGCTCAACGCCGCTAAAGAAGTTTTCACTTCAATAAATAAATAATAAATATAAGTATCACTAGCTGTTGCCCGCGACTTGTGGTAGTTTTGTTTTACTAAAACCTTCCTCGAGAACCACTCTGCCTATTGGTGAAAACAGCAGCATGTCAGATAACGGACAGAATACTTATATACTTTTCTTATATAAATATACTAGCGACCCGCATGTACTATGCATGTATTAAACCGATCTAAAGATCTAAGCATACATAGGGACAGCCAGCGAGAAGTGACTTTGTTTTATACTATGTATACAAACACCAAGATAAGAAACAAATACGTACACAAACATTTGTTCGAGGCGACAATCGAACCCGCAACCTTTGGTAATTTTATAGCAAATCGAATTTACTTACTTTAACAAAATACTTACACAATGGAATTGTGATAATATCCTGATCACAAAAAGGCACCGAACACACACCCCGGACAATATTAACCGGAAACTCATTATTTACAACAAATAAAATAAGGTACCAATAGCAACGAGTCTTTACGATCTATTGTATTGCTATAAATTATATCACGATACACTTGCGGACAATCAAACATGTTTTTTCATTATTATACGTACCTTTTGTCGGTTAAGTCCTTCGTTCATCATAATCATACGTTAATCTGGATTAATTAATAAAGAGGTTAAGATATGAAAAGTCTATTCAGAACATATTTTCAAAAACCGTTACGTTTATTTATTTTTATATTACGTTCACAGAAATCCTGATATTTTTCGCAAGAATAGCAATAATCATCATTTTAAGTTAATATGCGTAGTAATTCCTACTCATAAAATCAAATACATAATATCTTTATCTTTGCACTCAACCCATTTAAAAATTAAAATGACATTTGGTACAAAAAGTGAAAACTTGTGTTCACAAATAAAAACAGTAATATTTTCCTATTGCTTCATTCTAGTTCTTATCTACTTCTACATAAATTATCTACAGACTTTATATATTATGATAATGTAAATATTTACCCTCAGACAATATATCTTTAGGAATCACATATTGATTACCAGCAAGTGTATATTTCTATCGCTAGGGAAATACGGAATTTGATACCAGATTGCTTCATAAATACAAAGTAACCTTAAAAATTACGTTGTGGATTGAAATAAAAAAATTACCCTGTACGATGTCTCTTAGAGAATAAATTTCTCAGAAAAATGATCGTGTGTTATGAAAACGGGCTTGGAAAGATTGAGGTTGAGTAATCAAGAAAAATATCAGAGAAAATCAGGCAGGTAAGGTAAATCGTAACATTTATGAAAACCATTAGGCAAATGTATATAATACTAAAATTGCTTTTTATTCACCGACTTCGAAAAAGGAAGAGATTCTCAATTCGTGTCGTATATTTTTTTAATGTATGTCAGTTAAAACAGCTCATTTTAGAAAAAAATAGACAAATTACTCAAATGCAGATCGAATAGATTCTTTTTTACAGGCTTTTATTTAACTTGCAGTGTTCGTATGTAAGTAAGTTGTCCGTCAAAATTTGCAAACTATTTTTCGACCATTTGTTGGCATTCGATTAACCTGATTTTTGGAACGGAAGTTCAGTATCGCGCGTTGCGAAAGGGGGCTAGACAGAAAAAATTAAGAGCAAAAGTTGTAACGACACTTTTTGCTATAGTTGTATGCCGTGCGGTGTGCGCGTGTTTCTCTGTCTGTCTCTCTCTCTCATAGAATGCAAGCCAGTTATTTTCGTTTCGTCTTTTTTTTTCTTGAAAAGAGATCTTATTGCACAAAAGAGGTTTAAATTGAATACCAAAATCAAATTCAATTAGTATTTTCTAAGATTTTTGCGACCTGAAGTTATTAACCTAAACTATGTTAGTGGATTTTAACTCAGTGATACGACGTAAATAAAATGGACTTACCTAAAAACAACACTACTTTCATCCTTATCTAAGTGGACAGCCTCAGACATGGTCCACTGCAGCACCACCCCTGCCCTGTCTCCCAACGGTCCCGAGACAACCTTCACTGGCAGGAACCTCCTTCGAAACCTCACACTCTTCGCCCTGGTAGACCTTTCACTACGATACCTACGCGGTCTAAAATAAACACTCAAACTTTTCGTCCTGAAATCATCAATAACATCACTCACGTAACTTGTTCGTTCATTTAAGTATATTTCTCGTTCATTCACGTAATTCGGTCGTTCTTTGTAGTCCGTTCTATCACTGTTTATAACATCACTCTTATAATTAGTTCGTTCATTTACGTAACTTTTTCGTTCGTTTATGTGAATCGGTCGTTCTTTGTAGTGTGTTCGGTCTTTGTTGGTTCTTTTTTCAAAAGTTTTAGGTAGAAAGTAAGGTTTGTCGGGGCAGGGGTGTTCCATGAAGGTGGTTGGTGTGAAGTTGCCGCGAACGAAGCCGTCGACTGTGCTGTGTAGGACGAAGTCTCGTAGGTTCATTTCTTCGAAGAACAGGTGAACTGTAACAAGGAAATTTTATTGTTAATTTTAGTAATTAGGTTTTTACACATCGTGACTGAAAGTTGTAACAGTAATACATCATCTGTGAAAATTTCAATTGTCTAGCTAAAACGGTTCATGAGATACAGCCTGCTGACAGACAAACAGACAGTAGTCTTAGTAAAAGGGTCCCATTTCCCTTTGGGTACGAAACCCTAAAAAAATAATTAAAACGTGAAGATAAAATAAAAAAATAAAATTACGATTAACCTTCGAGTTATTTTTACTGTCATATACAGTGTAGATTTTCACAGGAAGTAGTTCCCGAAGAATGCCCCAAATATGTCAGATCTATCGAGCAATTTCCGGTGGAAAAGAGAACGACAAATATTACTTAAATATCTAACAAAAGGTAACAAAATAAAACGTGATATTGGCGATTGAAATGTGTTATTACATTTTCTGTCACTAGGTTAGCTATTTATTTAGTTTTTTGCTCCATGGTTCAACCAGTGGCAGTGACAGTTTATAGCATTTTGATTTTAAAAATCATTGTCACTGGTCGTGCGACTTATAGTGTCGATTCGTGCAGAGATTTAAAATTACAAGCTTTTTATTACTGCTGAATTTACCTAAACAATTTTTTTACGCCTCACTTTATCAGAAAAGCGGAAAATATTTCTGGAAAAATTCCTTTTCATAAAATATTCAAAAGTTTTTTTTTGTTAGCGGTCTTTGCTGGACCCCTACCAGTTGTAGTATTCCACAAGAGTTAGCGACGGCCGGTCGTTCTTGGGTTATGAATTCATTCGTATGAAATGATTGTCTTTTGTTTTCGGTTAAAATTGTAATCATGTAAGCATGGCAATAAACGTTTTTATTGCTTTAAATTAAACATACGACCCAAGAATTATAGTGTGCGCCCTCCCATTGTTAATCCTCAGACTATACCACTACACCACTTGACTATGCAAAAAACATACATTTTAATTAGACATCACTAGAAAAATATCCAAGACGGACACAAAGGGTGGCCTTCAAATGTTTAGGTAAGGCTTATAAATAAATAATAAATAAATAATTTTATTTTTCCAAAAAATATACATAGGTCTTATTCTAGTTAAAGTATTGACGTTCATACATTAGGGTAAAATAAGTAATCTTCTAATGATATTCGTAACTGTTGGTCGAAGTCCTCCCCACCAAACTAAGCTTGAAGCTTGTGAGTTAGAGAGAAGGATTCCTCCACAGCAAAAGCGATCTCATTTTAGACCCAACATATTGAAAAGGAAAAGAAAGCTTAGACCTTACAATATTAGTTTTAACACCAGGTCTCTATACTAAGCTGCAAGCTTGATAATATAGAAAACTGGGATCCACCTCAGTCAGCGAGTTTATTATTTTTGAATTTAACTAAGTGACTAAACAAAAAGTAAAAATAAAGAGTAAGAAGGAAACTAGAGCAATTTTGTAAGTGTAGGTGTGTGAGTGTGTGTGTCGAGGTGTGTTTGTGTGTGTAGGGGTGTGATTTTATGTGCATGTAGGTGTCAGAGTGTTAATGCGTACTTGTGAGTGAGTGAACGAGATGACCTGGTTTTTTATTCCGTCAACGTCAACAAATTCTCAGTCTTCGTGTAATCGAGTTCCAACAAGAATGCGTTTATTTTAATTTTGCATTCCTTGAATGAGAGACGATAAGTGGAATTTTTTTCATTTATTGTTCTATATATGTAGGAACTAAGAAAACATTCATGTTTTTTGGCAAATTTCGTGTTGAATCTACCAGTGGGATTTATGAAAGCTTTGTCAATACGTCTTACATTAGTGAGTGCTACATCATCAACGACATGTAGCTTGCGGTGCTGGTTTAGGAATATCTGCTGTATAAATATTTGTCGCACTGAGAGTACCTTCCAGTCTTTATAGAGTTGCTCAGTAGAGTATGTAATTGTTCGGGCATGTCCTACCTTGAGGACTGCCCTCTGAGCTCTTTCAAGTGGTAACATAAAGGATTTGGCTGTTCCTCCCCACACGGTTATACAATATGATAGGATAGAGTAGCACAGAGCGTAGTAGATTGTATGTAAATGTTTCTTAGTTGCTGCATGACGAATATTTCTAAATACCGCGATCAATTTACGAGCTCTACTTGTTAGTGCCTGTATATGAGGTTGATAAGTGAGATGCGTATCTATAGTAACACCTAGATATTTTATTTCGTTACATCGTTCTAGAATCGGACATGAACAATTTACCCGGCCATGTAGGCACAGCGATGTATGCGCAAGGATACTAAAATTGCATATGCCTGATAGCCCAGGTTTTCTTAGGGAGAAAGTCATGTATTTTGTTTTAGTGGGGTTTATCGTCAATAGGCTACAACCAAGTTTTTCGGTTATTACGTTAAATCCTTCCTGAGCATACTGGAAAGCTTTCTTCCATGTGCTGCCTTTGAATAGCAGAACAGTATCATCTGCATATGTGATGATTTTACCATTAATTAGATTTGTTTCACATATGTCATTTATATATGCCAAAAATAATGTAGGGCCTAATATGCTCCCTTGTGGAACACCGTAAGAGACGCTTTGTTCATTGCTAGTATAGTTTCCTACTTTTACACATTGGCGTCTATCAGTGAGATAGCTATGAAGTAGTTGTAATTGTCCACTTCTGATTCCTAAACCTTCTAGTTTTTTTGATAACAATGGGATTGAGAGACTATCAAATGCTTTCGCCATATCTAAAAAGATAGCAATACATTTCTCACCTCTATCCAAGGCTCCAACTACATAGTCATTTAGGCTAGATACAGCGTCTGAAGTTGATCTATGTCTACGAAAACCATGTTGATTATCCGATAGCAGCCTGTATTTATCGAAGTAAGATATAAGTCTCTTGTTTATAATCTTTTCCAATATTTTGGATAGAGCAGGTAATATAGAGATTGGTCGGTAGTTATTTACAAGAGTTTTGTCTCCGCTCTTGTGGATGGGTAATACTATAGCTTTTTTGAACGCACTTGGAAAGACTGACGTATTAAGACTAAGATTACAGATATGGGTTATAACCGTGGTAAGAGTATTACTATTTTGCTTTATCATACGCGTTGATATTTGATCCCATCCGATAGAGCATTCAAGTTTTAAGCTATTTATTATTGATAATACCTCACCTTCATCCGTTTCTATGAGAGCAAAGGAAGATGTATTAGACCTTAAATTCTTGACATAATTTTTATCATTGCATGCTAAAGCAGATTGTTTAATTTTGTCTGCCTGATCCTTGCCGATATTGATGAAGAAGGTGTTTATGTTATTTATGCTGCCTAAAGGATCTTCAACATTTTGTATTAAATCCAACGGAAGTGGTTTTTTGGGCTTATAATTAGTTATGTTCCCTATCACTTGCCAGGTTTTTTTTATGTTATTGCCAGCTTTCTCCAGTTCTGCGCGCTCAAATTCACTTTTTAAATTTCGCAATAAGTTAGTACAGAAATTTCTGTACCGCTTATAAGAAATGCTCAAGATTTGATCATCAGGGGATTTCCGAAGTCTTAAGTGTAGCCTATCTCTGTGCCGAAGGCATCGCAGAAGGCCCTGTGTTACCCATGGTTTGTTAGGGGATTTATACCTGTCTCGTTTTAAGGATTTTGTGTGACTTTTGATTATACCTTGCATTATATCTATAAACCTATCAGTAGCTAAATTACTGTCATTGCAGCTTAGCACTGTAGAGAAATCTGTATTAGTTATTTCATTTGATATGCCACCATAATTTATTTTAATTGCAACTCTACCTTTGTCCTTGACCTTTTGACAATTATTAAGTGCAAGCATTATGGCATCGTGATCAGTGACACTATTATTTATAACAAGAGCGGTTGCTTCATATGATGATTTTAAAAATAGGTGGTCAAGACAGGTTAATTTTCTTGTAGGAAAATTGTGTGCCTGGAGCAAACCATGCTCAGCTAACAGATTAAGGTAATCTCCTGCTCTAGTATCTCTTGTATTAGGTGCAATATTTATATTTATGTCTCCTGTGATTATTACATTTTTAAATCTAGACAAACTTAGTAAAACTTTGTCTAGGGAATATAAAAAGGAATCGATATTACTATACGAAGGTGAGCGGTATATGGAAACAATAGCGATATTACTATTTATAGTAGTGACTAGGCAGTTGGCTTGATCAAAAGGAGGTTCTATGGTAGCAGATTTTATGTCTTTTCTAATGTATACAATTACTCCATCATTTTGTATGTAATTGTTTGTCGTATGCTCTGCAATATAATTAGGTAAAGAAGGTAAAAGTTCATTTTTTTGTAGCCAGCATTCTGTCAACGCTATTACATCTGGTTCACAATTTAAACGTGAGAGGAAGATTTGAAACTCATTAATGTTTTTAGAGATGCTCCTAATATTCTGCGATATTAATTTTAGTTGTGATTTAGTTTTGGATAGATAGGAACTACACTCCTCCGCACCGCACTCGTAAGATTTTGTAGTCACTATATTGTCCATGTCCCTGCAAAGGTTTATAATACTAATACTCATTATTACTATCTATGTATGAGTTATATAACTGTAGAGAGTCAAACGTCTCTCTAAGAAATATATGATGATGAGATATATTACATTTGCAAGGACAAGGATCACTGCTATACAGTAGACTACATTTAACGACTTGAGGACTTGATGGATGTGTTTTTTGTTGTTGTTTTTATAATTTGTAGATATGTATAAAAAATATGTGTGTTTAAGTGTGTATGTGTTCGTCTTGTGTGTATAGTGTATGTGTAGCTTTATAAGTGTACCTACAGCTCTGAAAGAGATTACATAAAAATTCCTAGGATACTTGCATATAAACAATGATGATTTTAACATAAATAAAAAAGTAAAAAAGGAGTATCTAAATGAAAAAGAAACATAAAGGACAAAAAATATTAACAATAAAAGTAAACAGTAGTAGTAAACAAAGTAAATAATAATGGGCTGATGCTTATAACTACTTATCATTTTCATTTTGCACGAGGCTTTCAAGTACATTGTCGCATGTGACTCGAATTCTATCTGCTCCCTCTTGTTTGCGTAAATAGACGCACCCTCCTGCGGTCCAACAGAATAAGTAGTTATGCTTCTTGGCAAATTCTCTAGAGCGAAAAAACAAAGACTTTCTATCCTTCGTTAGACTTTCCGATATATAGATCCTTGCTGCCGGACCCTTGAATCCCAAAACTGAGGTATTCAATTGTTCATTATTCAATTTCTTAAACGCTTGTGTTCCCTTCAAGATTTTGTTTCTAATCACAGTGTTCGAGAGTTCTAATAGGATGGGTCTTGGTAAGTCAGGTTTTCCTGGAAGTCGACGAAGATCTCTGATGTCACGGCAGTCGTGTTTGATGTTTATTTTCGCAAACAAATCTGCAACTATCTTCAATAACTCCTCTTGAGACTCGTTCTGTTTATATGGAATATTTCTTATCTCTAGTTTATAGTTACAAGTTTGCTGTTCAACTTGTCGTATCTGTTCCCTCATCTGTGCTAGTTGGAGGCTGTGATTATCGATATTCTTTTCAGTAGTTTGCATTTTTTCACCCAGATTCCTGCACTCAGTCGAGAGGGAGGATACAGAATTGGCTACCTCTATATTAGAGTTTTTAATATCTCTTATTTCTTGGGTAAGATTTTGCATGTTCTTTTGCAACTTATTGAACTTTTTTTCTTGATCGACTTGAAACGCAGAGAAAAGGCTCGTAATGTGGTCAGTGATGTCCAGTTTAAACTTATGTAATTGTGTCTCCAAGTGATGATCAGGGCTACGTTTTCTTTTATTTCTACTGGAGTCTGAACATGCGTCAGACTCAACGTCTGTGCCGGATCGACTAGCCCCAAAAATTTTGGGAGGAGGCTCAAGATTTGAATCGGAGTCCGATGCCCCCCCGCGATTCCTATTTGTTTTTTTATTAGGTGGTGGAGTGCGTCTCATTTGCGTTGCCATTTGTGTTACAAAGAACAACTCACACTTTAGTACTTTGCTCTACTAATTCGGGCAGGCGTTCTGGTAGGCGCTCGTCGTAGTATGTGGTATGTGACTCGCTCGTAGCGTGCTCGTAGCACCTCGTAGCACAGCAACGTTCCGTAGCAGCGATGACGTAGGACCGCTATTGAGTGCACCAGTAGAATTCAATTATATGCCAAACTGTACCTTAGCTCAGCGGGACGAACGACCGGCTTCTGCGCAGCACCCTCTGGTTCAAATCCTGGTGGGGCAAGCAGTTTTTGAAGGCCAAAATTATAAAACTGTTGCTATCTCACCGAGGGGTGGAGTCTATCCGTCCAAAATGCACAAGTGCAAGCAGGAAATGGGGGAACCAATCAGAGACCGTCCTCGAACGACACCCAAACACACGTCCACACTCTAGTGCTGACAGAAGCGAACTGTAACAAACTGTTAGATTTGCTGCATAATATTTCCATCCGTTACCCATTATGACGCACTCAAATTCGTGGCCTATATTTGATTTTTCCAAGTAACCCCCTACTCTTTTAACTGATTTTAAAGACTTACCACGTCAGAACACATCCTAAGGGCCACCGAGCCCTAACGTTTATCGAATACTCGTGGTAGAGGTGGTACTGGCCATATTTTACTTTGGACGATTTCATTATGTCAGCTGACAATTAGTCTGTACTGTAAGCAAACAGCTGTAGAAAAAAACTAAACTGTATAATAAAGGCCTATTATTTATCGTTGAGTCTTAATTTCAGTGTAATTTAAGTAAAACTCTGCGCCGGTATAACCCGTATTTTTTTTTGTTTATTATTATAATTATTTCCTGTACTTATATGGGTCTATAATATTGTTATTTATTTATATTTTAAACGGTTTCCCGCTTAATTAATACATAACTAATAAATTCAACCGGTTGGCCAAAACGGTTAAATTTTAAGGTATAGCGTATAGTTCTAACCAATAGATGGATTGAGCTAATCTTTTACCTACTGATAGCTTATAAAATGCAATGTAGTCTTCAGCTAAGAAAAGCTTTTGAAAAAAAATCCTACGCGAACGAAGTCTTATAAGCTAGTTACTTAAACGTGCTTACAATGTGTTGCGAATACGTTTCTAATACGAAAGGCAGTTGTTTTACACTTAAAAACAGCTGATTTTCGGGTAAACATAAGGATTATTCTCAAAAGGTAAAGATGCAAAATAGATCTAAGAAAAATCTCAGTAGATCCATGATGGATCTGGTGAGAAATCGACCTAAGGATGATAAATCCCAGTATCCATGATGGATCTGGTGAGAAATCGACCTAAGGATGATAAATCCCAGTATCCATGATGGATCTGGTGAGAAATCGACCTAAGGATGATAAATCCCAGTATCCATGATGGATCTGGTGAGAAATCGACCTAAGGATGATAAATCCCAGTATCCATGATGGATCTGGTGAGAAATCGACCTAAGGACGATAAATCCTAGTAGATCCATGATGGATCTGGTGAGAAATCGACCTAAGGATGATAAATCCCAGTAGATACATGATGGATCTGGTGAGAAATCGACCTAAGGATGATAAATCTCAGTAGATCCATGATGGATCTGGTGAGAAATAGACTAAAAATGAAAAATCTCAGTAGATTCACAATTTGAAATCTATATTAAATGAGAAAATAATATCTCACTAGATCCATTTTGGATCTGGCCCATGAATCTTCTGAGAATGATCAAACATAACATCAATTTATTTCAAAAAATTGTCGTATTTCTATACGTCTTGAAAAACTCTTTCGTTGGAACATTGAACACATCGTATAGACGTAGAAATTGGCACATTGGCGTAGGAAGCTGGTCAGCGGCACCGATCGACGAATGCTTCGACAGTTTTCCGGCTGTCAATCGTCGCCGGTATATCGACCCCAGTTACCTGAATGTAGCCTGATTATAAACTAACAAGCAGTCCCAAGAGAACTTTAACTTCAAAGTTCATTGTAAAGTTCTCCATTCCAACTTTGAAAGACCCTACAGTTTGGGACCCTTTTTTCTCACCGTGGTACCTACAAAATGAATCATTTATACCTTTTTAAACAACATTCGGCTTTTTAACTTGAAGTTTTTTTAAGGAATGTTGAGTTTTGTAAGTAAAAAGTCAAGTTCCAAGTTTGTTGTATATTTTTTTCTTGTAAGATCATTGTTACTTTGTAAAACTTCGTAACAATGTCTTCATTAGATATTTAGGTATGAACAAATTGAGACAATAAATCGCGCAAACTCTATGACGACAAAAAACATTATTCGGTTAAGAACTGGCTCAGGCACTATTCCGATTTTAATGAAACATCACATCGCAATTTGCGTATTTTGCCGAAAAAATGTTGTGAACTTATTTCCCGATGTCCACCACTTACTTAGCCAGGGGAACAGCGAAACTACTTTTAAAAATTATACCCGTTTTTCACTACTAGGGGACATCGACACAACTTTTTAAATTAGTTCCATTTGCCACCAATGGGTGGACAGCGACACTGATTTTAAATATTCCCTATGGCCTCGACTCCATGTCGTGAACATGGTAACAGCACGAAGGGTTCCACACCATTATATTCGGACTTTAGCATTTGTTGCTATAGCGGCTATTCGTGAGATACAGCTTGGGGACCGACAGAGAGACAGTTGAACCCTAAAAAAACATAGGTAAGTATAAAAAATTTGAATTTTTGTGATACGATGCGAATTCGCCGTGTTGTGTGTAGCCCCTCAGTCAGCATAATAAGGTATCCGAAATAAAACCTGACTTGTTAGACAATTAATCATACAGCCCTGTAATGTCAGTCAGAGCACGTGATTTACGACGACGCGGGACGGGAACGAAGCACGTTGCTTGTGAATGGTAGGTAACTACATAATTGACTCGCTCAATCATCTCGCATTTTACTGACTTTGCCTACATTATAATATAGGCCTTTACTTATAATAATACAGATGATTTATACGGCTTATCGATTATCTTTCCTACTGCTTGTTTTGTTTCATTGCCGAACACAGGGTTGCAGGTTCGATTCCCGCCTCAGACAAGTATTTATGCTTAGATATTTGTCTGGGGTCTGGTTGTTTCTATGTATTATAAGTATATATTTACAAAAGAAAAAGTATATACTTATATACTATATCCGTTGTCAGGCACCCATAACACAAATCTAGTTACTTAGCTTGGGGCTAGACGGCGAGGTGTGGAATGTCCTGTAAAATTTATTATTATTATTATTACAAAGCAATACGATCGACACTCCTTTTATTTTCATACAAAAATTCGTAATATAAAATTCAAGGGTTCGTATACAAATAGTGATTGAATTTACATACAATTTGTTAAACAATGACGGATGTATGAGGTGGACGATACAATCTGTTCGTGATTACGTAATATGTTCACAGTATTCAAACCTGTGGCTTTGGTAGGTAACTAGTGGGTATTTGCAGTTCAAATATAAGTTGGATTTCAAGTATTAATTAATCCTGTGGGATGATCGGAATAAATAGTAATAACAAAGCTCATTCTCGCTCATAATTTTTCGTTAATTATTTTGTTTCATGCTCATTTTCGTGCTATTCAATGACGAAAACTAGATTTCAGCTTTAATTGAAGAAAACATTTAAGGTAAATTTCAGTAATGAATTCGTATGCCATTTTTAAGCTTTACCGCGGCAGTCCCCGAGTGCCACACGTTTTTATTTTTTATATCTTAATTTCTATAATAATTAGAATATGAAAAAAAAAACATAGGGGCATGGTCATGGCAGTTATAGGTTTTATGGCACAAAAATATTTGTGCTAGTGTCCATTATCCAGGGAGGAAACAGTCGACTATGTTTGTATGGAGAGAGCGAAGGTACCCTTTCAAAGTTTTAGATACAAATACTGTCTTTTTCACCTACAATATAACCCTATCATTTTCTTACCGAATATGAAACCTAATTCTCAAATAAGTTCTATCAGATTGTCAGTATCTTCACAGATAATAAATTAATTAAATGTGGCCTGGAATAATTCATTAGTTTGATTAAATGGAACGTCTCAGTTGAAGCGTATCATCTTGATTTTCTGTGAAATACAAACAATATACGCAGAGCGGCTTGTGTTTATGTACTTACTTAATGAAATTATATCTATAAACTATGATTTTAAGTGTCCTCTATATTATAGCTATTTAGGTATATAAAAGACACAAAGACTTTGAAACAACTAATGCTAGAAGTCTGAAACTTTACCACAGATGTCCTTTTAGAAAGTACGCGCGCACTAAAAAAGGATATCTGAAAAAAAAAAAGAATTTTCCAAATCGGTCCAGGCATTTTCGAGTAATCGGCGAACATACATATTAAAAAAAAATACATATACGCGACGAATTGAGAACCTTCTCTTTTTTTGAAGTTGGTTAAAAAGGGCTTTTAAAAATTGTAGTTGTTACTAACTATAATGCATTCTGTGTTTGTAAGTTAAAGAGACGGGGGTAAAACGGCGGGGCGCAGCTAGTCAATATTATAAAGATGTACAATAGTCTATTGGCATAAACGAGCCAACAAAATGTCGTGCTGGGGTCTTATTTAAAAATTGAATTTTCTTATTGAAAAAAAAAATAAATAAAATTGTATTTTCTGAACACATAAAAAAAGCACAAGAAAAAAGTAGTAAAGCGCCCAGAAAAAAAGTTCGTCCTCAGCACGATGCTACAGCTAGAAACCCCAGCGCTGATTTGCTTTATTGCTTCCAAAATCTACGTTAGAAAAGGCCATATTAAATTAGTCAACGCTTTAGCCTCTTTGACTTGACGAACTATGACGATTTTAATGTGTTTGAAACATTTTAAGCCTGATTGCTGAAAATCATGCCATATTTTAGTGAAAAATAAATCTTGATACTGGCTATACGTACAAGTCGTGTGAAGCCATAATTAATGGAAAAAATATACAATGATTATAAAGACCTATATAAGTAAAGTACGTATCTACATAAATAAACAAAACCGCAAACAGAGCGCAACACAAAGGAAAGAAAACAAGCCGACTCAGCGTACTCGTATTGTACAAAAATATCGCAAAATATTTAATGGCCAGCTGTCGGCAGCCTAGATCCGCTGTTTCCCGCTCAAACGAACACTTTTGCATTATAACAATACGGCATGGAAATCGTACGGCTCGCAGTGACCCGTCGCAGAGAGAGTACCATTCTGAATTGTAAATACATTCTAGATTGTCAAATTCAACACTCTGAATTACTATATCCCAATCTTAAATAATATTATTTTTCGGTGTTATTCTGCCACACACAATATTGACAAATACAAGGCGTTACTATTAGCCAGTAGGGCCATTACTAATATTATAAATCCTAAAGTATGTATTTTTTTCATATTTGTTCGACTGCACCGATTGAATTAAAATCGGTGTAGGGGTAGTTTAGGAAATGGAGAAAGACATAGGATACTTTTGATTTCGAAATTCCCTCGGAAATGAGACTTACGCGAGTGAAGCCGCGAGGCGTTGGTATACATTTTTTAAACCATTTTATGCCGAAATGTTTCACCCAAATACATAGATTATTAAAACTCGACATCACATTTCACGGTACCGTTTGCCGTAAAGTGTAATCGGAAACCGGTCAACGTCGGCACTCGGTACACAACCGGTAAAGTAATCAGATCGATGCGATGACCTAAATACCGGAAATGAAATACCTAGCGATAGTCAAACTTAAAAGGTGAAATTCAGGTACCTACTTGCCCTTGAATATCAAAATTTTATTAGTTTTTTTCTAATAATGACCCAGTAAAAAATTATAAATTAAACGTTATTTTGCAATCTAGTCACTATAGGGTTTTACAAGGGAATGGAATCAGTTGCCTTCGTCTGTCTTTGGCGTGTACAATTTGAGGGTCTTCACGTCGCGCGTCGCGAGTGAATAGGTATCTTCTGACCTGGATTAACACATTGGCTACTTTTTATCGCAATTATTCCCACTGGATCGAGACTTACGCGGGTATAAACGCATTGCGCAGCTAGTTATTAATAGTAACTATTAAAAAAACTGTCATTTTCTCTGTAGGCCACGTCCAATTCTCAGCTAAGTTAAATAAAATATCGTCTGTCCTACTTTAGCTAATAGGTTTCTCCAATCTGTCCTTTTCGTTCATGATGAATGAGTTGAGAAAGTATGATAAATTACTTCTAATTAGTTTCGTTTCTGCTTCATTTGATACTTTTTTTGTCGTCCAAACTGAGCCGATAAGAATCTGATAATCCTATTATCTGAATATATGAAATTCAAAGTCGTGCAAACCGCGCAGCGCATTATTTGAAATATCTGAGTAAAAAAAACATGCCAAGTGTGAGTCGGACTCGCGCCTGAAGGGTTCCGTACCATTATATTCTGTTTTTAGTATTTCAACTATCTAGCTATCACGGTTTATGAGATACTATATTCTAATACCATTTATAGTATTAATTAAACTATTAGAAATATTATTCGACCACGAACTTCAGCTGTTCGATTAAAAGTTAATATAATAGCGCTACTATCAAGTAGAGTCTTAGTAAAGGATCTCGTTTTTACCGGTTACCGGACGGTAGCGGAGAGGGTCAACTCCCCATTTATGGTGCATTTCAGGGGAAAGGTGGTCAATCAGGGAACGTTTCCTATAAATTGACCATTGCTCTAATGACTTTTGCGCCAAACGTCATTTGTAATCCCGTCCCTAATGTCTTATACTTAATTTTTACCGCCCTAATTTTATCTTAATATATATAAATCTCGTGTCACAATGTTTGTCCTCAATGGACTCCTAAACCACTTAACCGATTATAATAAAATTCGCACACCATGTGCAGTTCGATCCAACTTGAGAGATAGGATAGCTTACGTCCCGATATTCCCACGGGATCGGGAGTTACGCGGGTGAAACCGCGTAGGGCAGCTAGTTTTACTTTATATCTTTATTTTATGTATAGGTTTTCGATTTTATTTTATTTTAAGTTCTAATTTCAAAATATGGATCATGGTTATCTGAAATAAATGCATTTTATTTTTTATTTATTTTTACCTTTTGGGTACGGAACCCTAAAAAATACGTTTATTTCGTTTGTGTAAAATCCTAGTCTTTCTCTTCGATCAAAAGTGTAAAGAGTATCTCGTAACTCTGCAATGCGAATAAATATATAGGTACTAATGTGTATTATTAACAATCCATTATGAAAACGGCTCTAAAACTTAATGGCCTACGAAATTGATTTTTATTATACTCCAACACGATGCAAACATGTTTCGGTTATTTTATACAATCTTTATTTTATGTAAGTATTTTAAAGTGTTTTAATAAGAATTTTGTAAAAAAATCTATAGGTACTTACTTACCATACATAATTAAATACTTAGATATATTAAGGGTTTATGGGCCTGTGTTTTCGCGAACCTGACGGATTACTTAAGTTGTATCGCCAAGCTGACTTGTCCGTGTTCCGATTAGGTCGGTAGATACAACCACAAAAGGCAGACGAATCTGAAAAGTTTTTGTACCACTGCAGTCTTCCAACCTTCACTAGCGTTCCTCGAAAGCCCCCAAAAAAATCCATTATTTCCCACTAGGAGGAAATGTTAGTAGGGACTAGTACACTAGCCCGTTTATTTGGTGGTCTTTCAGTCACGAGCGTATAGGTATCTTCTAGGTAGGTACCTATATCTTAGACCGCATCGTCACTTCCCATTGTGTGAGTTAGTGGTCAAACGCTGACCTTGTTACTTAAAAAAAATGTTATTAGGAGGAAAGGATACCGGGGGCTCTCTCCATACAAACTATCATAAACGTAGTCGACTGTTTTCTCCCTGGATAATGACACTAGAGCAAATATTTTTGGTGCATAAAACTTATAACTGCCATGACAATTTTTTTGTGGTTTTATTAATAATAAAAAATAGGAGCATATTATAGCCATGGGTGTTATAGGTTTTATGGCACAAACATATTTGTGCTAGTGTCATTATCCAGGGAGGTAACAGTCGACTACGTTTGTATGGAGAGCGCGCAGGTACCCCTTTCACCTTAATATGTGATCCTTTTAAATAATAAACAATACTCGACAGGTACCCACAACGCAAACGGAGCTGATAAAGAAATATTTGATAGAAATGTTGACGATATATTCGAATCTATTATCGGTGATCCTCACGAACTAAAACTAAAGATGATCGAACGCGGAAGAACCTACCAATGGTACAAACAAACATTACCGCCAAACATCAGCGCAATATTTAATTCAGATATAAACTTGAATCACACTTACATTGATGACATAATTACAACAACTACACAAAAACATATGCCTATAACGCCAGCGCCAGATGTTGATCAAATTATAAATACTTCGTTAAGCTATCATAAATTTCGCTTGAAAAAATTAGAAATCACACGGTTGCTTAAAGAAACGGGCAGTCCTTTGCCGAATTTTGCTAAAGATGAAGACAACCCTGCTCATATAACGAGGAGATTCGATAAATTGCGTAAAGAATCAGATCAGACCAATACATTATTCCGAAGAGAAATATATTTCGATTATATGTTAAAATACGGAGATCACCATAGAATATATGCTATAAAAACAAAGATGAGGGATATAATGTTACACTTCATATACGTCACGAGATATAAATTACCATATATGCAGCTTTTGAGAAAGAAATATAAAGGACTGTATAAGTACCAGATAGGGTACTGCTTCGCGCTCCTACGGCATCTGCGGCAACAACAGAAGAACCTTTTCAGTGCACTGATGGACTATTACAAGATGATGAACAACTTATTGTTTCACATGAAGATATATGAGAAGGTTGTAAGATTAGATGTTGATATAAGGGATGTTTGTAAGTTAATTAAAGTGTTGAACTACAAGAGGAATTTGGACGACGATCCGACTTACTACGACGATACTGCGGAGATTGTGAAACTGCCGCCGGCGCATATGGGCGGACCGCGTGGCGTAGGTCCGTCAGGCCAAAACGTAACAGGCAATGAACAAGGGGCCGGATACCCAGGACCCGGGGACCTTCCACCCGGAGCCGGTCCACCTGGAAGCGGACAACCCGGAGGCGGTCCACCCGGAGGCGGTCCACCCGGAGGCGGTCCACCCGGAGGCGGTCCACCCGGAGGCGGTCCACCCGGAGGCGGTCCACCCGGAGCCGGTCCAACTGGCGGCGGTCCACCCGGAGCCGGTCCAGCTGGAGGCGGTTCACCCGGGGGTGGTCCAGGTAGACTGCCCCCGGGTGGACGGAGGTTCCCAGGCCGGAGGGCCATAATAGCTCCGAAAGCTGCGAGCCTCTCTCGGAGAGCCCTAAAACCTACCAGACTAGCCCAGAGTGCTATAAGAGCTGATACTCGTGATAAGATCAACAAACGACACCTGCAACCCCCTCACCATGGATATCCGATGCCGTTTGACCAGAAACCTTACAGGATACAAGAGATGGAAATAAAAAGCATGTCACCAATGACACTGCCGCCACAGCTGTTAAAAAATGGAAGACGTCTGTATGCACCACTGCCGGATGGAATGCGTTTATAATTTAATAAAAATATAATGATAAATACTAGTAATCTAATAGCTGTGCACCCTTTTTTTATGTGTGCATTTCTTCCTTCCTGTATTTGTCATGTGTTAGTACATAATAAATGCTTTTCTTTCTTTCTTTCACCCTTGTTCATTTTAAATAGTTAAATCCTACTTGTACAAACTTGTATTCGGGCTGTTTTCCGCAACTAGATCTCTATAGTAAGGTCCTTTTTACGTTAGGATGGAGTAGGCTTGCCTAGCACCTACTAGCCTCTCAGCTCAAAAACACCCACACACAAACTTTCACATTTATAATATTACTAGCGACCCGCTCCGGCTTCGCACGGCTATATTATGCATGTATTATACATATAAACCTTCCTCTTGAATAACTCTATCTATTAAAAAAACGCATCAAAATCCGTTGCGTAGTTTTAAAGATTTAAGCATACATTGGGATATAGGGACATAGGGACAGAGAAAGCGACTTTGTTTTATACTATGTAGTGAAGTGATAGTGATAGTACGATCAATACGCCCTGTATGTGATCTACATATAAATGTAATTCAATTTTCCAATGCATAAAAATTCAAAGGGACTTATACAAATATGACATGTTCCCCACACTGATATCGACATTGCGTTATTTTAAATGCAAATTATTTCAAGAGTGTTCCACTAACTGTCACAATCCATAATGTACCTTTACTTACTACAATCCGTATACTCTGTATACAATATTAAAAATCTGAAAGTTTGTTTATTTGGTAAGTGCCTCTTAATAGTCAAACGACTGAACGAATTTGGATGAAAATTGTCATAGTTGTAGTTTTGGGAATAGAGAAGGATATTGGATACTTCTGGTCCCGATATATTTCTGCGAGACCGGGACTTACGTGGGTTAAACCGCGGGGAGCATTTATAATGTAAAACCAACATGTTAATTCACACTGTTCATGTGTCTGTGTCCATGTTAAACTACATTCTAGGAATAAATGAATTTGATTTGATTTGATAATGTTATAATTAGTAATACCCGCGTAAGTCCCGATCCCGTGGGAATATCGGGATAAAAAGTAGCCTATATTTTTCCCAATTAATCAATATACCCTTATGTTAAGTTATATCACGACGTTCGACGATACATTCGACGACCTCTGTGGCGCGTCGGGCGAACACCCGACTGCGACGCAGAAGGTTGCGGGTTCGATTCCCGCCGGGAACAAGTATTTATGCTGACCATAAATTCTTGTTTCTGGTTCTGGGTGTTTCCTATATGTATAATATGTATATATTTACAAAAAAAATATATATATATATATAAGTAGTTTATCCGTTATCTGGCACCCATAACACAAGCATTAAGTTGCTTAGCTTGGGGCTGGATGGCGATGTGTAATATGTCCTGAAATATTTATTTATTTATTTTATTTATTTATATCAAAATCCGTCCAGTACTTTCGGAGCCAATTCAAACAAACAAACAATTAAATATTTCCTGTTTATAATATTTTATATTACCGATACCTATTTTATATTTAGATATTCACCGTTCGGGGAGCCTCTATTTTTGCTCCCACGTAAACCCCGTATAACTTCTCAAGGTACCTACAGCTGTTGAAGATTGAAAACACCACTCGTATTGAAGCTTTAGAAACCTGAGCAACGTGTTTTGAACAAAAGTGGAAAAAGCAACGGAAACCAACTACAATGGCGGCGCAACAAATGTTTTTCATCCACGTTCGTTTATTTAAAGTTGGCGGTTTGCCAATGATGTTGGCAATACTGACTGGGAGATTCGGATTTTAAATATGTCAACGTTAACTACTTTCATTCTAAGGTTCACTTGCGCAACAAAATACAAATACGTTTAAGACCTTAAACACGATTAGCCGACTGTCGAAACTAAACAAGGATAATTTGGACACCAAAAAAAAACTTGAGAGGTGTCAAGGGACACCCGGATGGAAGGAAGTTCCTTTCGATTAATTAGTGAAGGAATTGTAAACCCCTCTCAAGACCTATCCCTTCCCTAAAAAACCACCAGCCTAGGACCAATAGCTGCAGAGAGATAGCTGTTTTAAGTTTGACAGCTGTCCTCGACGAGACCTATCACTTTTTTGGACCCATTTTTGGAACGATAGTTGGAGGTTCTTTAGGGAAAAGAACCTCCAACTATCGTTCCAAAAATCATTTCGCGCACGCGCATGCCGCACGGCTTACAACTATAGCAAAAAGTGTCGAAAGTGTCGTTACAACTTTTGGTCTTAATTTTTTCCGTCTAGCCCCCTTTCGCAACGCGCGATAAGGAACACGTTCTAAAAATTGATCTAAGACCTTATACATGACTAGCGACCCGCCCCGGCTTCGCACGGCTATATTTTGCATGTATTAAACACATAAACCTTCCTCTTGAATCACTATATCTATTAAAAAAAACCGCATCAAAATCCGTTGCGTAGTTTTAAAGCATACAAAGGGATATAGTGACAGAGAAAGCGACTTTGTTTTATAATATGTAGTGATAGTGATAGTGAAGTGATAGTGATAGTGATTAACTAACTGGCAAAGTGTCAAACTGATTAAATAATATCAACCTTGTAATCTAAAATTAAATTCTATTTAAATCACCTTAAATAGAATTTAATTTTAGATTACTCGTTAAATACATTTAGCTAGAATTTGGCTAAATTGTTTAAGCACAATGTCATGCAGGCCGCCCTAAATAATATTGTAACCTTGTAATTATTAATATATAATTTAATTTAAATTACTCGTTAAATGTATTTAACTAAATATGTTTCAGCACAATCTAACGCAAGTTATCTATAGTGAGTTAGCTATCCTATCACTAGGCATTTCTTGGGAAAAATGATATACGTCTTATTCTTTTTTGAGATATAAGGCTTAGTTGTATTATTCCAACTTACATAAAAAAAAAAAACAGCGCACTCCGGGAGTGCAGGCAGAAGTGAAAACTGTATATCTGTGTAAAATCTCATATGTCGCGAGAACATACGCAAAAAGAGTTTTAGATGAAAAAAAAAAATAGTCGGACGACAAATAGTCGTCCGACATTTGTCGTCCAACAAATTGTCGTCCGACATTTGTCGTCCGTCAATAGTCGTCCGACAAATAGTCGTCCGACATTTGTCGTCCGTCAATAGTCGTCCGTTAAAAAATACCATATGTACGTCTTAATACACTCACAGCCAAATTAAAAACAGTAGGCCCAGGCATACATTTTCGCCGCGCCGTAGAGAGGGGATAGCTGTCTACTCTCCATCCGTCTTACGCTTTTTCGATCAGGTCACGTGTCCTGACGCGAGTTTAAGATTTTATACCCTTTACAGAAAAAGTGCTCAACGCCGCTAAAGAAGTTTTCACTTCAAAAAGAATCATACTCATACATACAATCGAATTGAGACCCTCCTTTTTATAAAGTCGGTTAATAATACAAAGCAAAATAAACGAACAGCAATAAACAATGAACTTTCTAAATTGTCCGTAATATTTAAATTGCGACAGGCTATTGTTATTTTGATCGCTATTTTGAATTAGGTAGCGACACGCAGAAGGCGCTATTCGTGTGTTAAGTAGGCCAGTGACACACTTTTTTAAGTTACACAAATAATAGGGAGAGAATATAGCTATGTTATGAACCTAAACTATAACTAGATAGCTAAAAAATGTTGAACGAAGTTGCATGTCCGATTGTGATAAAACTAGGTACAATCCACGGTCAAAAGTCTCTGCCCACCGTTACGTCTACAATCCCGTGCAGCACTATTTGAACATTATAACAACGTAACCTGTGGATCGAACCCACGTCGGTTGGTGTAGCGGGTGGCGGCTTATACCACTCACACAACTAAATACATACATGTTGAAAATAATAATCATACTGAGTACTTTTAATTCAAGTATTTAGGTTTGTGTGTAACGTCTATTAGAAGAAGGTCGTAACTCCAATACTTGTTGATAGTATTATTGTAGCAAAGTGATCATTTACTTATGACCCTTACTGTACATCATTAGATTTTTGGAAAAGTCTAGCCAGGAAAAACGAAAAAAAGGAATCCGTTGACTATGCACTAATGAATTTTTCTCTCGATTTTATATGCGCTCGGTAATTGTCATTGCTTTTACATCGAAAACATCGTGATCAAACTCGCGATTAGTTGTTTTCAGACAACTAAGTCGCGAGTTGTTCAACCAAGAGGCCAAAAAGCAAAGAGGATTGAACCAAGAGGTCTGGTGGCTGAGAACAGCCCGAATTTTCTATTTTGCGGATAAGATGATCAAAAAAGATTCATTTCATATTTTCATGAATAATATACCTACTTATTTCTTTCCCTGCCAGTTTATAGACGTTTTGATGTGATTTCATGTAAGTGAGTTCAAAGAATATAGTAGATTATACAACAAGTGAAAAAAAGGTAATTTAATTCGAGGGACTAAGTTGGATCCCGAGAGCAGCGAAGGATTCTATAGTTGATTCTAGATTAGAATCCTGAGCGGAGCGAGGGATACAAGGACCGAGATAAATTATTTTTTTCACGAGTTGTGTACTCTACTTTTTTACCATTGACTGCGAGAAAATAAATTTAGAAATGGTTCAAGAGATCGTGTCTCATTTTCGTTACTGGAAGAACTCATTTTAATATCATTTATGTTATTAGATGTTTAAATAACTTAAAACAACCACGATAACAGATAGAAAAGAAAAAAATTAATTGTATATATTTTTAAGTTTTATTCCATATAATTGAATTTTATTCCATGTCATACTCCCATTGTCATGCTCCCGAGATTTTGGCGGCAACAAATTATCTACTATAATTGCTGCTTTATTTCGAAATTATTCCGGAGTCAGTGTCTCATTTTCGTCACTGGAACAACTCCTTTTATTATATTATTTATGTTATTCGATTTTTCAATGACATTAAACAACCACTTTATCAGATAGAAAAAAATCTAAATTGGCGGTATACTTTTTTTTAATTTAATATTCCATCCAGCCAGTACGTTCTTTCAGCACTTTCAGCTCATGTGCTTTCAGTAAGTTTTTTTTTAAAGTCCATATTATTTCGTATATTCGTGCATGTTCCAAATTCAAAATGATTTTATTCACTCAGTGAGTAAAAGATCTTTTACTCACTGAGTGAATAAAATAAATAAAACGCTCGAGCATTTTATTCACTGTTATCGATAAAAAAAATGCCCTTTTTCGAGTGGCAAAGGTAAAAAATTATTTATGACTTTGAAATCATTGTTTGTTTTGTATTTATGGCGCAATAAAGTGATTATCCATCTTGTTAAGCATTTATAATTTTTATTTTGATCTTACTACCTAAGACTAGAAAACTCTCTATTAAGACTTTAAGTGTTATAAATAATGCAAGTACCTAATTATTCAACGGAAGTAGGTACCTATGTTTCTGTTGCAGACATTTCGTGATCTGACTTATTCATGCGGGCTGATCTAGGCCCGTTTTAGGACAATGTCCCGAAATATCTGACCTACAAGAGTGCGACGTTTCCACATAATAGTGTATATTTAAGCTGAATTCTGATGTGTCTTTTATTGAATACTAGCGACCCGCTCCGGCTTCGCACGGCTATATTATGCATGTATAATACATATAAACCTTCCTCTTGAATCACTCTATCTATTAAAAAAACCGCATCAAAATCCGTTGTGTAGTTTTAAAGATTTAAGCATACAAAGGGATATAGGGACATAGGGACAGAGAAAGCGACTTTGTTTTATACTATACTAGCGACCCGTCCCGGCATCGCACGGCTATATTATATGCATGTATAATATATATAAACCTTCCTCTTGAATCACTCTATCTATTAAAAAAACCGCATCAAAATCGTAGTTGTGTAGTTTTAAAGATACAAAGGGATATAGGGACAGAGAAAGCGACTTTGTTTATACTATGTAGTGATTTAACAAATTATTAAAAATATTGATAAAAATTATCGACAAACATAGTCGATTTGGTGCTTTCGTGTCTTTATATTTATTTTAGCGGTCCATTTTACCCCTCTAAAGGTCGATTTTCTAAAAAATATTTCTTAGTGCTATAAGGAACCCCTATGAGAAGTTCCTTTCAGACTCGTAGCCATTAGAGTTTCAGAGATTTCTTCATGAGTATTTTTCTCTTTTATAAATTGGTTTTGTATGGATTTTGTGTGATTTTCCTTCATAGTTTCTTAAATAACGCATAATTTTTTAAGTCATATTTAAAGCTCGACAATATCCCCGTGATTCTTAGGACATATATTCATGTAGAAAGCTGGTAATAGGCGCAGTATTGCCACTGATCATGACATAGGCACAACAAAACCAGCGCCGATCGGCGCCAATCCGCTTTCAACTTGATTGCGGCCATAAATACAACGATTTTGTTCCAATTTGTAATATTTCATGCAATAATAATTGGTAGAAGTCAGCCAACTTTCTAAAACTGACTTGGGTTCAGAATTAAACAAAGTTCATAACCTTATATCAGTACTAGCCGCGCCCCGCGGTTTTACCCTTTAGAAGTGATATTGATTTCCTACAGACACAGAATACTTAATAGTTGCTGTGAATTACAAACGGTATCAGCCCTTTTTATCCCTTTATAGGTTAAATTTCCAAAAATCATGCCTTAATACACCCCTACGTCCTAAAACTAATACCCATGCGAAGATTCAGACTCGTAGCTTTAAAAAAATTAAAGAGAAACAAACAGCTTTAAAGAGAAACAAACAAAAAAATGTTTCCTCTTGTTAATATAAGTGATTTATAGATTACTAGCGACCCGCCCCGGCTTCGCACGGCTGTATCACTATCACTACATAGTATAAAACAAAGTCGCTTTTTCTGTCCCTATATCCCTTTGTATGCTTAAATCTTTAAAACTACGCAACGGATTTTGATGCGGTTTTTTTAATAGATAGAGTGATTCAAGAGGAAGGTTTATATGTATAATTTACATGCATAATATAGCCGTGCGAAGCCGGGGCGGGTCGCTATTATATCTATAAACCTTTCTCTTGAATCACTTTATCTATTAAAAAAACAGCATCAAAATCCGTTGGGCAGTTTTAAAAATTTTAGGAATACAATGGGACGGACAGCGAAAGCGACTTTGTTTTATACTATGTAATGATATACATCTATAGTCATTAGGTACAGACTACAGTCAAACAAATGGCTCACCATAGGTTTCTTAAATTGCTATAAGAAAGTTTTCAACTCAAGCAGGGCTTTTAAAGTCCTTCTTGAGTTGAAGGACTTGAAACTTAATTAGAAATTTTATAACTACACAAATAATTTTGCCTTCTCCATTCTTACATCATTCAACTGATAACAACACCGATTCATGATGGAAATCCCAGAGCACTTCTTCTTCGTATCGATAGCACAAATTAAAGGGGGGGGAATTGATAAGGAAGGGTCAGATCCGCCCACTCCAGTGAGCTGCCGGGTCCCTGGCGTTGTTATTAGCTGACATCAGGTCAGCCAATGTACAGCTATTAGGATTGGAGGGGCAGGTAAAGAGGTGAACCATAGTTTGCTCCCAGAGCACTAAGCGTATTGCTTCATTACTCCTTATTCGTACAGCAAAGGAATGGAATCAAATACCAACGTCTGTCTTTCCTGACGTGTACAATTTGGTTGTCTTCAAGTTATTGGTGAATAGGTATCTTCTAGGCGCACGTGCTATTTCTTAGGCCGCATCGTCACTTACCATCAGGCAGGTGTGATAGTGGTCTGACAAAAGCTGACCTATCTTTTGATATTTAAAAAAAAACTATGGTAGGACTCTACTTTAACCGACAATAATAATCGTATGTGGAAACGATTAAATACTGTGAGCAAATATGAAAAAACCGGCCAAGTGCGATTCGGAACACTTAGTTTTTTTTTTCTGTTTTAAGTTTTTGTTGTTATAGCGACAACATAAAATGAAATAAAAAGTTGAATTTATTACATAATCTGTGAAAAATTAAACTGTTTAGCTATCACTGTTCATGAGATACAGCCTACTGACAGACTGACAGACAGTGAAGCCTTAGTAATAGAGCCCCATTTTTACCCTTTGGGTACGGAACCCTAATAAAACAAAATAAGTACCTATAGCTTAAATATAGGTAAAATAAAACAAACATTGGAAACGAAATGCTTTCAGCCGGAGGCACAAATATTTCATCGATTTAATTATGACCGGGAGAGCCTGCGGTCTTTTAAATATAAATACCTACGATTGAAATGAAACAACAAAATATGTCCATATACAATGCGTTACTACAAGGGTATTGTAATACAAAAGGGGGTCATTCTCGACGTCTAAGCGAGCATATTTTGTTCCATGACCTTAGAAAAGCTATCGGGTTAGTGGCGCCGAGACCCGATGCCCGAGCGACCCGTCCCTGATGTTCACACTTTCTATAAGTAAGCTATCAAATAAGCTATCACAGTTCATGAGATAAAGCCTGGTGGCAGACAGACAAGTAGATAGGCGGACAGTAGAATTTTAGTAGAAGGGTCCCGTCTTTGCCCTTTGAGTACGGAATCCTAATAATAAATATATTGTTATTAATAAGATCTTATTTCTTCTTTGTATACTTTTTTTCCTAATAATTTTTTGTTTTAATTATTATTTTTTATTTTATTTTAAACTTTTGTTTTAGTGCTTTTATGTTTGTTACTACTTTTCTGATTGTCTTATGTCGTGTGCTAGTCCAAATAAATGTTTTCTTTCTTTCTTTCTTTCTAACTTAAATTGTAAAAATAACCATGGTAGTTAAAATCATAATATTGATTCTGATTGCTTTCAGTGTGTTTCACGTTTCGTGTAAATTGTAAGAATAAATAAATAACGAATGTTAAAAATTAAATTGATTGACTTGAGAGCAATTTTGAGTGACTACTAGAACAACCCCCTTCCGTATTACAATACCCACATCGGAACACATTGTATTGTGCCAACAAAATGAATTATTGATAACGTATTTATTATGTGTATCTGCGTTGGCGTTTTGGCATCTCAATTGAGTAAATTTGCCATTTTTATCATCAACATATTGTTATGTTAAGCCGCGCCAAGCAATGGCCGCCCTCCCGCCTACACGCACCTTGACATTTCAACCCTTTGGGAACTTACTAGAGATGTACCTGAGGCCTTTTTAGAGATGTTACAACGAATACAGTATGGGTCATAAGTAAATGATCGGTTCGCTACAATAATAATATCAACAAGTATTGGAGTTACGACCTTATTCTAATAGACGTTACACACAAACATAAATACTTGAATTAAAAGTACTCAGTGTGATTATTATTTTCAACATGTTAGCTATGTCTTTAATTGGCCGAGAGGTGTAAGCCGCCAACCGACGTGGGTTCGATCCACAGGTTACGTTGTTATAATGTTCAAATACTGCTGCACAGTATTGTAAACGTTACGGTGGGCAGAGACTTTTGACCGTGGATTGTACCTTTACACATACAATTGTAATACAAAATGGAGTTGTTTGTTCTAGACTAGTTCTAGGAAAACATTTTTTGTTTTGAATTTATTTTCAAACTAGCGACCCGCTCCAGCTTCGCACGGCTACATTATGCATGTATTATACAGAAAACCTTCCTCTTAAATTACTCTATCTAATTTAAAAAAAACCGCATTAAAATCAGTTTTAAAGATTTAAGCATACATAGGGACAGACAGCGGGAAGCGACTTTGTTTTATACTATGTAGTGAAGTGATGAAGATTTATATAAATTGAGTCAGACGTTACCTACTTTTCGGAACTCCATAACAATTATCTTATCTTATCTTATCTTACTAATATAAAGAGAAAAGTTTTTTTTTAAGGTTGTAACGAATAGGCTCCGAAACTACTTCACCGATTTTGATAAAACTTAGAAAGATACATTGATTCATTGGGAGTAACATAGGCTACTTTTATCCCGATTCTCCCTCGGGATCGGGGGTAAAACCGCGGGGCGCAGCTAGTCACTATCACTACATAGTATAAAACAAAGTCGCTTTCTCTGTCCCTATGTCCCTATGTATGCTTAAATCTTTAAAACTACGCAACGGATTTTGATACGGTTTTTTTTAATAGATAGAGTGATTCAAGAGGAAGGTTTATATGTTACATACGATTAAGGATTACGATTAAGGATTACGATTGAGGATTATATGTTGTTAGGTTTACATGCATAATATAGCCGTGCGAAGCCGGGGCGGGTCACTAGTATAATATAAATAGCAAACCGATATCGTTAAAAAAAGGTCCTAACAAATATATAGTTTCATCTAAATGTTCACCTTTCCAGCATCCTACCGTTCCCTTGTGTAAATTGTACTTAAAAGTACAAAAAAAAACTATGACCCAGAAAACTGTCCCATATTTTATTTGGAGTGACAATGTTAAAAAGGAATAATGTTCGGAGAAGAAATGTCTCTCAATTTGTCTCAGTTTACTTTCGTTTATCTTTTGGGTTTAGATCAGTATCTTGAATTAAGATATTTTTATTCGATTAACTGAATAATTTAGGTTAGAATCATTTATTTTAATATCTCGGCGTGCATGACATTGTACTTAAACAAATTTAGCTAAATGCAATACAAAATTAAATTCTATTTTAAAAACCACAAGGTTGATAATGTGTTGACAATGTTGACCAACTGTTAACGCTTTGACATCTTGGTTTTTTTTATGTTTACGGCAAGAAACTTAGAGAACGAACGTCAAATTGTATGGTTTACGGTTATAAATCAATCTACTTTTTTAAGTCTCAATTCGTATTTATCTCTAAATTCATACCATCTAATGATATTTATTCCAAAGGCCTTATAGTGATTTAAAATGTCGCGGAGCGCATTAAGACCCATAGGTACTTATCAATATAATAAACTAATTCATAATTCCTTCACACCAAACCTCTTATCTGAAGTGATTCGGAAACGACGACGACGACAATTTACACTTGCCAACAAAAAATCTTACACTTAATTGGGAATCTATATTTTTTAAAAGAGAAAAGTCTCATCAAGTAGTCTCTGAAACTAAAAGAGCAACGAGTCTGAAACTGCGATTAGGGGTACCTTTTAGGATGAAACCGAGCAATAAAAACGGTTTTTTGAAAATTTGACCTCAAAAAGGGAAAGAGCTGATAAAGTTTGTAGTTTATGGTAACCATTAAATAAATTAAAATAAATAAATATTACAGGACATTTCACACATCGCCATCTAGCCCCAAGCTAAGTAACTAGACTTGTGTTATGCGTGCCAGACAGCGGATATACTACTTTATATACTTTTCTTTTATAAATATATACTTATAATACACTAGCAGTGCTCCGCCGTTTCACCCGCGTAACTCCCGATCCCGTGGGAATATCGGGATAAAAAGTAGCCTATAGCCTTCCTCGAAAAATGGACTTTTCAATTCAAACCACTAGTTCCTGAGATAAGCGCGTTCAAACAAACTCTTCAGCTTTGTAATATTAAGTAGGTATACAACCAGAACAACCAGATCATAGAAAAAATATCTAAGCATGAATACATGTCTGAGGTGGGAAACGAACCTGCAACCCTGTGTTTGGCAGTCCGGCATGGTGACCATTGTGTCATCTGGGTCGTCATAATGTATTCGGTGTTTCTAGGAAATCAATATCACTATAAAAGAGACACTAACGAGGGTTAAACCGCGGGGCACAGCTAGTTGTATATAATTCCAATGACTTAGTATATTATCTTGAACTCATGACCCCAAGTCATTAAGGGTAAGCCTTCGGTCAACTAAAAGTCATCGACTGAAGCCCTTCATTGCCTACAACTACAAACTAAAGCACTTAAGTAGCGAAGTGAAGTTGCTTCGGTTCGGACCGTGTTCGATATTCAAATCGCACATGATGAGGAAACTTCCTCGAATCCTAGCGAGGAAGTTTTTAAATTATTCTTGACTAGTAAGTGGTCCAATAACTTTAGCTTGTATAGTATACTTTTATATTATACAGATGAAGGGTTTGTATTTTTGTTTATTTGTTACGAATAGATCATCTGTGCATAAATTCTTGTTTCTGGTTCTGGGTGTTTCCTATATGTATAATATATATATATGTATATATTTAAAAAAAAAAAAGTATATAAGTAGTTTATCCGTTATCTGGCACCCATAACACAAGCATTAAGTTGCTTAGCTTGGGGCTGGATGACGATGTGTAATATGTCATGAATTTTTTTTTTTTTTTTTTTAAATGTAGAGGGCAAACGGTCACGTGGTAGATCCCCGATGAGATGGTCAGATCAGCTGAAACAGGAGAGCTCGTCCAAGTTTGAGGAAGTGGTTCGAATGGCCGCAGACCGGATTAAGTGGAGGACCTTTACAAAACGCTGGGTGAAGAAGAGTGGTGGTCGCGATCTTCAGTCATGAAGGATCGACCAGAGAGAGAGAGAGTTACGAATAGCTCTGAAATTACTGGACCAATTTAGAGGAAACTTGGTATGAGGAGGATACATTGATTCATTGACCTTAACATATACTTTTTATCACGTTATTCCCACGGGATCGGAAGTTAAGCGGATGAAACCGCGAGTGTGTAAGTACTTGAGAACGGTGTTGACCTACTGGTTAATACCCTCGACTTTCATCTCGAAAGTAGTTGGTTCGAACCCCAACCGACCGCGGACCAACGGATTTACTACGAAAAATTTCTGAGCGTTAACATTGCTCTTACGGTGAAGGAAAACATAGTTATGAAACCCGCTGCGGCTTAATTAGCTCCAGACGTATTGACGAGTTCTTTTTTCTGGATACAGACGACTAAGCTGAGAGGGTTGGATAGGTTATGGGCAAGTCTACTCCATCTAATACACTTCAACACACTAAATAGCATTGATTAAAGATGCTGGCACTGTATTAATCATCTAGATTAGATGAGATCAGTCTTATTATGGTACCGATTCTGTGGAGAAAGGATAAAAAGTGGGTAGCCTGAATTGATTACCAAGATTTAAAGTATCTCCACATTATCTCCATATTCTATTGATTGTTCATTGTTGTTTTTATTTTGACCTATAATCATAATACGCAATTCAATTGTGGTTATATTCATTTCAGAGCAGCATTACGTCGAAAAGATGTTTTGTCGAACGAGTGCATGTCGAAGTAGAGTCTAGTAGTGATCTTCGAAGGTTTGTGTTGTCAAATAAATAAATAAATATAAATAAATAAATATTTCAGGACATATTACACATCGCCATCCAGCCCCAAGCTAAGCAACTTAATGCTTGTGTTATGGGTGCCAGATAACGGATATTTATTATTCGTTATTTAGTCGAAAAATAATATGTCGAACCATACTTTTTCTAAGTAAACATTATAAAGAACTGTCGAAGTTCAGAGGGAAACTAATTTCACCAGACTCGGATTAGTGGAAGCCACAAATGCCGATAGATTTTTCGTCCATTTCGTTTTGCTGCCATTGTTGTATATATTTCTGTATCATCCTTATCAATTGTGATTCCATAGAGTTCTGTCCTCCATTTACAAATGTAAGTAAAGCCCTATAAAATACGAGTGCGAGATAGTTGGCAGGCAGTCGACTGGCGTGAGTCCAAACTCGGTAACGATGCCCAGTTACGCTCTGATACCGAACACTGCCTTTTTAACATTACGTTTGTATACTATTTGTAAAAAGAGAATCTAGTTTAATGGTAGGCTAGTGCAGTATTGGAATAACTCCATTTTGGGAGCTTTTTGAGAGCGTGAGTAACTCCATAAATTTTATCATAGTCGCATGGTCGCCTTATAAAGTCAGTTTTTCTTCGGATAAATCTCCAAGTAGACATAATCGAAACTAATCGACAGGGTTCCCATTGTTGTCGTTTACGTCAGGTGTTGAATTAACGAGAAGGAAGGCAAAGAGCTTTCATCACATAGAGCCTCATCTGCCGTGTTATCTTTATTATTTATTTTCCTTATCTTCGTTTTTACCGTCTCAATTCGCCTCAATTTCATTCAACCCAATCTATTAGTATTATTTATATCAATGCCTCTTTTCGATATTCATTCAATTAGCTTTTCCTTATATTAAAATTTTAAAATACAGGGTGATATTCGGCGCAAATCATCCTTTAACAGCTCTATTATATACGAATTAAGCTGATACTCATTTGCTTTGATTTTATGATTGTGCTACAAAAGGTGAAGTTTGGCGTAATAGAACTGTGGTCATTTGCGATAGAAAAACTGGGCACCTGCATATGAGATTTTTGCGTTTCTGGCGCTACGCGTAGAAATGGTTAGAATCGCACCGGATCAGTAGTATTACTGAATAGTTCAACTGATAGTGCAAATGATACTTTATTGTTTCTCTGGTACTACCAGTAGTACAAATTATACATTATTGTTGCACCGGATTAATAGTACTACTGAAAGGTTCAATATGATGTTAACGAAATATGTTATTTTGCTAAAGTGATATTTTGCGATTGTACGCCGTCGCTCGTAGTGTAGGTAGTTAACAGATCTTTATTTACATTATTTAATCCTTGTTTCCTCAAGAAAATACATCGTAATCCGTACGTAGGAGGCACTTACAAAGATCTTAACTTCCCCCTCAACAACATTATCACAATAAAGGTTATCCAAAACCCTGGCAACTAAACCCTTTTCCCAAAACGCTGTTAACGTAAGCGTTGCATAACTGAGCAAATTGTATAACGACTTTGAGCCATATTTCACCGATATATCCGCACAAAAGAGGAATTAACGTGGCCCCTAATTCGAAGATTAAATTACTGTTGTACCTACATCCCCTTTGTTATTAAAGTCAATTTATTTGAGTCGTGTTACGCCTACAAATTAAGTTCAAGTGAATGTTTTGTCTTGTCGTTGTCTTTAATTATTTAAAAGCTTGTTATTGGAGAAAGTTTTTGTTAGTTTTTGTCTTATTGATGTTGGGTCAGTTTTTCTTGAAGGAAATCTTTATTTAATTTTATTTTATATTCCAAATCACGGGACTATGGAACCTTTGGAAGGCGTGCGTAGAGCCGCCTGTGATTGTAATTATTTTATTTATTTTTAATGTTTTGAGCACATAAAACAGATTATGACATTAAAAATTCAGGTTGTCAAAATAAAGTAAAATATTTATAATTGGAACGAAAATAGTATTCTATTCGTAGTCTGGCCTGGCCATCATAACACAAGTTCTGCTTAGCTTGGGGGCTAGATAGCGATATGTGAAAATGTTAAATGTAATATTTGTTATGACAATATAATTTGACATATTTAAATGTAGGTATACCTACTTAAGTAACACCAAACTGGAAGACCAGAGTCTCCTATCACAGGTAGTTTAATACTTAAAAGGAGACTCTGTATACTGTGTAATTCTATGTAATTTTAAATATGTTAATGAAACAAACTTTTTGTATTTTGTATTTTTGTATGTGAAATATCCTACTTTATTTATTTTTATCTTGGCCATACATCGTCGAAATAGACATCCATTAGTTTTAAATTAGTGACCTAACACTCTCCTTACTTGGTCCCTTTGTCCGAGCCATCATCCAGCCGTCCAGTAAACAATAAGACAAAGGAGTTGAGTTGAACGCGTTGTCTTTTGTATACGTTGTACATTGTACAACGTACAGACAACTGTGTCTGTGTCCTACATTCGTGTACCTTATGTACTAGTAAGGTATTACAACTACGCTTAGTATCTTTTTTAAGGTGAAAGGGTACCTGCGCGCTCTCCATACAAACGTAGTCGACTGTTTCCTCCCTTGATAATGACACTAGCACAAATATTTTTGTGCCATAATTCCTATAACTGCTATGACTATGCCCCTATGTTTTGGTTTTGTTCATTTTCTAATTATCATAGAAATTAAAATTAAAAAAATTAAAAAAAACAAAAAATAGGGGTATGGTCATGGCTGTTATAAGTTTTATGCACCAAAAATATTTGCTCTAGTGTTATTATCCAGGGAGAAAACAGTCGACTACGTTTGTAATAGTTTGTATGGAGAAAGCCCCAGGTACCCTTTCCTCTTAATGGGTAGTAAAATATGAGTGTTGAGCCAGTAAAGTACATGACAATTACGCTTTATACCTTTTTTTCTAAGGAGTAAAATAATGGCTAAATATCATGACTCTAAAAATACGGTCTTATGATTCTGGCGTAGTAGTCACCTCAATATTTTGTTTTAAGAGTTCCGTACCCAAACAGACCCTAATACTAAGACTGTCCAGTGTCCACTGTTCATCCGTCCGTCCGTCTGTCTGTCACGAGGCTGTACCTCATGAACCGTGATAGCTAGACATTTTGTCTGTATTATATTATATTTAGTTAAGGATGGTAACAAGCATTAATTAATACAATCTTTTTTAACTAGTTTTTGCTTAGTTTTAGCTTCGGAACGCGCCCTCCAATGAGAAGAAGCTACAAAAAACTACACCTCAAATAAGAACTCAATATTCCATTGTTCAGTAATGTAATGTTCAGCCATATTTTTCTAAAGATTCTTCTGCAGCTACTTTTATCCGGGATAATACAGACATTTCCTTTTAATAACCGTCTGAGTATTGTCAGTAATAATACTCTGTTAATGAACAATCTTTCATTAAAAACAACACGATGAATAAAGGAGAAAATATGATTACTGAGATAAGTTTATTATTTCTATAATAGAGGTAGGTGTTAGATTAATAAGCATGATTACTTACCTATACCACACCTATACAACTCACGGAATTGAATTCATCTGGCACTAGACCTTTGGGAGCCTTGTTAGTGGACTAAAAGTAAAAAAATATTATTAGACTCTAATTTAGATAATTTATATAGCGCTAGCAACTTTAATCGATGTTATTAAGAGGAAAGGGTACCGGCGCTCTCTCCATACAAACGAAGTCGACTGTTTCTTCCCTGGATAATGACACTAGAGCAAATATTTTTGTTGCATAAAAGTTATAACTGCCATGACCATGCCCCTATGTTTTTTTCTTTCTTTTTTAAATCTTAATTTCTATGATAGTTAGAAAATGAAAAAAAAAAACAAGACATAGGGGCATAGTCGTGGCAGTTATAGATAGATAGAACGCTTTATTGCACACACAAGTTACAGAAAAAGTATTATAGATTTTATGTAACAAAAATATTTGCTGTAGTGTCATTATCCAGGGAGGAAACAGTCGACTACGTTTGTATGGAGAGAGCGCCCGGTACCCTTTTCTCTTAAGGGCGCTGTAATTCCTGGGATATGTATGTTAACACAGCTCTTACGGTGAAAGTAAAAAAATCGTGAGACGAGAGGGTTGAATAGGAGTGCTGGACATTGGACAAGCCTATAAATAAAAAAATAATATAGTTATAGGTAGGTACTTATATTCTACTAGCTGCGCTCCGCGGTTTTCTGATCCCGTGGAAATATTAAAATTAAAAGTAGCCTATATAGGGTTATTGGAAATTATACTAGCAAGCCGTTGAGGGCTACTTCTGTGCACCTGAACAAACAACTTTTGTTCTACGACTTTTGGAAATTCGAACATTTTTTCGAAAATTTTGGGGTCACCTGAAAATCAGCTATTCCTTACACGGAGAGGTCAGTTACCTTAAAATTATACTTATTTTTTAAGTTTCATCTACTGTTCTTGGTCTGAATGACTTTTATTTTAAAAAATCTGCTGTTTTTCGAATTTACATAAACTCAAAATTTTCATTTTTTTTGAATTTCCAAAAGTCGTAGAACAAAAGTTGTTTGTTTAGGTGCACAGAAGTAGCCCAGAACGGCTTGCTAGTATAATTTCCAATAACCCTGTATAGCCTTCCTCGATAAATGGTCTATCCAACACAAAAATATTTTACAGTAGTTTCTGAGATGAGCGCGTTCAAACAAACAAACAAACTCTTTAGCTTTATAATCTTAGTATAGACTAGTTATGGATACCACATCTTCGCCCATGGGTCCCCGTCACCTTCTACAACGACTAAGGGATTACGTATCCTTATTCTGATCATCGCCCCTTGGTTAACCATCCAATAGTAATCCCAAGGGGGTTTGGTGTTAGGCAGGCGGCCAACCGTAAAATATTACCAAATCATCAGTATACTTGAAAGGTTTTTGCCGCTAATAAAAAAAGGTTGACCGTCATTTTGTTCTTATTTTTCTAGCGTATAAGTATCGTGACAGTTGATTCAATAAACATATATATATAATACACTAAACGTCTTACCAAGTTTAGAATACAAACTATTTAAGCGATTGACATCAAAAACATACCATTTTGTTGCAATTTAATTGATGAAAACAGCTACGCAACGGAAATGCCATATAAAAACGATTGCACTCCGGGAGTGCCAACAGAAGTGAAAACTTATAAAAAAACCTTTAAAAAACTTATTTACTAAACAACTACAAAATATATTATGTACAGTCACATTACCAATTAGCTGGACCCCACGTGACCTAGAGCTCCCTCGCAAATCTGTAAATGTAGGTAAATACTTACTATATTTTTTACAGATATGCGAATGAGCTCTGGTTCACGTGGGGTTCAGCTAATTGGTAATGTGACTGTACATGCATATATGCACACACTGTAGCTGCGTCTCGTAACGGAGTCGCGAGTTCAGAGATTTTATCTCATCTGAAAATATGCGTACCGCGCTCAAATAAGTTTCACTTCAAAAAATGTGTGATCCTCATAAGTGCTTAAAACATCACTAATGACGTGAACTACATTCGTTAACGATGTATTTGGGCACTAACCAACCTACCTACGTGCTCTGTGTATAGACTATTACCATCTCAACGAGCACGAGCTGTTTTATCCGAGTATCACTCGCAAACTATCCGCCGAAACGATGACGTAAAACGTTAAGTTGACGACACAGTTGGAACAAGAGGGTTTTTGAAACAAAAATAATTGAATAATTGAACATAAAAGATGGAAAGAATGGATATAAGAAACAAATAAATATTACTTCATGTAACTACACGAAGTCCTTATTTAAAGAGTCTACGGAGCCGTAGCTCCTAACCAGAGTTGGACCACGTGACTCCGAAAAGACCTGACGATCGATCGTTATCGTTTCAATTAAACTATTCTCTACTATTTTAAACATAAACAAAACGAGTTCACTACGCCTTACCGAAACACTTGTTACATTTCTACTATGACTTAATCACCTTAAGCTAAATTGAACTAAGTTTCATTAACACAAATTATATTACACCGATGCTTCATAAATACGGTACGTTCCTGTTGATCAAACTTTCGGGTCAAACTAATTTGTCCAAAGGAATTAATTTCCTCGTAGTTAAACTACTCAACTAAATGGTTAACAAAAGACGATCAAAACGGAAACAAAAGATGATAAAAAAAGACGATCGATAGCAAAAAAGACGTACAGGTAGTGAACCAATGTGTCCCCAACTCAACCCGTAAAGTAAAGAGGGCGACATATACACCGCACGGCGCACCGGAGTGAACAACATTAATGACTGACGACTCACGGCAAAGCTACCTGCAGCTCCATAACTACGTAATTACTCACTCATTACACCTGTATACACCATCATACACGCGTCTACATATTTAGATAGGTATGGTTGGGGAAAACACTTTCCAAAAAACTAAACCCTTTGCTAAACCGTAGCGGTGCTCTAAATTACTAAACAACGTGGGCCACACGTAACCCCTACCAGGTTAAATTTAAGAAAAGCTATCACTTTGGCTTCAACTTTGAATTCAAACAAATTCAAAGCTTAAATTTATTTTAACCCGATGCACCGGGAACGGGGTTGAATTTAATTCCCGTATGCGTGTAGGGGAATTAAATTCAACCCAGCGAATAAATTCATCCGCGGCAGTGCAATGTGGCCCAAATCGACTTAGTTCAATGATTTAGATCTTTTTTTCGTCCACTGCAGAATAATCATGTTGTTTTTTTTAATTATAGCATTGCATGAGTATATATTTGTATCCTTTGTGTAGCACACATATTTATTCTTCATTCATTTATTCACTTATTTATTATTATTATTATATCTATATAATATAATTATGTAAGAGATTAGTTTTCGTTTCATTTTTCGTTACGTTCAAACTGGTTTTTTTATGAAATAGGTCCCGTCGCAAACCTGCGATAAGGAACTTCGTTTCAATAATGATGAAGACACGATGAATACAAAGAGTCCAATTGGTTGAAACAAAAACTGAACACGAACTGAAAAGATGCCATTATTAAAAAATAATTTAATTTATCCAAATAATCCTAAACGAATTTATCAAACTTTAGTCCGTTCTGTAGACACTTGAAAGGTCCTTCCCTATCCGAGGACAGAATCCGTTAGAATAGATTTAACTGGACCACTGTTTGTTTCCAATTAGTTGATGGCCAGTAACTTGGCTACGGTTTATACGGACTCAACAATCATGAAATTGTCTGTGATGTTGTTTGATTACTAACTTTGAATTTTGAATTAAAGTTCTAAATACAACTTTTGTGTACAATTTTGAAACGGTTTATGAGTTATCTATAACTACTTCATCACTATCACTACATAGTATAAAATAAATTCACTTTTCGCCGTCCCTATGTCCCTTTGTATGCTTAGATCTTTAAAACTACGCAACGGATTTTGATGCGGTTTTTTTAATAAATAGAGTGATTCAAGAGGAAGGTTTATATGTATAACACATGCATATAGCCGTGCGAAGCTGGGACGGGCCGCTATTATAGTAATATTATAAACAGAAAATATTGATTAACGTCTAAAGTTTTTAAAATCGATTAGAATGGTAGGGGGTCATTTACAAATCCAAGTGACGGATGTGACGTCATAAATACCTAAGCTATACTTTGTAACGGATGTTCCTTATCCGACCTCTTAGGGTTATTAAGCTTATTCCATTAATAAAAGAGAAGTATTTGGTTTAAACAATACTTCTACGTCGCTACTATGACTACGGCCCTGCGGCTGGGTTATGCGAGTGAAACAGCAGTGCGCTAATAGTGTTAATATAAAATTACATTACCTTAATTAGAAATTATGAATTACCCGTATACATCTAGTATTGTATTCACAAGCAAGCAGCTTATAAAGTTCATGAATATTTGATTACATTCGTAGGCACTACACGTTGGTAGAAACGTGATCTATTACGTGTTCATGTTTCTAGAGCATCACTATTATTATCACAATAGTTCTAAAATGAGTGTACAAATGGATTTTTCTTAGGAAAAATTCGCGGATTGACTTAATCTTACTGAAGAAGAACATCGTGATGAAACCTGCGGCTTAGTTGTCTTCAGAATTGAGAAGTTATTTCCTCTGGACTCTAGACTAAGCTGAGAGGGATTGGTGCTAGGCATCCTCACGCAAAAATAACCTAACTATATCGTCTTTTGTTTTCGTTTTGATCGTCTTTTGTATCCATTTGACGACCTCTGTGGCGCGTCGGGCGAACACCCGACTGCGACGCAGAAGGTTGCGGGTTCGATTCCCGCCGGGAACAAGTATTTATGCTGACCATAAATTCTTGTTTCTGGTTCTGGGTGTTTCCTATATGTATAATATGTATATATTTACAAAAAAAAAAGTATATAAGTAGTTTATCCGTTATCTGGCACCCATAACACAAGCATTAAGTTGCTTAGCTTGGGGCTGGATGGCGATGTGTAATATGTCCTGAAATATTTATTTATTTATTTATTTATTTATTTATTTTAATCGTCTTTTACTTGGACCAGATCGTTTTTTACTTGGACCACAGCTTATACTAGGGGGACGGATAAGCTTGAAAAAATCTAACACTGTTCATCGATTGACGGTCCACCTGTTTACCGCAGGGGGGCCGGTAGGGCTTCGGTCAATCGTGAACCCTATAGACGTCTATAATTGCGGAAAAAAGCCCGTATACAAGTACAAGTACTTCTAAAATTAACCTTATGATGGTGTCCGGTCGACTAAGCTGAGAGGGTAGTATAGGTTCTGGGCAAGCCTACTCCATCTTCACGCAAAAAGGAGGTCTAGTTGCGGAGAACAGCCCGCATTACGGGTACAAATAGTTCTCAAACTAACTTTACTTAGATCGTGTCTAGAATGAACTCTTCGGTACGCCTAGAACCAACTAATTCGTGTTCTTTCATGTGGACACCGCTTATAAAGTAACTAGCGACCCGCCCCGGCTTCGCACGGCTATACTATGCATGTATAAACCTTCCTCTTGAATCACTCTATCTATTAAAAAATCCGCATCAAAATCCGTTGCGTAGTTTTAAAGATTTAAGCATACATAGGGATATAGGGACATGGGGACATAGGGACAGAGAAAGCGACTTTTATACTATGTAGTGATAGTGAAGGTGCTTAGCCATCTAATGCATGTCCCCAGGCATTACAGACCGTCTTGAATAGCATGGATTGAACTTGATGGTGCTCTGTATAAATTATCTAGATTAAATAAAATCAAATTAATTGAAGGAACTGAAGGGATTAATTATTGTGAAGGTCAATATTAAAGTTATGATATCTCTTTAGTCATTTTGAAATTGGAATTGAGCCATATCGACTATTAATTAATATTATTTGATGTAAAATTGTTGTTTGTAAATTTTTTTTTTTATACGATTCATAGAAATGATCTTTACTGACAGATTAGTATAATATTATTAAGACGAAAAAATCTTTTCGTTTTGAAGCATTGATCATAATCATCATTTATTTTTAAAATAAATCAAGTTTCTATTGACCAACTCGTACAGCATTGGACCAAAAAGCTGCATAGTGAGAGGTGTTTGTAATTCCCAACTGTCAATGTCTTAAGACCTATGTCCTAAGACCTATGAGGTCTATGTAGCCCTAACTGGGTCACATTGCAAGATGACATCAATAATACATACAAATATCGACCTTCTCACCTTCTACTTAAAATATAAATTTCATTTACTGCTTGTGTCCGTAATAAAACAAAGGGGATTGGTCGTGAAATTTTTATAGTGGGTAAGTAGATACAAGACAACGAGAACCGTTAGAATGTGGACTTTTTGTCGGCTGACAATTTTAGGTACCAGATTTCAGATTATCCATTTGAATGCATAAGTCAATACTAGTTTTTTCCGACTTCGCCAACGTAGAGGTTGAAATTTTAGTAATTTTTTCTTAAAGAGGCATCTGTTACGGTATAATAGCCAAACTTACGCATGACTGACGGATGAAAAAAAACATAGGTAGGAACTTCAAACATTTTTGTGCCCAACTTATGCTATAAATAAAACTCCTTGAAATTGGTTATACGAAATAGTCGTGCAAATCCATTACAAAAAAAGCTATCAAACGACGGAAAGTCAGAATGTCTGAAGTTTTCAGATTTTTATGGGGTGTGGTAATTAAACTTTACAATGAGAGCTGTAAAACGGTTATAGAGGTCTTGCTGTTGGGGTTGGTTTAAAAAAGAAATGATTTGTGTGACCGTTAGTAACCCGGGAATTGAAGCATAAAACATGTCTAATTGTTACTGAGTACTTAGAATAAAAACTTATCTTTGAAGTGTGTACTTAAATATTTAGGTGTGTTTCAAACGTGTATAAAACGGCGGCGGCGACTTGACGCGCAACACTAGGTAGCGTGATACCCAATAGTATACCTATAGGTATATTATTTTATTTATTTTATATTATTTTATTTGGAAAACAAACAGTTATAAATATTCAGCTTAAAAAACTAAAAAATCGGCTAAGAACCAATTAAATGTTTTCACATATAAATTAACTACATACTACACAACTAGTCTGGATGAAAAGAATAACAAAATAAATATATAAACAGTTAACTAAAATATGAGATTATAAGTAAGTACCAAATAATGCCAATTTAAATAATTCATGAAGTACAATAATTGAAAAAAAATATAATAAATAGATTATTTGCTTTCACAAAGCATGGAATATTCTGCATTGCTACTAATTTTATTCTTTTTTTTATTAATAACTAGCGACCCGCCCCGGCTTCGCACGGCTATATTATGCATGTATTATACATATTATTATAAATCTTCCTGTTGAATCACTCTATCTATTTAAAAAAACCGCATCAAAATCCGTTGCGTAGTTTTAAAGATCTAAGCATACAAGGGGACATAGGGACGGCGAAAAGTGACTTTATTTTATACTATGTAGTGATAGTGATTAAAAAAAAAGTCGCTTCAGTCACACGACTGATTGTTTCGGTTTGTTTAGAGCCTTAAATTGAATCGAGAAAAAAACAGAATGTATTAGGAATATATATTGCTTACTTATATTTCTTAATTTGTTCCATTATAATGTGCTCAATTCTGCCTCTTTTTGTTATAAATACAGAATTCGTGTGCATAGGTGTAAAAAAGTCAACGTTTTCAAAAGATTTGACCATAATAACATTTGCTTTCAAAAATATCAGTTTGGAATACCTAACAACACGCTCGCCCTTAATTTTTAAGACCCTAATATCATGAACAATTTAATAAAATGAAAGATAAGTATCAGATAACCGTCGAAAGGTGATTACTCAAATTTACGCTGAAGTGCGACAAAACGGAATAACGCCCATTAAAATTACAGGGACCACCCCTCGACTTGTTATCTAAGTACTTATCTACCTAGTTTATTGAGGAGCTGAAAGCAGCCTTCAAGTATTGAAGTCAAGTATGAGTATCTATCTATGACTTCTGTATTTTATTTAGCTATCCTCGTCCAGCAAGAAAACCTTTATAGGTATGCCCAGGGGGTCGATGTCGACCCCTAAAGTACTCCTTCTCTTCTTTCTTTTTGTATTGCCTACATATACAGGAAGCACGCAAATTGGAGGCAAAAATAGAACTAGGCATATAGAGATGCAGATCTTTCACCAGAACCAGAACACCCTAATTTATGTAAAATATGTATGTGATCTGGGTATTTCTGTGTGTTTAATATCTATGTATTTACAAAACAAAAGTATGAGAGTATTTTTTCCGTTGCCTGGCCACTATAACAAGCCTAGTTGTTTAGCTTGGAGATATAGATAGCGCTGTGTGCAAAGTCCTGCAATATTCACGTAGCTCAGTTTGTTAGAGCACCGCTACGGTTAAGCAAGGGTAGTGAGTTCGAACCCCACCGGTCAGGGAAAAAAACTGTATTTTTTTAAATTTCTTTAAGTGTGGTAATAATCATGTAGCTTGTAAAGCTAAATGTATTTTTCTGATATATTTTTTATCCTACAGTATACAATACTTATCGCCCAACATTCATTGTTTTAATCGACGAAACACAACAGCAGAGAGCACGAACATTTTCCCCCGAAAAAGACAGGCAATTATTATTTTCAAACAATTTTTCTTTTTAAATAAAATATTTCAAAACAATAGATTCTATTTGTTGGAAGAGACTATGGACTTTCATCGAGCAATAGTTTGGACCGACTGGCTTGGAACTTTTAGGCTCTGCGACTTTTAGGCACCAACCACAGCCACCGGTGCAGTGGCCAGCCACTAGACGTTCACACGATTATTCATACATTTTCTTAAAACGCGGCGCACACATTTGGTCGGTGGCGGCCACAACAACGGTCCGTTTGCGCAGAGCTTTAGCAGGGACATTCTTTTCTAGACTAGTTCCGAATCGCGTACAATAGATAGCGCTTTTTAAATGAAAACTGTCTCTGGCCAAAAGCCAAAGCTCGTAAAAAATTAGAGAGATTTTTGTATAGCTTATTTTCTTCGATAAAACTAGAATCATCTGATCCATAACCAGATATTTATAATGCTACGATTTAAACGTATATTTCTGGTTTACATTCATTCATAACATTTTGACAGCTTTAAAGCTCTTAAGTTATTAATCTACCAATCTTTCATAATGAGTTCAGGGGAAACACTTTTCAGCTTTTTGACGTGATAACTACAAAGAAATCGATGAACACCGTACTGCACTCACAAAAAAATGTGACTTCACGCTCACATTGAGGGAACGTGAGCGTTATTGACAAGGTAACCAGAGCAACCATGTTACCATCAATGTTTTCTTATGACATTATCACGTAAAATTATCATCCGTAAACTGACTTTACAGACAACCTTTTATTTGCTCTAACACCATCTTTTCTAGGTATATAGCCCTAATAAAGGCTTTTCTTGAAGTGTGAATGGTCTAAGAACTATCCTTAGTCTGCGAAAACTTTTATCCGTGGAATTGGTTCATCTCGTCCGTAATTGAAAGTCAAAAACATGGAAAAACAAAATGGAAAGCGGCCTGGAATGGCGGTGGAATTTTTAATTGCATTTCAGATCCGTTCCACAGGTAATTATTGGAGGTTTTTTTTGGATGAAAATATGGTAGGTAAAGAAAGTATGAAGATTGTTTTTATTTTGCGATCATTAGCATAGTTTACTTGAAAAAATTTCAAGTAAAAAAGTTTTCCTTCTAGTTTTAACCAAACTGAGTTTTCGAATTGTTTTTATTATATTGTTTTTTTTTATGTTGTGTTGTTTTTTATTGTTATTTTAATTCCCTATAGGTGAATTTTAAAAATTCAAGAATATTATCTTTAGTTTAGTTTACTTTATTCCAAACTAGCTCTCACTCGCGACTTCGTCCGCGTAGGGGTTGAATTTTCCAAAATCCTTTCATAGCGAATGCCTATATGTCATAATAGGTATTTGCAGATGTGCGGTGCACAGAAGTAGCCCTCGACGGCTTGCTAGTATAATTAGCAATAACCCTGTATCAGACAAAGTCAGGACTTTGAATTTTATGTTTGGTACGTAATTTCTCACCTACATTTGGACAATTTTATTAAGCTACAAAACTTCACATTTTTAGAATTTTTTCTAGGTAATATTGATTTTCTACAAATACAGAATACATAATATTTGCCATTATTAACTATAGAAACAAACTATAGAGGTCTTTTTATCTTTTATATCATTCACTAGCAGCGCTCCGCGGTTACACCCGCACAGATCCCGATCCCGAAGGAATATCGAGATAAAAAGTAGCCTATGTTATTTCCAATAAATCAATGTATCCTCATACCAAGGTTCATCAAAATCGGTCCAGTAGTTTCGGAGATTATTCGTTACAAACAAAAAACATCTTTCCTCTTTATGATATTAGTTAGATAAGAAATAAAAAAAAATCCGTTGGTCCGCCATCCGATACAGTGCGCTAGCATTAATTTTCACCAGATTTTAACGCCACATAAATAAAAAACTACATAATATTGCCAACCGCAATACAAGAACACAAGTAAGACATATGTAACGTGTAGTTACGCTGTGGTTACGCTATCGGCTTGCAAGTCACGAACACTCTGTATGCGGCACTTGCTGCACTTGGGAGTCGGGTGGGCTACTGCCAAAATGTACTCGTTATATCACTGTTACATTGTGCACTTACAACTTCTGTAAAATATTATGTCGTGAAAAATTATACGGGTATCCAATATTTAGGGGATATTTTTTTTTAAATTTCTATTTTTACCTGAATATGTGAAATAAACCATTAAACATTTTTTTTAATGGTTAAACATTTTTGAACCATTAAACATTTTTGGTTGTTTTCTTATAGGCAAAGACTCAGAGTCATAATTCTTTATTTATTTAGAATTAGCGACCCGCCCCGGCTTCGCACGGCTATATTATGCATATAAACCTTCCTCTTGAATCACTTTATCTATTAAAAAAACCGCATCAAAATCCGTTGCGTAGTTTTAAAGATTTAAGCATACAAAGGGATATAGGGACATAGGGACAAAGAAAGCGACTTTGTTTTATACTATGTAGTGATAGTGAAGTGATCATACAATTTGTATGAAATCACATTGTGTACCTATATGTGCTTATATGTCATTCATCAACGAAACTATAATAGCGAGTCTGAAACTTTTTTGACTCGTAGCTTCTTCGTAGAAACTTTTCTGACTCGTAGCTTCTTCGTAGAAACTTTTCTGACTCGTAGCTTCTTCGTAGTAACTTTTTTGACTCGTAGCCTTGGGGTTCTTTTTAGGACGTAGCTTAGGCGAGCTTTAAGTAACGATTTTTGAAGTCGATATGCTTTTGTATAGTGTACAATCAACGTTCAAAAGTCCTCCGGCACTGTAACGTTTACACTCCTATGCATCACTATTTGAACATTATAACAACGTAACCTGTGGCTCGAACCCACGTCGGATGATGTAGCGGGTGGCGGTTTAGACCACTCGGCCAACTAAATACATAACTCACATGTTGAAAATAATAATCACACTGAGTACTTTTAATTTAAGTATTTATGTTTGTGTAACGTCTATTAGAAGAAGATCGTAAGTTCAATACTTGTTGATAGTATTATGATAGCAAAACTGATAGTGGACTTATGACGCATACTGTACAAAGATCTTTACTTTAGAAAAAAAAGTACTTAATTATTTTAAAAAACAATCGCGAAAAATTAACTTTTATAACACACACTTTATTAAACTAGACGCTTACTTTGTAAGTTAAAATATTATCTTGCATAAAACAAGAGGTTATACTTAATTAATATAATAAAACAGAACGTAGCAGCGCGTCGAAAACAAGTTAATAAGTGAACTTGTTTCAAGTGGCAGCCGCCTCACCACCCCGCGCCTGCTGTAGGTGAATAATATGAATTTATCGCCCGATGCCACAAACTTGATATTGCCAAGTATGATTAGTAAAATTAGTTGGAATGTCTACGCCTGTTAATAAATTTGAAATTATGGAGAAGTTTGTTAGCAGCCTGTCTGTAGATACAAGAATGAAAAAAAATGTTGTCAAAACCAGAATGAAATATAATAAAAATATTCGTCTGTGTCTTCGTGATCTGCGTTCTATACTAGAGCTCTATTTTCAGGGAAGGTCGTGGTATACGTTACATCAAAATGCAACATGGAGAACTTGAGAAATCAACTAAAAATTGCGGCCGCCCTAAACTTTTAGACGTATACGCGAAACCTCGATTGTTTTGTGGTGTTTAAAAACCTAAAAATAACATGTTTGGATTTCCAAAAGTCCTAGAATAAAAGTTAGATCGCGCAACTTTTATTCTACGACTTTTGGAAATCAACATGGAAGAAAACAACATTTTTCTGATGATAAGCTCATAATACAAGTTAAAAAAACTTTTGTCTTTGGCGTTGGCTGCGGCCTACCAGGTAGATAACACTTGCCCGGTGGAAGATCTTCCTTTTGGAGAAACATATCACCTCGTACCTACAAACTGGTGACCCCAACGTGATCTCCAAAGTTTGTTGCCCAAAGGTAACCCTCAAACACTTTCTTAGCTAATTATCAACAACCTTGTTGGTATAGGTAACCTTTAGAACTTTCTTGAATTAGATTCAAACGTGACGAACACGTGAGTTTTTAGAAATCGAATTTACCGTTTAGCTCTAAACTGATAAGCATAAGTACCTTCAATGTTCTGACTCCCACTCTCCAGGTCCCGCCCACACACGTGTGGAGGTATATGGAATCAAGTTAAATTAAGTTGTCAGCTTTAAAACATCAAGTGCCTGTCTTTTTCTAGCTTCACACGACAATGATCAGGAAAAGATTTTTGAAGTTATACTTCTTTAGGTTCGTTATGAAAAAATGATGAGAGTGAAATTTTAGATGCGCGCACTGTAACACAAAAGTAACAAGTTGAAGCTGCCGGACCGACAGACAGACGGACGTATAACTTCTCACACGCATACATAAGTAGGTACACGCACCCATTTTTAACCATGCAACTAAGCCCATAGATTAATAAATAATAAATATAATAAATATTGCTGGACATTCCACACACAGATTGCCATGAATCTTATAATTCCCGAAATACGACATGCTCCGGATTAGCCCGGACTTTTCTTGTTTAATCCGGAAAGCTTTCCCGAAATGGGGACAAATAAGAATTGTAATTTCTGCCTGTCCAAAAAAGAATGTGTAAAATATCTGCAATTGGATAGTTTATAATAAGAAATAAAACGCCGACACCGAATAAAGGTAGGAGTATTTTGTTCCTGTATATCCCGGAATTCAAAATCGGGGTCAGGCCGGAACATTTATTTCTCGACTGCTTTGAATTGAATTAGCACTTAAATTGCGACTTCGTCCGCGTATGGGTTGAAATGTCTAAAGCGGATGCCTACGTCATAATGGCTATATGTGTGCCAAATATTAGCCTGATTCAGTGGCCCAATCCGTCCATTGACTTGAGCTCAGTTAGGACTTTGAATTTTATATTATAGAAGATTGCCTACAGATACACAAGGTCTTAGAGTTTAGAAGTGAACACCTCAAAGTATGTCGAGAACGCAAACCCTAAACCCTCCTCAAACATCTACCAAAATTGGAGTAATACGATGAAAACCGGAGTTGTATTATTGTATGAAAATATCTTGCCATTTTTGACCTAAAAAGATGTCGAACTAACGGCCCGCCAAATTTACATCGAAATATAACATTAGTAGCTGCGCCTCGCGGTTTTATTTGCCCGCTTTTTAAGGTCTCTTTACGAGTAAAAGTGATATCGATCAAACACAGAATACATAATAGTTACTATATACGAACTAATAGTCGGTTGTCTGTAAAGTCAGTTTACGGACGACAATTTTACGTGATAACATCATAAAAAACGATGAATAATTGAGTTTTTTTTATACCTTTATTTTATTTTTTTCCTTTTTTCTTTATATTTTATTCCCTTTATATAAGTCTTCTATTCGTCACTCGTCACCATAACACAAGCCCAGATGAGCGATACTATTATTAAATACTCTTTTTCCTAACGGGAACGGACGCGTCATGTTTACCATGACCATGACACTTTTGTGTGAATAGGGGTGTTCCATTAATTTATAAGACGTTATCATGTCACGTAAATAGACGGGGTAAACGTGATTGACGTTGACGGGGTATATCTAAGCCAGCTCCATGAAACAAAAACAATAACATGGTATATATCCCGTTTTTAATAACTTTAGTAGTAAACTAAATTTTTTTCGAATTTTGCGAGCTTCCGGTAAGAAATTTCCCTTAGACAAACATTTGAAGTTTGAACTAGAAAGGGGTAAATACACTTTGGAACTATTAGGTTAAGTGCAGTATGTCCGCGACCGCATACAAGAGACATAAATCTATCTTCTGCTTTCTAAGACCATTTAATTTAATTTTAATTGGCTTCTATATACAGACTTTTCTATATTACTAGTTTTAGCTTCGGGTCAAACTAGCAGCCAGCCCTTTCGTCATCTGTATTTATAACACATTTCATCATTTTCAATAGTATAAAACAAAGTCACTTTCCGCTGTCTGTCCCTATGTATGCTTAAATCTTTAAAACTACGCAACGGATTTTGATGCGTTTTTTCTAATAGATAGAGTGATTCAAGAGGAAGGTTGGCATTTGTATGGTTTTTTTTTTTATTATTTAGTTTTTTTGTAATTATAGATATATCCTTGTATTTTGTAATTTTGACATTTAATTTTATGTTTTCAATTGGAATAAAATCTTCATTTAAAGAAAAAAAAAGAGGAAGGTTTAAATGTATAATACATGCATAATATGGCCGTGCAAAGCTGGGGTGGGTCGCTAGTTATTTTATAATTTTAACTGTGAAGTACCGAAAAACTACAAAATTACTTTGAATTACCTTAGAAAATTATTGTTAATTACTGCTACGCCACTGAAACTTGAAGTCCCCTAAAAGCCTTTTCCGTATAATAGGCGTACCATTACACGCCTATACTTAATAGGCGTTTCAACTAACCGATAGTGCTGAGGGCACCGCAGACCACAAACTAAGCGTTAGCCGATAGCTCGAACAACTTGCGAACAATCGCTTATTAGTTCCATACTAACTGAGCAATTTGTTGCACTCTCTGTTCATCAGTACAAAGATCCTAGTGAGATCTTCAACAAATTTTGACAATCCGTTCAGTAGTTTTTTACTTTACACGGCCCACGCGAATAAAGTCTCTAGTGTTATGATTTTTTTTTCGACATCTTCTACTATCACTGTCATATTTCAGCCAATTTACACAAAACTTTAATATATTCTATACATAAACATTCCTATTGAATCATTCCATTTATTGGTAAAAACCGTATAAAGATGCGTTTGGTGGTCTTTAAATTATCAGACAGACTGAACGCTACAACAATTATAAGTTATTTTTTAAGTTTATTTAAGTTGCATTGTTATGATCATTACGAACCATAATACAAATACAATATACAAATATATATATTTGACGACCTCTGTGGCGCGTCGGGCGAACACCCGACTGCGACGCAGAAGGTTGCGGGTTCGATTCCCGCCGGGAACAAGTATTTATGTTGACCATAAATTCTTGTTTCTGGTTCTGGGTGTTTCCTATATGTATAATATGTATATATTTACAAATAAAAAAGTATATAAGTAGTTTATCCGTTATCTGGCACCCATAACACAAGCATTAAGTTGCTTAGCTTGGGGCTGGATGGCGATGTGTAATATGTCCTGAAATATTTATTTATTTATTATTATTTATTATTTATATTTATTAAAACTCATTTTACATAATAAACTAAGCACTAAATATTATAGAGGACAAAAATAACACATATGCCTGAACTAGGTAATCCTGTATCTCAGGCGAAAAAGGTTTACTTATAAAATAAATTAAAATATTAAAATAAAATTTTAAAATAAAATTATTGACTTGCAAAATATGAACCAGAAACAATAATTAGGTAAAAGTAGGTATGGTAAATAAATAAATAATATGAAGGCAATGTATACTCCTCTTATATAAATGAATCTTGTGCTATTTTATTATTATTATTGTATGCTCGAAATGAGTAAACTGTTAAAACGATTATAATCCTTAAGATATTTTTTGTACACAGTTATGCCTATTTACCAACTATGAAATATCGGCCGACTTTAAATCAGAAGTGTGCCGATAGGCCCTAGTCAAACGTATGCCGTCTAAGTTCGCCTAGTCACATAATAGCTAGGTCAATGCACTCGTATCGATGGTGCTACGGTCGTTCACCTGTCGTAGACACAGCTACGAGCACCGTAGCACAACCGTAGCGAATGTAGCATTGACTACATTCGCTAAGGATTGATTTCTGAATTGTCGTCATAAAATACGTCATAATTAACAAAGGACATCGGGAAAGAGGATGTTTGTAATCTAACCTTACATATTATTATGATAGGTCAGCGTTTGACCACTATCACACCTGCCTGATGGTAGGTGACGATGTGGTCTAAGATGTAGCACGCGCCCCTAGAAGATACCTGTTCACTCGCCACTTGAAGACCCACAGATCCACGTCAGGAAAGACAAGGAGTATTTTCCTGCATGTCTCCGAATTTGAATTGGGGTCAAACAGGAATTTCGATTCCTGTTTCCAAAATTGTAATAAAGTGTATTTTTAGTTCTTTGAGTAATCTGGTGAAAAAAATATTTTTGTTTAAACTGCCTTTTTATAAAACTATTTTTACAATATATCGTAAAAACTATAAGGAGTTAGTCCTTATATTTTGTTGTATTATTTACTCATGTGGTATTTCTGTTGCCGCTATAACATATACTAAAAACAAAATGGTACGGAACCTTCGTGTGCGAGTCGAACTCGCATTTGGTCGGTTTTTTATTATTAATGGCTTATAATTAAAATATCACTACATAGTATAAAACAAAGTCGCTTTCTCTGTCCCTATGTCCCTATATCCCTATGTATGCTTAAATCTTTAAAACTACGCAACGGATTTTGATGCGGTTTTTTTAACAGGTGGAGTGATTCAAGAGAAAGGTTTATATGTATAATACGTCATGCATAATATAGCCGTGCGAAGCCGGGGCGGGTCATTTATAATAAAACTAGCGACCCGCTCCGGCTTCGCACGGCTATATTATGCATGTATTATACATATAAACCTTTCTCTTGAATCACTCTATATACCTATTAAAAAAAACCGCATCAAAATCCGTTGCGTAGTTTTAAAGATGCTTAGCATACAAAGGGAAATAGGGATATAGGGACGGCGAAAAGTGACTTTATTTTATACTATGTAGTGATAGTGATACAACACAAAACAGAATAGCTAGTGAATATATAATTCCTTAAGTAACATAAACTTGGTGTTAGTAACATGCATTAATTAGGTAGTTTACGTATGTTTGTTACGTGATGAGATTACAAACATCGTTAATTTTATTGAACGAGAGGTCTCTGTGTGATTGACCTCTCATAAAACCTTGACGAGATAGATTGATAGGCTTAAGAGGAAAGGGTACCGGGGGCTCTCTCTATACAAACTATCACAAACGTAGTCGACTGCTTTCTCCCTGGATAATGACACTAGAGCAAATATTTTTAATATAACTTATAACTGCCATGACCATGCCCCAATTTATTTTATTTTTTTTAATCTTAATTTATATGAAACTTAGAAAATGAAAAAACCAAAACATAGTCATGGCAGTTATGGGTTTTATGGCACAAAAATATTTGTGCTAGTGTCATTTATCCAGGGAGGAAATAGTCGACTACGTTTGTATGGAGAGAGGGCAGGTACCCCACCTTAAGGGGATGTCATACACCTCGACAAATAAGAAATCAAGGAGGAGTTTTGGCGGGAACGAGCCAACAACATGTCGTGCTGCAGTTTTATTTACACGAAACTTAGTTGTAAATTGTAAATTGTATAATTCTGGTGGAAAGTTATCTAATTTAGTTCTGTGAAAGTGCACAAGTGTAGTGAAAGTAAAAATCAGTGTCAAACATGGACTTTTCTCGTTGCCTCCAAAATCTCCTACAAGGTTATAGTAAAGTAGTCACCGCTTTACCCCTGACTTGACAAACTGTGTCTTGACGACTTGACCATCTTGAAACACTTTGAGCCCGATTTCTGTAAATCGGGCCATAACTTGATGCAAAATATTACTTGATACTGGCTATATGCACAAACCGTGCGAAGCCATAACTGAAAAAAAAAAAAAAAAAAAAAAAAAAAAAAAAAAAAAAAAAAAAAAAAAACAAGGACGCACGCAGTCACGTTGGGACCAACGTCTTATACGTAAGTAATCACTAATACAGATAATATGAAAACAGGTCTACTGCTCGGATAAAATAAACATAGTCCAATATTAATGTTTTGGTGAAATGTAGCACTAAGTAGATAAACATAGGCATACCAAAATACCAAGACATTTTATGAATTGAATGTAAGGTTTATTGAATAATTGATTAGTCTTCATAGTTAAAATGTGTGGGGTAGAGAACCCAATACAAAGTGCAATGATAAATAATAATGGCAAAACTTCGAAAAAAAAAATACTCGTTTACAAGGAGGATGGGGTGAAGTGCCAATATGTGTAATGGCGTCAGATACTGATGAAGAAACACGTGAGTTTAAATGCTTATATCTTTTCCCCACATCTAGTTCAAGAAATACTATCAATTATATTGTAATCTAGAAAAATCGGAGAATTTAAGACCAGTGTGAGGCTGTAAATTTCCATACAAAAAGCGGTAACGTTTTCCCCCCCATAAACGAAGTCCGATTTTGATAATTTTTGAAAATGTTCTAGATCTAATGGAAAACTAGGTTTTACAGCTTTCATTTTAAAGAAATATTGCATAAGATAGAAGTTATTAGCATCTAAAAATCTATATTTTTGACTTAAAAACTTCATCGAGCGTTTCAATTGTTTTTCAATAGACTAAACTGAATTACTAAAAAAGTAAAACGTATAAACCTAGAATAAGATGCAGTTGATTAAATGAGACTAAATTTATTTCATTTTATGAAGGATAAAGGGGGTAAAAATGTTACGGCCCGCAACATTATTTGAAAGCAAAATGTAGGCAATTACGTCCAAACTTACACTCTATTGCACGATACGGGTCTTTTTGAAAATACCTACTCGCGCCGCGTATCGAAAACTCACAATTCTCTTAATCATATTTTTTCTATTTGTGTATATGCTCAACTATTGCCATGCGATCATTCTTTAGTTCCAGATGCGTCGTGTTGCGCGTGATTACTGTGTCATCAACCGATGTGGATTAAACAAAACAACAAATCAAATCATGCTCTCATGTCACATCTAATAAAACTCTAAGGAAAAGAATTCTTAATTCATTTAAATTGAACATAGTTTTGAAAGCCTGTTTATTTATAACTACTTTTTAAGTCCCTTAGACTAATTTTTTTAGTACCTACTCTCAGATTTTTTGTCCACTTTTCCATTATTATATCCTTATCCTCCATGTTAATATATTTAGACAACAATAATAATTGTCGACTTACTTTAACCAATCAAATGACCTAAAAATATTGCTAAAATAAACAGCCAACCAAAATACAAAACCCGCGATATTTTAGCGCAAAAATCTGACATTAACATGATAACAGCAAACGCAGTAACTGGAACACCCTCAAATAATAATGGACAATGCCATCTTATGTAACAAGATCGATATTTGGAGTAATGCCAACATCATTGTACTACCTACTGCGTTCCTTCTATACCGAAGAATTTTAATGTCATAGATAATAGAGTGAAAATCAGATACTTTTCTTTACTTTCCTTAATTAACTTTGTTCTATGGGTTTAACATTTAACATTCTAGTACCAAACGTAACTCCCGATCCCGTGGGTTAATCAGGATAAAAAGTACCATATATTATTGCTAATAAATCAATATATCCTCAATTCCTCATACCAAGTTTTATGAAAATCTGTTCAGTAGTTTCGGAACCTATTCGTTAAAAACGAAAAAAAAATACAAAAATTGTTCCTCTTTATTATATTAGTGTAGATTGTAGAGGCAAAATAGATAAATGGAATTTTAAACTGTGACTGTAACACCTATGGATACCAATTTATTAAGGAATAATTGAATTAAATTGAAAATTAATTTAGAGGGTAAGCGGTTACCCATTAATTCCCCTCGTTCCTTCCTGAACACAGCAACCTAGATCAATTCGTTATTTTTTCATAAAACCAAGGTACGCTGTAAACAACTACTAATTACTAAAGGAAATGTAACCAAATCTGAAAATTAAAAAGAAATGAAAATTTTGATTGTTTTAGAGTAAATTTAATATTAGAATAGAATTAGAATAACTAGAATAGGAATTAATTAAGGTAATAATTTTTATGTAGAACTAGCGACCCGCTCCGGCTTCGCACGGCTATATTATGCATGTATTATACATATAAACCTTCCTCTTTAATCACTCTATCTATTAAAAAAACCGTATCAAAATCCGTTGCGTAGTTTTAAAGATCTAAGCATACAAAGGGAAATAGGGACAGAGAAAGCGACTTTGTTTTATGTAGTGATAGTGATTCACCTTTTTACTCAGGAATTAAATAGGGTAATAATTTTCATGTAGAAAGCGCTGCTAGGATACGGTCTTAAATTAATTAAAACTGTGGCAGCTAGCAGAGTATCAACAGTACAGTGATAATCTGCAACTAAACTACAACCAAACTACTGAAATAAAGCAGACATTTCGATGGGCTCGCTGACCAATTTGGAAGCACAACAACAATAACACAACTTTTTAGCCTTTGAACTGAGCCGTCAAATTCTACTGAATTTTTAGTAGCTTTTTATCACAATTCAAATATTAGTAACGCCTCAGTAATGTCACATTTGACGAATTTGAGAGAGAGTTTTAACACGGTTTTTACAACTTTGGCTTCTTTTTAAGTTTTTCTTTGTCTGGTTTGTTTTATTTGTTACTAGCGACCCGTCCCGACTTCGCAGGGCTATATTATGCATGTATTATACATAAAAACCTTCCTCTTGAATCACTCTATCCATTAAAAAAACCACATCAAAATCCGTTGCGTAGTTTTAAAGATCTAAGCATACAAAGGGAAATAGGGACAGAGAAAGTGACTTTGTTTTATACTATGTAGTGATATAAATGTACCTACTAGCATTCTTGTTTGTTATATAATGTACCTACTAGCATTCTTGTTTGTTATATAAATGTACCTACTAGCATTCTTATATTTGTTTTTTTCTTGTTTTTCGTGTACATGTCCAGATAAATACTTTAATTCTTTGCTTATTTGTAAAGAGTAATGATCGCTCTACTCCTGTAGTATTAATTTTCTTTTTATTCATCTTGAAAGTTTATTTCGACATCAAAATTGATGTTAATATATTAGCCAATAAATGAAGATTTGAGCAGATTTATTGCAAGTTAATGGTAATTGTATTATCTCTACTAGCTTTAACACGCGACTTCGTCCGCTTAGGAGTTGTATTTTCCAAAAATTCTTTCTTAACGGAAGCCTAAGTTTTAATAGCTATCTGTATCCCGAATTCTAGTTCGATCTGTTCATTGTCTGTGTGTTGATATATCAGACGGTCAGGACTTTTAATTTTATATTTATGAATTGAACAGCTGTCTTATATAATGTCTGTTTCAAAACCAGAGAGCATTTTGATATTCAGTGTTTTTTCGTCGAACATTTGTCGTTGTTCTTTTCTGTCGTAAACCTATCAAAATTAAATGTCACTGAAGGAAAACAATGCAAGAAAGCGATGTCTAAATGTGTGATGTGAGAACGCCATACTTTATTTGCTGCTTTTAAGATAGACTATAGCTCTTCATAGATATTCTTTAGTATTAAGTAGCTTTCTAATCGAGTAGACGTTATCCTGACATCCGATTAAAGCGGCACCTGCCGGGTCCAATTGCAAATTGGGTCCATTCAAGGAATTTCAGCACACAAAAAATGTCATCAATATCCGTCAACCTATTTTCGAGTTATTTTATTTATATTTAGTTAGATCGCTCAATCAGCATTAAATCTTAAATACTTTTCTTTTCATCGCTTCTATTTCCCTAACAACTTCTGAAGACCTAAGATTACTTCATATCCACTCTAGCTGATTGAATTTTCGTATCTCTTCACTAATCAAGAACTCCCCAATCAATTAAATCTTGAATAATACCGCGGTATCTGTCTTGAAATACTGGTTCGAAAGTACAATGTGCGATATCCTCAGGATTTGATAAATCAGGTATCGTTTCACCAATACAAAACAAGACTGGCAAAAGCACGGACCCAACAAGTACACCAAAGTCTATTTTCTCCTTAAATTCTTTTTCAAACTCGACCCTCGGGAATACGTCCTCCACGTCTAAGTAAAAGTACTGTAAGAAGGTCTTCAGACTCTCATGGTACAGTTCCTTTAAGCTGGTCATGTGTTGTCTTCGGAATTCTTTGTCTGTTCCAAAGAATATTAGGTAGAAGAAATCTAGAATGGGATCACCGAAGTGAATCAATTGGTAGTCTACTGGTATTATCTGTTTAGGTACACCGTTCTGAAAATTGAAACAATGTGTTATCGTTGATTTTCGTCATCAGCTCCCATCGCCGTTGACTACCTAAGAAGGTACAGGATGCTTTTAAAAACCACCTTCACCAATCTGTTAATCATTCTGGACCGTAATTTTATGGCAACCCATTTGCAATATATTTATTGACCTATTTAATTTGATATAAAATACTTTTCATTAATTAAGCAGCTAGGTGAAGGTCGTTCTTAAAGGGATCTTAGACTACAAGTGTTACTTAGTGGAAAAAATGGTATGGCGACAATACTTCCCCCATCAAATACAGCTCTAACAATTTCTTTATTTCCCTGCCTCTATTTTTCTCTCTTAACCATATTTATTTACCCCCAAAACGGTCCCACTGCAGGGCAATGGTTATCTACCTTTTTACCATTGATAGCTATTGCACACCAGTCATTCCGATATAAGTCAAAATTAATGACATCTAATATAAATCTTGGCCCTTGACCACAGTGTTTTATTCCCCACATAAAAAATACAATCGATGTTGTAATCGTACCACCTAATGCTACTTTAATGATGATGATTATTACAATACTTACTATTTCTTTCACCATTACGTTATTATGCCTGTAATCGCCGTGGCACAGAGTTCGAATGTTACGATCATCATCAAGATTTGTATCTCCTGGGCATCTATTAACTTTTTCCAAAATAGCCTTTCCATATTTTTCTCTAACATCTTCTGTCAAAAATTTTAGTGAATTTAAAGTTATTTGTTTTACAAAATCGGGCCAATGGTCATTGGAGACAAAAAATTGTAAGCCTCTGATATTTGTATTAAAATAATTCGGTTCTTTGTTTTTTATTACGAAAGATAAGCCGTGGAATTTAGCGAGTTCTATCACCGCTAATTTAGTATATTCAATGTTGATTATATCTGTCTTGTGATAAGTTGTGAAACCTTCAATTGACAGATTTTCTAACACAATCGTTTCTTCATTACTTTCTTCATAAAATTTTGGTATTTTGTACTTCTCATTATCTGGTACGTTGGCTTCGTTTTGTATTTTATCAAACTTCTTCAATAACTTTTTATATGCGAACAATTCTCTTTTATATATTTCAGTCACTGAAAATATCGGCTCATTTCTTGTGATAATATTTTTAACGAATATATTTTCTTCCATATCTCCATTGTATGTTCTTCCTTTAATGTATATTTCGTATAGCGAACCGAGATGGCCTCCACCATTAGAAGATATTTTTCTCTTTTCAATTTTACTGTTAATATATCCTTTTCTTTTTACTATATTGGCCACGATTTGGTCTAATTTCTTCGGTAATTTGTTTACTTCTAATTCCGAATAACTCATAGTGATATTTTCTTCATCAAATACAGTAGTGTACTGATAGAAATAGTTATTTGCTTGTAAAGACTGAGCTATATTCATTTTAGTAGTCACGATTCCAACTTTAAAATACTAGATAACGTATCTAAACATATTAGAATTTTATTTAATGAAACAAGGTTGCAGGTTTATCAGTAGTTTTTAATACGATTTAAATACAGTAGGTATGTTTTTTATATTTCTACTTCGAAAACACTTGAAATGTAACTTTATAAATCGTCATGGTTAATTTCCATAACTATATCCTCTTATTAATACTTTTTGTGTTTTAAGATTCTGCTCATCATAAAAAGAAACAGCGCAACTCTCCATAAATTTTGCAACAAGATTATTTTGAAAATTCATTCTACACTTGAAAGTTATTATTCTTTGCAAACTTTATCATTTCACAAAATGTTTTTTCAACTTATACTCCATCCAAACAACTTCAATTATATTATATTTCCTATCAAGAAGGTATAATATCGAGACCGCGGCCCTGACTTCATGAATAAGGAATTCCGATTTCACAGTCCATTTGGTGGGACTCGGGATGCGAGCGATGCTCGCTACTGCGGCTCAAAGAGGAATCTATTGGAAAAGTGAATTTCGTTATTGACTTACTTTACAAGTAATTGAGTACCCACCAAATACAAATCGATCTGTTTAAAAAGATATATCGTTGGATCATTTAAGTCAGCCGCCAGACCTTAAATAACATATGGCGGAATCTTTTTAGAAAACCCTCAAAAGCCCAATACCATTTTAAATTATCCACGACTGTTTAGCTTTTACGACCAATAAAATGTACAATAACAGTAAATATAAAACGTTGCTGACTGTACCTACTATATGAACGTATAGATTTACAAAGGATTAGGACGCCCGACTAAAATCACCACACAATGAAGTGAAAACACGATGGACAAAAAATAACGACAAACTACCAAGACCAATCTAAATTCATCTGGTGATCGGGCATTGCCATCGAAAGAAGCTAGCTTCATTAGCCAACCGTTTTGGCTTTTATTAAGATTTTTAATATTATTATTATTAAATCATTTATTTCAGAATAGAATTCCATATACATTAATAAAAAGAAATAAAAATTAAATTAAATAGGTAAGTACAAAAATAAATCACACAAAATATAACATTATTCATCTTAGGACTACACAACACACACGTACACTAAGCATCACTGGACACCGAACACCGCTCTCTCCCCTCCCAACAAGATTGCAGTCCAGTGTTTGTGAAAAGGGCCATCGTACCTTGACTCAAACATCTTCAGGATGCTATTGCTGCTGGACCTGAACCGTCGGAATAATGATGCTACTTTCTTGCGCATGATAGCTTTAAAATCATCAGTGCGAGCCTCCGCGAACATACCCGACGCACTGCACTGCCTAGGCAGCCTCAACAGCATCCTAAAGATGTTGTTGTACTGAACCTGTAGAGCCTTTATAGAACGCTTCGTATAGTTGATCCACAAGCTGCTAGCGTAAAATGATTGGCAGTACGCCTTAAAAAGTGTTATTTTGACCTGTGCTGAGCAGCGAGTGAATCTACGAGCAATCATGTTCCCCCGAACCGCCAAAGCTCTACGTTCCCGCTCCACGTCATCATCATCCTTTAGTTCTTCACTGACAATGTGCCCCAAGTATTTTACACTGCTGACATACCCCAAAGCCACTCCATCCAAAGTAATTGAAGGAACATAAGACACTTTTCTGTTACAGCTCTTAAAAATAAGGGCTTCACTTTTCAAGGCATTGTACTGTAGTCCATGTTCCCTCGCAAACAACTCACAAATACCTACAAGTTTTCTTATCGACCCCACTGAAGGGCCCAGCAGCACCATATCGTCAGCATAACTAATGTTATTGACACATTGACCGTCCACAAAGCAACCCGTATGAGTGCTGCTGAGCCTCCCAATCAGATCGTTCACATAAAGATTAAAAAGCAACGGGGAGCTCAACCCACCCTGCCTAACACCACACTCAAGAGTATAGGTGTCAGACAGCGTCCCAGCCCATCTCACCTGATTCCTTTGGTATTGGTACCAATACCGCAGAATGTTCACGACGTCAGCCGGTACACCCGCACTCAGAAGCTTGCCCCACAGTTTGTTATAATTTACTCTGTCAAAAGCTTTCGACAAGTCTAAAAAGCACGCGTACACCGGCGTCATCCTGTCAGTATAATATTTGACAGTCTGCTTAAGGCACAGTATAGCTGTTTCAGTAGAATGCTCAGCTCGAAAGCCAAACTGAGCATCATGCAACTTAATGTGTTTCATTAATGTGGCATTAATCAGACTGTCAAACACCTTCGCTATTATCGTAGCTAGTGAGATAGGCCGATAGTTGCCCATGTCAGAGCTGTCCCCCGCCCTAGCCTTAACTATAGGAATCACTACTGTGTCTGTTACGTCATTAGGTAGGTAGCCGTGACACAAGCAAAGATTGAAAAACATGGCAAGAACGCGGGGCAGGTGAACGCCAGCATGCCTCAGGTGTTCTATACTTAAGCTATCTAAACCCGGAGATTTACCTCTCTGCATACTACCGATAACTCTTCGAACATCCTTAGCACTAAATCTCGTAATCGTCTCCTGACCATCAGAACTATTATCACACCTAGGCACCGACTCAGGACTAACCGCGAGCGGTGCCACCCGAAAATGATCTTTGAAGGAGTCGGCTATCTTTTTGTGATCGGAGACTCCATTTACAGTTACAGGGAGACCCGACCTAGCATTAAATTTATTTGTTTCCTTCCAAAACTGTTTAAAATCGTGAGCCGCGTGCCTTGATGCTAAATTGTCCATTTTTATTTTGTCCTTATTACGCTGGCACCATTTAAGCTTTGTTTTAAAAGCTCTCCTACTGTCACACATTGCTGTGTAGAGTGGTCCTTTATTCGGTTTACCCCTCTTCACCCAATCCAAGAAACGACGTCTAGCCTCACCGTGTACCCTAGCTACATGTTCAGTCCATCCCGCCACGCGCTCTCCCCGTCGCCGTACCATCCCTCTTTTATTGTAAGTAGATGTCGCGGCTTCCGATAGTATGTCAACAATTTCACTATACATATTTTGCAATAATACCCTATGCTCTAAATTCAAACAAGTGCCATCACAGTTACAATTGTGCAATTCCTCCGGAAAATTAATTTCTCTTAATCTAGCATGGCACCTGTCATGATAAACTCGAATTTGACAGCTTGACCTCTCCCCCCATATCACTGAATTTTGTTCACACGAATTAATATAAATTTTTTCTCTAACTTGATTTAGGTCGCACTCAATCCATAGCGGTAAGTGGTCAGACCACTGCACCCCGTACTCTACCCATACCCGTTTAACCGTTACTAACGCAGTACTAGTGGTGACACAGTGGTCTAACCAGCTCACCGTCCCATGCGCCTCACTAACAAAGGTAAAGGTGTCAGATTGTTCCCCTAATACCTTTAAATCGGCACATGTCCAGTTTTGCTCCTTACAAAAACTAAGTAATTCTCTACAAAATAATTCATTCGGATCTGCATTATAGTCACCTAACATATATACAGTTTCTATATCTCTATTGTCGTCAATTATACTACTTATTCTACTTAAACAATCTGTAAACTCCGTCAAATTTAAAATGTCATTTGTAGGCATGTAAACACAAAATATTAAAATCGACTTACTGTCAAACATGATTTTTACAGCTGCTAATCGAACATTGTTACAGTCTATAACCTTCACAGAGCGAAAAGCCGATTTTCTCCATAAAAGAGCAACTCCTCCAAACGGTCTTCCTCTTAATACGCCCGACCCGACGTCAACCGCCGACGTCCCCGTCGCTCCGAACTCGTTGTCGACTGTATCTAACAATGGAAGGTCAAATGGCAACAACCACGTCTCCTGCAAAGCTACCAAGTCAGCAGATTTACATAGCAGTCTCACTCCTTCGAGTGATCTCTTCAAGTTTTTACAATTAAATGATACGAATCTATGATGAGCTTTATCCATTTATGGGTGTGTTATATGTTTGCCTCTCGTTCTCAATAACTGTGCTATCCATCGTATCTCTTCGATTCATAAAACGTCTGAAAGAAATGCCTTCTGGCCAGAGACTTTCATCCAGAAATGTGTGTAAGTGAATTTTGCTCACATAAAATTTAAAGGCGTTGTAATTCCGTTCTCTAGACATTTTTATTCTAATTGGGACTATTTTTTCACTAGTCTTGGAAAAAACGTAGCTTGTTATATCAGCCTCCGATACACCCTTGTCAACATTGGTAATAAACAGGGGTATTTTAATCTCCGCCGCCTTGAATTTGCTATTTTGGTCCGCAACTGCCGTACCTTTATTTGATACAAACTTATTATTCTGCCGCTTTTTTTGCACCAGTGTCCACCCCTTATCCCTTCCTTCAACTTCTATGGGGTGTTTCGCCGTTTCCGCAAAAGACAGTTTCTTTGCCACTTCTTTATTTGTTATTGTTTTCTTGTAATTTTTCTGCATACCCTCATTGTTTTGGTTTATTATTTTTTGTTCTTCAAATTGTCTATTTTCTGTCGTTATCGCTGACTCCAAATTAGAATGTACTACATTAGTTTGAGAAAATACATCAATACATTCAGAGTTTATTGTCTCAGCCACAGGTGTAAGCAGAGCCGTCGGTCCGCTTTCTAATAAGTAGGTATTTCCTCTCGTACGTGTGTTCACAAAAGGCGTATAGGTAGACGTATTTATCAATGAATCATACTTATAGCTGTGCATCTTGGCCTCTAATTGACTTAATTGTTCTCCCGTTGCATAAGTATTTTTAATATCATCTACCTGCGCTTTTAACAACGTAAGTTGTTTCAATAACCCCGTAACGTCAACATGATCGAACGTCACGGGAGGCAATCTATGTAAGTCTTTTGCCACAAAAACAGGTATGTTTTCCGGATCGGTACTTTTAATCAAAACAATAATGTCCTCTAGGTCTTTTAGTATCTTTCCGTCCTTCTTTTTTCTTTTTGTTGTTTTGATGGTAGTATTAATAGATTCGAAAAGTAGTTTTTTTGCTTTTTCAACTTCCTCCACCGTAAAGGCACTCGAACAGACACGAAACAAACTTTCCTCGTCCATGACATCAATTTTGTTCATAATAAACGCCAATACTTCTTCAATAACAACATTGCAACTTGCACACTTCACTGTATTCGACGACATATTCGCGCGCGATTTCGGGTGAATGACCGAAAGGTTAACAGGTTAATGCCCCCGCACACGTCCGCTCGCCAGCGACAGAACATCGAGACTGTATCTGATTATAATTTTTTGCATTAAATATATTATTAAATTATGTTTCTAATTTTTTATTTCGTTTTTATATATTAAATCTGCAACCAAATCTTCTAATAAGCTACAAGTTTCAATGGAGCCCTGCCAATACCAGATTATTTTTAACCACATTTGAAGTAAAATACGGTTACAAATATTATCTTTCCATTAATGTAACTATTGGCAATTGGCTTTCCTCGCAGGTATAGCTAAATGTAAACCATAAACATTGTGCCAAAATATTAGATAAAGACAAAAAAAACTCTTCAAACCTAACAAGGTTTCATACTCCAAACTGTTACTTTTAACTAATAAATATGACGCTTGTCGCTATCGCATATCACGTCTCGTGTTATTGTGTACTGTTAGCAATAACTGTGGTGAAGTAAACAAGCGGTGTAAGAGCTTTTTCTTGCTCTCTTATACGACTGTTGTACGGCCTGAATCGTTGATTAGATCATTGGGAAGTGATAAGTGTTTATTGTGTAACCCGTAGCCATATAACACATGCTCTATGATAATATTAGAGCTTTTAGTTCTATAGTGTTTAATTAAAGTGTTTAACTTAGAAAAATCTGACAAAACAGAAATAATTGAAAAACGGTTATAAAATAACATTTAAAGACAATTTGAAAACTTCGAAAAAAATAAAAAACAATTGGACATCGAAAAAACCATTTAAATCCGACAGACGCTCTTTTAAAGTATATAAGCCTAGTTCCTTAGCCTGAAACTAGATGACGCTGTGTGTAATGTCGATCCTGCAAAATTATTATTATTTTAATTCACTGTAAATTGAACCACATTTTAAACATAATGCTTTCTTTGCAGCCGGGTTGCAGCGGGGTATATTAAAAAGAAGACGCTGAAGGTGCGTTCGGCAGGTTTTGTTGGCAAAAGCAAAATCTGCTGCAAGCAGGTAGCATATGTATGTTGCCTACAACAACCTGTTTGTATTAGAAATTGTGTTCATTGGTTTCCTTTCTCTCTCTTGGGTGATGACAGACTATCGGTTGTTGGACTGTTTTAGTTTTATGCGTGGAACCGTTTATTGGCTCGCTGCTTCTACCATCTTTGTTTATTTTCTAATAAATAAAATGTTTTAATAATTAGACTAAATCAGTTGTTGGGCTTTTGGAGTTTTATGCATGGTAACCTTTTATTGGCTCTCTGCTTTACCGTCTTTGTTTATTTTCTCACTTATAGCCGTAGGTTTTCTTAAAATATTTTAATTAAAAAAAGTTTTAATAATTAGACTAAGGCCTTTACGTATAACAACATGTGTTTCGGAGAACAAATACACATAATATTTATCTAAAAGTATTGGAAACCAATTTTCCGTTCAAACATCTCAAGAAATAAACAACAAAGAAGGTGTTTACTTTGTCGACCAAACTTCTAAACAGATAACCATAACCTTAATACATATTGATGCTTCGTGAATAACTCATTATTCTCATACAACTTTCTCTTCTACTTCATACCTGACATTTATGTATTTGTGTTGACACGTATGAGTTTGGGATCAACGTATCAAGGGCAATCAATTTAACAAAGCTACCTTGGAGAGACTAGAGATTTCCTATTGGGCGATAGTTTGGTAGTGAGGGCGCTAGTTTCCTTAGAATCAGAATCTTTATTTTGTACAGAATGCAGTTTAAAATTGGTGCTAGTAATTGGTCAGTGCGTCCTTACATTCTACCAGTCTTCAGGTGTCTTCAGTTTCCTCACTTATCCAAAAGTTCAACCCGAATATAATGTTATCCTGATACTTCTCCATAATACGCATATATCATTAAATTCATTTCTAAAATTAAATCACGTTAAAGACCCATTTAAAATTTAATAAAATATAAGTAGTCTAATATAAATAAGAAAATGAAGTTGTATTGTTAGAAGTTTTTTCCGTTCAAAGGCCGGTGGGAGATGGCCAGGTATTGCTGGAAGGATACACTGGAAGCTGACCTAGTCAAACAGACGGACAAGAGAATGATCTTATAAGGGTTTTGTTTTTACCTAACAATGGGCAAATAATAGCGCAGGACAGGAAGCGATGGAAGACACTAATTTTGGAGGTCAAGCAAGATCCACTTTCGGAGTTAGAAGTTTTTTACGCGTATTGAGTGTTTGGTCATATGGAATCTATTCTTGTTATTATCTTAATATATATAAATCTCGTGTCACAATGTTTGTCCTCAATGGACTCCTAAACCACTTAACCGATTATAATAAAATTCGCACACCATGTGCAGTTCGATCCAACTTGAGAGATAGGATAGCTTACATCCCGATATTCCCACGGGATCGGGAGTTACGCGGGTGAAACCGCGGAGGGCAGCTAGTAGGTCTGTATGCAGAGATTAATAGTAAATCAATTAATTCATTAGATTGTTTCACAGGGAAAGGAAGTTGTGAAAAATTAATGTGTCTCACAACAATCAGCCTCAGACAAGTCTGTAGTATGCGAGGACTAGTATCTATATACACGATTGGAGAATGTCATAGGTCTTTGACCTTTAGTTTTAGCTAGGAAGCTGGTTGAGGTGAATAACTTTTCCCGCACTTTTATGTGGTTATTGGAGCGATAATGTTGTTTGTCACGGTTTCGGAGTTTTCGGGGAATTTTCTTGAGATAATTCTCAAGGACTCCGGAGCATGTCTCCGACCGAACTTTATATAGGTAGAAGGGTGTTATCAGTGGGTCCCGGAGTTGTTTCATACTTACTATGCACCGCGTCTAGAAACTTGCATTCGCTCCGAAAATAAAATATTCGTTTCGTCTCCGAACTCCGATATTCGATAAAACTCCGCGGCGATACGCAAAACTAGTTTCGGAATGTTTCCAGTGTATATAAAGTGGTGAGAACTTGTTTGCAATAAGATTTCCTAATATATTGAGCTTAATTTCGAAATTGAGTAACCTAAAAACTTAAGTTCTTTTTATTAATTGAAAGTGTTTTAACCAAAATCTAGATTAACATCAGAAAGACTAGAAATTTTCATCATAAAAGTATACTTTAAATGCAGAAAAACATTTTATCTACAAACGGTACTTTTTCAACAACAACAACAATTTCATCGATTACATAGAATAATAACAAATATCTCCTTCTGTTGGACAATTTACTTGGACATCTATTTCAGTAGTTTGTAGGAGCCTCCCACCAGGAAATTGCTCCTATAGCACCACCCAGGAGCCACGCATTTCTAGGTAACCCGTTGGGACCATTGTCAAATTTTCCACAGTGGTCACTGCTTTGTCAATGAGCAATAAACGACGGGAATTTTTTTAAACCACCAAGATGTCGGCAACACGTCCGCAAGACATATCTTAGCTTGTCTCTCATAAAATACTTTTAAATAATTCGCAAACTGCTGTACACTTTACTGTCTGTGTAACATCTCGACACCTTTAAAGTGGGTTGTAAACCGAAATGTCAGGGACGAAGGAAAGATATAAAATTACAATGTAAAAGAGATAACTTGTAAGATTTTTAAAAGATTTAAAAAATATGGTGGTTCTCGATTCTATTGTCTATTTTTTATGGCTATAAAGACAGGCATAACTTCATTGTTAATGAATCGATTTTGATGATTACTTTTATTCTAGAGCAACTAGTTATTTAGTACAGAGTAAAGTATCGGTCGAATAATTTGCATTATCTGCAAATTTTGCATAATCATTTTTTAGCGGATGCCTACGTCATTATAGCAACCGTATGGCAAATTTGAGCTCGATTTCTCCATTAGTTTAAGCTGTGCGTTGGTAAGTCAGTCAGGACTTGATTTTTACCCGAGTACGGCGAATCCAAAAGGGAGGATTATGTGCTTGACCTGTATGTATGTATGTTTGCATGTATGTATGTTCATCTGTTCCCTCGTAACTTCAAAACTACTTATTATTATATTTCATAATATTTAAGATTCAAGAGATCATTTTCATTAGACATAATCACAATTTTTATTTACCCCTCAGATCAGATATTTACCCCCGACGACATTACAAAAGTAGCTGAAAAGGGTTCCGAAAAATAGCTCCGTCTGGCTATCCAAAGTTTAGCTGTTGGAAAAAGCCCAGATGTTCTCTCTAAATAGGTACATGTTAGCTGTCTTAGTACTGAAGCAAAACATCAGATTTACGATGTACGACGACGATACGCCATAAACCGTACGGCTATAAGTACATGAAATGGTACTTTAGGGTTACTATGTTAGCAGATTCTTTAGGATTTCGTTGGATTCTTAAAACTGGCAAACTTCTTACTCGTCCTCTTCTTCCTGAGTAATTTGTTTGAAATCGGTCCAGTACGTCTTCACTTCACTACATAGTATAAAACAAAGTAGCTTTCTCTGTCCCTATATTGCTATGTGTATGCTTCAATCTTTAAAACTACGCAACGGATTTTGATGCGGTTTTTTTAATAGATAGAGTGATTCAAGAGGAAGGTTTATATGTATAATACATGCATAATATAGCCGTGCGAACCCGGGACGGGTCGCTAATCTTCAATAAACAACAAATTCATTTGGAAATATTTTTACGGTCGGCTTGCCTGACACAGCCCTCATTGGGAATGCTGTTGCATGCGTTCCTCAGCGACTCGGGGAACAATGTACTATAAGAACCCGTACATGACTTAATTGATGATTGTTCCATTTCACTATCATCACTACATAGTATAAAACAAAGTCGCTTTTTCTGTCCCTATTTCCCTTTGACTGCTTAAATCTTTAAAACTACTCAACGGATTTTGATGGGGTTTTTTTTAATAGATAGAGTGATTCAAGAGGAAGGTTTATATGTATAATACATGCGTAATATAGCCGTGCAAAGCCGGGGCGGGTCGCTAGTCAAATATAAATATTAGTAATTGTTTGTGTCTTTTTTTAATTGGTGGACGTGTTTAGAAGACACACATCCTAACTTAGTTTTCAAGATTCTAACTTGGTTTATGCATTTTTGACTTTGAAAGTAGGTAAGTACCTACCTACTAACTTAAGGTACGTGTCTGTAATGTAGGGCTAGCATACTATCATAATCTATTCCACACACAAAATAAAAGGATAAGAATGAGATAGATATTAAATTATTAGTTGTTAATTATCACCGAGCGACATAATTAAGGTAGCAAACCAGTTTTCCTGCAATAATCGTTGTCATCAGCAGATATACTTCCAATCTTCATAGACTAGTAGCTTGTCCTCCGTATCTAAACGAACTCTACCTACCAGCTTGCAAGCCACAATCTCGCCGTTCAAAGTTAAAATGAAACGATCGACTTCTCCTTAGATCACGGTGAAGTGAAGTGAGTTACAAATCTTGTTCCTAACTAATTTCTGGTTTCACAAACTCAACACTTGAAGTATACCTACTTCATTTAAGTTTATTGACAGTTTCATAGACTTGTACTAATAAATCTATATTTAAGGTGAAAGGGTACCTGCGCTCTCTCCATACAAACGTAGTCGACTGTTTTCTCCCTGGATAATGACCACAGCACAAATATTTTGTGCCATATAAGCTATAATTGCCATGACTATGCCACTATTTTTTTTGTTTTTTTTTTCATTTTCCAATTATCATAGAAATTAAGATTTAAAAAAATAAAAACAAAAAATAGGGGCATGGTCATGGCAGTTATAAGTATTATGCACTAAAAATATTTGCTCTAGTGTCATTATCCAGGGAGAAAACACGACTACGTTTGTAATAGTTTGTATGGAGAAAGCACCCGGTACCCTTTCCTCTTAACTATAAAATTCAAAGCCCTGACTGGCTGACTGATAATAGCTATCTCTGGGCTCCGTAATATAAGTCTAGTTGCTTAGCTTGGAGCTAGATGGTGCTATGCCATAGCATGCAATATTTATTTTGAGCTTAAAAAGCTAGTCCTATTTGTGGAGTGAATAAAGGATTTTAGATATCCCGTTCATTGTACGCCATGCGGGTGAAGCCGCAGACAGAAGCTAGTAAATAATACAAATATTGGATGACATTGCTCACAGCGCCATCTACCCCTAAATTAAGCAACTAGACTTGTTATGGTGCCCAGACAATGGATTGAATATACTTTTATATACGTTACTTTTCTTTTAAAAATTTATAGCTACTATATTTTTGGTACTCAAATATTTGTTCAAGGCAGGAATTGAATCCGTAATCTTCTGCGTCGCAAGCGGGTGTTCGGTCAGCGCTCCACACAGAGGTCTTAAGTGCAGATATTTGTTGAAGAAAAAAAAGATATTTATCATTTTGACAAGAAGAATATATCTCACATGTATATCTTTGAATCCGTGATTTATTTACGACGAAGCGAATGAAGCGAATCAGGCGAGTCTATAATCGCAAACGTACTGGCGTTAGCGATTGTAGAAATCGCTGCGATACTAAGCGATTGTAACTTGTCTAGGGCTGCAGTTCTTGAAAAAAAATAAAGTCTCCATCCCGTGAGAATATCAGGAAAAATTTTTTGCCTATGGTGCTCCTCAGGTTTTTTAATGTACCTATCCTGGAAGGAAGTTTCATCATCGGCCCAGTAGTTTCAGAGCCTATTCACCTATAAATAATAAATTCAAAGTCCTGACTGACTATACATTAACGCACAGCTCAAGCCATTGAACAGATCGGGATTATTTGGTACACCGATGATAGCTATTATAAAGTTAGGCATAAGAAATGATTTTGGAAAATTTATTTTGGAAACTACGCGGACGACGACGCCGGTGTTAAAACAGGAAAATATAGATTTAATTTATAATATAATACTTATTGTAAAACTGTCAAGGAGCCGATTGTCTTTTGCACACCGAAATCCCAAATACATGAAACACACATAAAACTTCCATAGAAGTAATTTTCCATTTGTTCAAAACATAACCTAAATGCTTTCTAAACTTCCTTCGAAACATTTTATAACTTTTCAACAATTTGAAACAATTTCCTGACCGACTCGTGGATACTTTGTGCATGGAAGTAATACGTATGTACTTTCGGCTGCATAATTGCAGCCCCCGGTAGAGTTCAAAAATTACTATTATTGGAATGTTTTCATTCTAATATTTTTGTTTGATAAATTGATGAGTTAGAAGACTAAACTTCAACTAAAGCAGGTGCCTAGAATCTTGCTCGTGTTGAAAACATTCTTATAACAGCCGTTTTGGAGCTCTACGGTGGGTCTGCAACTATGCAGCCGACCGTACCTACTTAATTACTGGACTCTGGACAAACTTAAAAGCTGCTAGGTAAATATATCTTTATTTATAAAAAAGAAAAAGAATCGTAAAGTTTCTGAAACTACAAGAGCTATGTGTAAGAAACTTCGAAAGGGGGTTCAGCGGTTCAGCAGTGTGCCACCGACTGAAAGGTACCGTGTACGACTGAAAGGTAGGTGAAAGGTACACCGTACCTCAAGCAAGCTGCAAGCAAGTATTACACGCTATTCGGCGTCTATTCAGGCTTCTCACAAGCAAATACGTCGAGCACAATCATACACGTTACAAAATCAACATAATATCACAAAAGGTAGGCAAATTGTGACAAAAATGTTACAAAGGTCTTCAAGACGGCATTCCACAGGTGACATGATTAACCCTGTAACCTTTAAGTTCAAGTAAAATTATCTCCGCACACTTTGGGTCAGTAAGAACCCTCGCTTATAATGGGCTTCAAAGTCAGCCCCGATAAGGGTCGAAATGGCCCTCCTGATTAGTTCCTTACTCTGTGTTATTATGAAGAATATCTTTAGGTTGGCACGAATTTATGGAGATGATGTTTTATGTTGGTACAAGCTGACGTATATGTTTTGACCCAGTTTGTTGGTTAGGTAAGGTTATGGGAAAACATGATACGGACTACATAATAGAGTTGTACTTTCACAATCTTATTTCGTAGCTATGATTTATAGATTCCTAAGAAAATATTAAAACTCTATTGCCTTCTCTCTATCGATGAAATTAGAGTGAAATAAGAAGTGGAAATAGATACATCGATGGTTTAGAGTGGAATAAAACGTAGAAATAGATCCTTCAATGTATTTATTCACTGATTACAGGGGAACAGACCTTTATATCGAAGTAGAAAACTAATAACGATATTATTTTTGTTAACGAGTCTAAATTGTTCATGTCAAAACAAATAAATTCAAACTTAAAACACATAAAAAGGATAAAATACAGGAACTCTTTGATTTATGTATATTAGGAATAAAGTTTGTTTAATCACATATAGTTTCATAAATTGTGTTCAGGAGAGTCTGGGATGCTCTTAGCCTAATTGTTTTAAGTTTTTTTATAACGAAAATAGCTTATTTTTTTTCAGATTTATATTGTTTTCACACAATGTAAAAGTAAATGATAAGTGCCTACTTACCGTCGTCTAAGATTTTTTGTTAATTATTTAGAAGTTCGTTTTTTTTCTAAACTAGTTCCGAATGGCGTTATAGATTTTTTTTTTATTAGGAATGGGTTTGCACTTGACCATAATATGCTTGATGGTAAGCATCATTATGGCCTACGATGGAGCGTGCTTACTCAGTAGGAACCGATTCACTCTCGCTTTGAAGATCGCTAGATTGTAGTTCGTGGGGAACAGGGAGTCAGGCAAGGAGTTCCATAACTTTGAAGATCGCTAGATTGTAGTTCGTGGGGAACAGGGAGTCAGGCAAGGAGTTCCATAACTTTGAAGGTCGCTAGATTGTAGTTCGTGGGGAACAGGGAGTCAGGCAAGGAGTTCCATAACTTTGAAGATCGCTAGATTGTAGTTCGTGGGGAACAGGGAGTCAGGCAAGGAGTTCCATAACTTTGAAGATCGCTAGATTGTAGTTCGTGGGGAACAGGGAGTCAGGCAAGGAGTTTCATAACTTTGAAGATCGCTAGATTGTAGTTCGTGGGGAACAGGGAGTCAGGCAAGGAGTTTCATAACTTTGAAGATCGCTAGATTGTAGTTCGTGGGGAACAGGGAGTCAGGCAAGGAGTTCCATAACTTTGAAGATCGCTAGATTGTAGTTCGTGGGGAACAGGGAGTCAGGCAAGGAGTTCCATAACTTTGAAGATCGCTAGATTGTAGTTCGTGGGGAACAGGGAGTCAGGCAAGGAGTTTCATAACTTTGAAGATCGCTAGATTGTAGTTCGTGGGGAACAGGGAGTCAGGCAAGGAGTTCCATAACTTTGAAGATCGCTAGATTGTAGTTCGTGGGGAACAGGGAGTCAGGCAAGGAGTTCCATAACTTTGAAGATCGCTAGATTGTAGTTCGTGGGGAACAGGGAGTCAGGCAAGGAGTTCCATAACTTTGCGGTGCGCACAATAAAAGTGGATGCAAACCGCTTAGTTCGAGTCTTAGGAACTTGGATCAAAAAACGGTGTCGTCTTGCTGTCTCCCTGCTCGTCCGATGGTAAAATGGGGCAGGCGGAATAAGTTCGTATAATTCCGCAGCGCACTCACCGAAATGCAATCTGTAAAAGACCGACAAACTGGCAACCTTGCGACGGTGTTCGAGGCTCTGTAGCCTCGCCTCGCACAAAGCGTCATTTCCAATGATCCTCTTGGCTCGCTTCCTACTCTACCTGAATATGGAATTGTCATTGATCAAGAGTCGGCCAAAGGTAAAATATTAATTGCCTAACTGCCTATATTTTGCATTTGTCATTGAATAGTCATCTTTCAGTTTATTAATTTTTCGTCAACTTTCTTAAATAAAAAACTACTTATTAGCATTTAATTTCTTTTAAAATAGGTATATTTTATAAAAAGCTATATTATAGAACTACTTTTCTTTAGAATCACATAGCTACACGCGTAGTTTTATACCAAGTTATAGCCAAAAGTATAACTTATTATAACCACAAAAGAATAAGCAAACTCATAGCTATCTATCCAAACCGAACAAAATTACTTATCCAACTTTGATATAGTTCCGACGAGGCGATCACGCGACTCTATCACGATATTTTCTTGCCTTCAAAACTTTAACGCCTCTTTTTTCTGCATTTCTATTGGTCTAATTTATTACAAGGACGGATTTTGTTTGACATTTGAATTCTTATGTTAATTTTGAGCGGTTACTTAGATTTCGTTTCGCAGTCTGCCGCACGCACTTCCTTGAAATACTTGAGTTATCAGGTATTTAGGGGGAACGCAAAAAGCATGATAATGGTAAACATCATGAACAGGTTCGGTATAGCCTACATTAACCGTAGTCACAAACTAGACTAAGCTTATTAATTAAGTTACTATACCTACGTTCCCGCTATTTTATTTTTGGAAATTCAACCCCTTATGGGGTAAAAAGGGCATAATATCAGTCTGTATGTCCGTGTTTTTACTTACCATATTTTATATAGGAAATGAAACACCTATTTGAGTATTCCACCTTCACAAAAAGGCGTTCATACCTGCCAAGTAAATAATCCTCACACAAAAATCAAGCTTTCTTCCTCATAATTTACGATATCTTTCTGTAAACCCACGCGCAGGCCGCACAAAGGAATCAATTTTCCTATTATTATAACATGAAATACTAAGTTATTGTTTGCCAAAATGGATTACCGTGCGATGTCAGAATCTGTAACGATCTTTCAGGTCTTAAGAGGAAAGGGTACCGGGGGCTTTCTCCATACAAACTATTACAAACGTAGTCGACTGTTTCCTCCCTGGGTAATGACACTAGAGCAAATATTTTTGGTGCATAAAACTTATAACAACCCCATGGCTGTTATAAGTTTTATGCACCAATAATATTGCCCCCATTTTTTGTTTTTTTTTTTTTAAATTTAATTTCTATGATAATTAGAAAATGAAAAAAAAAAACAAAACATAGGGGCATAGTCATGGCAGTTATAGGTTTTATGGCACAAAAATATTTGTGCTAGTGTCATTATCCAAGGAGGAAACAGTCGACTACGTTTGTATGGAGAGCGCGCATCAGGTACCCTTTCACCTTAATATTTGGGTTTATAATGGCCACATCAATCAAACTGAGACTTAATTTTACAGATTTTGCAGTAGGTATGCGTATACGTACGTACTTTATACTTGTACTTATATACCTACAGGTTGTTTTCCGCAACTTGATGCTTTGAATTACGTCATTTTTGCGTGAGGTGGAGTAGGCTTGCCCAGCACCTATTACCCTCTCAGCTTAGTCGACGTGTCCAAAGGAAAGAACTCATTCAATGGAGTAGGCTTGCCCAGCACCTATTACCCTCTCAGCTTAGTCAACCAACGTGTCTAGAGGAAAGAACCATCATCACGATGTTTTCCTTCACCGTAAGAGAGATGTTTTAATGTCTTTGTTGTAAAAAAAACCAATTCATAGTTTTATTATATTTATATCTGTCTGTATTTCTGATTAAAATTTACTAAACCTATTGAAATCTGGTCTTTATTGGTTAGAGTAGATTCAATTTTCCGTAAAGGTCATGGTATAATGTAAAGGCATTGTGCTAAACTGCTTACAAAGACGATTTATATATTAAAAGCTTATAAAAGTTACTCGTCTTCTAACAAAAGATATACCAACAAATTCTTCGTTAAATTACATTTTACTAACGCAAATAATAACCCGCCTTTATTAGTTTACCTCTGACAAAAAAATACAAGCTATTTCACAATATATAACAGAAACGTCGGCTATTTAAGCAGTAAAACGGCATCGTAATGTGTTTAGCCGGACTCGGTTTAATTTAAGATTTGTGTAACATCACTCTCTTGGGGCCTGCTGTGTTAGGGCACAATGTGTTGACATGACTTTATTTTACTTTGGTTGGAAGATTCGTGTATTAGGTACCTACTTACATACCCTACTTGACGGCTGGAACGTGTCGGTAAAATAGACTGAGTAACCACTTAACACGTGAAAAGAAACAAGCTTGTTATTATTTAAAAAGATAGCCTTCTTTTTTTGCTAAAGAAAAAGTTAAAGACTAACAACGCTTCGCAGTTTTACCTGCCTATTAGGGTTCCGTACCTTAAAAGGTAAAAATAAACCTTTAAAAGATTCTTCAATTCTCTCTGATTTAAATTTCAACATGCTAGATCCACCAGTTCCTGAAAAAATAGGTGGTGACACACGGACAGACAGAAGGACAAGAGCAGTTGCAGTTTCACCTACTTATGTGTCAATAATGTAGCTCTCTATCAGTAAAAAAAGTTATCAAAATCGGTCAAGAGTTCCGTGGATATGTCCATCCAAACTATACCTTACTCAAACTTTTTTTTTTTATCGTAATCGGGACTTACCTGCGTAAGTCTTGATCCCGTGGGAATTTAACAGTTGGTTAATTAGTGTTGTACTTCCTGGCACGACGAAGTTGATTATTTTTTAAACTTTAGGTGGTACAAAATTACTTTATATTTGGCATACTCTGGATCCTTTATTTGCTTTGCAAGCCGTCATTTCAGCCTGGTCGTGCTAGGAAGTATACTTACCAGCATGACCGTCATATGTCCAAAATGGCAAGGGTACCAAATTTCAAATTAGTGGTACAAAATAGGACAAATCTAAAGTAATTTTGTACCACCTAAAGTTTTTAGAAAAATTTACTTCGTCGTGCCAGGAAGTACAACACGTTAATTACGTTTAATTTTTAAGTCAACTAAACTAACAAACTAAACTAAGTCAAACTTAGTTTTTATGATTCTGCTATTATTCTGCATGCGAGATGGTCACCACCTGCAATACCTTTAATTTTAATTAATTTATAAAACCCCCTTATGATCATTATCCAATAATTTATTTAATTTTTACTATTAATGTTAATTTTAGACATTTGCCCCCTTATTCCAAAACGAGGTTTAAGGATAATCCGAGATGTGGATTAAGATTAGATTTAGACACAGATTTACTCGTAAAATATAGTCTAAATACTATCCCTATATATTATATATGGAACTATAGTCCAAACACTATCCCTATAGATTATAGGTATAGGCTATAGTTCACGAGTAAATCTGTATCTAAATCTAAGGTTTAATTCCACATCTCGGACTATCCTTAAACCTCGTTTTGGAATAAGGGGGATAGTGTTAAATAGTCATCGACTAGATAGTAGTAGACTACTAAACACTCTATGATCAAAATTAACCTTAAAAATTACAATTTTGGTCGTAGAGTGTTTAGTAGTAGACTATTAAACACTCTATAACCAAAATTATCGGCTCGTTCTGTTTAACCTTCAATAGCCGTTCAATTTTCTCATTAAACCCTCGAGATGACGTATCGTACGGAACCTCCATAAATTACGGAACGGAGCTTAATGTTCCACCGTTCGAGGCTGTAGGCTATTCTTTATCGGAAAGTGAAATATTGGTGCTTTCAGCCTTCTGGTGGTCGCGTTCGTCGGGCGGCGGGCGGCGGGGCGTCTCGGGCTGAGCGTGTCTTGATGCGAAGGTTTCTATTTGTTCAGACGTTTTAAGAGGATCAATTCCCTTTCTCTCCTGTGTTATTAATCTAATGGTGCGGTCTGCCTTTCTGGTATTCTCGCTCCACTTCGATCGGATGCATTGTCTAGGGAAACTTCCCAGTCTTTTTTATCTTTTTAAAACAGCTGATTTATGAGTAGGTATACTAAACCTCAAAATGATCAAAAAAAGTCCGAATTTCCAAAAGTCGTAGAACGTTTGTTTAGAACAACCCCTTTTCGGATTAGAACCCTACTCCGATACACAATATGGTGTAATTTATTGTTTATAAGTCTAGCTAGGATTAGCTAAATTGCAAAACTCTTGCAAAATAGTCCGCTAGACCTCGCCTTAAAAAGGTTAGTTTTAATTGAAAACAACCTTCTGTTTACCTAACCCGGAATTGGTTTATTTATTAATAAATCCATCAGCTGGCAGCTTCCTTCTGAGCAATTAATTCTCCGGCCGGAGATTATTCTAATCAAATATTTATGTTCATAAGCAAATTACTGAACCGTCCGAGAAATTACATCTTGCACGCAGCAGTTCACCTTGTAGACCTTGACTGAAGATACCAGAGTAAGGGCTTATGGTCAGGGAACACAGCTCGCTGACCGTTTAGTTTGAATTGAAATTTCAGATGATTAAACATTCTATAACCTAATCGTGTACTAAAAACAAGTAAAATACATTACGTCCAAGGCGTTCCTTGTTCGCGTAGCTTAGTGGTTATAGCGACCGCATAGTAAACGGGAGATCGCAAGTTCAAATCTCGCTGCGGAGATAATTTTGGTGATGCATTTTTCTTTGATAAAAAAAACTGTAGCCTGATTTCTTTATTTTTTTATCGTGTCAAAGGTTTAGCTAATTAAGAGAAGGTACGCGTATGTTGTTTCTTTCATCATACATGGGATACTCCTATTTCTACCTTAATAATGCCTTTGGAGAAATCGTTTTTTTTTTTACATTAAATCTTTGTTTGCCGTAGGTATAATTCTGTTTTCCTTTTTTAGTACTAAAGGAAATGTGACCCTCTTCAAACTTAAAAAAATCAAAAGCAAATCACAGACGCATGTGCTGTGCAGTGCAACCAACTTTAGTTTTATGCAAAAACGAAAAACAAAAAAAACTAAAGTACGAGAAATATTTTTTATGGAAAAGATCCCCTAGAATACCGTGTCAAATTCTTAACAGGATGGCAGGATCATTGGACTCGTAAAGGTCGGCCCTTAATGAAGCCTATATGTAGGTTTAAGGGTACGTCCTACCTTTTAAAATAATGGAAATATCAGATTTGATGTTACTTAATTTGACGAGGTGTTGATTTAATTTTAATTAATTCTCACGTCAACAAAATCACAATATTTTTCAAAGACCAAATTGAAACGGTTCGCAAGTTCTTTGTTCACTGTTTGAAATTTAAAATGGCTGCTCTTGATGGACACGTTACGAAAGAAACGTTTTATCTCTGGTTTTTATTGTCTATTTCTGTAAACAATGGTTTTTGTTACGAGTCTGACTTACCCGCATGTGTAAAACGCTGTTCCTATCTATTTACGGACTAGGCGTTCTCGTATTTAGATTTAAATCACCCTTTTATATCGAGTCGGTTAAGGTCAGTGATAAAACTAATTGAAAAAAAAAAACTTGAGAGGTGTCAAGGGACACCCGGATGGAACGAAGTTCCTTTTGATTATAATTAGTGAAGGAATTGTAAATTGTGTTTTTTTTTTTCCCATTTAATGAAAATATCTGGCTTGCTTTCTATAAGAGAGAGAGAGAGACAGACAGAGAAACATGCGCACGCCGCACGGCTTACAATAGCTTACTATAGCAAAAAGTGTCGTTACAACTTTTCGTGAGAATTAGTTGGACCAGGACCTATTTGGAGCCCCCCCGTGGGTTCCCTTTCCCGCCTTGTCGTGGCGGGGGGGCTTAGTAACCGTGGCCTTGCCAACCATGGTGAAGCCAAGAGGAACCGCTCCACCGACTTCCCCGTAAAGTCTGGTGTGAGCGGTACGAGAGGTAGGTCGCAGTGCTGTATGGGCGGTACTGCGACTGAGGCGGGTTGCGGTGTAGTATGGGCTACACCGCAACTGAGGACTAGGGGCCACGGCGGGAGAGGGTTGCCGGTATTGCGGTGAGCCGTTTCCCCTACCTTCCGTGGTCCTGACGGGGCCGCCACCGTTAGATGGCGGACGTGGTGGGGTCGCAGAGGAAGAGGACTGTCGGTGTGTCGTTGCCGCTTTCCCTGTCCTCTGCGACCGGAGTGGCTGGCGATGGGGCTACGTACCTGACCCATTGCAGGGGACCATGGGCGTCCAGACATGGGGCTGTCTGACGTCCATCCGCTTGGTCCCCGAGAGGGTTGCGACGTGCCACGTGCTCTGGTGCGTCGCAACAAGGGGGGAGGGGCGAAAGCCTAATAAGAGGAGGGTCCTCACGGACAAATGCCGTCGGGGCTGCTGTTGCATGCGAAAGCTTTCCCGGTAGCCCCGACAATATAGGCATCGAGACGGAGCACCCTGGGGTTTTAGTCGGTTGGAGCCCGACATAACCACTTCGTTGGCCCCAACAACGGAGTGGTACCCGACCGGGTTTACCCAGGCCAAAAAAAAAAAGGACCTATTTGGAGGCCCGAGAGCGGAGTGCTGTTTCAACTATTTTCGAAACAGAAAGAAAAGACGATCAAAACAGAAACAAAACACAATCAAAACATAAATTTTGCCTTTTTTAAAACAACGATAAATCAAAACGACCTTTGGTTCCAGACATATTAAATACTTATTTTGTCTGGAATGTCCAGAAAAGAGAACTTGTCAATCAGTCCAGAGAGACGAGGAAAGAGGCAAACCTATTCTACTAAAGCAAGCAACCAAGCACTATGTAAAACATCCCGTATAGCACAAATAAAGCAAGCAACCAAGCACTATGTAAAGCATCCCGTATTGCACAAATAAAGCAAGCAACCAAGCACTATGTAAAGCATCCCGTATAGCACAAATAAAGCAAGCAACCAAGCACTATGTAAAGCATCCCGTATAGCACAAATAAAGCAAGCAACCAAGCACTATGTAAAGCATCCCGTATAGCACAAATAAAGCAAGCAACCAAGCACTATGTAAAGCATCCCGTATAGCACAAATAAAGCAAGCAATCAAGCACTATGTAAAGCATCCCGTATAGCACAAATAAAGCAAGCAACCAAGCACTATGTAAAGCATCCCGTATAGCACAAATAAAGCAAGCAACCAAGCACTATGTAAAGCATCCCGTATAGCACAAATAAAGCAAGCAACCAAGCACTATGTAAAGCATCCCGTATAGCACAAATAAAGCAAGCAACCAAGCACTATGTAAAGCATCCCGTATAGCACAAATAAAGCAAGCAACCAAGCACTATGTAAAGCATCCCGTATAGCACAAATAAAGCAAGCAACCAAGCACTATGTAAAGCATCCCGTATAGCACAAATAAAGCAAGCAACCAAGCACTATGTAAAACATCCCGTATAGCACAAATAAAGCAAGCAACCAAGCACTATGTAAAGCATCCCGTATAGCACAAATAAAGCAAGCAACCAAGCACTATGTAAAGCATCCCGTATAGCACAAATAAAGCAAGCAACCAAGCACTATGTAAAGCATCCCGTAAAGCACAAATAAAGCAAGCAACCAAGCACTATGTAAAGCATCCCGTATAGCACAAATAAAAGTTGCGCTAAAATTTATAAACTACATAACGAAAAGCTTTCCGGTCGTGTTTTTAATTTCAAATATTTTTCAAGTTCAATTAATCAAGTCAGATTTACTTGTTTCAAATTCTTTGTATTCACAAAACTAATTTAATTTAAAAACTATAGAATGTTACCTTTCGAACCGAGTGAGTTTTATTAATTACAGAAAAATCTGAATTTTTCAATCTCGAAATGTATAGAATCACTACGCTGTGAGACCTACATAAAAACATTAGCCACCTACCTAGATAGAGGACTGGAAAATTCTCCATTGTTATTAGAAATGGGCCAGGTCCCAATGGGGCCGAAAACAACGTTTTTTTCCCTTTCCGGGTCACGTTAACATTGCGAAAACCTGTACGATGCCTAAATTAATTGAATAGGTAGGTAGATACCTATTTTATGCTGTAAAAAAATTGTAAAATTAAATTATTTTCAATGTTTTAGAAAGTTATTTTTGTACACGATGAAATGCACCTTTTTGGAGTTTTTTTTTATGTGGCAGTGAATTGTACGATTAGATTGATTAGATACCCCTCCGAACACAACGTTTGTAAGTCACATAAAGTATAGTAAAACATATTAAGAAATTGAATTGTCTTCAACTTCTAATTATAATTTGAGGGATATTATGAACTTCTAATTTAATTTTAAATAGAAATTACCCGTTAAATACATTTAGCTAGAATTTAGCTAACTAAATATAAGTAAGTGTATAATATTATTTCAGCAAACTTCCACATTTCCTCACGGAACGCGAAGTGTTTAACAAACATTGGTATCAGTAACACAATCCTTCTGGTAACGAAGTTTGTCATTAATTCATCCAATGCTTGCAGACGCTTTACGATTAAGAACGAACACAAACGACAAACTTATAATTGGTCGATAGTTACAAACAACAAAAAATAAATATATTTATTCATAGTAAAATGAGTGCTTCATTTTACTATATACCTACAATGAAAATGACACATGAAAACAGCAATAAAAATGTTCACGCGTTTGTTCTTTAGACCGTAATCATAAGCTGATTAACATTACTATCCTTTGTGCGATTCAGGTTTTCTTAAATTTATAAAGTCACAAATTAATGAATTATTCTTTTTGTTCTGCTTAAAAAATTTGTAGACTTATGTATTTTAAGAATACATAGCAATGTCCACATTTTTTAACTAAAAAATAAAGTAATTAATTTAATAAGATATTCTTTTAAATTTCAAGTAACTACCGCCATCTCTTCAGTTTTCGCAGAACTACCATTTTTGCACAAAATTATTAATTTTCTTTGTTTACCCAGTCTCTTTGCTTAGTACGAAATGCATTCTCGTGGCTATATAGCCATAAATGCGTTTGCCTTTCGGCACAGATGATATAAATAAAAAAATTACGGCAAAGCTAAAAATTCGCCTTGATTGGTTATTTACTGATTTATGAAACTAGCTGCACCCCACGGTTTCACCCGCGTCCCGATCCCGTGGGAATATCGGGATAAATGGTAGCCTATATTTTCAATTCGATCTAGCAGTTCCTGAGATCAGAGCGTTCAAACAAACAATGGAAGCCCTTAAAGATGAATAATTTTCCCCGTATTTTCCACATTTCCCACTGATTCTTCGCTCCTATTGGTCGCAGTATGTTATGTTAAATAGCCTAACTAAAGCCTTCATCGATAAATCCATCACCAAAATAATTTTTGAATTCGAAACAGTACTTTCTGAGATTAGCGCGTTCAAACAAACAAACAAACTCTTCAGCTTTATAATATTAGTATATATATATAAGTTTAATAATTAAAAATATTTCGGTTCAGAGAGTGAAATGGAGATTCACCACAATCACAAATTGGCAATGGAAAACCCGCTTCCAGCGAAGTCAAAACAAAACTACATGAAAGTATCTAAATATATAAAAATCCCAATTTAACTTGGTCACGGCATCACGCGTGTATGGCTGGAGCAATTTCGCTAATTCTTTTTTTGTTGGTTTGTTTTTGTCAGGAGAAGGATCTAATGAAAGAAAAAAATTAGAAAGTTGCGTAGAAAATTACTACGCGGGTGAAACCGCTGGGCGCAGCTAGTTTATATATAAATTCCTTTTATAATGTAAATGTTTTATTTTCACAAATAAATTAGATTTCTGATCTTCAAGAAATGAAATGGCGACGACACGTTACATTTGAAACGTGCAGTACATTACAAAAAAAATTAAAACTTACAGTTAGTTTGAGTTATTATCAACGCATAAAATATGACTTTTTTGTTTGCCTGCAAATGTGACGGTCGATGATCTATCGATCGATCAAAAAATCTGTTGTTTGTATGAAATTACACAATTTATTCGTCATTCGACGTTGAGTTTCATTGTCTTGAACATTTTGTATTCTGAATGAGTTCGACAAGGAAATTGGAGAGCCTGAGTATTTTCTTGATGATACACTAATGTTGGTACTTAATTATTTATTTACTAGCTGCGCCCCACGGTTTCACCCGCGTTAGTCCTGATCCTGTGATATTTACCAGATGTCAAAGTGACAGATGCCAAAGTGTCCATTTTTCGACACTTTTCGTTATATTTTGGACAATTCACACAGTATCTTTATAAATTATAGCCTATGTTCTATTCTGATGTATAAGCTATATTATTGTAAAGTTTCATTAAAATCCATTCAGTAGTTTTTGCGTTAAAGAGTAACAAACATCTATACATCCAGACATCCATACATACAAACTTTCACGTTTATAATATTAGTAAGATTTATGATTTATTATTACTAACACAAACCTCATTGTTTGGTTTAATAGTACTTTTCTAGCGATAATATGTTTTGTTAATATTTAAGTAATAAATAAATAATGAAAAAAATGGGTGCGTGTACTTATGTACGCGCGTGAGAAGTTATACTTCTTTGGCATTATTAAAAAAAAAATATAAAAAAATAAATAAAAAATAAAAAACTCGTCCGGCAAAAAACTCGTCCGACAAAAAACTCTGGACTGGAAAAGGATTGTCAACACAATCAATAAAGTTCAATTTAGATTTAAACAACTTCTCCCGTATATCTTCAAAAAGTATAACTTCAAAAAATGGTTACGTAAGTACCTACCTACCTACTCAAAGAACCTCATTGGATATTGACATTTATTTTTATACAAATCTCTCGTAGCACGATGAACCCAAACTAGAATCGTGTAACAATCAAACAAAAAAATATCATTCAGGTTCATAAAGTTTTTGGTAAAATGTTGAGTGCTCGTCAGTATTTTTCCATTCAAAGGTTGCCTGGAAGAAATCGCTTTTAGCGATTAGGCCGCCTGTTTGTGCAACTTATACTTTATAGCTATTACTTTGTGTAATAGCTAGGTTTTTTTACATTTATGATCGTGTTCTATATTTTTTCCTGTATTTACAAATAAAGTTATTTTTCCCATAATGTTGATAATGCCAAAATGGTAAATTCTCTTAATGTTTATATTGCAAAAATATTGAATCTCCAGAATGTTGAATTGTCAAAATGTTGAATTTGCTAAAATGTTGACCTCCAGAACGTTAAATTATCATAATATTGAATTTGATAAGAATTTGCTAAAATTTAATTTTGGAGAATGTTTCTGGTGATTTTCGCGATAATACAAAATAGAGATTGAGTAAATACGCTACTAGGTAATTACGCTTCTGGAAATATTTGCGTATAAGAAAAAAAGAGATTAAATTGAAAAGCGATTAGAGTTTTACGACTGTAGTAATATTTGCGAATGCCAAAAAATGCGGCTCGGTCAAAACTCGAGTGGGCAAAAAAGCGAATAGAAATGTTGCTACGCGAAATTTATTTAGTTTAGGGAACAGTACTTATTACTCGGTTAATTTGCTAAAATGGTTAATTACCTAGATCACTCGATGACACAAGAAATTGTAGTACCTACAAGCACTAGAAGTACTTATTTATTAATTATCTAAACAATGTACAGTAAGTTCCTATAGAAAATCGATTATTTAATTAGCGGTAGCTAACCTTGTACAAAACACGGTAGCTAATTGATTTTCTTTTAAACGCCTGCAAGTTATGTAACTGACAGCTTTTTTTAATGACTTTGTAATTAATACTGTAATTATCATGTAAAACGATATTCAAAACATTGTAATGCAAAAGATATTCAACTTTAATTGGTACCTATACCTAATAGATTCCACATAGCGATCAAAATAGTGATCTACGCCTTGTTGCTCTGGAGAAAACAAATGTACTAGTACCTTTAACTTATATAACTAGCTGTGCGCCGCTTTTTCACTCTCGCAAGTCCCGATGAAAACTATCCTATGTCTTCATATAATTATTTCCCCGGGTCTTAATCGTGTATTTAAAAAAACTATGAATACAAATCGTGTTAATTTTTGAAAGTTTATCCTATGTCTATCTCCGTCTTCTAAACTTCTGAACTGGCAAAATTCTGATTTAAATCTAAATCGGCCCATTCGTTTGAGGGAACAAACAAATAAATAAACAATAAGTAATGAAAAATCATTCATTAGTTATCGCGTTCAGACAGACAGACACGGTGGGTGAACTTTGTTGTATAATTAGTTTAAGTATATTTAGTTAGAAGATATTCCGTTTCCAACACATTTGACATTGACATAAATCCGTTAAACAGCTCTTTTATCACGGGAGTTAGCGTGATTCACTCAGCTCAGGCAAATAATTTCTTACTTCAATACTATTCGCCTATATTCACATTTCACACCTATAGAAAACGCATGTATTTCACACTACATAATCCTTTAAAAAAGTAGGTGTTAACACAGTAGAATATAGTTTGGTAACAGGTAAACATTTTCGAATAAAAAGCGCGCTTAGCCTGCTTCGAAGCAGTCTAGCAAGCAAACTTTATAATGAGCACTTACCATCATAGACGACGCCTCTCACAAGCTCGGCAGTCTCGAACGCTGGATGTGTCACAGTCAGATTAACGTCACTGTCATCCTCGCTTAGTGTCACGATGCTGTCACTGTCACTGGGAACCCTCGCGAAGGCACACGCGTCATCATCCACCACTACCTCACTCACTGTTGACACAACGACTGGCTGTTCCGTTGTCGTGTCATCTAAAATCAACTCTACATCTTCAGGTTTAAGGTCCAGTTTAGGTGGTCCAGGTGATCGGCCCGGGGCAGGATCCCCGTTCGGTAAACTCATTGAGCTATATGGCAAGGATGTTAGAATTAAAATGACCAGTAGCATCAAGGATTGTGCTGTGCATCGGTTCATTTTGATATTGGCAACGTTTTGCCATCTCTGCTGTTTCGTCCGGTACAGGGGATGGTCGGGCATTTTTTATGTTATTTTTAAGGGGTTTTGCGATATTTTAGGGCTGTTCATTGTGATGAAGAGTATCTGAAACAAGAGAGATAAGTTTGGTTAGAACAAAGATTTCGTTTTACTAAGTATCACCTAGATAATCATTCACGTATTAATCGGACGAAATTAGAATGAGGTTTCCTTAAATTAATTTGACATTTAACACAACACGTGTAACACACGTGTAATAACAAGTTACCTACTAGGTATATTTTGTATTTTGTTACTAGTTTCCATGAAATAAAAAATAAATAAATTTATATTGCAGAACAATCCACACATCGCCATCTAGCCCCAAGCTTAGTAACTAGACTTGTGTTATGGGTGCTAGACAACGGATATACCTACTACTTATATACTTTTCTTTTGTAAAATACATAAAAACAACCAGACTACAGACAAATAATAATTAACAATTTTTCTTATATGCTATATAGTTAAAAAAGGAATAAATTCTGTAAAGACAAATAAAAGGAAGTACCTAACTTAACCTCTCTTTTGCTTAACTTATAAACTTTTCCATAGCGTGAGTAAAAAAGAAATACCCATCAATACATCCAATTTACAATTAACATCCTATTGACCTGACTATACCTTATTCAAACCTAACAATAACATCAATCAATAAAGATACACAAACATACACGTTTCCAATGGTGAATTATATGGATATTTGTAGATAACAAGAGAATATTTCAAATGATATTTCTAACCCGAGTACAATCCTTTCGGCTCGCTTTTGTAAGATGTAATATGGTTCTATTCAAATAAAACATAATTAGGTAGAAAGGCTTTTTTCCATGTTTCATAAGTTATAAAGAGAAAGATTTTTGTGTTTGTAAAGAAAAAGCTTCGATACTACTGGACTAATTTTAATAAAACTTAGGTAAATTGATTTAATAGCTAAAAAGGCTACTTTTTATTCCGATATAGGTAGTTGAATTTTCCAATTATTTTTTATGCGCTACGTCATAACAGCTATCTCCGTGCCAAATGTTAGCCAAATTAGTTTATTAGTTTGGGCTGTGCGTCATATCAGTCAGTCAGAACTTAGAATTTTGTATGTATGTAGTTATTAGTATTTCAAAGTGTGTTATGACTTAACACTTCTCCGTCATACGAGCGCATTCCTTACTGCTTCAATCAACAAAAATTAAATGAAGAATTTAAAAAACCCACGACTTTTATCTCTCATAACTTTCAGAGGGCTGAACCGATTTCGATCAAACATAGCTAAGAACACTCATGACTGAATCACTTTTAAAACAAAATCAAAATTGGTTTATCCGTTTCGGAGCTAAGATGCCACAGACAGACACACACACACGTCAAACTTATAACACCCCTCGTTTTAGTGGGGGTTAAAAATAGTCAGTTACTTAAATCTCGATTACCGTACGAGTAGTGTACGCTACTCGCTATTAATCCACTCCTAAACAATCCAAGTAGAAGACATAACAGCGCCCTTCCCGTACGTGATCCCAAGTCTTATCATCTTCAGCCATAAATCAGACCCAGCAGTAATCGACAGCATAATTTATGTCACGGTTCGCTTCCAACACACAAATCACTTGGAAACTATTCAAATTCTGGCTACCTTGTAGAACCTTGAGTCGGATTTAGGGTTATTGGGTCCAGTAGCGAGGAGTGGAATTTTCTTGAAGGTAAGCCGAAGTAAACACCAATAGATAAAAACACGCATGAGATTAAGTTCTACTGAGTAGGTAATTAGACATTTAACAATTGCTTATAACTTTTTCTTTTAGGTGGAGATATAAAGTTTACAACCAGGAATAACCGTTTAGCTGACAAACTGACTGACTGACTGATATCAACGAACAGCTCAAATCAAATGAACAGAAAATTTTGGAAAATTCAAGTCCTACGCGGACGAAGTCACGGGTAAACGAACGACCCCACCAGTTTCCATTTTTACCGATTTTTAGTCTTCAGAGTAAAGTACTAAAAATAATCTATCTTCTTGAGACAGATACTTCCAGCTCAATCATCAGATCCTGAACATCAACTCTGAAGACAATAAAACGCGATAGGCTTATTTTGTCTAGAAAATTAGTTCCTATCCTTCTTCCGGCTCTATCACCAGACATTAGATATCAGCTGGTTTTTCAGTAGCTACTTATCAAGACAACTTTAACGAGTCCAAACACGATGGACTTATCTTGCATAGAAGATGAGTACCTATAGCCTTCGTCCGGTTATATACCAGATCCCAGATATAGGAGCAACGATACTCAAGTTATCGTCGAACAAACACACATCCCTACACAGATACATAAGTACAAACGACCGACCGGAGACCCCACTCGCTTCGTTCGTTCGGTCAAAAAATAATATTATAAAGTCACCAAAGAGACATTATATCAATAATAAAGTAGACATAATTCTGACGTAGATAATTGACCGCGTGTACAGTTCTCTACGATAATACGAGAGACCTTGACGGGGCTGGAGGTGGCTGGAGGTCGGTCGATTGAGGACACGTAGGTACACCCTGTAGGTATACCCCGTACCCTAACCGAATGCCGCGTGTCAATAATGTCATGTTTGTATTGGTTCCATTTCAGTTGTGGTTGTCACCACTTTGATGTATGCTAACCTTTATATTTACTCCGTGTTTGCGTAAAGGTTGGTATAGATTGGAGCAGTGTTTTTCAACCTTCTTGAAAACGCGACCCCTTTACAAGTAAAACAAATCTGGCGATGTCTTAATAAAACTATTAATTATTTTTGTGAACCTGTTTGGCTCTTAAAATAAGCATTTCTCGCTGATCTTTTAGCCACATGAATATATTAAACAAGAGCCTCAAAGAGAGAGAAGAAAACATTCTAACAGCTGAGAATAAATAAATAGTTTTAAGTAATTCGTTTGTGTTCGGTGTTCACCCCCCGAGTGAGGCTTTGCGAACCGCCTGGCGGTCGCGACCCACGGGTTGAAAAACACTGGACTAGAACATTTACTACTAACTGACCAATAATGATAGCAAGAAAAATAAAATAAAAAAAATCTAGATTACAATGAAATTGATAGTATTTCTTGAACTAGATGTGCAAAAACGATAGAAGCATTTCTAAGTCACGTGTTTTTCATTTACTTTATCAGCATCTGACGCCATTACACATATAGTAACTTCAAGAACCTAAACTCCTTGCAAACAAGTAATTTTTGTTCAAAGTTTTACCATTGAACATTTGCCTGTATTGTACCATTCGTTTAAACTTTAGGTACATTACACTGCTGCACTGCTGGAGGAAATGCCGTAGTCTATAGTCACCTTAAATAAAAAAACGGTTGCACTCCGGGAGGGAGGGAGAAGTGAAAACTTATTTAAAAAAAAAACTAATTAAATATCAACTTACGTACAGTCGTACCATATACATACACGTTAAGCGAACGCTTGGCCGAGATACATGGTAGGCGGAGTGGGGGGTGTTAGGTTTTATTTTCGTTACGGAATTACTTGATTCGGTCGCCGCGCTCAAAGCCCGCGATAAAAGCTATGCCATAGCTTAAAAATAGGTATAAAAAAATAATACTTAAATAAAACGAAAAAAAAAACCAAATTCTGGAGTGTTCGGTGAGATTCGAACCAGGGACTAAAGTAGAGCTCAAAACTACCAAGCCACAGTCTTATTACCGAGCGACGAAAATATAGTACTGTTTGAAGCCGATAATGACGTAGCTGTCATATTGCGTCTCGTAACGAGTTCAGAGATTATTAAGTTTACACTTCAAAAACCATTTTTTATGGAATATTTGTTGTTTTCATATCTTATAACACGGTTTAATTTCAGTAGTCAGCAACAGATAAATGTCTATTTTAAGAGGTAAATAAGTGATATCTCTTTGTACTCAACCATGGTCGTTATTAGGGTTCCGTACCTTTAAAGGTAAAAAAAGAACCCTTATAAGACCACTTTCTTGTCGTCTGTCTGTATGTCTGTCACCACCGATTTTATGTGGACCGGGTGGACCTAGCAAGTTGAAATTCATACCAGATACTGTTTTTTTTAAACTCTTATAATCATGACCATACACATCATTTTAATCTATACTAATATTATAAAGCTGAAGAGTTTGTTTGTTTGTTTGTGTGAACGCGCTAATCTCAGGAACTGCTGGTTCGAATTAAATATAAATAAATAAATAAATATTTCAGGACATATTACACATCGCCATCCAGCCCCAAGCTAAGCAACTTAATGCTTGTGTTATGGGTGCCAGATAACGGATAAACTACTTATATACTTTTTTTTTTGTAAATATATACATATTATACATATAGGAAACACCCAGAACCAGAAACAAGAATTTATGGTCAGCATAAATACTTGTTCCCGGCGGGAATCGAACCCGCAACCTTCTGCGTCGCAGTCGGGTGTTCGCCCGACGCGCCACAGAGGTCGAGGAATTGTGTTGGATAGTCCATTTATCGAGGAAGGTTATAGGCTACTTTTTATCCCGATATTCCCACGGGATCGGGAGTTACGCGGGTGAAACCGCGGAGCGCAGCTAGTTCATCATATACATCATTTTTATTGTTTTCCAAACCATAACTGTATTTCCGACGTGCAATTTTTAAAGGTTTCAGTATCAAAAGGATAAAAACGGGACCCTATTACTAAGACTTCACAGTCTGTCTGTCCGTCTGTCTGTAACCCGCCTGTACCTATCTCATGAACCGTGATAGCTAGACAGTTGCAATGTTCACAGATTATTGCATTTCTGTTGCCGCTGTAACAACAAATACAAAAACCAGTAAAGAAAACAAGTGAGGAGAACTTAGAACCCTTAGAACATGGTACGGAACACTTCATGCGCGAGTCCGACTCGCACTTGGCCGGTTTTTTATCATCTTTGTCCAAAGTGTGTTTGTTCTTTATGCATAGGTATCTTAAATAACCATATTATGGTAGAGCTATCATTACATCGACAAATTAAAGTAGGTACAGTCACATTACCAATTAGCTGAACCCCACGTGACCCAGAACTTATTCGCATATCTGTAAAAAATATAGTATTTACCTATTTTGTTATTTTTTTTACATTGTATTGTATAGTATATTGTTTAAAAAAAAACAGAATCAAGTAACGTTAATTTACAACCTTACAGATTTGCGAGTGAGCTCTAGGTCACGTGGGGTTCAGCTAATTGGTAATGTGACTGTAGCTACATACAATGACAATGTAAAAATATTACGATACTTGGTCGTGTTTCATTGCAAAATTTCGAAAGCAAAACGTGAGTAATAAAGTACTCGTCTTTTGACTGTATTTTAACAACCATAGTTTAATGTTCTTTATATGATGGTTTCACGTTTTGAAATTAGATAAAAAAATTAAAAACCACTAGAAACATATTTTATTAATAAAATCCTTCTAGGTAGTTTTATTTTCATTTTTCCCGCCATAGATATCAATGCTATGAAACTTCAATTGATTAATCGACCAATATATTTCACTCATCTACAGCTAACTTCAATTCGATTTAGTCACACTTGGTAAAACCAACCGCCAGTCATCGCGCGTTGGAATTTTTTCATACAAATACTCTTAGTAAATAGAAAATCAAATAGACAAACGAAATAATCCAGTGAATAATATTTATTTATGTTCTGTGTATTCATGACATTTGCCTTAAATAAATATTGCAGTGTTCAAATAAGAATTAGTATTTCATATCAGTGTTTGAAGAAGATAACATCGCAATGGAAGCGAACAATTTGTCAAAAAAACTAGACAAACGCGTGGTCAGTATATTAGAGAGAGAAGGGTATATCAACAGTGAAGTTGAAACAAAAATAATATCCACTAATGGCGGCAGCTACATGGGTACCTTATACGAAATAGACATAACAGGCGAAACACAACAAGGACATAAGGAAACACACTTATTCGCCAAAAATATTATCGAAGCTCAAGTTATGATATATTCTGTCCAAGACATTTATAAGAGAGAACTGTTCGCTTATAAAGAGTTATCTAAAATATTTAATGAATTACAAGAAGAAAGCAACATACCAGTCAATGAGAGGTATAAAATGGCAGGTTTTTTTGAAGAGAGTGATAAAGAAATAATCATTTTGGAAAATCTAGCAAGAGATGGGTTCAGAACGTATTTCAGAACAGATATAATTAATATTGATTTTGCTAAATTAGCTATGAAGCAGCTCGCAAGATTTCACGGCCTTTCTTTTGTATTAAAGTCAAAAAGGCCAGATTATTTTGAAAAACACATCGAGTCTATAGAAGTACCTTACAAATTTAATGAAACTTGGTATGATTTTGTTAAAAATATGATGATTGTTTCTCTGAATTTTCTCGAAGATGATGTGAAAGATAAATATGAAAAAATAATAATGGAAAAGTCCAATGAATACCCGAAGTATATGAAAGAGAGTAAAATTCGTACGTTATGCCATGGCGATTACAGACATAATAATATTATGGTGAAAGAAATTGTAAGTACTTCTTCATATCTATCCAATATATTGGTTATAGATAAACAGGTTTCTATCAGTTTTTAGATTTTTATCAGTTTTTAATTTTGATAGCGTATGAGTAGGTAGGTACATACCTTCTCGATTTTAAAATAAACGCAGCTAAATTGACAACCTCCTTGTTATGTTCTGCAAAAACCAAATGACGAATGTGACGTCATAATTGGTAACGGATGTTGCTAATCCGCCTATATCCAAACTTTTATATCTCTACTGCAGCCGCGCCCTGATACAGTCTTCTAAATTTTTTTACAGTCGGTTAAAAATGAATTCGTTTTCAGGGTGGTGTACCTTCAGAGGTAGTACCTGTAGACTACCAGATAATGCACTATGGGAATCCCATTCTAGACTTCTTCTACCTAATATTCTGGGGAACCGACCAAGAATTCCGAAGAAAACACATGACCAGCTTAAAGGAATTGTACTTTGATAATCTGAAGACCTTCTTGGAGTACTTTGACATGGACGTGGAGAACGTGTTTCCGAGGGTTGAGTTTGAAAAACAATATAAAGAGAAGATGGATTTTGGCATTATGATTAGTTGTATCTATTTGCCTTTCTTGTTTCCTGAAGATGAGATACCTGATTTGGCTAGTGCTGAAAATGCAGCGGAGCTGTCACCGATAAGGATCGATCCTAAATACCAGGAGCGGTTTCGTGGTATTATCGATGACTTCATTCAATGGGGATATCTTGATAAAGGACAAGATGAATAATGGTAGAAAATAGGGAAAAATCACAATGCTGCTCCCAATAATATTGTAAAGAAAGTTTCTGTGTCTTTCACCCAAAAACTACTGAACCGATTGCCATAAAATATAGTAGCCAGAGACTTGAATTAAGACATGGAGAACTTTTTATCCCGATACTCCCATGGGATCGGGACTTACGCGAATGTAACTGCGAGAACCAGCTAGTTTATTATAAAAGTTAAAAAAGGTAATTTGAAAAATTAGACTTAATATGAACTTTACAAAGAGTTGAAAGAGTTTTCTAGCGAATAAAAATGAAAATGGACGCATAAAAATAAAACTAGTTTTCAGCGAAGTTTTAAATTGTTTTATTTGAAGTTTATGAAAATGTATTTTGTTTTCATTATGGAATGAGGTTGTCTAGTTCGTAGAGATGACTCAAATAAAAAAGCGGTGTCCATTTTAGTTTATTTTTTAAATTAAGTTTTAAATTGCTACAGCAAAGAAAATGTAATATTTCTTATACCACAAAATAAGTACCCTCAAACAATGGTCTTTGCTCAAAATACCGGAGCATACTAAATGTGTTCTGAAGAAGAAAGATGAAAAAGATTCCATGCAGCAGAGATGAGAATGTTGAGATGGATGTATGGAGTAACGAGAATGGATAAAATAAGGAACGAGTATATAAGAGGAAGCCTGAAAGTAGTGCTATTTACGGAAAAGGTAAAAGGGAACCGTTTGAGATGGTAGCATTTGATAAAGAGAGAGGAGACGTATGTGACTAGAAGCGTACTTATAGATTATGAGGAATCCGCTAAGAAATTACTTTGGAAAACTTAACTCCTACCCGGATTGAGTCCCGGGTAAAAACTATAAGTCATGTGCTACGGGTATAAGTAGTAGAAGTAGTAATTGGCCTTTACATATAATCTAGTTTATTTATACAGCTAGCAACCTTAATCCTTGCTATTTAAGGCGCTTTGTAGTGCTTGAGACATGTATTAGGTCGAGTAGGCTTGCCCATTATATTAAGTAGGTAAATATATTAATTGGGTTGTATTTATGTAGAGTTAATCTAACCCTAACCGGTACCGATTAGATATCGGCTGTATACATAAATAATAAATGAAACCCTTCGTTAATACCATCCAATTGGCCGGCACTGTAACTTATGGTCGTTACTTATCTGCTACATAAATAAATTGCTTTGTAAATCTCAATTTATCCTTATATAACTTAGTACGCAGTAAATCTCTGACAAGTTACAACTCACTTAGCGATTACTGAAGGTCTTTTGAGTACAATTAGTCAACAAGGAACTCTTTTGGTTTTTCCATGTCCGTCTTAGCTCAAAAACTGTTTGTACTAGTAATCTGTAATTTGATATGGGCATACATTACTGTGTTTGTATGAATATTATTGCTACTGCCACTACAAGAGTCTCCTACTTTTTTTGAAAATGTAACAAAAAAGCGAAGAGCTTGAAGGGAAACCAGAGTTAAGCGAAGAGCTTATTTAATAAAAATTGTACTTATTGACAAATAATGATAGTTTTATTAATTTGGGAAAATTATAAGGAACTTAGTATTTGCTCGAACTCAGAAATTATACCGACTGCTCGTAGGTAATTAAAAAAAAAACACCTATTTAAGAACGACAAAGGTCGGGCTATCACGAGCTCTAGTTCTAATGGTCCTATGGAACAAAGGAAAGCTGCAAAGCGTAAGTAAAGTAAAAACAACGATCCCGTTTATTTTCCTGCTTAAATTAAAAAAAAAGTGTAGGCAATTTATTCCATAAGTTTGCAGGTGACAAATCACCTTGAACCGAGGAGGTGGAGTTGTCCAATTGCGCAAGTGGAATAACTACCTCAGGACTTGTGTCCACCTCTATTTATTGCCCACCTGTAAATATAAATTAAAAGTCTGACTGACAATTAAAGGTCTGACTGACAAGTAGGTATCAGCTAAGGAAGGATTTTGTAAAATTCAATTCCTACGTCACGCCGACGAAGTGGTGATAAAAACCTATTAATAATAAGACGTACTAACCTGTCAACTGGCAGATCGCTTAAAAATGTCTAAAAATATTGTAGTAAAACACTGTTTTCTATTCATTTATAACATAAAAAATTTGGCAACAAATGCATATTTTTATTGACATTTTTATTTTTTAGGTAAGGTACAGAAATATATTTATTTATTGTGACGTAAAAGTAATCAGTAAAGTACCCTTAACGCAAGTAAAAGTTTTGTGAAATCAATCAAGATGATGAATGTAGGACAAAATGTGGAACAACATTTCCTTTTAAAATTTTTGATCAACAAGTACAGTCTCTAACAGTACCCAAACAATTTTTTTCTGATAATGTACAAAGGAATAAAATATTCTTTATAAGAATTAAATAATACAATTATAATATTTTAGTAAAAACTAGCTGCGCCCCGCGGTTTCACTCGCGTAAGTCCGATCTTTCTCACCGTTTAAACCTTCCCTGGACTACGACAAACATTTCAAAACCGAAATCATCTAAATCGGTTCGTGCGTTCTGGAGTTATAGCGTCAGGAAGGAAAACCCGACTTATTTTTATATAATAGAATTGATTAAAATTCCAAATGAAAGCCCTAAGGAAGTGTGCCCAAAGGACTGGCTATAAAAGTTGGTGACATTCTCACTTACTTATTATAATTGTAATAAATAGTGTGACTAATAAAACATGTTGTGGACAAAAACGTTTCCCATCTCCGACTCCGCCCGCGCGCCCCCAGGGTGCCTAAGGCCTTGACAATATTATCTACGAAACTTACTGTTGACACTACGTTTCTTTCTTTATCGAAATACGCAAGGGTACGATTTTGCATAAAAATTACGATTTGCAAGTACGTTAGTATTTTACTATAGATGAGTAATAGGTCTATAGAGGACGATTTGTAATATGTCAAAATAGAGATGTTATGTTAAGGAAAGGAAAACAACAATTTTTTATGACATTTTTTTCCTAAGATTAGAATAAAAAAGTAAAGCAAAATCGAGCCCAAAAGAGTCGGTTACATACAAACATACAGGTGAACCTAATAAAAACGGTAACATCCATTCATATAAAATTCTACCTAAATGGTATATTTTTCTACGGTGGTATTATTAGGTACCTACGTTTCTGAAATTTTTCAGACTAGGTTTGTACCAACTCTGAAAATTTTCATAAAAGGATAAATATCCATAGATCTATTGGTGGAACCTCGTCGGTGGATCTTAGTCGAATGACAGCTTTATTTAAGGTTAAAAAGATACACTAGTTACAAATGAATAGGTATATTTTAGGAAAGCGTGCTACATCCTTAGCCACATCGTCACCTTACAACAGGCGGTAGTGATAGTGGTTAAACGCTGATCTATCATTATTTATACTAATACTAGCGACCCGCCCCGGCTTCGCACGGCTATATTATGCATGTATTATACATAAAAACCTTCCACTTGAATCACTCTATCTATTAAAAAAACCGCATCAAAATCCGTTGCGTAGTTTTAAAGATTTAAGCATACATAGGGATATAGGGACATAGGGACAGAAAAAGCGACTTTATTTTATTCTATGTAGTGATAGTGATAGTGATTATAAAGCTGAAGAGTTTGTTTGTTTTTTGAACGCGCTAATCTCAGGAACTAGTTGTTCGAATTGAAAAAATATTTTTGTTTTTGATAGTTCATTTATCGAGGAAGGCTATAGGCTACTTTTTATCCGGATATTCCCACGGGATCGGGAGTTACGCGGGTGAAACTGTGGGGCGCAGCTAGTGTAAAATAAACACTTTTACACACAAACTTCCGCATTTATAATAGGTATAAGCACAGGTTAGTAGGATCGAAACTTAGACCGTGTCGTATCTCCTCTATTTCCCCACTGCGGCATACCACCTACCCCGCTTCTACCCGTTAATATTTAAAAATTTAAATCCAATCCCAATCGAGCCACTGAGAATGGGACAGTTAGGTAACTATTTTTAGCCGACTCTAAAAACATAGAAAATGTGTTTCCAAAGTTATATTTTATGCAGGGACTTAAATACCGGTAAAATACAGTAACGTTATCTGTGGAATTGCAAGATAACGTTATTTGTGAGAGAAACGATATAACAAAACGATATTATTCAAAGCTTTGAATATGTATAACGTTATAATAACGTTACGTTATATTGTCAATTTAACGTTATTAAAAATATTGTTATTCATACAATAATGTTATAATTATTGTTTTTATGCTATCTCTTTTACTCAAAGTAATGTTTACTTTTTCTTCGTGTGAACTATCGAACGCAGTGCTCTCTCTGGCTACGTAAGGGTGTAATCTATAGGTACATGTACGTACTATGTAATAGTATAAATGGGAAAGATTAGATTTTTGTTTGTTTGTTTGTTTGTATTGAATTTACTTCAAAACCACTGGACCGATCTGAATAATTCTTCTAGTGTTGGATATCTCAAATATCGAAGAAGGCTAAAGGTTACATAACGTCCTGAAATTTACTATTACTTTGTTGTTAGATATATGTTTAGTAGGAATAGGTAAAATTTCCGAAACACATTTTTTTATCATAGTGAATCTACGATTAAAAGTAAAATAAACCAATCAATAATGTAGCGATAAATTTTCACAGTGCAATTAGTATATACCTAATACCTACCAACCACCTCTTCTGCGGCCAAGCAACGTTGCCGCTGCGTTCGAAACCGTGCGCGAGCGGTAGTACCTACCAGGTACCACCGCTCGCGTGCACACGGCGGCAACGTTGCACGCGCGCGCTGCCGCACAGTGGCTCGAAACGGCAAATGATGGACATAGGGCTGTTTTTGATGCAGATCGTAAGCCGTCAAAATATGAAAAAAATGTATGAAACGTCACATGTTTTGGTCTCTAGGTTACAAACCAGAGCAGCTTACGCACTCTAACTTTTAGGCATGTTAGTTCAACTCATATCTCTCATTTGACACCACAAACAGCTTGCTATATCGATGACTTTGGAAAATAGAAGCCATTGAAAATACTCTATTTTCAATTGAATTTTTTATGACCAAATCTTTAACTATCGTGGTTTTTTTACTAATCGCTAGAGCTTCTTTATAAAAACATAAAATATTTTATAAAAACATTCAAAACATTAATATTTTCCGAGAAAATCGGCATTATTTAAAAAAGTACTAGAAATTTTGGCCTTTAGCATCAAAACCAAAGTCGATAACTTTCATCACTGAGGCGTGTTAGTTCAACTCTTTACCTTTAATAAGGCACCACAAACCACACAAACAGCTTGATCCATTTGCGACTTGCGGAGCATTTAATTTTTTAGAGTAAAAAAATTATGAGCAATCTTTAATATATTTTTTTTATTGCTGCCTATCGCAAGGGCTCTTCGGAGAAACATAAAAGATTCTATAAAAAAATTGAAAACATTCATATTTTCTAAGGAAATCGGCATTATTGTAAAAAAATAAATATTAATAAGCCGATTTTCTTAGAAAATATTAGTTTTTTTTTTAGAAAATACTACACATTACTACCTACTTACTATCTACTTCTTTCTTAACTTACCTTTAAAACTTTTTCGCAAACTAAACATTTTGAGGTCTTATTATTATCCTCAAGATTGAAATATCTGTAAACTTTGTTGATTTTTTTTCGACCCATTTCGCTTTTACCAACTGATGCGCAAATTCCGCCGCGCGTGGCGCGGATTTGTAAAATGAATAAGTTTGGCAACGTCGCGTATTTATCGTTATAATAACGTTATTTTTGCAGTTAAAATTTCGTTCTGTTACTCGGAAAACGTTATACAAAAGATCGATAACGAAATGTTTGCTGAGATACCGATACTATTATAACGTTTTTATAACGTTAAACATTCTGTTATGGATAACGTTTTAAGTCCCTGATTTTATGTTTGATATTTCCAAGGTAGACCGACCGGTGGTTAACTGTTTTAGAAAGGAACAGGTTCGAGTAATGGGTTACAAACAAACTTTGATGTTGTTAAGAGAACTAAAGGCCAATTCTCATAAATAACATTGTTGAAATTACATTTCAATATCACTTCGATTGCATTTCGGTCACAAATAATGTGACGGCCTTCTGAAAACGAAACTACTGGACCGATTTTAATAAAACTTGCTACACTTGGTTGGTTGGCTTTGAACTTGATATTGGATTCTTGGAAGTAACATAGGTTAATTTCAATCCTGATATTTCCACGGAATCGGAATTTAAACAAGTGAAACTGCGGAACGCTGCTAGTTTCTGAAAAATAACTTCATCTAGTTCAATTTGATTGCAAAACTAAAAGTATAAAGTGTTCAATCCTAGATTATTGGTAAAGTTTGCGAGTTGCTCGTCATTTGTAGACAATGTAGAGGTCACTCACTCGGGTTTCATGAAGAAAGTCTATCAAAGTGTTTGAGAATCTTTTGGATAATAGAAAAAATATTCTTATAAAGGGGTATTCCCATAATCAACGCAGAATTGAATAACGGTGTCTCGAGGTCTTGCAGCTGTTGGTTGCTGGGCTTGAGACTTAAATAACGGTGTCTCGAGGTCTTGCAGCTGTTGGTTGCTGGGCTTGAGACTTAAATAACGGTGTCTCGAGGTCTTGCAGCTGTTGGTTGCTGGGCTTGAGACTTAAATAACGGTGTCTCGAGGTCTTGCAGCTGTTGGTTGCTGGGCTTGAGACTTAAATAACGGTGTCTCGAGGTCTTGCAGCTGTTGGTTGCTGGGCTTGAGACTTAAATAACGGTGTCTCGAGGTCTTGCAGCTGTTGGTTGCTGGGCTTGAGACTTAAATAACGGTGTCTCGAGGTCTTGCAGCTGTTGGTTGCTGGGCTTGAGACTTAAATAACGGTGTCTCGAGGTCTTGCAGCTGTTGTTTGCTGGGCTTGAGACTTAAATAAATGTAGTACAGGGTTCCAAACTGATGGTACTCTCCAACCATCATCTCTATTAAAAGGATTAGGATGTTTCTGGATTTCAAAAGCATCCTAGGAACAAACCGGTGTCTGTGTCATCGTCATCAAATCTCATGTCATCCTCCCCCCGAACTTATATAATATTTACTCTGGACCAACTAACTAACAGAACTCACCAGCAGTGATCAGTTGCACCAAGCCACAGGACCTCCTATAAATATAGGAACATAATGACAACTAGTCCTAAATTACAATGACAAAGTTGACAAGGGACAGAATGGACGAATGGACGGATATCCGGTAACGGAGAAAATAACATATCTATCTATTTGTTTGACAACTAGTAGATAAGTTTATATTGGGCACTACGGAGTCCTGAATATTGTGAACTAGCAGCGCTCGGCGGTTTCACCTGCATAACTCCCGATCCCGTCGGAATAAAAAGTAACCTATATTTATCTAGGACTTCACTTTTCAGCTATCTACACGCCAAGTATTATCGTAATCAATTCAGTAGTCTTTGCCTAAACAGGCAGCAAACATACTAACATAAACTTTCACATAGGTATTAAAACAAAGTCGTGTTATAGTTACACCATTTAATTTTATAACTAGAGAACGAGTAGTATGTAGATAGCTGAAGTTCTTGAATACCGTATAGGCTTCACGATATTCCCACGGGATCAGCCCTTACGCGGGTGAAACCACGGAGCCCAGCTAGTTCATAATATTAGTAAGATAGACAATAAAGAATCCGTGTTCCATGCCAACTTTCAATAAAGCAATCCGAAGCCACAGCTCAGAATTTCCGTCAATTTTGTTTGTTTACCCCATTGAATTATTCGGGCAAAGCAAGCCCTGCGTGTTGGCCTATATTTTGATATCATCTAATAATTTTCTTCCAAATCTACCTCGGCAAGCGCATAATTACGCTCATAAAAATTAATGGTCTTGTAAAAAGGTACGAAGCTCGCGAGTCCCTTTTACCCTTTGAAATTTTATTTCATTCATATTAAAAAGTTAAATATGAAAGATAAATAAGTACAGATGGAATTCAAAAAGAAAACACGACTGACGTGAAATCTGAAAGTTTAACCTTTTAATGATTTGAAAAATATTTTCAGTAAAACTTAGGTAAATAAGTACTTATTCATTGTAATTTAAATACTTAGATTTTTTACAAAATAAAGACATTTCTTCGAAAGTTTATTTGTAACTATGGTAGGTAAAAAGGTTTATTTTACCGAGAAATCTGAGTATTATTGCATTTTCATGAGCAGTTCGCATGCCAGGTTGGTGGGCGGGCGGGCGGGCGGTCGCGTCGTCGACGACGTGTAGCTTGCATGCGCTCTCCTCATTCTAAATTCACTAGAGACCTTTATTATAATTATGTCATACCTTTATGAAATACATAACAAACCATTTTTAATTATCAGAAAGGTTATTGATGGCTCACGTTTGTAGGTACTCTAAAAAGGACTAGTAACTTACTAGATGATGAAAAAAACGCGTTGTTTCTAGTGCCTTTTTTTCATTGGTGGGCGTTCCGAAGGCACACATCCTAACTTATTTTCAAGACGTAACAATGTTATTTCATGCACATTGCATGAAATAGTAATAGATAACCGACCAAATATGCTATAAGATTTAAAAAAAACCTGAATATAATCCATTAATTTATTTAGATTAAATAGATCCATTTTTGTTCATTAGTACTTACAACTATATAAGTAGCAATTCATTTTTATAAAAGTAAATTATTCATCAAAATTGGTGAAGCCAAGTCAAATGAAATCTCAATGCACTTGGAGCTATCACAGAGAGGCAGTTTGGAAGAATGTCTATTACCGCTAGTAGAAATCAACGAAGTGTGTAGACTATATGGGCTAACAATTTATCATTTGCCTTTCCTGAAACGGCAGTAACGACGAAGAAAAATTTGTTTGACCGTGGTATTAGATCGCAGTACCGTCCATGTGCCGAATCAGAACTATTATACAAAATTAGTTAATCTAAAATCTAGACAAAAACAACGGAGAGATTAACAGCTCAAGTAAAGCAACCTGGAAAAAAGCGTGGCCGAAAAGAGAATCTTAGTCGATTGTAATTGAAACAAGACGAAAGCGACAACGAAAAAATAAAAGAAATTAAAAAGACTCGAAAGACCTCAGAAGTTTTTCCGGTCTGAAATAAGTCAACTCTAAAGCCGCCATTTCAGTTCAAGTGGTTAAGTACCACAATTTAACGTGTACGGAGAGTCGATAGTGTGTCTCTGCCTATTCGATTAATCCAGCCGGACAATTCTCCCACTGCAAAGGTAACATAATTGCGCTCAATTTCCCTAGGCTTCATTCTGTAGGCTTTGTAGAGCAGGAACTGTCTGTGACTGTATTTAAATTTCCAAATGCTACTCACAGAAGAAAGGACAATAGAACGTCTAACCACTAATACCGCGACTCAATTGCTTGTCTAGATAATTTAAACAGCGCCAGTAACTTTTAATCCATGCTATTTAGAACAGGATTGCTAAAACACTTAGGTTGATTTGCAAAATAAATGCTTTAGGACCTTTTTATAATCAACTGCCAAATTGAAATTAACATTGTAGTTATTGAAATATTATTTAACCCGTTGGAATACATTTACCTAGTCAGAATTTATCTTAATTTGTTTAAGGACAATGTCATGCAAGTCGCTCTTAATTAAGTAGAACACAGTGGCATAAAATTTAACTAAATGTTATCTCTGAAACGTAAGAAACGAAATCAAAATCGGTTCATCCGTTCGGGAGCTACGTTGCTACAAACAGACACACGTCAAACTTATAACACCCCGTCATTTTTACCTTAGGGGTTAAAAATGACAAAACAGCGTCAAGACGTCAGAGATTCTTTCCTCTAAGTTTCTTACGTCAGAGTCATAAACGGCACATTACTTTTATACAATCAGATAACAAAAGTAACTTGCAAACGTTACTAATGGCACATGCTTATGATACAAATTGTTAGCTATACATATTGTAATTCCAATAAAACATACTATCTACTAAGTTACTTCGTGTTTAGACGTAGCTGTCTACGTCTGTAGTAAAGGATAGTCTACAAACTCTCGAATGTTATAGATACAAAAACCCGTGGAGAATCAATGGCCAATGGCGTAGTTAGGTCTAACCTTGAGAGCACAATTCACATATACCCGACTAGAGATACAGAGGCGCCATTAGCAGAGAATGGAGGCATGAGTGTCCCCTCGAAGCTTTTGAGTGCATCCTGATAAAAATTGACTATAGTTTTTCTTGGGCCAATCTAAACTGCTTAAGGTGCAACCCGAGGCTTGTTGTAGCGGATACGGATACGCGCTTCTACCAGGCGAAGATAGCCTGAGTCTCCCTCCCCCTCGGACATTCTGACTGCATCCGTGTGAGCCTCTCAAAAATTCAATGTTATTTTCTTGGACCAATCTGAACTGCCCAAAGTGAAACAGGAGACTCACTTTTTGGTCCCTAGGAATACAGGCTATGGTTAATATGGTAAAAACACTTTAAAAGTCATCGCGATCAAAAAACATACCTAATAATATACCCATTAATAAATTTTCGCGAAAACTTGTGAGTTCTGACTCACCTTAAATTGAAACTTTTGTTCGTTTTTCTGATTTTTCTCCTAACCTTGCTTTTTCAATTGGAAGTACGGTCAACTGGAAGTAACCCATAGTTTTCAGAGTATCAATGGTATACTTTGCTTGACTTCGAATATAATTAAAGTTAAATTCCCGCCCCAAACTAAAATCCTGGAACCGCCACTGTACCCTACAGACGCATGTCTCAGGCTCTCAGGCTCGCGTTATCTCGCAAATTACATTTTTAGAGGTCCGATCAAAGGACGACAGCAGAATAGCTCAATCTTTTTAATAGTTTTGTGTGAAGAGGCAACAAACACACACATACACAACTGTCGCATTTATAATGTTTGTGTTATGAAGTTATCTAGCTATCTACAAAATGGGAATCAATTAGAGATAAATTTAGAGATAAATATACCAACGGTTTACTCACAATAAATTTACGAAAATCTGCTTTGCACAAATTGTATTTTTGTAAACGTATAATACAAAAATAGAATTTTTGTAAATATTTATCGCAAAAAACAGCGATTTTCATAATTAAAACGTATGAAATAAAAATGATCTGAAGGCCTATTCTCGTAAATAATATTGTTTAAATTACATTTCAATATCATCCCGATTGCATTAAATAATTTCGATTGCAAAAGATACCTTCAAAGTGAGTTTTTTTTTACAAAAATCTAACTTTAAGGGTGTTTTGAGCTACTTTGAGGGTATTATTTGTGATCGAAATGCAATCGAAATGATATTGAAATGTAATTTGAACAATGTTATTTACGAGAATTGGGCCTTCTGACCGTGCCCTATTATAATAATTTACTAGAGATGTATAGTATGACATGTCCATTAATTAACAGGTTTAAAAAGTTTATAACACAGAATTTGTGCGGTAAAGCGTAATATGACACTTCGTCGTACCTTATTGATAAGGACCAATGTACATAGATTTAATTGCTCCACTTCAAATAAATCTTCAAAAATATTGAACGAAGACATACCTGTGTCCATGATCACAAAAAAGTAAAAAAAAACCCATGAGTTTCTTGTGCCTCTTTCTCATTGGTGGGCGAGTTCCGAAGCCACACATCCTTAATATAATTTTTAAGACGACATTGCATGATTCCTATTGAATAAATAATTTTGACTTTGACTTTGAATGTGCATATTTTATTGCATAATATTATAACATTAAACAACATCACTTTTTGTGAGCTATCTGTCGTATCACAAAAGGTTTGTTGTTAATGATAACTTATCATAAAAGAGCCCCAATTATTTATGATTGTCTATTGTCCACAATAGGGACCACACATACACACTAATGTCAGTTTTTATTAGTAAAGGTAGATTCATACAATTAGTATTTTAGGCCCCGGTGCAACCACAAAAGGAGGAAGGATCGGAAAACTTTTTGTTTCACAGGAGTCATCGTACCTTCACTCACGTCCATCAAAGGTCCCCGTTTATTTGGGGGTCTTTGATTCACCAGTGTTTAGGTATCTACTAGGAAAGCATGCTACATCTTAGTCTTCACTTGTCACTTACTATCATGTGAGATAGCGGTCAAACTCTGACGGTTTATTATAAAATAAAGTTTTTGAGAGAAAGTTTGTTGTACTTTAATCTATAAATATAAAATTCAGAGTCGTATTGGACTGATTTATAAACGCCATCTTCAAACCAATTGATGGATCGAGTCAAAATTTGACATACAGACAGCCAGTATAATGTAGGCATTCACTAATAAAGAATTTTGGAAAATTCAACCCTTTCGCAACGAAGTCGCGTAAAAAGCTAGAGCTTTGTAAAGCGTACTACAGATAAAACTCGCGACGCTTGTTGAATTGCAGAATAGACTTTTTCCAGCTGATTTTCGATAACGTTAAAATTTTAAAAACATGTTTACATTTCCAAAAGTCGTAGAATAAAAGTTGAACATAATATGATTACCATTAACCCTGTATTGCGAGTGCTTCCTGTTTGCCCCACCAAGCTGCCCCACAGTGGGGCAAAGTGGAATCGTATAAATTTTGCAGTGTCGTTTGCCCCACTATTATGATACTGCCCATCAGGGTTGGCACCTTGTTGAGAGTTTGAGAATTTTCGTGTCATCTCCATAGTTATGAACCATCACGGTATGTTACAAATTACACTAAAACATTCAGACTTAAGTTACTTGTGGTGCCATAATCTCGTAACAGCTATGCACCGACTATTAAAGAATATGGACAAGATCTCCTTTTCAAATGTCAGTTGTGTTAAATGTAACTGGGCTGGTAACCTATGGAGTGTGTTTAAATAAAAGCACAAAATGATTATTTTAAACGTTTACCTACTTCTGAAGGAATCTGGTTATAAATCATAAAATAAATTACACGACTCGTTACAAATAAAATCTTTGCTATTCTCAACACACAATAATTAGTCACGTATGTACTGAACTGTAAAAAATAAAATCACAAATTGACGAACATTTGACTAAGCTAAATACAGTTTTACTGATTCAAAAATTATATACGTATACAACATACAAACAATCACTTATATATAATATATATACACTACGAAGTACACCTAAGCAATAAAATCACAGAATTATCAACATTTGAAATGGCAAAATACAGTTTTACTGATTAAAAAAACATCTACACAACATATAAACAATCACTGTATTTACTAATAAGTAAGAAATAAAATCACAGATTAATCATCATTCGGCATGGAAAAGTACAGTTTTACTGATTTCAAACACATCTCCGCACATACAAACAGTCACTTAAATATATTACAACTTTAAGGTATTATGGCACGGCAGAATTCAGTCTTATAGATAATTTTAAAAATTTTAGGCATCTTGTTAATAAAATGAAAACTTTTGTACAGTGCATCTTAAAATATCTATCAGTCAGGACAATATACCTACTACTTAACTATAAATATCTCTAATTAAAAACGAATAAATATAACTTATTATCTATATTATCTATCAGTCAGGACAATATACCTACTACTTAACTATAAATATCTCTAATTAAAAACGAATAAATATAACTTATTATCTATCGCATCTTTTCCAAAAAATGCCCAACCGATATTTCGCCATTTATGAGCTCTATTTGGGCATCTTTTATAGTTTGATCGCTCTGTTTGTATTTCTCAGAGCGTGGCTTGGAAGGTTGGTGTTCCATAACAACTAAAGAAAGTGAGTCTTCTTGTAATACAGTAAGGAGTCTTAATAAACTTGGTTTTATTTTGTTAATTTTTTTATTCAGTTTATTATGCCAACTTTCGAGGGCATTAGTTGTTCGGTGTTTTGCCCCAAATACACACCATACTTTAAAAAAATCGTCTTTTATCCAGTTTTGCAGCATATATTTTCTGAATTTTTTACTATTTTCATTATCTGGGCTCTGTGCGGCTGTATAGAACCAACCATCCATTATTTTTTCTTTAGGTAACAAGGGTAGCACTGCACTAAGTGCTACTTGTTTTCGTAAACATTTTGTTTTCGTCAAACCCAGCTCACCACCCTTTTTCCAAATAGCTTTACTGAAGTGGAAAAAGCATCCTTTTATTGATGCTGATTGAAAAACTTTCTTAAAGGCGTTCATAGCAGCTGTCTCGAAATCTGATTGAAAAATACGTGGTTCCCATTCCGGAATCTGTGATTTTACTACAGAAAAAAGAGCGATGTAAGCTTTGGTTGACTTTGTACTCATAATAGCGTACACTAATGGCACAATATTTGTTGTTTCTTGAGAGCTACCTAAATCACCATGTAATGTATACACTTGCAAAAACGGATGTGGGCAACTTTTAAACGTACCGTCACCAAAAAAATGTTCGCAGGTCTTCATCAAATTCTTTGCTTCCTCGGAACAAAATACTAAGACAACAGTGTCTTCGTCAAGATACGCAGCAAGCAAAAAAGAACTAAATTTTTTGGGAATTTCAATTTCTTCAAATGATTTATAATATATTTTTGTCACATTAGCGGTTTTGTTTCTGTAGTTGTACAATGCAGACTTTACTGAACTAAATGGTGGAATTTTACTTACAACATTGGTGTTTCTATTAAAGTAAAACGAAGCTACTTGCTTGTCGTATGTAGCTGGAATGCTTGGAACGTCAGTGGAAGTGATCTCTCTTTTTACATTGTCCTTTAATTTAGCGACTTCGTTGCGCTCAAAATCGGGTTGACACTGGTGTGGTTTTTCTTTTAACAGTAAACTTCCCTGCAAACAAAAAACTAAGATTAATAATTTATAGTTAAACACAACTTTATGTACTTAATAATATTTACTTTCATCAAATAAGATTAAAAACCGCGGTCTAAGTCCAAGTAAATTTAGATCAAAGCTACGTGGTCCAAGTAGCTTATAATCTATTATATTATAATACTAGCTGTCCCGGCAAACGTTGTTTTGCCATTTATAAAAAAATGTGATAAATGAAGAACCGCTCGACCGATTTTGTGCAAACTTCACATAAACCATCTACTAAATAGTCCGAACAAAGCTTAAACATTTGGTCTGGATAGGTGAGCCCGTTCTTGAGTTATAAAATTACAACGAAAAGTGGCATTGATTTCTTTATAATACAGCAAATAAAAAAAAAGGGTCTGTTGGACTTCGAAAAAGTAATAGAACAAAAACATATCTGTCTGTCTGTTTGTTTGTTACATAATCTATAATTAAAAACGAATAAACCAAGTTAAATCTGAGGAAAGCCGTGGTATTACATCAAAATCCAATAAGAAGGTGCTGAGTAATCAACAAAAAAACTGCAGCCGCTCGAGAAAACCCCCCGGTCGAACGCCTTACAACAAAGACGAACGTCACAGAATACATAATAGTGTATATCCCGATATTCCTACGGGATCAGGACTTATGCGGGTTTAAATATGGAATAATTCGTATATTTAATTTCACCCGCGCAAACCCCGATCTCGTTTGAATATCGAAAAAAAAAAATAATATCCTATGTCCTTCTCCTGGTTCTAAGCTACCTCTCCATCAATTTTCAGCCAAATCGGTTCAGCCGTTCTCGAGTTATAAAAAGTGTAACTAACACAACTTTCTTTTATATAATATACTAGCTGCCCTACGCGGTTTCACCCGCGTAACTCCCGATCCCGTGGGAATATCGGGATGTAAGCTATCCTATCTCTCAAGTTGGATCGAACTGTACATGGTGTGCGAATTTTATTATAATCGGTTAAGTGGTTTAGGAGTCCATTGAGGACAAACATTGTGACACGAGATTTATATATATTAGATAAAGATATTCTAAATCAAAGTTGCATATCAAAATCAAAGTACTTACTTTTACTGAAATGGACCCACTGCATTTTTGTCTCCTTCTGTTACTGCATTCCCATATTTCTGAATTGTTTTTATTCCTTTTTTTTAAATAATATTGGTGTCCGGCTCTTAAAATTGTTTTTCCATCATTTATGGATTCAAAACAAATATTTCCACTAGAGCTTCCAGCTATAGAATCTTCTGCCATTTTCGTAAAGCTGAAATAAACGAACAAAAGCTTACTATCAAATGCAACACAAATTAGCTATAATTCCAGTGAAAAACTAAATGCAAAAATTACTTACTTTGTACTCAAACACAACCATTCACTTGGAGACTCAGTTGGTACTGATAAGAAATGCAAATGGCCGACGTGACGGCACGACTATTGTTCTGTGCAACTGACCAATGACAGAACAAGAAAACCGGCGAGACCGTTACCTACGAACTTGCCTACCAAATAAAACTGGTTTCTAAGAATTTGCATATTTTGCGTGACAGTTTGTATGTTCAGAAAGATGTTTTTTTTTAATATTTAATCAGTAAAACTGTTTAAAAAAGCTTGGTCAAGTGGTAATCAATCTGAGATTTTAATTTTTACAGTTAGTAGTAAAAGTGACTAATTATTGTAAGTATGTTAAGATTGGCAAAGATTTTATTTGTAACGGAGTCGTGTAATTTATTTTATGATTTATAACCCTTTAGAAGATAACGTTTCAAATAATAATTTTGTACTGTTATTTAAACACACTTCATAGGTTACCAGCCCAGTTACATTTATTTATCACAACTGACATTTGAAATGGAGATCTTGTCCATATTATTTAATAGTCGGTGCATAGCTGTTACGAGATTATGGCACCACCAGTACCTAACTTAAGTCTGAATGTTTTAGTGTAATTTGTAACATACCGTGATGGTTCATAACTTTGGATGACACGAAAATTCTCAAACTCTCAACAAGATGCCAACCCTGATGGGCAGTATCATAATAGTGGGGCAAACGACACTGCAAAATTTTTACGATTCCACTTTGCCCCACTGTGGGGCAGCTTGGTGGGGCAAACAGGAAGCACTCTGTATTGCCATACGATTATGTAATTACCAAAAAATAAAACCTACAAATAACGTATCTACCTGGATACCTAGTTAGTTATGTACTGACAAGCACTGACTCTTTGCTCAATCATATATTGACATTATGTAGGTACTTGTAATTTAAATAGATACAATAATGTGAACAAGCCTTAATAACAATTTCCGCGCGATGAGTATAAAAACCACATGAGTAGTGATAAAAACAACAGACATTCGCTGTAGATATATTTAAAACGTGTAACTGTGAAAATGCAGGTCGATCAAGTCTACGACTTCAATAATTTAAAAATATCTGACCCTGATCATAATCAAACAAGGCTCGACGAATGCATCACCAACATTATAAAAAAAGAAGGTTATTTAACATACGATTTCCAAAAGAATAAGTTGCAACTTGATGGAGAAAATTATCTCGGTGTACTGTATGAAGTTGAAATCACAGGAGAAACAGTAGACGGACCAAAAAACGCATCTATCTTTATAAAAATGATAGCCCCTAATCACATCGATATCGGAATCATTTCTTTGGAAGAAGTTTATGACAGAGAAAAATTCGTCTACACAAAACTTTCCAAAATATTTGAAGAGTTACAAGATGAAGCTAAAGTTCCTATGGATGATAGATTTAAAATGGTTAAAGCATTTGATGAACCGCATCCAGAAGCACTGTTTTTAGAAAATATAAAACAAAGAGGATTTAAAACTTTATACAGAATGGATGTTGTCCCGTTAGAGTATGCAGAGAAGAGCATAATAGAATTAGCTAAATTGCACGGCTTATCATATGTCTTAAAAGAAAAACATCGAACTTATTTTGATAAAGTTATTAAATTTTGTAAAACTCCACTAAATTTGGAAACATCGTCGTGGGTCGATTTTTCAAGAAAATTGCTTGCTGATGTTTTGAAACATTTAAACGATGATGTAAGGAAATCTGTCGATGATAAACTCAATGTTTTAATGGAGAAATATCCTAAATATGTTTTAACATCAGATGCCTATAGCGTGCTGTGTCATGGAGATTATAGATCGAATAATATTATGGCTAAAGAGAGGGTGAGTAAGCATTTGCCCACACATATTTTAGATTATGTACCTACTAGCACATCAATGCCCGCAGCAAAATTTCAAAATATAGATGGACAGATTTAACGTTTATTTTTCAATTTAATTCACTGAGTTACGTGAGCCATATCCCACCACGATAGAAATCAAAAAGCTTCCTTTATCACTACATAGTATAAAACAAAGTCACTTCCCGCTGTATGTGCCTATGTATGCTTAGATCTGTAAAACTTCTCAAAAAAAATGATCTAAAAACGTTTTTTTAATAGATATAATGATTTAAGAGGTAGGTTTATAAAAATAATACATGCATAATATAGCCGTGCGAAGCGACGACGGGTAATCACTAGTAATTATAAAATATAACTCAGACTCGTAGCACTAAGATAATTTCCTTGACCGTGGGAACTTCTGATGAGCCGTATGGCTGACAGAGCTCGGTGGAAAAGAGCATCGCAATGGTAAAGCGGGGGTCTTGGATTCCAATCCCGCCAAAGGCATCGAATTTTAGAAATTGATTAAATTCATCCAATCAAATATCATTAGCCCACTTATGTAGGCAGATGAAATAATAATGACTGAAATCGAATCAATTTTTATATCTCTGCAATTAATAATGGTGAAAACTTTTCCTTTCAGGGTGGTACAGTGACAGAAGTTACACCAGTCGATTATCAGCTCGTCTTTTATGGATGTCCAATTCTTGATTTCTTCTACTTCGTCTACTCGGCTACCGACTACGACTTCAGAAAGAAACACCTGAACAACTTAAAGGACCTTTATTACGAGTCCTTAAAAACCTTTTTGGGCTACTTTAAAATACCCGTCGATATGGCCATCCCTAGAAAAGAATTTGAAAGACAATTTACAGAGAAAAGAGACTATGGTTTGATGGTCAATATTTTTCTGCTACCGTTTTTATTTGTATCTGAAAATAAAGCGCCAGATTTGTCTAAAAATAAAATTGTAGATTGGGAAATGGAATTGGATGACAAGTTCAAAGATAGATTCAATGGTACTATTCAAGAATTTACTGATTTAGGATATCTGTAACATATTTTTAGTCGACAGATGTAAATGTCATTCAAATTTTGATGATAGGTATCGTTTATTGTGTTTTCGGGGTCCGATATTTGATCCAATTTTTAACACGATTCAATGTAATCTCATGCTAATGAATCTTGTTGGTGTTTTTACTTTTAACGTAATAGTAAATAGTTAATATAGCATTGAAAATAATACTTATAGGTAATAAAAGTTTTGATACTCTACTTCAATGTTTTCATTTGTATTAAACCTATACCAATATTATCAATGTTTTCATTTGTATTAAACCTATACCAATATGATCTCACTAACGACACTCCCCTACGCCGTTCAGTGTCAGCCAAGGTGCATTTGGACTTTTGCAGCAGCAAAAAACTTAAAAAATTTGTAAAAATTAATAAATTTATTAGAAAAAATAAAAATTTAATCAAAAATCATAAAAAACTATCTAAAAACGTTAAAAATTGTAAAAATAGATTGGAACTATTAGATAAATTGAGTTTATGCACGTTAGAATTAGAAAATTATCAAAGGCAACATGCAGCCGATACGAATAAATTTCAAATTAAGCTTAGACACTTGCAAGACTCACTCGAATCAGTGACTATCATGTATGATAAATCAAAGCAAATTATCAGGGAATATTCAATGGCAATGGGTAAACTTATTAATTCAACATCTGACTATGTGGACCGTTTTGACTCTTTGGCAGACAAAACAAGTTATGGCTGTGACCGCTGCAGCCAGCCCGAGCCTTTGAATACACCTTCCTTATCGAGTGAGCAGCTGTGTAACCGTGCACAGCTATTATGTAAATCTTCTAATTTAAGTTCTCAAATAATTAATAATAAAAATCAAACAATCATGTTTAGCGATGAAATTGGAATGGATATGGGCTCAAAATTAAACTTTTATTCAAAGGGACAGTCTTTTATAAATTACTGTATGCCTTCTGCATCCTATCACCAAATTATGAAAAGAATAAGTAGCTATAAATTTGAAAAAAATGATAATTTAATTATTTTTATTGGAAATAGGGGAAGTGTCAACAAACAGGAAATGTTGAAATATTGTGATACTTTGTGCTCCTTGAACATAGACAATATTGTAATGTTTACACTCCCCTACTGTAAAAACTTGCCAGCTGCGGAAAATACACTTAGACATAATTTAAATTTAGCATTGAACACTATATCATGTTATAGTAAAAAGTTCAATGTTATTGACACTAACCCTATTGTTAGTAATACTTATTATTTGACGAAGGTAAAGCACAAGCTTCCGGATTCAATCAAAAGACAGATAGCAACTTCGCTATGTTATTTTTTTAATTTTACAGCCAAGAATTTGGCTACATATACTGCGCCTTTTGCGCAGTTAAATGACATAAATATTATTCAGACTGCGGATAGTTGTCTTTATCCGATTAATTTAAATTAAATAATCAGACAAAAGAGGTACGCTCTTGCAGTAGTTTTAAGACAATGGAGATATCCTCTAGCACATTACCAAGTAATAATAATAAAAAAAATTGTTCAGATAACAATATAAGCCAATTATTGATTTCATTATCTAACGAGTCAAATAATAATGATTGCTGGAATAAATGCCCTAAAATAAATAAAGTAAATAAAAATTATGAAAAAAATATTACCCTGGTGCATCAAAATATCAGAGGGATGACAGAGGGCAAAATACTAACACTGGAATTGTACATGAACGCTGAGGATATTGACATTGTATGCATAACCGAACATCATCTCCGGGCTCACGAGCTCATGTTCAATTTCAGCAACCACCGGGTTGGCAGCGCATTCTGCAGGGTAAACACGGCAAAGGGGGGGTCTCTTATAATACTGAACAATAAATTAAAATATAAAGAAAGAAAAGATGTCGTGTCTATGTCTGTGGAATGTGTAACGGAAATATCTTGTGTAGAACTGGAGCAATTAATAGTAGTATGTGTATATAGACGACCTGTTTTTGAAAATTTTAAAGAATTTATTGAGATATTGGATGAAATGCTAACAAAATTATCTAAATCAAAAAAACAATTACTTGTATGTGGGGATTTTAACGTAGATTTACTGAAAATAAGCACCTTTTCCACGAAACTTCTGAATTTGTATAAATCACACAATTTATCTAACGTGTTTCTGGAGCCTACTAGAACCACTGACACTACTGCGACATGTATTGATAATATTTATATTACCGATAATATATCCACGATTAGCAAATCTATCATTAATAAATTAGAATCAGACCATAGTGGTCAGTTTGTCAAATTTGCTATTGTCATAAAATCGATACCAAAAAGGAAAATAAAGTACGTACCGGTGACTGCTGCTCGTCTGGAGGAACTTAGATTGAATTTAGCTAACGTTTTACCGTTTCTGCCTTGTGATACGGATCCAAATGTATTATATAATAACTTTTTTTCGGTTCTTAATAACCAATTTCAGTCTATCTTTACATCCAGATTTATGGTAGTCTCCGACAAACGCGAGTTTAGTGACTGGGCAACGGTTGGTATTCACCGCAGTAGATATAAACTATATGAGTTATACGCGGAAAGACAGAGTAATACATCAGAGGAGTTTGGAGCCTACGTTAGAAACTATTCAAGGATATTTAAAAGAGTGTGTATTTTGGCAAAATCTCTCTTCATTAAATCTGTGATTAAAACTAGTGATGATAAAATAAAAGCTACATGGAAAGTAATTAACGCTGAAACAGGGAGAGTCGCAGCCAAAAACACCGAGTTTAAATTGAGTATTAATGGAAATATAACTAATAATGATCAAGATATCGCAAACGAATTTGAGATTTTTTTCGGTAATGTAGCTATTACTTTGACGAAGGCTTTAAATTCTTCTACCCCCATTGCAGAAGCTTTGCTAAAAACGAATGTACCAAATTGTAATAAAACATTTAAATTCCAATATGTTAAAAATCATGACATTATTGTAGTGCTTAAGCAAATAAATCTCAAGAAAACTAAAGATCTATGGGGGATGTCTGTCCCGATTGTTAAATCAATTATTGAACTGATTATACCAGAACTAGTCATTATATTTAATCGATGTATAGATTGTGGTGTGTTTCCTGATTTAATGAAATTGAGTAAAGTAGTTCCACTGTTTAAATCTGGTAGTACCTCAGACCCCTCCAATTTTAGACCAATATCAGTACTACCCACGTTAAGTAAAATTTTTGAAAAACTTATTTTAAAGCAACTACTGAAACATTTCCATGATAATAATATCTTACATAATAAACAGTTCGGGTTTAGTAAGGGGCGCTCGACTACTGATGCGGGTATAGCGTTAATTAAAAACATATTTGATGCTTGGGAGGAGTCACATGATGCGTATGGCATATTCTGTGACTTATCCAAGGCATTTGATTGCGTTCAACATAATACATTGATCATGAAACTACACCACTACGGTATTAGGGACGGCGCCCTGGATCTTATCTCTTCTTATTTGAGCGGTAGGATCCAGAGTGTTGATGTTAACGGGAAACGATCCCCCGGATCTGCGATAGCAATGGGGGTTCCTCAAGGATCCATATTAGGACCTTTCCTGTTTTTAGTTTATATAAATGACTTACCTTACCTTGTAAGGGACAACCATGGGATAGTGTTGTTCGCAGATGACACCTCCTTGGTGTTCAAGGTTAAAAGGCGTCAGTCCAACGTTGACGATGTGAACAATGCTCTCTCTAGAATAGTTGATTGGTTCAATTCCAATAATTTATTACTGAATGGATCCAAAACTAAATTAATTCGGTTCACACTTCCAAATGTAAAACAAGTAAAAACTGTTGTAAAAATTAATGATGAGGAAGTCGAATTAGTCAGTAAGGCTGTCTTTCTAGGTATAACTTTAGATGCTAAGCTTCAGTGGGGCCCGCATGTGGAAGCATTGTCCAATAGACTTAGTTCTGCCGCTTACGCCGTTAAGAAAATTCGCGAATACACGGACATTGAGACTGCTCGCCTAGTCTATTTCGGCTACTTCCACAGTGTCATGTCGTACGGCATCCTACTGTGGGGGTGTGCTGCAGATATTGATGCTATTTTCATATTGCAAAAGAGAGCTGTCCGAGCTATCTACAAAATGGGCCCCAGGGAATCACTTAGAGAAAAATTTAAAGAGATAAATATATTAACGCTCTATTCACAATATATCTACGAAAACTTGCTCTACGTTCACAAAAATCCTGATATTTTCCGTAAAAACAGCGATATTCATAATTTCAATTTAAGAAATAAGGGTGAACTTACCGTGCCCGGTAGCAGGCTCCGGAAAATAAACAGGTCGTTTAATAGTACATGTGTGCTCTATTATAATAAATTACCTAAAGATGTATATGACATGTCCATTAACAGGTTCAAAACTTTTATAAAGCATAGATTGTGCAGTAAGGCATACTATGATACTTCGTCTTATCTTAATGATAAGAACCCATGGACATGACTTTAGTTGCTCCATTTCAAATAATACTTTCAAATACTGTAATATTGACCATTGTGAGCGTGACCACATGAAAAAAAAAACCCCATGAGTTTCTTGTGCCTTCTTCTCATTGGTGGGCGCGTTCCGAAGGCACACATCCTAACTTAGTTTTTAAGACGTTTTTATGTGGTCCTGTATACTTTTAAGTATTAAGTATCCAAAGAAAATAAAGATATTTGATTTGATTTGATTTGATGATACTAATTATTACAACTTGTACTATTTATTATACACGGTGTAACAAGAGGGGTGGATCATCGGTTGCTGGGGGTTGGGGAACCTTGGTGCCTATCGATTTAACCCCCCCTGTATGTTTTGCAATCTTCACTGGTTCGAAATTTATTTGAAATTTTTAATATTTTAGTCAAAATCTGATTTTAAACTGAACATCGCAATTACAGCCAAACTATTATAAATCAAATCTGCGAGTCTGCGTATTTCGTTAAAACAAGTTCAATAATGGACCTTTTGTACCCCTACACCAATCAAAGTCTTAGATTTATAAAACTCCAAACAAAAGCAAAAAAAAAGAAAGTTTTTTTAAATCTAATTTTTACATTTTCTTTGTATGGTTCTAAAAAATATATTTCATAGATTATTATTTTCTGCAACCTATCCTAAAAACTACTGGCTTTCATCAAGAATAAACCCTGAAAGTTTCATTTGGCTAGAACTAGGGCATCATGTTGGAAAATGTACTTGTTAGGCCAAAAGGTGCCAATAATCGACATTATTTAGGTAAGTTTTGATAAGCGTAAACTATGCGAAAAGGGGAATAACAAGATTATTATATGAAAGTACAGAAATAAATAAAATAAAATACACTAATACTATGCAACGTTAAAAAAAGTATCAATAAAAAAAATTTAAAGTAAATAATATCGATTATTGTTACTTTTTGGACTATCAACTAAATTTTTACCATGATGCCCTAGTTCTAGCCGAATGAAACTTACAGGGTTTATTCTTCATGAAAGCCAGTAGTTTTCAAGATAGGTTGCAGAAAAAATATAGTGTGAAATATTTTTTTTAGATCCATAAAAAGATAATTTAAAATTTTGATTTTGGAAAAATAATTACGTATGTGGTTTTATTTTGGAGTTTTATAAGTCTCAGACTTTGATTGGTGTATGGGTACAAAAGGTTCACTATTGAACTTGTTTTAAAAAAAAGCAGGATCGCTGACTTGATAGTTTGGCTGCAATTGCGACGTTCAGGCATGTCCAAATAACTTTTGAACCACTAAATATTGCAGAACATATATGGGGGAGTTAAATCGATAGGTACAGAGGTCTCCCCAGCAACCGATGAACCACCCCCCTTGTTACACCGTGTATATTCTGTGTTATTACTAGTTAATACTAGTTTTATGTGCATTACTTAAATATATATCTACTTTAAATATTTGAGACATCCTGTAGCGATAACGCTAGGTTTGTTGTAGATAGATAACATTATTTGTATCACGCAGGGAAGAACATAAAACACTATAAACACAAAGTAAACAAATAGATATAAAGTATAAGTTGCACGAATGATCAGTCTTATCGCTGAAAGTGATTTTTTTAGGCTTTAGACATACCTCTGTTCGTTTCATCGGTAAGTCTTTTTTTAACAACTGTTTACGATCGGCTTAATGCATGAAATGTTAAAAGAGCTCGCTATTAATACCTTTTAGAAATTTTTATTTTTTCATGGCCCCTGCGACGACGACGGGACAATTCTGCATGAAACCGCACGGGCCGTCTGCGTAACGCAGTTTCAGGCTTAAGCGAAGGGCCACTTTCTTTAAATCTTGTTTTAATTAAATCTAGAATTTATCCATACATTTTGAACTCAGTGAATCTAAATTTTAATTACTCAATGGAGATTTTCCATTTTGTTGGAAATGACCCTTAGTTTTTTTTATCTAATCACTACATAGTATAAAATAAAGTCACTTTTCGCCGTCCTTATGTCCCTATTTCCCTTTGTATGCTTAGATCTTTAAAATTACGCAACGGATTTTGATGCGGTTTTTTTAATAGATAGAGTGATTAAAGAGGAAGGTTTATATGTATAATACATGCATAATATAGCCGTGCGAAGCCGGAGCGGGTCGCTAATAATGTTATATACCTCACTAGCTGCGCCCCGCGGTTTTAGCCGCTTAGTAATTTATCTGCGCAACTATCTTAATTTTTTATTTTATGATCTTTCTCTTGACATTAACGAATACAACAAAAAAAGAATAAGCTAAATTGGAATACCCGTTCACGCGTGAAGCCGTGATAAAGGAAAATAGTGATTCGTTTTTATATAATAGACTAGCTTTTGCCCGCGACTTAGTCAGCGTAGAAGTCGAAAATGGTTCTAATAGGATTGGACCAAGGAATCACGTTGTTCTATACAAACTTTGCCCCACTTTTTCACCCCCTAAGGGGTAGAATTTCGGAAAATCCGTTCTTATCGGATGCCTGCCTACGTCATACATAGATAGAACACACCCTCCAAGATTCAGGTCTCTACGACCAGCAGTTTAGGCTGTGCGTTGATTCTTCAGTCAGTCAGTCAGGACAAAGCATTTTATATGTATCATGGATGACACCCAGCTAACCCCAAACTTTCTCTGTGCAAAATTCCATCCAAATTGGTCCACTGGTTTCGGAGATTACCCCCTATACGACCTCACAAACTCACAAGCTTTACCTCATTGTACATAACAGTTAAAAGTTTTGCGTTTTACCTTTTGGGTACGGAACCCTATTACTGAGACTCCGTTGTCCGTCTGTCTGTCTGTCTATCTATCGGCAGGCTGTATCTCACGAACCGTGATAGGTAGAAGTTGAAATTTTCACAGATGATGTATTTGTGTTGTCGCTATAACAACAAATAAGACAACAAAATAAAATGAACATCCCATTACAACAAACATGATATACCTATTTCCGTTTTTAGGGTTCCGTACCCAAAGAGTAAAACGTAAAAGTAAGGTCCCCCTATTACTGAGACTCCGATGTCCGTCCGTCCGTCTGTGTGTCACCAGGCTGTATCTCCATGATATCCGTGTTTGTTAGACAGTTGAAATCACAGATGACGCTTTTACAACAAATACTTAAAAACAGAATAAAACAAACAGTTAAGGGGGCTCCCATACAACAAACGTAATTTTTGGCCGCTTTTACAGAAATAACGCGTCTGACTACGAATCAGAAGATTTCAGGTTCAAATCCTGGTGGGCCCGCGACGATTGACTTTATGCTTGATATTTTTGATGTGAAACATCTATAGCCGCACGTAAAACCGATTTCTGGCGTGGCGACACATGCCGCGCGCGCTATGATGGTATATGGATATACAGTCTATATGCAGTAGTGTGTACGGTGTGCACACCGTAATCGACTGTGCGATTCTATCACAATCTGTTCTTTTCTGCATATTACTTTTACAAAATAATGTCGATGTTTTACATCTGCCAGGCGTCCCGTGACGGCTCACATTTATTTTGTAACTAATACATATGTACGGAACCTTCGTTGCGCGAGACCCACTCGTACTTAACCAGTTTTTGGTTTCTCTAATAGTTATGGAACGATACACCTGTGTAGAACCATACTAACTTTTATCTACTCTGTGGCTATTCAAGACATCGCGAGACGCGGTATTGCTAAGAAAGCTAGAACATTTTTATACTCATCAAAATTTTTAAACGAAATATCCGATTCGAATGAATTAAAAAGGAATTTACTGAGAAATAAATAAATAATAATAAATAAATAAATAAATAAATATATTTACAAATACAAATTTTTTTTCAGATAAGGGTTAATACTTAATACAATGATGCTAATGCAACCAACCTCAGTTCTTACCTGCATTATTGTAATTAAATTTTAAAACTAAAAACCTATTATTGTGACTTATAATAATAGATGGGTAAATTGCCTTAGAGACTATATTTTGTACACAAACTTGTAATACATTATTTTGTTAAATCATCACTAGTTTTCACAGCGCACGATAAAAACTGTTGGGTTTTTGGGTTAAAATATTGCAATTAAGTATTTATTTATTTAATAATTATTCAGTACACAAGAAATTAACAAAAAAAAGATATACATATTAAAGTTATTACTAAGGTGAGTCTATCTTACGGATCCCTAATTATTATTTCCTAATAATTGGCCTATAGATCTATTGGTGAAAGAATTTTTGAATTCAGTTCAGTGGTTTCGGAGTTTACCCCCAACATACATACATACATAAATAAAAACTTGTTACCAACGTTACCTCTTTTTAATGTTAGTATAGATATAGAAGTATATATATAACTAATATAAAAACTGTTTTTATTCAGTTCTTTATAAATAAAAAGTAAATATTGTATTAGTTATCTCCAGATATAAAAATGAAATAATTGCGCAAGCGCTTCAGTTTGGTTCACGTGTTCTAAGTATTATCACCAAAATGCAAACAGAAGAACATAACTTTATTGAAGAACTAAAACAATCAGATTCCAATGACCATGATGCAATTATTGATAAATGTATTTTAAATATAATCGAACAAGAAAATTATACAGTTTTCAATGTGACCAAAAAGTTTGTGAATACAAATGGCGGAAATTATCTAGGAACAATATACGAAATCGATATAACAGGAGAGACCACTGAAGGACCTAAAGTTACACCAATTTTTATCAAGACATTAACTCCAGATCACAATGAAATGGAAATATTGTCTTTGGGCGAAATATATAAACGAGAGGATTTTGTGTATTTTGAACTATCGAAGATATTTAATGAACTAGAAGATGAAGCTGAAGTTCCATTGGATGAAAGATATAAAATGCCCAAGGCTTACGCTGTACTTCTTCCCAAAACTCTATTTCTCGAAAATGTCACGAAACGAGGATTTCAAACCAGACACAGAATGGATGTCGTTACTTTGGATTTTGCTGAAGAAAGCTTAAAAGAGTTAGCTAAATTCCACGCCCTTTCTTTCATTATAAAAGAGAAAAGACCAAATTATTTCGAGAATTCCATAAAAACAATCAAATCAGCGATAAATTTTGAAGAACCATGGAAAGAATACGTTAAGAAATTTTTGAATCTTTCATTGAAACTTCTGAATACTGAAGTAAGAAATAAAATTGAGGATCAAATACGAAGAATAACTGAAAAATATTCTAAATATATGACAGAAGAAGGTGAAATCAGTTGTTTATGTCATGGAGACCTCAGACCAAATAATGTTATGTTTAAAGAAGTGGTAAGAATAATATATACTTAGTTCTAATTTATAAATTAGGCTTGTCAGTCTGGGATTAGACTTAGTTTTTTTATGCTCCATCAATGGCCAAGTCTGTGTTTCATAAGTCAGTATGGGCAAATAATGCTAACGAACATTTAACTGACCTAAAATTGAACTCGAGTTGAGCAAGCTACAAAATATAAAAAACTAGCTCCCCTCCGCGGTTTCACCCGCGTAAGTACCGATCCCGTGGGAATATCAAATTGAAAAGTAGCCTATAGCCTTCCTTGATAAATGGACTATCCAACACAATTTTTTTTCAATTCGAACCAGTAGTTCTTGTGATTAGAGCGTTCAAACAAACAAACAAACTCTTCAGCTTTATAATATTAGTATAGACTAGCGACCCGCCCCGGCTTCGCACGGCTATGTTATGCATGTATTATACATATAAACCTTCCTCTTGAATCACTCTATCTATTAAAAAAACCCCCATCAAAATCAGTTGCGTAGTTTTAAAGATTTAAGCAGTCAAAATAGGGACAGAAAAAGCGACTTTGTTTTATACTATGTAGTTATAGTTATGATAAAGAATAGATATACAACTTTGCATTTTTCTGCATTTCAGGACGGCAGAGTAACTGAAGTCCTACCAGTGGATTATCAGCTCGCTTTCTACGGGTGTCCAGTTCTAGACATAATTTACTTTATCTACATGTCAACAGATTTGAAATTCCGTCAGAATCACCTGCAACACCTAAAAGAGCATTATTACGATACCTTCAAAGAGTTTCTAGGGTTCTTCGAACTGTCTGCCGATACTGTGTTTCCAAAAAAACACTTCGAAAGACTTTTTGCAGAAAAAAGTGATTTTGGATTAATGGTTACTATCCTGTTTTTGCCATTCCAGTATACTTCCGAAGAGAATGTGCCTGATATAAAGAAGGATGCAATATCTGAGTGGAATATGGAATTGGATGATAGATTTAAGGATAGGTTTATTGATGCAGTTCAAGAAATTATTTCAATTTAATTAACACTTAAAAACTTCTAACACCACCCTCTGGACAAAGTCATGGTGCCAAGTGACTCGTCGCGTTCTATCATGTTGTCCAAGCATGCCGTTCTCTTTTTAAACGAGCTCAATTTTGTTCAAATTTTGTATACTTATTTGTATTCTATTACATTGTTAAAGTGTGACATCTGAATTATTTTATCCTACTTATCCTACTAATAATATTATAAATGTGAAAGTTTGTGTGTGTATGTATGTTTGTTACTCCTTCACGCAAAAACTACTGGACCGATTGCAATGAAACTCGGTATCTTGATAGCTGTAGACCTGGATAAACACATAGGCTACTTTTTATCCCGATATTCCCACGGGATCGGGACTTTCGCGGGTGAAACCGCGGGGCGCAGCTAGTTACCTATAAAACTATAAAAAAAAAAAAATTAAGTAACTACTTAAACACCAATGTCATTACTACTCAATTGGCTTATTTTTTTCAAACTAGTTCCAAAACTTCCAAAGGAGTCCTGAGATTTACTATGTGAGCTTGGCATATATTTAAGTAATTTTTAGTGCATATTTATTTTACTGGTAGATCTTGAAAACAGACCAATTTTTTGCACGTTCGAGGTGCAATTCTATTCATCATTCCGAAGATCCTCACCAAATTTTTATGGGATCACCTCTGAGGTAGGTATCTCCTTTCCAAAACAAAGAAAATCATCTCAATCGCGTTAGCCATCTTCAAATAATCGCGTAACACACATACAAAAAAAATATATACAGTCGAATTGAGAACCTCCTCCTTTTTTGGAGTTGGTTAAAAAGCAACGGGGGGTCGCGAAATATTTCTTCATACTAAAGGGGCCGTGCCGTGCCATGAAAAAGGTTGAAAAATACTGTCCTAAACTATAAGAGATAGCGAAAAATGCTGAAAGGAGTTACGTACCCGATTTTGACAAAAACTAAAACTGCTTTATAGATTTTTGAAAAAATCTTTTCCCTAGCCTCCTCACCAAACTCTTCAATGGGTACAGGTTGCAATTTGAAAAAATAGTCGCTTTCGCCTCATGGAGTAGAATTTTAAATGACAGCGGCACTAAAAATGGTTAAATAAAAAAAATAATTAAAATTTTAAAAACAGACTTCAAAAAACCTGAAAACAAATAAAAAACTAAAAAAAACTTGAAAATTAAAACTAAAAATAAACCTGAAGACAAAAACTAAAAAGTAAAAAATAATCCATTTCGGATCACTAAGGTCCGTATTAATAAACCGAACTCAATATCAATTTCAATCTTGAGTTTGCTCTTGAGTTGTTGCGCTGATTAATAAACCTATCTTAAGACGCGATTAAAGAGCGACGTATCACTTGAGTCATATCATATTAATAAATCAAACTCAGCTCTCAAGATATGTCTCAAGATGTAGTTTCGTGAACTCAAGTCTGATTGCGGGTCATACAAATCTTACATTTTTTTAAATGTTTTCAAATTAAAAACAAGTTGACAGCAAAATATGACGACACTACCTACCATAGGGTAAGAACATATCATTCAAGGCAAGAACAAAGCGTTACTGTCATTCAAGATCATTCTCAAATCTCAAGAGCGATATCAGCCTGGTTAAAACTTGAGTTTTATCTATTAATTAACGCCTAACTTAAGATAGTGACCACATCTCAAGACTCACTCGATTGATACGCACTCAAGATCGATATTGAGAGCGATTTATTAATACGGGCCTAAGACAGCAGATAACTTAAACGTAAGTTCTTACTTGGAAGTCGGACTGGGTGACACCATGTTTTCTATATACTTGCCTCTCAGCATTCAATCTAACGGTTACATATCATAATAACTAAGTTCAATATAACTATGTTCGAAATAACTACGGTCATAATACCTACTGTTTAAAATACCTAATGGCTGTTTCACATATTTTTGTGCTTGGCAGTCTGGCAAGGTGGCCATTATGCCAACTGGGTCATCAACTAGGCAGTTTGCTCACTAGACGTTTCGCTTTGTTTGACGTTTTGCTACTTAGACTTTTTGATCGTGAGGCAATTTATCCACCCCTGCGTTTCTAATCACCCCATTATACGGCATAGTAGTGATTTATACCTAAAATATAGGAAAAATACCTAAACTATATGAAAATATATCTGTTGATATATTTTCAGTTTAGGTATTATGACGTCACCAAAATATGTCGACCGATATAGCTCGAAATATTTTTATCGACGGTGGAAATTTAAAATGTAGTAAGGGACATTTTCTCGAAAGTACACTTCATATTGCGTAGGATAGCATTTTTCATGCTCTATCGATCTGTGTTATTAAAATTTTAATATCTCTTCAAATAAATAGATACTAGCGACCCACCTCGGCTTCCCACGGCTATATTATGCATGTTTTGTACATATAAACCTTCATCTTAAATCACTCTATCTATTAAAAAAACCGCATCAAAATCCGTTGCGTACCTACTTTAAAAGATCTAAGCATACACAGGGACAGACAGCGGGAAGCGACTTTGTTTTATACTATGTAATGATTATGACGTAAAAAATACTTTATCATTACATAGTATAAAATGTATGCTTAGATCTTTAAAACTACGCAAAGGATTTTGATGCAGATTTTTATTAGATAGAATGATTCAAGAAGGTTTAGTTTAATACATGCATAATGTAGCGTATAATATAATAGTAGATTATACAACAAGTGGAAAAAAAGGTAATTTAATTTACTTAACCATAAGAATATGTTTCTAAGTAGACAACAGACAAACCCACGAGAACCTTTACTCCCCAGCGGTTGTCAGTTCTGCGAGCTATATGACCTGCCCATTGCCACTTCAGCTTCAAATCCTGAGAGCTATGTCGGTGACTTTGGTTCTTCTACGGATTTCCGTATTTCGGATTCTGTCACATAAAGAAACTCCGAGCATAGCTCACTCCATAGCCCGCTGAGCGACTCTGAGCTTATGAACGAGGCTTATAGTCAGCGACCACGTCTCGGATCCGTATGTCATCACTGGTAACACATTGGTTGAAAACCTTCGTCTTGAGGCTCTGTGGTATTTGTGACGAGAAGATATTGCGAAGCTTCCCGAACGCTGCCCAACCTATATCATCGGCAAACCGAAGGTGAGTGATGTAATCGCCATTGATATTGATGCCATATCCGTTCCAGTTCAAGAGCTTAAATAGGTATATCCTCCAATGCAGAGGTGAACAGTTTCGGAGAGATCCAGGCTGGAAGTCGTCAAACCTTCGAGAAAGACGGTTGGTGATAACTCTCGAAAACAGCTTATAGACGTGGCTCAACAGTGAGATATGCCTATAGTTCTTTAGAAGGGCTTTGTCACACTTCTTATGGAACAGTACCACCACGCTTCTGTTCCACGCCTCTGGCGTTTGTCCCTCGAGAATGACGGAGTTAAACAGCCTCTGAAGGACTTTTAGTACCGGTGTTTAACCTGCCTTCAGAAGTTCTGTCGTTATGCCGTCATCACCCGGTGCCTTATTGTATTTAAGCTGTTTGAGAGCCATCCTTAACTCTTACAGGCTGACGTCCGGGATATCTTCGCTATAGTCCCGTGCATCGCCCGCCGTGTTGTTTGCAGGGCATTGCGATGAGGTATACAGCTGTCCATAAAACTTTTCAAGCTGTCTCAAGATCTCAGGCTTGGAGGATATGATGCTGCCGATGCCGCTATCGGTCTTCAGCCTTGTCAACCGGTTTTGTCCAAAAGACAGATCTCTCGTGAACACCTTGGAGCCATTGTTCCGCTCTATTGCGCTCACAATACAGTTAGTACTGTAGAAGCGCAAATCGCGTCGTATGAACTTCGAGATCTGTCTGTTGAGCACACCGTATCTTGACATATCTGCCGAAGACTGCAGCCTCATTTCACTAATCTCTGCCATTAATTGCAGATTGTGATCCGAGAGTCTCTGTGTTTTATTTCTGCGGCGGGTCCTAAAGATATCCGATCCGACTGGACAGTTTCCACCAGCCCATTATTCAGCTCGTCCACTCTTGCGCATTCCGCGAGGCATTTAAAGCAGTTTTGTAGTGACTGCTTTAACCAACTGAATGCTTTTGGGATTTTGTATTTGGACAGGATTTGGACGTACCGTAGACTTTAGCAGACGAGACCGTTCCAGCTTAACATTGATATTCAATGACGCTCTTACTAAGCGATGATCGCTGCAGGTTTTCACCCTGTTGATCACAGAGACGTCATTGAATAAGCTTGTGGTTCGTCATGATAAAGTCTATCCCACGCTTATAACCGCGTGGACTCAGTGTGTCAATTTGTGGTAAGATAAGTATCTGCTAACAAAACACTAACTAAATTTTACTGTAGTTTTATATTTCTTCTATAATATAACATAATTAATGTCATAATACGGCTTTTTATTTCATATGACACCAATAATAGTCAAAAAAATATCAAAGTACTGCATGTTAAAAGCAACTAACTTTTACATTTCAAAATATTTTAGTTTGATAAATTCAATAACTGCATTTATTTCACCTAATTTTACTCTAACAAATTGATTTAGCTTGTAGGAAAACTAAATAAATAGACGAAATAAGTAGCTAATTATAGTTACGTTATAAAAATAGTTGTGGCAAAATTAAACAACTTGGTTTTTTATGTTCTATTTAGTTATAGTTAATGATAGAGTGCAGCATAATATAAAAGGTAATCAGATCCACAAAATATAAAATTACCGACGGTAAAATTGTCTCTCATTTTTCAACAAATGTACCTACATTAACTGAAAAAAAAAACACTAAATCGCGTTTATCTCAGAACTACAAAAACTGAGTTATTTAATTTTCCAACTACGGGGACGATATATTACGTCCATGAGCAAATTTAAGGAATTCAATCGAATCGAATGTAACCGAACGTTTCGTTCTCACGAATAGAACGATTTAAAACTTGTCTACCATTTTTTTTTCTCTAACGCAATGATCGCAATACCACGTGACTTTGCGTTGGCTCATGTACAAAAAAAATCTGTTGATTTGCGATATCCAATAATAGAAAGTTAGTAGGTAATCTTGTCTAGGGCTGCAGTTTGGTTCACGCGTTCTCAATATTATCACCAAAATGCAAACAGAAGAACAAAACTTCATTGAAGAACTAAAACAATCAGATTCCAATGACCATGATGCAATTTTTTATAAATGTATTTTGAATATAATCAAACAAGAAAATTATACAATTTTCAATGTCACCAAAAAGTGTGTGAATACAAATGGCGGAAATTATCTAGGAACAATTTACGAAATCGATATAAAAGGAGAGACCGCTGAAGGACCTAAAGTTACACCAATTTTTATCAAGACATCCCAAGCCTCAGATCACAATGAAAAGGAAATATTGTCTTTGGGCGAAATATATAAACGAGAGGATTTTGTGTATTTTGAACTATCGAAGATATTTAAAGAACTAGAAGATGAAGCTGAAGTTCCATTGGATGAAAGATATAAAATGCCTAAGGCTTACGCTGTACCTCTTCCCAAAACTCTATTTCTCGAAAATGTCACGAAACGGGGATTTCAAACCAGACACAGAATGGGTATCATTACTTTAGATTTTGCTGAAGAAAGCTTAAAAGAGTTAGCTAAATTCCACGCCCTTTCTTTCATTATAAAAGAGAAAAGACCAAATTATTTCGATAACTCCATAAGAACAATGAAATCAGCGATAATTTTTGAAGAACCATGGAAAGAACACGTTAAGAAATTCTTGGATCTTTCATTGAAACTTCTAAATACTGAAGTAAGAAATAAAATTGAGGATCAAATACGAAGTATAACTGAAAAATGTCCTAAATATATGACAAAAGAAGATGAAATCAGTTGTTTATGTCATGGAGACCTCAGACCAACTAATGTAATGTTTAAAGAAGTGGTAAGAATAATGTTGTAACTTAGGGTTCTTATTTAGGTGGTTGGAAGGAAATGCACTGAGTTTAATTTTAACGGGGTTTATTAATTAAAATACCACAGCAAAAACATAACGTGCTACACTCGACAATGGCCGGCGCGGCGAAAGAGAGAGAGTGAGAGGGACAGAGCGGGACAGGACGGGTGGGGCTTAAACTAAATGCTTTTAGGGTTGTGCTGATCCCCCCGCTTACACGCTGTGCATCCTTTCACTGCTTAGCTGTAGGTGTAGCTTGTAGTTTGAGCCTTCCTTGGAGATCCTTCTGATCTCCCAGGAAGCAAATGGTCTTAGGGGAGAGTGCGACGGTCATGTTGATCCCTAAGACAAGTCAGAGAGATTATCCTTCACGTGGTGCCACCTGTTTTTGGCCTAATTCCCTCAGAAATAGACGTAACAGAAATCTCCTGGCGGTAAGACCACAGGGTACCAGTGGCTGTGCCCGGTGGCACGACTCACACTAGAATATGTGAGGGTCGGGATAGAGGGGCAATGGGCAAAATTGGGGGGGCTTTTTCTATGGGGGGGTAATGGGAGGGGGGGGTAAAGGGGAGGCCACCCGCAATAAAACCTGATCTGCCCACGGGGTATAAGTGACTGTACTTTGTGGCGGGACTCACACTAAGATATGTGAGGGTCAGACCAGGATGGGGGGTGGGGTGCGGAGGGGGGGAGGTCACCCGCGTGTTTGTGCCGTGCGTGGAGACCCGTAAGAGGGGATGACGGGATCCTGGTGGCTGAGCGGTTTCCAACGCGGCGGTAGTCGTTGGACTCCGCAACACTCCACTTTGGCCCTGATTTCTTTCGAAAACGGGAGGTCGTGGACTAGCCACCCACGATCAATCGGCTGAGGCGTCCGGTCAGACGGCCGCCAGGCGAGTATTCTGGAAGGGAGGGGTCCGCAGGCGGCGGCGCGCGATTCTCGACGTCTTGGTTGGGCGTCGTTGATCTCGCATCGTGCGGTCTCGTGGGCACTCTTTTCCGGAATGCTATACCGACGTAGTATCCCTGGTGTCTACTTCATAGACATCCCCAATGTTGTGGGCTCCGTGGAGGGTGGGGAGCTACGTTCGGCGAAAATTACTAACATATGATTATGGATCTAACAAATAAAAACAAAAAATCTACAGATGACCGTAAGGGCGTCAAAAAGGACTATATGTCATCCGGCGGCAGGTTTACCGACCGCATTAACAAAGGGCTTACTCAAGTTAGTCATACCGGGCAGGGGACCATTGGGCAGCCTGGCAATATGCCAAGCACACCCGTTGGGACGAATGCTTCGGGAGGCGAACTTCGAGAAGCCAATCCGAAGAAAAGGTTGAGCGGGGCAGCCAGGCGCAAGATGCTTCTCGAAAGGCGGACCCGAACTTTCTCCAATCAGAGTGCACCAGTCGGGGCAACTTCCGGGGGGGCAGGGGGGGACAAACTAACTGCCACCAAAAGGGCCAGGGAGGTCAGTGATGAAAAGGCCGGTGACTCATCCAAGAGGCCGAACCTCAACAGATCGTTCAGGGACGCCCTCAACGGATGCAGGATGGCGGTCATCACTGACAACTTCCCGGCCACACAGGTCACCAATGACGACGTCGGACCGATCGTCAACGCCCTCTGGCAGATGATGGTCGGTTACCCGGATCCGCTGCCTAGATTCAACGTCGGGGCAGTCAACGCGGGGGCACTACATGTTTTCTGCGAGGATCAAAGGTCGGCAGATTGGCTAGCAGGGATCACCGGGAGGACGATCAGTGGCCTTACACTTAAAGTGATAAGCGCCAAAGATCTGCCGAAACCGGTGAAGATGGCGTGGAAGTCGAAGAACGTCTGGGTCACAGACATGCCCAGCGTTCTGTCGATGCTACAGCGCCTTAACCCCGAGCTGAATGATTGCCCATTCGTCTGCGTAGAGATTCTCATGTTCTTTCTCTTCTTTATAGAATTCTGTTCCTACCAACTTCCCCTTCTTATCTAAAATCTCGCTTTCAATTTCGTCATTCTCCCTCTAAATCTGTCCGTTCCTCTAAAGTTCTTCTTCTAGCTGTTCCTGACCGCTCCTCTTCTTTCTACCACAACTCCTTTACCGCTCGCGGTGTACAACTGTGGAATGCTCTGCCTGCTTTCGTTCGGCAATCGAAATCTTTGGCTGTTTTTAAAGCCAATGTGTACAAGCATTACCTTGCTCTCGCTGAAGCTTGTAAATCAAACATATAGCTGTCCTATTATTTATTTGTACGTATATTTAGGTGTAGGTATATTTATATATATATATATTTATGTATGTATGTATGTGTAGGTACGTATTTTATTGAATATTATGTGTTTTATTATTATTATTATTCAGATTATTTTATTTTCCTCCTTATATTCCTATCAGGTTATGTACAACCCACCCATCCCCTTCTTTAATTCTTGTCCATCCAAAGGTTGCCTGGAAGAGATCGCTTTTAGCGATAAGGCCGCCCATTGTGCCATATTGTAAGGTATTATTGTTTTTGTAGCAGAATGTATGTTAGAATTAAGGTTTAATGTGGTACAATAAAGAGTTTATCTATCTATCTATCTATCTATCTGAAGACTGGCGACTGGAAGGTGGTGGACACTACAGTGGAGGCGACCAGTGTCCAAAGGATTGTCCTTATGGATAAGACTTCGGCCGACTTCATAAAATCAAAGGACTACTGCCTCTACGCTGGCGTCGACAAGGGCTACTTCAAGCTCCTTGAAGATAGCGAAGACAAAGATGAGGATAAGGGCGACGCCAGCGTTGGGGCAGTGGTCCCGCCACTTGCTCCACAGGTGCTGCTGAGCGACGCAAGGCAACGAGACGAGCCGCCCCAGGACATCATCGGGGACAGTCCAGTCCCTTCTCCGGCCACTTCACAGCGTACCGATGATGTGTTGGGCGACTTATACGACCTTAACCTGTCGTCTCCGCTCTCGCAGACGGAGGCGATGGAGGGGGCTAAGGACGCAGGCGGCAGTCAATAGACTGCCGATACCCTCCATTTTCACAAGAAAAAAAATGGCGGGACTCAGGTGTGTACAAATTAACTTACATCACTGTAAAGCGGCGATGGCCCTCTTGGGGCGTCACCTTAAAGGACATAATTTTGATATTGCCTTGATACAGGACCCATACATGACTAAGGGTGTTGTCTCAGGTTTAGGTAGAGAGGGATCTATTTTCCACTGTACTAATGAGGGTGTGAGGGCATGCGTTTATGTCAGAAATGGCATAGACGCTATGCCTTTACACGATCTTTGTTCTAGGGACCTTACAGCGGTCAAGGTCTATACGGGGGGAGGGCGAAGTCGGAGGGCGGTTGTACTGGCCTCTGTTTACCTCGCCTACCCGAATGAAGAACGGCCCACTAGCATGAGGGCGATGAAGGAACTTGTCGAGTTCTGCGGCCGGGAGAACCTGGAGCTAGTGATGGGTTGCGATGCGAATGCCCACCACATCACCTGGGGGAGCTCGGACACTAATGGTAGAGGGGAGGAACTTTTCGAATATCTGGTAAGCTCTTCACTTCATTTACTAAATAAGGGCAATGCTCCCACCTTTGTGGAGGCTAGGCGATCGGAAGTAATTGATGTAACTATGGCCACTAATGGTATTTATAGGAGAATTACTAACTGGCGTGTGTCTGACGAAGTTAGTGGTTCTGATCACAGGTATATCTGCTTTAGATACGATACAGAGGACTCCACTCCAAGTGTACGAAGAAGAAATCCCAGACACACTAACTGGGATGCGTACATTAAGGAATTAAAAAATGAGTTAGGATCAGTTAAAGGCAAATTGAACTCTACGGTTGACATTGAACTTGAGGCTGAGCGGGTTGACCGGGCCATTAAAACGGCATGGTATACAAACTGCCCAGAGAAAGCAGTGAAAGGAACTAAGGTTCCGTGGTGGACGCCAGAATTAGAAAAGAAAAGACAGGCGACTCGCCGCATCTTTAACGACGCCAAGTCCAAGAGATGTTTCAAAGATTACTCGCGAGCGCTTACCGAATACAATCTGGCCGTTCGCAAGGAACGAAGGAAATCATGGCAATCTCACTGTAAGGACATTAATTCTGTTCCTGAAAGTTCAAGATTGATAAAGGCAATGACTGTGAGTAGAAGTAACACTCTAAATGCTGTTAGAACCAATGACGGGAAACTAACAGAATCTGGTAAAGAAACCCTAAGGATCATGATGGAAACACATTTTCCCGATTGTAATATTCATGATAATTCTGGCACTGATGATCCCATGTCCGTAGAGGAGCAAAATCTGCGAACTACAAAAGCGGACTGGGATATTGCAAAAAAGGTAGTAGAGGAAAGAAAACTGAGTTGGGTATTGCAAAACTTTCAACCATTTAAATCACCAGGTCCGGACGGCATATACCCGATACTACTACAAAAAGGTCTTCTCACACTAGGCCCGCACCTGATGCGGCTTTTTAAGGCCTGCATAGCCTTTGGATACATTCCAAAGATATGGAGGGAGGTTAAGGTAACATACATTCCGAAACCAGGGAAGGACAGCTATGAAGAGGCCAAATCATTTCGTCCGATAAGTCTCTCGTCTTTCCTACTAAAAACCCTGGAGAAATTGGTAGATCAATACATAAGGGATGGGCCTCTCACAAAGAAACCGTTTCACAAGCTACAATGTGCCTACCAAACCGGGAAATCAACCGAAACCGCGTTGCACCATGTAGTCACGAGAGCAGAGAATGCTATTGACGGTCAAGAGATTTGTGCGGCTGCGTTCCTGGACATTGAGGGGGCATTTGACCGCACAACTTTCGAATCGATCATGAAAGCCGCCAAAGAACACGGCATTGACCCTACCCTCTGTAAATGGATTGACTTCATGCTGAGGGGCAGGAGAATAAGGTCATTTCTATTAGGAGATGAAATTCACGCCACAACAACAAAAGGATGCCCTCAAGGAGGGGTATTGTCACCTACACTGTGGTGTCTGGTAGTAGACTCCCTCCTAACCAAACTGAACAGAGGGGCATGCTACGCTGTGGGATATGCAGATGACATAGTTGTCATGATCAATGGTAGATTTCCGGAAATTGTCTCGGATCTTCTGCAACAGGCTTTGAAGGACGTGGAGGAATGGTGTGTTGAAAACCATCTCACCATAAATCCCAACAAAACTACGATTCTTCCTTTTACAAGAAAGAAGAGGTTGAGCAGTTTGAAGAAATTGCTTTTATTTGACACAGAGTTAGAATGGTCGACCAACGTGAAATACCTTGGCATGACCTTAGACAAGGAGCTCACATGGAATCTGCATGCCAAGAAGGCGACAGAAAAAGCTATGAGGGCCTTCAACATGTGTAGATCGGCGTATGGCAAAACCTGGGGTCTGAAGCCTAGGGTACTGTACTTCATCTACACTACTATGGTTCGCCCAATTTTAACCTACGGCAGTGTTGTATGGTGGACCAGAACCAAACTAACATCATGCGTAAAGGAATTAGGCAAACTACAAAGGATGGCCACCATGGCTATCACAGGAGCGTTTAAGTCCACGCCTACGAAGGCGTTAGATATAATTCTAAACTTAACCCCTCTTCACATCTTCATACAACAGGAGGCAATTAAAACCTTATACAGACTAAAAACGGCAGGCGCTTTTAACTGCAATAGGCCCACAACGAGGCATACAAAAATGGAGCTTAATGATGAGCTTCAAAGGAAGATAAATATGATTAGCGACGTTATGCCGTGTGTCAAAATCTTCAAAAGAAACTTTAAAATACATGTCCCCACAAGGGAAGACTGGACACAGCAACTGCGCTCACCAGACGCAGACTGCCTCATTTGGTACACAGACGGTTCGAAAACTGAGTCTGGTACTGGAGCAGGTATTTACTCAGAATCTTTACAAATGTGGAGTAGTTTGGGTCAATACACTACGGTCTTTCAGGCAGAGATGTATGCAATCATAGCATGCGCAGAGGAAAATCTGAAAATGAGTGTAGAGAACAAGACTATCTACATTCTTAGCGACAGTCAAGCGTCACTAAAGGCCTTAAAGTCCTGCAAGGTCAACTCGAAATTGGTCCTGAATGCGGTGAAAACCCTGAACAAGTTGGGCCGCAGGAACAAGCTGCGACTACTATGGGTCCCAGGCCATGTAGGAATAACAGGAAATGAGAAAGCTGATGAGCTAGCAAGGACAGGATCGGCAAGTGCTATGCTTGGACCTGAACCATGTATGGGCCTGCCAGCATGCACAATCATTAAGGCCGTAAAGGATTACGCTGATAAGAAACACACGCAAGAGTGGGAAATCAGTCAAGGGTTGCTACATTCGAGGAAATTCATAGGTAGCAGCACCAGAGGGGCTTCTAAATTTATATTGAACAACAGTAGAAGCAAAGCACGAGCTGTGGTTGGTGCCTTGACAGGACATTACGGAACCAATGACATGCTTTTGAAAATGAAGTTAACTTCAAATAATGACTGCAGAGCCTGCGGTGATGTCAGGGAAACTATGGAGCACGTACTGTGTGAATGCGACGTCTTAGCAGCGAAGCGTATGAGCCTCCTTGGGAATGCGTATCCCAAACCGGAGGAATATAGGTTTCTTCCTCTGAGTGGGATCACCGCGTTAATCGACCACTTCTTCAAAGAGTAAGAAACATCAAGGTAGGGGTAAGCACAAAAGATCCCATTGGGTCGAAGTGTTGCTGGCAATTTTGTCAGCCCCCATTATATAAGATAAGATAAGATAAGAGAGGGACAGAGCAATATTTCTATCAATGTCTCACAGTCTTCCCCACTTTAATTATTGTTATACATTATTTCTACTATGGCATTCTATCTCTAACACCTTCTATGAAATTTATTTTATTGAAGTCTAACACAAACTTTAAGGTTCCAAACTCTGGTTGCAGGCATTCATCTGGTTTACGTGTCTTTTCCATTTTAAACCATTAACATCAATATAATATGTGACACCTGGCATGGATTCCTCTATTATAGTACCTAGAGCCCAAGGTTTGTTACCTTTTCTATAGTCCCTAGTCATTACTTTATCCCCTACTTTAAATTTTACATTTCATTTTCCTAAATTATACTCTTCTATTTTATTTTGTTTTTTTAATAAATCTTGAAATGTTGGAGTTGGTCTCAAAAGCGAAAATCGATTTCTGAGCAGCATTAACCGAGCTGGTGACACACCTGTGGACTTATGTGGGGTGGTACGATAGTCAGACAAAAATATGCCAATGGCATAGTTGATCGACTTGCCACTATCCACAATTTTTGTTACATTTGATTTTAATGTCTCAACAAACCTCTCTGCTGCCCCATTGGTTGCAGGGTGGTATGGAGGTATAAATGTTTGTTGTATTCCAAGAGTTTTACAAAACTTTTTGAATTCTTTACTTGTGTATGAAGTTCCATTGTCTGTTACAAGTTGTACTGGAAAGCCAAATCTTAAAAATATTTCTTTAAACTTTTGTATTGTGAGACCACTTCCAATATTTGACATTTGAAATACTTCAGGCCACTTACTAAAACTATCTATAACTATCATAAACATTTTTCCATACAATGGACCCAAATAGTCAGCATGTACGCGATACCAAGATGATGTTGGCACAGGCCAACACTTCAGCGTTGTCTTTGGTGGACTATTTCTGTAATTGAGACATGATAAGCAATTTTTTGTAATATTTTCAATTTCTTCATTGAGTGTGTAGGCCACCAGAAATTTGCCTTAGCCATTTCAATCATCCTGGTACTGCCAAAATGACTATTATGGAGCTCATCTAAAATATTATTTCTTAACGAGGTAGGTATTAAGATCCTATGCCCCCACAATACGCAATCTCTGTCAATGCTTATTTCATTCCTTCTCATGAACTAGGGTAACATTTCATCATCAATTATTATTGATTTTCTTTCAGGCCAACCGTCATAGCTATATCTAATAATTTTTGACAATATTTTATCTTTTTTACTTTCCTTTTTTATTTCTTCCCAATTTACCGTTTCTAAATCCGAGCAATCAATATAGTTTGCACATATTTTGTACCTATAAATTTTTGTTATTATGACAATATTTGGTAATACCTACTAGTTTCTTTGGCAGGTGACCTGGAAAGAAAATCAGCTGGATTCCTTTCCGTACTAATATGTCTAATTTTATAGTTAAATGCAGAAAGAAAAATGGCGTAATGTTGCAAACGCTTAGCTGCCATCTTTGGAATTCCTTTATTTGGCCCTAAAATTCTGCAGCATTGTCTGTTTCTAATTCAAACTCACGGCCATAAGTATAATTGTAAAACTTGGTAACTCCAAAGATGATAGCCATAGCTTTCTAATCTAAAGCACAATATTTACTTTCTACATTATTTAATTTTTTACTAGCAAATGCAATGGGTCGCACAACACCATCTAACCCACGATTGAATATGATAGCAGCCACTGCATAGGCTGAGGCATCACAGGTTAATATGAGTGGCAAGTTGATATCATAATGGGATAAATTTTTAGCTGACATTAATTTTTCTTTTATTAGTTGATATGAGTTTTGACATTCTGGAGTCCAATTATTGAATTTACCCTGTTTAGTACATTTATAAAGTGTTGCAAGAATGGTAGCCATATCTTTCAAAAATCTTGAGTAGTAATTGATTTTTCCCAAGAACGACCGCAACATGGTAATGTTTTCCGGTGGTGGGAGTTTCAAAAGTGGCTCTATGTTCTCTTGAATGATATGGATTCCACTTGCATTAATTTTATATCCAAACACATCTATTTCCCGTTTAAAAAATTTACATTTTTCAGGTTTTTATTTAAATTCTAAATTTTTTAGTTTGGTTTGTACTAATTCTAAAGTTTTATACATGTCATTATATGTTTTGCCACTCATATATATATTGTCTATAAATACAATTACATTTGGTATGTTTTTCAACTGATTCGACATGAGTCGTTGAAAAGATCCCAGTCCTGTACTGACCCCATATGGTAGGTACAAAAATTTATAGATTCCCTGCTCTGTAACAATAGTAGTTAGGCCCTGTGACTCTGGGTCAAGCGGAGCCTGTAAATAGGCTTCCTTTAAATCAAGTTCACTGTAGTATTCTCCACCCTTTAGGCTTTGAAAGATCTCTTCTACATGTGGCATGGGGAAGTGATCCACTTCCAGGTATTTATTTAGGGTAACTTTATAATCGAACTATTCTTTTATTTTTAATCAATCGTTCTATTTCATTTTTAACCTTATCTTTTAGGGCAAAAGGTACCTGACGTGCTGAGAGAAATTTAGGTTTAGCATCACTTTTTAATTTCAAAGTTATAAGCTCCCCTTTACAATTTCCCCAGCCAGGTGAGAATACTACAGAATAAAAAAAAATTAATAGACATTACTGGATCACTTTGTAGGTTAATATTATTGCTAGTTACATTATTTATCTTTAATGGCCACAAAACGAAAATATTTAATAAATCTCTACCTAGAATGCGAGGTTGTTCATCTTTCACAATAAATAAATTGACATTTCTTTTGAGTTTATTTATACAAACAGAATATTTCTCACAATACTTATTGGTTTTGAAGTTGATTGATCAAAATTTTTTAAAACAGTGTTACAGTTTTCGATATTAATTTTGTCATTTAATGTTAAAGCTGTTACTTCAGAACCGGTATCTAATTCAATGTCTACTGATTTTCCTTCTATCAAAATGTTAATTATTTGTGGTGGTACTTTACATTTATTTATTGTGTTAGAGTACATACTGTATTCCTTAGCTTCACTTTCACTATTGACATATAAATTCTCAATGTCTGCCTCAATATCTAAGTCTTCCTCTGTATCTACTTTATGTGTATGTCGTTGACGGTTTCGACACATTCTAAAGATATGTCCTTGAATACTCGGATTTAATATGATTGTTTTTACCGCACACATAACACTTTATAGCACAATTGACCACTGGCTTTTTACACTGTTGCTGACCAAACGATTTTGTTTTCTCTTGATATTGATTTAGCACTCTTGAATTTTTCTGTTGTGATGGTATACTGACCTTGAGACACACTTTTTTTTGATGTGAAACATCTCATGTGTTTGTTTATCTGCTGTATTCGAATGTAACAAAGCAGCCTCAACTGTTCTTGCTAACTCCACTAGCTTATCCAAAGGCTGGTCTCCGTTTTTCAACAGCTCAAACTTTATCTGGGAGTGAGCAACTCCATCTATAAACTTTTCTTTCACTTGGTCATTCAAATCTTTGAATTGACATTTCTTGGCTAGCCTTTTTAGTTCGATAACATAGCTTTCTATATCTTCGGTTGTATTCTGGTTAGTGGTTACGCCTACGAAATAATGCCCTGTCTATTGGGGTTGATGTTGGCTTTGTATATCGAGACAGCAATAGTTTTTCAATTTGTCGTAGGTTTTAGTCGCAGGTTTATTTGGTGCGCAGAGGTGAATCAGAGTGTCAAATACTTTAGGTGACAGTTTCGTTAACAGTAACGGAGTATGTTTCTCGTTAAGTACGTCGTTAACAATATCACACAATCGAGTTGTTGTTCAAACTGTTCCCAGTTTTCTCCACTGAAACTATCGATGTTATAGTTACTTGTCATTTTCACTGGCTTTTTATTTTGTAACAATGTTTCCGATACCTGCTCGCTAGTTGCCACTGCCGGCTCTTTCTGTAACAATATTTCCGATATTACACTTTCTCGCAGGGCCCGTCGTAACTGATCGATGTTTCCTTCTTGGAATTCGATCTCACACTCGTTAAAAATACTTATTATGTAGTATTTCTATTGTTTGTATCCACTTTGTTTGTTTTAATTTAATTTTTTCTTCAAATTCTCTTAGAAAATTCATTTATTTTTGTTTTCATTGACATCAAAGAGGATATTGACATGTCAATAACAACGATGAAGTACGCGCGTTGGTGCTGCCCTCTTGACAGATTGTCGAACTCGTTCGATAAAAAATGGCGCGCATGCAATCTAGCAATGCACCCGCTCGGCTCACTTCACTCCGGATTCCTTGGAGTTTTTACACGGAAATGAATGTTATAAATATTCGTTCAACCACTGTTTCTCGTCGCCAATTTGTTGTAATTTAGGGTTCTTATTTAGGTGGTTGGAAGGAAATGCACTGAGTTTAATTTTAACGGGGTTTATTAATTAAAATACCATAGCAAAAACATAACGTGCTACACTCGACAATGGCCGGCGGAAGAGAGAGAGTGAGAGGGACAGAGCGATATTTCTATCAATCTCTCACGTTATATCTACCTACTTAGTTCTAAAATGGATAATTGTCAGTCTGGGATTAGGCTTAGTTTTTAAGCTATTGCATAGATTTTATCGCGGGCCTTGGGCGCGGCGACCGAATCAAGAAATTCCGTAACGAAAATAAAACCTAACACCCCCGACAAATGACGGACGATTATTTACGGACGACTATTGACGGACGACTATTGACGGACGACAAATGACGGACGACAAATGACGGACGACAAAAGACGGACGACTATTGACGGACAACTATTGACGGACGAATATTGACGGACTACTATTGACGGACGACAAATGACGGACAACAAATGTCGGACGACAATAACGGACGAATATTGACGGACGACAAATGACGGACGACAAAATAACGGACGACTATTGACGGACGACAAATGACGGACGACAAATGACGGACGACAAATGACGGACGACAAATGTGGGATGACAAAAACGGACGACTATTGACGGACGACAAATGACGGACGACAAATGACGGACGACAAATGACGGACGACAAAAAACGGACGATAAATAACGGACGACTATTGACGGACGACAAATGACGGACGACAACCGACGGACGACAAATGTCGGACGACAAAAAACGGACGACAAAAACGGACGATAAATAACGGACGACTATTGACATGCAATGCACGATGCAATAGCTGTACCGCGGCAGTCCCCGAGTGCCATACGTTTTTTTATGCTCCATCAAAGACCAAGTCTGTGTTTCATAAGTCAGTATGTGCAAATAATGTTAACGAACATTAACTGACCTAAACTACAAATATAAAAAAATATACAATTTTTTATTTTTCTGCATTTCAGGACGGTAGAGTAACTGAAGTCCTACCAGTGGATTATCAGTTCGTTTTCTACGGGTGTCCAGTTCTAGACATAATTTTCTTCATCTACACGTCAACAGATTTGAAATTCCGTCAGCATCACCTGCAACACCTAAAAGAACATTATTACAAGACCTTTAAAGAGTTTCTAGGGTTCTTCGAACTGTCTGCCGATACTGTGTTTTCAAGAAAACAGTTTTGCAGAGAAAAGTGATTTTGGATTAATGGTCACCATCCTTTTTTTGCCATTCCAGTATATTTCCGAAGAGAATGTTCCTGATATAAAGAAGGATGCAATGTCTGAGTGGAATATGGAATTGGATGATAGATTTAAGGAAAGGTTTATTGATGCAGTTCAAGAAATTATTTCAATTTAATTAAGTAACACTTAAGAAGAAAGGGTACCGGGGTTCTCTCTCTCCATACAAACATAGTAGACTGTTTCTTCCCTGGATAATGACACTAGAGCAAATATTTTTGTTGCAGTCATGGCAGTTATAGGTTTTACCTATAACTGCCATGACTAATTGACTATGCCCCTATGTCTGGTTTTTATTTTATTTTCGAATTATCATAGAAAGTAAGAGTTAAAAAATAAAAATATATTTAAAAATAAGACATAGGAGCATGGCCATGGCATTTATAACAAAAATATTAGCTCTAGTGTCATTATCAAGGGAGGAAACAGTCGACTACGTTTGTATGAAGAGAGCACCGGAACCTTTTCCTCTAAATAACTTCTAACACCGAAACAACGCAACGCGAAACGGAGTGTTGGGAGACCAGCTGCCCGGTGGACCGACGACATTGTGGGTGTCGCGGGTAGTCGGTGGATGGAGGCGGCTCAGGACCGCTGTTTGTGGCGTCGTATGGGGGAGGCCTATGTCCAGCAGTGGACGTGTATGGGCTGACATGATGATGATGATGATGATGAACTTCTAACACCACCCTCTGGACAAAGTCATGGTGCCAAGTAACTCGTCACGTTAAATCATGTTGTCTAAGCATACCGTTCCTTTTTAAGCGAGCATGATACATCCTCGACCTCAATGTCACTTCTCATCAGGTGAAATGAGGTCAAATGCAAGCCCATTTTGTGTAAAAAATCGGTGGTGACAGACAGACAGACAGACAAGAGAGTGATCTTATAAGTGTTCCTTATTTTAAAAAGTAACCAAGTATTAACATATGTAATTAAGTTAGTTCAAATTTTGTTTATATGTTAAAGTGTGACATTTGAATTATTTTTATTACGTTTTTATTCTCCTCCTCTCTTCTTTGTCCTGCCCCTTTCCCAATTTAGTTGGGGTCGGGCCTCCTTGTACGATTGCGCCAGGTCCTTCGATCCTGGGTTGTCATTGGAGAGATATCGAGAGCCTTAATGTCCCTAGCAACATTGGTCCACCAGGTGGCGGGCGGTCTTCCTCTTCCCCGGGGGTATTTAGAACAGTTCTCACTGAGTAGCTATCCTCCCTTCGCATTATATGGCCGTACCACCGAAGTCTACTCTCCCTGAGCTTGTCTGCAACAGGTGCTACTTCAAACGAACCCCTGATGTACTCGTTTCTAACCCTATCGAGTCGCGTTACACCTCCAGCCCAGCGTAGCATTTTCATCTCAGCTACGTGAAGCTGCTGCTCGTGCTTTTTATTGGTGGTCCAGCACTCTGCTCCGTACATCATCGCGTTTCTTACTGCGGTTTAATAAACTCTTCCCTTGGTCTTAACGGGCATTTTAGGGTCGCAGAGCACACCAGTCAGAGAACGCCATTTCAACCAGGCTGTGTTTATTACGTTTTTATTACCTATAAAATTATAAAAAATAAATAATAATTAAGTATCTACTTAAACACCAATGTTATTGCTACTCAATTGGCTTATTTTTTCCAAACTAGTTCCAAAACTTCCAAAGGGGTCCTGAAATTTACTATGGGAGCTTGGCATACTGTTTTTTTGCGCGGTGCACTTTGAGATTCAAACCTATCGATAGAGAATTATCACGACAAACAAATGATACCTTTACATCAAACGTCTAAAGCGTCTCGAAAACGGAATATTTAACCAAACTTTTTGTCCTATTATTTTCAAAAAGTGTGCGAGACCTATACCTATCCATAGAGAACATTACTGCGACCAAATAATGCCATGACACCAAACCTCTACAGCGTTTTTCACGTCTTTACAGGTCAAATCTTGAACGTAATATTTATAGGTCAAATGCACCTTTTACGTCTATCGAGGCATCAGGATTTAGTTCTTTTTTATGAGTGCTTCCTGTTTGGCCCACTAAGCCGCCCACAGTGGGGCAAAGTGGAATCGTTAAATATTGCGGTGTCGTTTGCCCCACTAATATGATTCTGCATTCATTCTTTATTACAGAAAAAAGCGATGTAAGCTTTGCTAGCAGTCAAACTGTATTTAGCTTAGTCAAAAATGTCAATCAATCTCCAAATATGGAGACAGCTGGTATGAGCTTATAGCAGCTGTCTCCAAATATGATTGAAAAAAACGTGGTTTCGAAATCTGTGATTTTACTACAGAAAAACAGCGATGTAAGCTTTGGTAGCAGTAACACTGTATTTAGCGTAGTCAAATGTTAATCAATCTGAGATTTTATTTTTTACAGTTAGTAATAAAAGTGACTAATTATTGTGTGTTGAGTTTGGCAAAGATTTTATTTGTAACGAGTCGTGTAATTATTTTGTGGTTTATAACAAGATTCCTTCAGAAGTAAACGTTTCAAATAATCATTTTGTTCTTTTATTTATACATACTCTATAGGTTACCAACCCAGTTACATTTATCACAACTGACATTTGAAATGGAGATCTTGTCCATAGTATTCAATGATCTGTACATAGCTGTTTCGAGATTATGGCACCACAAGTCATTTAAGTCTGCATGTTTTAGTGTAATTTGTAACATACCGTGATGGTTCATAACTTTGGAGATGACACGAAAATTCTCAAACTCTCAACAAGGTGCCAACCCTAAGAGGGATAGAATCTAAGTGGGGCAAATGACACTGCAAAATTTTAACGATTCCACTTTGCCCCACTGTGGGCGGCTTAGGCAAACAGGAAGCACTCTTTTTTATCACGCCTAATCCTACGTTACGTGTTAGCATGTGTGTTTGTGTGCGTTTGTTACTCCTTCACGCAAAAACTTCTAGACCAATTGCGATGAAACTCTTAATGTAGATAGTTGGAGACCTGGACTAACGCTACTTTTTATCCCGATATTCCCACGGGATCGGGACTTACGCGGGTGAAACCGCGGGGCGCAGCTAGTTAGAAATTATATGTGAGAAATTTAACACAAAATCTTCTCACAAATAAACAAGTACCTACCTTCCCAAAAAGATAGCCATTAAAATGGATACACACTTTAACTTATACCTACCTACACTGTCCGGAAACATTCTCGCTTCGTAATGGCTCGCAAAAAGTTAATGGAGACCCTTTCTGAACACCATGTATAGTGGATGAGTCGGCATGATTCGCGAGCTACATTAGTACGCGTTTCCTTTTTATGTTGTTTTGAACAAATAAACTTTGTCATATTTAACTCATAATTCATGTTCAGTAAAAAGGGGTGGTAGGTGATATAGAAACTCTTTTACGTCTGGCGAACCGACATTTTCGCTTGGGGCGGTGAAAAGGTAGAGTTTTTACAACTGACAATGTTAGGAAATGACCTCGACAACTGCGTAGGGGTTGGAAATGTTTACAATATCTACTAACTCCTGCTCAATATTATAAAAAATATATAGAAAGACACCTTTAACACTCCCAGTGAATCAATGTATCCTCATAACAAGTTTCATAAAAACGATCCAGTAGTTTCGGAGCTTAATTATTCACTTCAAACAAACAAATATTTCCACTTTATAATATTAGTAAAGAAGACAGCATAACTTAATATTAAGACGTGTACAATTTGGAGGTCAAGTTACGAGTGAACAGATATCTTATAGAGGCGCGTTTTACATCTTAGTGGTCGAATGCTGACCATTAACACACTTACTATATAATCACTATCACTACATAGTATAAAATAAAGTCACTTTTCGCCGTCCCTATGTCCATATGTATGCTTAGATCTTTAAAACTACGCAACGGATTTTGATGCGGTTTTTTGAAGTGAAAACTTCTTATGGCGCGTTGGGCACTTTTGTGGGTGAGCATTTTCAGCCGTTCTCGCGACAGATTTTGACGCGACAGATGAGATTTTATTTGTGTTAGTCTTTTTGTTTAACTTATACTGCCATCTATTACACAAATTGAGAAACTTAGTTTCTAGAAAGACCGCTATTCGAATGTAGATGGCGCTGATTTAAATTTTTTACTGCCATCTAGCGAATAAAAAATAAACTATATTTGTTTAAGTGAGTGCTAATAGATGGCAGTAGCAGATCGTTTCAAGAAATATTCTATGAGAAATAACAAGTTTATTGTTTTCACTTCTGCCTGCACTCCCGGAGTGCGCTGTTGTTTTTTTTTAATAGATAGAGTAATTAAAGAGGAAGGTTTTTAAATATAATACATGCATAATACAGCCGTGCGAAGCCGGGGCGGATCGCTAGTTACTATATATTAGATATTCTCTATCCTCCTATCGGAATTCCGAATGTATGATGAGTGGGAATATTTTTCTCCGTTTTCCGAATGTACGATTGTTACCGTCTGGTTTTAATTTAGAACATTACAGTTGTTAAAAAATATATATATATTTTCGGTAAAAGAACTACAGCATTTTTTTAGTTTTCCGCCCCACAGTGGGGCAAAGTGGAATCGTTAAAATTTTGCAGTGTCATTTGCCCCACTAATATGATTCTGTCCCACTCAGGATTGGCATCTTACCTTGTTGAGTTTGAGAATTTTCGTGTCATCACCAAAGTTATGAACCATCACGGTATGTTACAAATTACACTAAAACATTGTGTTGTGGTGCCATAATCTCGAAACAGCTATGTACAGATCATTGGAGTAGAATTTCCGAAAATCCTTTCTTGTTGGATGCCTACTTCATACAAAGAACACACCCTCCAAGTTTCAGGTCTCTACGATCAGTAGTTTAGGTTGTGCGTTGATCTGTCAGTCAGGACAAAGCATTAAGATATAATAAAACACGAGTTAGTTATAAAAATAAATTCTTAATAAAATGACGAAGAAAAATTCTGACTGACTTGTTTTTCTGCTGGCTAAGCGATTATAAATCTCAGTAACTGACGTCGAAGACATTCATTATTTCAGGGAATTAACAAAGATTTATTCTCTTATCATAAAATAGGAAAATAATCACTAAAGCTACTTAAGCTAAATACTTTTTTGCTTGAGTCAAGTTGTAGGCCTCACTGTCACAAAATAGGAAAACAATCACTTTAGTTATGTTTGATACTTTTTTTGGAGCTTTTTTGCTATTTATACCGACAAACTAGGCCCCACAGTCACTGCGCTCCTTTGAGGTTATTATTCAACCTACCCCAGAGTCCCAACCCAATACAGGCTGCGGCAGACAAAAAATAACCTCAAAGGAGCGCAGTGACTGTGGGGCCTAGTTGTCGGTATAAATAGCAAAAAAGCTCCAAAAAAAGTATCAAACATAATAGTGATTGTTTTCCTATTTTGTGACAGTGAGGCCTACAACTTGACTCAAGCAAAAAAGTATTTAGCTTAAGTAGCTTTAGTGATTATTTTCCTATTTTATGATAAGAGAATAAATCTTTGTTAATTCCCTGAAATAATGAATGTCTTCGACGTCAGTTACTGAGATTTATAATCGCTTAGCCAGCAGAAAAACAAGTCAGTCAGAATTTTTCTTCGTCATTTTATTAAGAACTAGCTGCGCCCCGCGGTTTCACCCGCGTAATAATTTTCTACGCAACTTTCTATTTTTTTTCTTTCATAAGAACCTTCTCCTGACAAAAACAAACACAACAAAAAAAGAATTAGAGAAATCGGTCCACCCGTTCACGCGTGATGCCGTGACAACGGAAAACGGGTTTCATTTTTATATATATAGATAGATTGATCTTTATAACTAACTCGTGTTTTATTATATCTTAATGCTTTGTCCTGACTGACAGATCAACGCACAACCTAAACTGCTGATCGTAGAGACCTGAAACTTGGAGGGTTGGTCCTTTGTATGACGTAGGCATCCAATAAGAAAGGATTTTTCGAAATTCTACTCCTGAAAAAGGGGACCAAAGTTTGTATGACAATGTGATTCCTTGGTCCATTTTCGACTTCAGCGCGGACGAAATCGCGGGCATAGGCTAGTTTCTAGATAAGTTATTATTATCGTATCATATATATTTGCATGTTTTATGAATAGCTGAACGTCAAATGTAGCTCGTTTTCTAACTAGCTTTCGTTATATAGAACCGCGACTATGTCCTAGAAGTTGAATTTTACAAAAATCATTTCTAAGGATGCCTATACCTACGTTATAATAGCTAAGTATTTAATAAGCCTAGAATACCAATTTAATCGCGGGTAGGTTCTTTATTTTTATATTTTCTGGTAAATTTTACTTCGTACTGATTATCCTGTAAGTATCACTGTCACTACATAGTCGCTTTCTCTGTCCCTATATCCCTATGTATGCTTAAATCTTTAAAACTACGCAACGGATTTTGATGCAGTTTTTTTTTAATAGATACAGTGTTTTAAGAGGAAGGTGTATATGTATAATACATGCATAATATAGCCCTGCGAAGCCGGGGCGGGTCGCTAGTATAGTATATTTTGTATTTGAAACACGCATGATGGTAAATAGTGTCTGGATTCGTGCCAGATTTGTGCCTTAGGAGATATTGCCAAAGGGCGTAGTGCTTTCTCTTATAGATCTTATATACTGATAGATGCGAAATCCAAGGTTACATTCTAGATATAAGTATGTTTGTTGATACAGAACGTCGTGTCTTAAGGGGCTACGTCACGCGATTAGCCAGAAATTAAACAAAAACCACTAATTGATTTTCTTACGGAAAATAATCTATTAACATTTGACGACCCAGTTGGCACAATAGTCACCATGCCGGACTGCCAAACACAGGGTTGCGGGTTCGATTCCCGCCTCAGACAAGTATTTATGCTTAGATATTTGTCTGTGGTCTGGTTGTTTCTATGTATTTTAAGTATATAATTATTTACCAAAGAAAAGTATATAAGAGTATAACCGTTGTCTAACACCCATAACACAAGTCTAGTTACTTAGCTTGGGGCTAGATGGCGATGTGTGGAATGTCCTGCAATATATTTATATATTTAATTTATTTTCTTACGGAAAATAATCTATTAACATTGCTCTTACAGCCGTCATTAGCATCATAGTATATATCCAAGTCCACAAATTCACACCTGCCGCCGCAAGTCTGCTGCCTTGGATTCCCTAAACAGCTCTATACCGAAACTATGTCCGGAATAAGAAATTTACGATAAGATTCCTAATTATAAAAAATCGCTACCTTTTCATTTATAAAAAACTGCTTACTTGCCTGATACTCGATACAAGAATTTTGAAATTTAAAATGACATTAACAAATTAACTGGTATTCATTTTTTTTAAGTGTGAAGGAAAGCATCGTGGCATAGCCGACGGTTTGGTTAGCTTCAGATGTTATGGACGAGTTCTTGGATCTGGACATAGTCAACGCGACGGTGGTATATTCATATGTTCTGGGTAAGCTTACCTACTCCATGAAATACATGCCCTAGGCAATAAAGAGTCCTGACCTAATTCTTATACTTAATTATTTTGTGTAATTTTTCTATTTTATAGAAAACCTTATTTGATTTAGATTATGACAATATTATTTGTTGTGTATTGTGTCCCTTTCAATAAATATAATAAACCAATTTTTATGAAATAAATGAAATCTAGGTACATAAAATATGGACATTTAATCCAATGCTTTTACATTTTTGCTTAAAATCCATTTTATTTATTTTTTACCGTTTCAGCTAAAACATCAAATTGGTGCTTCGTGTTTTCGCTGTAAAAATAATTGAACAAATCGTAACATCTTATGACAAGAAAGGTTAAGCTACAGCCGGAAAATTTAGTACCTACCTATCATTGACATTTTAAAAAGAGGTGATTAAAACACAGCTGTTTTGTTATTTTACTATATGTTATTTCCGAAATAACTTCAAAGAAACATTATTTTTGTAGCTTAAACGACTAATTTCAGTAGATACAAAGTGAAACGGTTATCCGCCCGCCCCGTAACAAGAGTTTTAACGCTAAATAAACTGAAACGAGCTCACTTACCTGCAATTAGGTAGATCGAAAACTCCCAATAACCTAGCAACACACAAAACAAGTAAAATTCTAAACAAACACTGTTCTCATTGATCAATACGAATTTAGAATTGCATGATTTATAACAGCAAAGTCGCGTGATTGGTTCATGTTAACATAACGGTTACATTTTTTTCGTGTTTATATTAATAATGTTTTTGGAACGGCGCGTTGCGTTATATGATCGCACCTTGTCGGACTGCCAGCGAGGGGTTGGAAACCCCTACGATACTACGACGGCAAAGAGTAACTAGAGCAGACCAGACTAGGTATACTTACTTGTTTTGCCTATTGGAAAATTGTATCACAGAAGATGTTTGCAGTCTCACGTATCAACAGACTAGGATCATTTTTTTGCACCGTAGTTAATCAATGTTCTTTATGGGTACACTACTTTTCGCGTAAACTCGAATGTCCTAAGCTTGCAAGTCAATAATCATAATTTCGTTATGCAAAATTCTTTGTGGCATAATATGATTTGACATTGATAGTAATTTATTAGCAAAACTAATACAAAGTCATTAGACATAATTTCTTTAAAAAAAATGTTGAAAATGGCCAGAAACACACACAAACTTTCACATTTATGGGAGCTATACGGTGGGTCTGCAATTTTGTTACCCGATTGTACACTCGTGTAGAGATACTCAGTTTACGATCGGACGGCTTAGCCTTGGCCGATATATTTTCCACCTGGCAACATCTTAGCTATGCAATGAGAAAATCGACATCTGTCTCGCTAACTTATCTATGAAGTTTTCCCGGACGTGTTTGAAAGAGACGCAGCATAATGTACCCCTTTAGTGTGAGCAGACGGCATCATATTGACGATGGGCTGTATTTGACCAAGTTACTTTGTTTCAAAAGTATAGCTGCACCCCGAGGGTTTGCCCGCATTAGCCGCAGAGTGTATTGTCGTAGCGCATGGTCTACGGCCTTACCAGAAAACGTAGCAATCTAATAGTTTAAATCATATTTCAATGCGTTTGAAAAAAATTATAAACTAAACTTATAATACCATTTACGTAAGTTATTTTAAAATTGAATTGGAAATCGAACTTTTTTAGACAATTCAACCTCAGCTTTATTACAAAACTAGCGATCTGCCCCGGCTTCGCACGGATATATTGTACATGTATTGTACATATAAACCTTCCTCTTGAATCACTCTATCTATTTAAAAAAACCGCATCAAAATCCGTTGCGTAGTTTTAAAGATTTAAGCATACATAGGGATATAGGGACATTAGGGACAGGTAAAGCGAATTTGTTTTATACTATGTAGTGATAGTGAAGTGTTGTGTGATAGTGATACACCTTTAAAACCGCTTAGGTTAATCAGAAAAATATATCTGGTACACTATTCTTTCTATTGGAAACCGAAACATGATTAGAAATAATTGGCTTAAAAAATTGTTATAATATACAACTAAAAAATATTTATTCAAAATTCAGCTAATTTCGCACCATCTCGCATCTCACTAATTTCTATTTTATACGATGGGGACTGAGATGAGGAACTGGTAACACTTAACGACCCGGGAATAGTGCATTGCGATACAAGTGTGGAAAGTTGATCACTCCATAGAGGCGGTTTATGACGCGCGAGCGGAACGCGAGCGTGGCAAAAGCCGAGATGGAATGATCAATTCACACGTGTATCGTACGACGTTTTTTATCACAGTTGCGAATAAAAAAAAGACTTGTTAAAATTTTAATAATAAAAAGTTTTTAAGAATTTTAGGTTATGTTTACTATTTTTTGTTAATTACACTCCCGAAAGGCTAGGCAAAAGACTTTTAACCTATACAGCGTCTGATATACAATATTTTTTAGGGTTTTTTTCATTTGTTTTTGCGTCGGCGGTTAAAAACAGAATATAATGGTAAGGAAAAAATATATTTATGTACTTACCTAAAGAAAAAACAAAATAAACAAAAAACTCAATTTTTAATTATTTTCAAAGACGTCATCACGTAATATTATCGTTCGTTATCAGACTTTAGAGACAACCTTTTGAAAAGAAGAAAAAAGGTACCAACTAAGAGTTTTAAGCCAGCAAGGCTTAAAAACTCTTTGGATGGTACCTCTTTCTATACATCAAAACAGTATAACCCAGATAAAGAAGATCATTCATGTTTCTAACAAAAAATACCCACAAAAAAAATGCCGGCCAGTAATAAAAATTGTTTCTATCTTGTAGAGAATAACATTTTAAACAATGTTTACTAAGGCAACAAAGAGCTACGATCAACCATCGTTGAGTTATTTTACATTGAAAACCCAAAAAAATGCATATTGTAGAGATCCGTTTGACCACTTTTAAGATATTACTACAGAAAAAATATAAAAATATGTAGTAAATGGATAAGCGATAAAGTGGTCAAACGGATCTCTACAATATGCATTTTTTGGGTTTTCAATGTAAAATAACTCAACGATGGTTGATCGTAGCTCTTTGTTGCCTTAGTAAACATTGTTTAAAATGTTATTCTCTACAAGATAGAAACATTTTTTTTTTTCTGGCCGGTACCTTAATTTTTGGGTACGATTTGAATGATGTCCTTTAGAATGTTTCATCTACTATATGTCATTAGTAGTAAGATACGTATTTGACATATCGGGATAACGTATTATTTTAGCACTAGTTGGATTTTTTTTTATCGCACGCGTGAATAATACGTTGCATTATGAGCCTAAAAGCGGTTTTAATAAGATCCACTTTATGAGCAACTGTGATAAAAAATAATTACTATTAATCTTTAATTTCTCACTTAATTAGCATGAAACAATAAACACTAAAATTCCATTTATTAACATCTTTAACATTGTACTTACTATATTTTCTCAATTAAAATTAAATCTAAAAAAAAAAGTAATGTGCTTAAATAATGCCATATTACACGGAAACGTTTTTTCTTTTAATTTTTACTGTATTATCAATTACCGATGGACGAAATAATAGGAAACCACAAAAGGAAAAGGCATTTATTGATTACATTGAGAAATATGATCCAAAGAATGTGTGGGATCGTATTGATAAGGAACAAAAGCTCACAGGTAATACAAGATTGAGGATCAAGAGTTCGCATTCTGACCGACCCTCACCATTGTCTAATAAAACTATATAAAATAAATACCACCAGCGCCGGCCAGCGCTGCAGCCAAGTTATGCTTGACTGTGGCTTACCGCTGAGGTCGACCCATTTGGGCAGCACATGGCTTCTTAAATATTCTTAAGTTTAATGTATGTTTTTTCCTTATTTCTTCGTTGTATAAGTTAACTATTTCTTTGTATGTGTTAACTAGCTGCAACCTGCGGTTTCACCCGCGTAAGTCCCGATCCCGTGGGAAATATCAAAATAAAAAGTAGCCTATAGCCTTCCTCGATGAATGAACTATCCAACATAAAAAGATTTTTTCAATTCAAACCAGTTGTTCCTGAGATTAGCGCGTTCAAACAAACAAACAAACTCTTTAGCTTTATAATATAAGTATAGATAATATAAGTATAGATTTAAAAGTTGTCGTGTGCCTGTTCCAAATAAATGATTTTCTTTCTTTCTTTCTTTCTGAATAAAATAAATTTTGCAGGACATTCTACACCTCGCCATCTAGCCCCAAGCTAAATAACTAGACTTGTGTTATGGTTACAAGACAACGGATATACTACTTAAATACTTTTTCTTTTGTAAATATATACTTATAATACGAACAACCAGACTCCAGACAAATATCTAAGCATAAATACTTGCCTGAGGCGGAAATCGAACACGCAACCCTGTGTTTGACAGTCCGGCATGGTGACCATTCTACCAACTGGGTCGTTTGGGTTCTGGTTTATTACATGTACCTATATTAAGCTAGTACAAGTGTATATGTGCATGTGCAAAGTGCATGAATGACCACGACAAGACTTGTTGTGGTTTTTTGACGTCTAAATATACTTAATTTTGGTTATTTAGACATAGGTGACCAAAGGGCTGGCTGCTACTTTGGTTATTTAGACATAGGTGACCAAAGGGCTGGCTGCTACTTTAGCCAACGGATCCGCATTGCCATCTAAACAGGCAATACAGCCTTTTGGGAACACTACCAAGGGAAACTTATTTAGATTTTGAATTTTATTTTTTTGTTTTATATTAGTCATTTTTATATCTCGTTTTGGCATGAGACACTTTAAATGCAGAGCAATACCGTCATGAGGTTTTGTACTCTATGGTGATACCCCACCAACAGCAGCTCGACCAATATTTCATGTTCATGCAAGATAATGGACGTGTGCACACTGTAAGGCTGGTTGTGAACGAGTTCAGCGAGTACAATATCACGGTATTAGAGTGGCCTGAGCAGTTTACCGATGTCAATTCTATTCAAGAACTTTTCACACCTTTTCAGAGTATAGAGAATTATTCCTCAGACAACGATTGATATCCCCATACTTAGTATGCCACGTTGATGTAGAGCCGTCGCTAATGCTGTAGATGGACCAATAGATGGCTTAAAAGTTACTAAGAATATTTTTTTATAAAATTGTAACGTGACAATAGATTTTTTTATCAAAACAAACTTGTTTTGTTTCTCAGTTAGGGCACTATTTTAGTTTTCATACTAAATGTCCATTTTTTTTCTGTGCCAAACCTTTTATTTCACAGCATTAAAAACAGTATAAAATTCCGCTTCTATTGACATACGACACTCAAGACAAAAACCCCAAAACAATACAATTTTTCTCCAAAAAACACTATTTTACCCGCGTTCCCTAGACTTTGTTGATGTGTGTGCTTCTCTTTTGTAAATATATACTTAAAATACGTAAAAACAAGTAAGTACAGACAAATATCTAAGCATAAATACTTGCCTGAGGCGGTAATCGAACCCGCAACCCTGTGTTTGGCAGTCCGGCATGGTGACCATTGTGCCAACTGGGTCGTCTAATGTCGGCAATGCAATGGTAGGGTAGTACCCATAACACAATATAAAGTTACTTAAACTATATAAAGTCTATAAAGTTACTTAGCTTGGGGCTAGATGGCGATGTGTGGAATGTCCTGCAATATTTATTTATTATTATTTTTTTCAAATGCAGTGTATTTAACAGGTAAATTATCCAACGTTGAGTACGTAGATGCTATGTTTGACGGGATAGATGTAACAGACCAACTACTTGAAATAAAGGTGCAAAATGGTGACGCTCGAATACCTATTCATGACACTAGAAGAAAACATTTCGTTCCTCAACCAGGACTCCACATATACGAAAAAGATAAATTCAACCTGAGACCAAGGTTATTCAAAAATCAGATTCTATTTTACAGATATTTACTATTAAAGCGCGAATTCCTTGTCGTTTCAGACAAAACATTTTTTAGGCTGTATGCTGATACTGATTTTTTTAGCATTTAGCAACGCGCCGCAATCGCGACTGAACGGAGCACCGAATATGCAGGGTGAGAGGCAGTTTGTGCACTCAAATCTTCCCATTTATCTACAAAATCAAATGTTCCTATTTATCTCTAAATCAAATGTTCCCATTTATCTCCTAAATCATTTTTTCCCATTTATCTCCAAATCAAATGTTCCCATTTATCTCCAAAATCAAATGTTCCCATTTATCTCCAAAATCATTTTTTCCCATTTATCTCCAAAATCAAATGTTCCCATTTATCTCCAAAATCAAGTGATCCCATTTACTTCCAAAACGGCGGGACCGACGTTTTGTCTTAAGCTGGGTACTCATTAGCGAGCTGTAACCGTAACCGTTGCATGCACTGTACCATAAAAACATAGTGTGTACGTGGTTCGCTAACCTGCTGCGAGCGGTACACGAGCGACTCGCAGCGAGCCGACGATTGTCGGTTTATGCCGCGAATCAAAGGGCACTCGCAGTGCGCTCGTGGACGTCAAGAGGAGAGATTCTAGCCGCTGCGAACGCCGTCATAAGTGAATGGTCAGAGGATAAATGAATAGAATAGAATATAATTTATAATGACCAGTAATTTCTTGATTTTTCAACATGATAAGTAGATCACTTCTTTTCCGATACATTCGACGAATTCAACATCTTCGTGGCCGTTTATGATTATCGAGTAAGACACATATATATTATAGATAATTACGTATGCTGCACAAGCGAGAGACACTTCGTCCGACATAGTGGACCTACAAACCAACACTGCGCAAATCCCGCTTGTCAGTGGCTTTGTCGTACACACTAGTTTTGGGGCAACACTACTGACAACCAGAGCGTTTTCGTAGCCCAAAAGAAATGCATAAGGTCTATGTTTGGCTTGATGCCAGACGATGCGTGTGAACCTTATTTCCTAAAATTTTAACACTTCCATCGTTGTACATAAGTGAGATAGCTAATTTCGTTAAAACTATCCCCCACTACTTTACAATTAAACTTACAGGAAGCAGACGTCAAGATAGGTACTTTGGGGACAACCAATAAGTGCAAAGGTCTTCTTAAGAGAATGAGTGTAAACTGCATGGCACCTATCATCTTTAATAAAATACCAGAATTAATTTGATCTTTCAATGATAGGTACTAAAGATATGATACTATGGTTTAGAGCTGCACTCAATGGCTATCTTGCTAAAAAGGCGTACTTTGACTTAAGGGACTTTTGAAATGATAGAAAATTGTATAATTTATATTTAAAAACTGAGCAATTTGCTGCACTCTCGAGGTGCAATTCTGTTCATCACTCCGAAGATCCTCATCAGGCCTTCATTCAATTTTTATGGGACCACCTCTGAGTTATCCCCTTTCATACAAAAAAAAGATTTTTCCAAATCGGTCCAGGCGTTTTCGAGTAATCGGCGAACATACATAAAAAAAAATATATATATATACGCGACGAATTGAGAACCTCTTTTTTTGAAGTCGGTTAAAAATGACTGGACACAATTAATGATAATTTGACATTAAAATTATATGAGCCATTTTTTTTCGACATTTGTATATTTAATTGACACTATTAATATTTTGACATTCAATTTTGTGAGACAGTTTCACATGATTAGGAAAAATTCTTATTTTTATTATGAATAACCTTTGTAGGTTGTAACGAAACGGAAGGTTCCGTTACAAGTTTAAAGAAAAATTTAGAAAAGCTAAAAAAAAAAAAAAGAGAGAAAGAAATCTTAAGAAGTTGAAGTTGAAGAGGGTCGGTCCGTCAGTCCAGCCCTACCTGATAGACCTAACGGCTCAATACCCTCAACAATAAAATACAAGAAAAAAAGATTAACAATTATAATTAAAAAAGGATAAATAAATACTACATTAAAAAATAAAAAAAGAACACTTAGCTAGGTCAGTGCAGAGGTATTCGATAACTGTAGAGGTATACTGCGCTCTCCTTTATTGTCTGTTTAAATTATGGTCATAACCAACTCCACCCCTTTCTTGCTCCTTGGTCATCAAGTTTATACACGCCAAATCAACGCGTTGTTGTATAGAATCGTCCGTAATAACGTAGGATTAGCAAGAAAGTGCGTTAATCTCGTCGTCGTCGGTGTATAAACACACACTATACAATCGCATCCAATGCACTCAGCTAAAATTCTTTCGTAAAACTCCGCACCACAGCCAGAACTGACTTAGTTAGTACAAAAACAGATAAATCTCCAACAGGAACCAATAAATTTTTTTATTATTCTGTAATTAATTTTTAAAAGTAATGTGCCAGTTTTCCAAAATTTTCTTCAATGACATTGTCAGCCTTCAAAGTTCGAAATATCAAAATTTCTTGATGGACAGTAAAAAAAAGGTTTTAAAATAATCAAAAGAAATAGGATACATTACAAAGAAATGTATAAAAAAATGAGTTAATGAGATGATGGAATTAGGGGTGGCATTATAGATGCCACAAGGTATATTTCGCAACCTAGTATTGACCTTAACCCGTTTTATACAACACATGTTGAATTTATAATGTATATTATATTATTTATATGTATTATAGTATTGACCTAAATTTTAAAATAATAATTAGAAATGTACCAATGAAATTTCATATGCCGAAAAGGCGAATCATGGCTGTACCTACATATTTTCTACCACTGTGAACCATCATTGTTAAACCATGTTTTATGAAATAAATGAATATGAATAGAAGCTCGTTACTGTATCTGTTTGGTTACAGTTACAGCTCGCAAAATGAGTACGCTCGGTGAAAGCGTATTAGCGACATCGTGAGCCTAAACTGTTACAAGCGTACACACTAGAACATCGTATCACGCATGTTACGGTTACAGCACGCTAATGAGTACCCGGCTTTATGTGTAAACAATTTTAGGGTTCCATACCCAAAGGTTAAAAACAGGACCCTATAATTAAGACTCCACTGTCCGTCTGTCTATCACCAGACTTGTATCTCATGAACCGTGATAGCTAGATAGTCGAAATTTTCACAGATTATGTACTTATATCTGTTGATGCTATAACATCAAATATACCTAATGGTACAGTACCCTCCTGGTTAAGTCCAACTGGCGCTTGGCCGTTTTTTTTTTAATAAATAGATTCATACTGTGTTTAGACACAGTATAGGAATCGTATAGTATAATATAGTTGACCCTTAGCGGTATAAAATCTTTATGTATAACTAGCGACTTCGCACCCCGGCTTCGCACGGCTGTATTATACATGTATTATATCTAAAAACCTTCCTCTTGAATCACTCTATCTATTTAAAAAAAACCGCATCAAAATCCGTTGCGTCGTTTTAAAGATCTAAGCATACAAAGGGAAATAGGGACAGAAAAAGCGACTTTGTTTTATACTATGTAGTGATAGTGATGTAGTGATGATAGTGATAGTGATGCGTAAACATTTTTCTAAAGTCTCGTAAGTGTTAAAACACAGATTGTTTATTTTTGTTAATATGTTTTAGGTTATATGAGTTAATGAAACAAGCTATTTACCAGGCCAGAAACAAGATGATCATAATGCAGAATTATAGGGAAAAGTATCGGAATTCATCTCTCTACAAGATGGGATTTTTAATGAGTAAAACCGATAACGCGTGTAAGACATTCTCTAAATTTTCTTACAGAGCATATAAGATTTGTCATTTGTCGAGGCAGAAAGCACTGGGAAGGGTATATTTATATGATATAGTGTCCTGCGAAGAGAGGTTAATAAATCTTTGGTTCCAAGTAGATCTTCTTATAGATGTGTTAGAGAAGAATGATCTTATATGCAAAAAAGTACTTAAGCAACACACTTCGAAGAGGCTACAGATGTGGAAATTTGAAGATTAAGCTTTTTATGATATTACTAAAAACGGTATTTTAAAAACCACGGTATTAGTAACAAATAAACAAATGAATTGTTTTTCAGATTAACAATAAAGCAAATATTTATCTAATTATCTGTTTCAAAGTAGTTTTCCCTATTGTTGCTAAATATTTAGTTTTTGATTAAGGTGGCGGCTGGCACTTATTATTACCTTACGAGATCTTAGACGGTTTTTTTTATTTACATACAGACCCTCCATAGTCCTAATCCTCACTTGTATTATAAATCCGAAAGTATGTTATTATTTATACTATGTTTCTTCACGATCAAAAGTCTGAACTGATTTAGATGAAAATCGCCCTTTGTTAGTTTAGAAGTTTAAAATATAGAAGGATACTTTTGATTACAAATTCTCGCGGGATCGGGATTTACGCGGGTTAAAGTTACCGCAGGGTGCAGCTGGTTTAAACATAAGATTTAAACTATTAATAAAATACCACCGCACAATGGCCCAAATAATAAGGCTAAGTGCGGAAACAGCCCCGTAAAACTAAACTAAACTGAACCACCTGGGCAAGTTTCTTCATGCGGGATTATCCCAAAAGTCTGCCCCCCAATCGATAGCAATAGTCTGGAAATTGGAATCAGTTCTTTTCCATCCCAAGGTTGCCTGGAAGAAATCGCTTTCAGCGACAATGCCGCCCATTTGTGCAACTTATACTCTCCAGCCATTACTTTGCTTTGTGTAGTCAAATTTCTTTATTTCTTTCGATGCTTACGTATATATACATTGATCACTTGAAATCGTCTTAAAAACTAAGTTAGGATGTGTGCCTTCGGAACGCGTCCACCAATCCACCAATCGTGTTGTATGTGTTGTATCTGGCCCTTTGAGAAGAGGCCGTCAGCCCTACGGGCCCTCGATGCCTCAATGAGGCGTCCTATCGCACTTTTCCATACAAAAAAGAAATAGCTCTTTTCGTTCGATCGGAATGTGCGAGTGAAAGCACAGAGCACAGCTAGTGATAAAAATAACGATTACTTTTTAAGTATCATAAAATGATTATATGCAACATTAATATCAACAAATTATAAAAGTGACGATAACTAAAGTGGTAACGATGAAAACGTATTTCCTGTTACTTTATTATGGGGTAAGTTGAACAAAATAATACCTACTTACGTTTGTAGTACAACCCAACGATGAAGTGTACCTTCGAGACAAACACCCAAAGGAAGTGAGTCAAAGAGCAAGGATATTTTTTATACCATATTTAGATTATTACTAGCAGCGCTCCACGATTTCACCCGCGTAACTACCGATCCCGTGGGAATATCGGGATAAAAGGTAGCTTGATACTTCGAATGAATCAATCTATTCTATCATACCAAGTTTCATCAAAATCGGTCCAGCAGTTTTGGAGCCTAATCAATACAAACAGTCATTCAAATCTTTCCTCTTTTCATAATATTATCTTTCTTCTCTATATCCTATCCTACTAATCCTACTAATATTATAAATGTGAAAGTTTGTGTGTGTGTGTATGTATGTTTGTTACTCCTTCACGCAAAAACTACTGGACCGATTGCAATGAAACTCGGTATATAGATAGCTGTAGACCTGGATTAACACATAGGCTACTTTTATCCTGATATTCTCACGAGATCGGGATTTACGCGGGTGAAACCGCGGGGCGCAGCTAGTATAATATAAAAATGAATCGCTGAATGTGTTGCTAAGCTCAAATCTCGAGAACAGCTGAACCGATTTCGCTCATTCTTTTTTTTGTTGTGTTTGTTAATGTCAGGAGAAGGTTCTTATGAAAGAAAAAAATAAGAAAATTGCATAGGAAATTATTACGCGGGTAAAACCGCGGGGTGCAGCTAGTAAGATTGATATATATTACTACTATACAGGGTGATTTTTTTATGTGGGCCTTCAGGGCTATATCCTAAACTATAAGAGATAGCGAAAAATGCTGAAAGGAGTTGCGTGCCCGATTTTGACAAAAACTAAAACTGCATCATTAGATTTTTGAAAAAGTCATTACCCTAGCCGGGAATCGAACCTGTTGATTTTGCAAAAAAATAATCATAAATAATCAATCAATCATAATGTTTGTTTCCAGAAATTGATCTCTATCAGCAACACTATCGATTGGTATAAAAATATAGGATGATTATTTTTTTGCAAAATCAATAGGTTCTATTCCCGGCTAGGGTAATGACTTTTTCAAAAATCTAATGATGCAGTTTTAGGTTTTGTCAAAATCGGGCACGCAACTCCTTTCAGCATTTTTCGCTATCTCTCATAGTTTAGGATATAGCCCTGAAGGCCCACATAAAAAAATCACCCTGTATATATTATTACTATATATAGAGAAGTATAGATAGATTATCAGTCAGGATTTTGAATTTTATATTTATGGATAAGTTGTTCTAGGTTATGTTCGAGTGCTTTGCCGAAAAGACCAGTTCGAATGAAGACTACGACTTAACAAATATATTTATGCCAAGTTTCCGTAATGACAGTGATACTTTACCCAATATACCTGGAGTGTTTTACAAAAATGTCACGGTTGATGTTGAAAAACTAGACATCGGTAAAATGAGAAAGAAACTTGAAAATATGATGCAGACTCAGGTGAAGTACAATCCACGACCAAAAGTCTCTGCCAACCGTAAAGTTTACAATCCTGTGCAGCAATATTTGAACATTATAAGAACGTAACCTGTGGATCGAACCCACGTCGGTTGGTGTAACGGGTGGCGGCTTATACCACTCAGACAACTAAAGACATAGCTAACATGTTGAAAATAATAATCACACTGAGTACTTTTAATTCAAGTATTTATGTTTGTGTGTAACGTCTATTAGAAGAAGGTCGTAACTCCAATACTTGTAGATAGTATTATTGTTGCAAACTGATCATTTACTTATGACCCATACCGTACATATATTTTTAGGGCTCCGTACCCAGAGGGTAAAAATGGGACCTACTAAAACTCCACTGTCCGTTTGTCCGTCACTCATGAACCGTGCTAGACAGTTTAAAATTTCACAGATGATGTAGGTAGGTATTTCTTAAGTCGCTTTAACAACAATCTAATATATATAAATTACTAGCTGTCCCGGCAAACGTTGTTTTGCTATTTACAAAAAAAAAACAAAAAAAAAATAGATGTTGGCCGATTCTCAGACCTACTGAATATGCTCACATTTCATGAGAATCGGTCGAGCCGTTTCGGAGGAGTTCAAGTTCGAACCCCGTGACACGAGAATTTTATATATATAGAGAAGATTACGTGTCACGTTGTTTGTGCGCGATGGACTCCTAAACTACTTAACCGATTTTAATCTTGGGTCATTGGGCGATGCGCACCGCGAGCGGTATGAATCGCCCAAGAGCGCGTTTTATCTTTGCACACCGTGTGCGCAGTTTGATCAAACTTGAAAGATAGGATAAGATACATCTTAATTTATCCCTATATTCCCACGGGATTGGGAGTTACGCGGGTGAAACCGCGGAGCGCAGCTAGTACTTACTAAAATCTGAATATAATGATACGAACCCTTCGTGCGCGAGTCCAACTCGCACTTGTTTTATGTGTTTTAGTAAAGTAACAAAGGAATAAAGTATTATAAAATCATATCATACATAGTATAAAACAGCAACAATCACTACATAGTAACCGGATGGACGCAGCGGATTTTGATGCGGTTTTCTTTAATAGATAGAGTGATTCAAGAGGAAGGTGTTGGTACATAAATCAAAACTAACACGCATACGGAGTCGCGGGCAACAGCTAATCACTACATAGTATAAAACAAAGTCGCTTTCTCTGTCCTTATGTCCCTATATCCCTATGTATGCTTAAATCTTTAAAACTACGCAACGGATTTTGACGCGGTTTTTTTTAATAGATAGAGTGATTCAAGAGGAAGGTTTATATGTATAATACATGATATATATATAGCCTTATATAGCCGTTCGAAGCCGGGGCGGCTCGCTAGTTAAATAATAAAAACCTAAATTAATTCAAAATATTGTAATGTTTTTTGAGATTTTTCAATTTTCGGGCGATTGTGAAGAAAAAACAAGTACAAAATTTATATTTTCATAAACTTGACATCAAATCCCATAAGGTAGTACAGATGGTTTTTCGCTAAAATAGATGTGAGTCTTTTAATTACATAAAACAGTTAAACCTGCCATATCGCGGCGCGCGGGGGAAAGGGATAGAGTCATCGCGCGGCGCGCGCGTGGGAAAGGGATAGGGTTTTTCAGGTCCTACTTCACCTTATGAGCAATGTCAATTAGGTGCACAGCCGGCGGAGATTCAAAGCCACGAGCTCGACCTTTCCCAATAAAAGCGTATTATTCCGAATAGGTTATGGATTTGGAAGATATAAAAGAAACAAGACGCCAGTCATTATACTACTCAACTTTTTCAAAAAGCTCTTACTCAACGGCCTCCGAGATGATGACGAGGACTAAGATTGCAGACCTAATGTTACAAACTATATATATGGCTAGGCACAAGTTGAAGGCGCTCGAACAGGACCCAAACTTCAGAAAAACAGATACCGGCTACCGAATTGGCTACTTATACAAAATGATGAGGAGATATTTGAAGAAATTAAGGGATATTTTCAAAATTATAAAGGACAACCACTTTAAATGTACAAAACTGTAAGCATACCTACCTATTATAAGTTATGTTTTATCTATACTTCTATACCTACTAACTAATATTATAAACAGGATTTTTATTGACATTTTAGTTATTTAGGCGCGTTATGAAAAAAATATGAGAGTGAAGATGCGCGCGCATCACTGTAACAGAATAGTCACAGGTTGAAGCTGCGTAACACAAAAGTAACCAAACGGACTTATAACTTCTAGAAGTATAACTTCTCACGCGCGTACATGAGTACACGCAACCAGTTTTGGAACGAAAGTTCCTTATCGCGCGTTGCGAAAGGGGGTAAGACGGAAAAAATTAAGACCAAAAGTTGTAACGACACTTTTTGCTATAGTTTTAAGCCGGGCTTGCGCGTGTTTCTCTGTCTCTCTCTCTCTCATAGAAAGCAAGCCAGTTATTTTCGTTTCGTCTTTCTATTTCGCATTGAACAGTGTGGTGTCGCGACGATTATTTACAAAAAAATATATTATAATTCCTTCACTCTCAAGTTTTTTGAAGTGAAAACTTCTTTAGCGGTGTTGGGCACTTTTTCTGTAATGGGTATAAAATTTTAAACTCGCGTCAGGACACGTGACCTGATCGAAAAAGCGTAAGACGGATGGAGAGTAGACAGCTATCCCCTCTCTACGGCGCGGCGAAAATGTATGCCTGGGCCTACTGTTTTTAATTTGGCTGTGAGTGTAGTTTATTGGTGAGGCGGATACATTTATTTGGTACTTTTTCAATAGGTAAGTACACAAACAATAATTAGTTTTAAAAAGGGGAAGTAAAGTCTGTAGGATCTGGAAACTTGACTTCTTTTGTTTTTCATAATATATGTCGGGTGTCATATTCGTGGTAATTGTTTCAAGAATAGACTGGATGTTTATCACTATGATTGAGCGATATTTGTTCTTATTCATTTTATAATAGAAAACTTTTGTCCACAAAATATCAACTACGAAAAAGGATAGCTAGCTTTCGAGTACCTACTCAAAGTCAAGGTGCCTTGCAGATTGGCAAGTGCGAGAGAAACAAAAATTTAAAAAATACGCTTTCATTTATGAGATCTAGATTCCGACTGCGGGCCGCATCATTATGATTCGCGGGCCGTATGTTTGACATGACTGTTCTAGAGTGTTGCAGGCTCGCGTACCAAGTACACACTATGTTTTTAGTAACAGTCAGTTACGTGCAACGTTACGGGTTCAGAAATGAGTACGTGTACACCCAGAACCATTTTGCTCCATTTCAAATAATACCTTCAAATATTTGTAATATTGACCTTTTTGAGCGTGATCACATAAAAAAAACAACCGCATGAGTTTCTTGTGCCTTCTTCTCATTGGTGGGCGCGTTCCGAAGGCACACATCCTAACTTAGTTTTTAAGACGATTCCAAGTGATCAATGTATAAATACATAAGCATCGAAAGGAATAAAGAAATTTGACTTTGCCTGATTGTACTCGTATGTAACGGTACCACATGAGAAATATCTCTGCTCATGTGACGGTACTACTTGTACCTATACGGGCTGTTTTCCACAACTACATCTCTTTACTTGGGTCATTTTGCGTGCGGTTACAGTAGGCTACAGGGGTCCTTCACCATCGCCTAACTACCACTTTGCCGATGTTCGAAATCGGTCCAGTCGTTTGAACGTGAAGAGGGGAACAAACAACCAAATAAATAAATAAATAAACTTTCGGATTATATTAGTTTTTCGGATAATATTAGTTTTTTCGGCGGACCGTTTCATGGACGTCCCGATAGGGGTGAAGACTTTGGGATCTTGGGGTTCCGAAGCCTCTGCTTTTTAGGGACCTCGACGCGCGTCTTGTCGATGTGTCTGGTGATCGGAGGGCTGGTGGCCTGGTGGCTTTTTAGGTCAGTCTGGCCACCCAGAGGGGAAACGTTGCCAGCCTTCTCGGAACGATCGCGATGCCTCGGGGAGACGTGCTTGAGGATTTATTTTATTTAGTTTTCTTTCTTAAGTTTTAATTGATTATTATGGTTCTCTTATATATGTAATTTTAATAATATTTTTTACAAGTTAGGATTAGGATTAGTAGCAAATTGTAAGATTAATTCAGTCGGCTGCATAATTGCAGACCCACCGTAGAGCTCTAAAACGGCTGTTATAAGAATGTTTTCAACACAAGCAAGGTTCTAGACACCTCCTTCAGTTGAAGTTTAAAGTCTTCTAACTCATTAATTAAGCAAACAAAAATTATTAGAATGAAAACATTCCAATAGTAGTAAATTTCGAACTCTACCGGGGGCTGCAATTATGCAGCCGATTGTATCTACTTAAAATGTTGTTTTCGAATTTTCAGATACTACGACTGGGCAAAAGCTAATTGGATGACAGAAAAAACAGTAATCTTGTATACGAAAGCTTTGAAGCTGCACAATGACTTCCTGTACATGTGGTGGGTCATGATCAAAGTGGACAGATTGTACATGGAAGCTATGAACCTAAAGCCTGACCTACCGAAGTCATTAAAGAAAACAGCTGGTATAACTGACGATGAAAAAGACGAGTTTCAATCTAAAAAATCTAAAAAAAAACACGACCAGGGGGCATAGTGCAAATATTTTTGTTATAACTACCATGACTAATGACATGGTAGTTATAACTACCATGACTAATGACATGGTAGTTATAACAAAAATATTTGCACTAGTAGTAAAGACTTGTTTAATCATTTAGTATAAGTACCAACTCAGAGTAAAGGTTACTGGATACTTCTCCATACAAACTTTTTACGCGACTGTGTTATTTCTGGATATTGAATGATCATTATCCAGAAATAACACAGTCGCGTAAAAAGTTACTGGATACTTCTCCATACAAACTTTTTACGCGACTGTGTTATTTCTGGATATTGAATGATCATTATCCAGAAATAACACAGTCGCGTAAAAAGTTACTGGATACTTCTCCATACAAACTTTTTACGCGACTGTGTTATTTCTGGATAATGAATGATCATTATCCAGAAATAACACAGTCGCGTAAAAAGTTACTGGATACTTCTCCATACAAACTTTTTACGCGACTGTGTTATTTCTGGATAATGAATGATCATTATTCAGAAATAACACAGTCGCGTAAATAGTTTACTCTGAGTTGGTACTTATACTAAATGATTTAACAAGTCTTTATTTGGATCCATAACACGTCACCATATTTTAGATATATAGGTAAATAATTAATTTGATGAAAAAATAAATATTACAGAATAAACTTACTTTTATTTTAGTTTAAAAGTAAGTCTACACTCGGAGTTTGATTCCTTATTTGCAATAGCAAAATAATGCAAGCGGCATTCAATATAGTTCATTTGGAACTTACTTCACCGCAGGTGGGTATGGACTAGAGCATTTACTAGTAACAAAATATCAAGCATTATAGTGACTCAAACCAAACTTGGAACATTTGCCTGTAGTGTACCATTCGTAAGAACGTTACATTACATTGAAAATTAAATATGCTCGAGGAAATGCTTTATCTATGCTGACCACTAATAGGTATGGAACCCTAAAACTTCAGTAAATTAAATTCACATTTATGTAGGTACCTAGGAATTAATTAACACGTGATTGTTTTATTGAATTCACTGATTACTTTCGTGCATTTTATGAAGGCTGAACAAATGTTTATTTTTATAATATTAACAATAAGTAAGTACTATTTCCTTTGATATACCATACTATGTTTGTTTCCAGTTATTTAATTCCATCAGCAACACTATCCATCGATATAAAAATATTGGGTGAATATTTTTTGCAGGTTCGATTCCTGACTAGGGATCTACAGCCCACTCTTAACTATTGTCAAATCCATAAATAGATTAGATCCCACTCTTAATAAACTAACTGGGAATTAGAATGAAATAGTCGGTTAGGATAATGAATTTTTAAAAAATGTAATGATTCATTTTTTAATTTCTATTTTAGCATGTTTACTTGCAGGTGTTAACGAAGTAAGTGCATTCGATCTAAGTCCTGGCAAGCCGTTGCCTCACGCCGACATTCTCCAAACGATAATCAAATCTCAGTTCGGCAACGGGTCCGAATCCAGCGGCCTCTTAAACCATTACTTGGACGGCGATGATTCCGCAACAGACGCAGAAGACATCAACGTTAACATTCTGGATATTACATCACTCAGAGAACTAATTAATGTCTTCAAGAAACAATACGAGAAAAACGTAACCGATGCGCAGGCACGTAGAAATGCGAAACTAAAGGCAGAGAGGCGGAATTTGCCACATGCTATAAACAACACGATTGCTAAAGTAGTGATACCTAAAGCATTCACCATGATGCAGCAGTCCGTATACGCTACCAGATATAGATTGCAGGACACTAATTTCTACAGGAATCGATATAAAGATGACACAGCATACAATATTGCAATATTAGTCGCATCCATGGACCAGATTATAATGAAAATGGATAATTTATACCGCGAAATGCAAGAACTTCTAAAAGAAAAAACGCATTTTCTTTGGTACCTGATTATATACGAGAAATTATTATCAATGAATATTGATGTCGGTTATATGGCCCGACGAATCTGGGCCCTCCATAATGAGTACATGGGAAGTATGTATGGTGAGGACCCGGAAGACGAAGGTGTGGACACTAGGCCTGACGTATCAACGCACTCGCCAGGCGAAGGGCCAGGGGGGCCACCTATGCCAGGAGGGCCGGGTGGCCCACCCATGCAAGGAGGGCCGGGTGGCCCACCCATGCAAGGAGGGCCGGGTGGCCCACCCATGCAAGGAGGGCCGGGTGGCCCACCCATGCAAGGAGGGCCGGGTGGCCCACCCATGCAAGGAGGGCCGGGTGGCCCACCCATGCAAGGAGGGCCGGGTGGCCCACCCATGCAGGGAGGGGGGCCACCAATGAGAGAGGGCCCACCAATAGCAGGCGATGGGCTCCCAGATTGGCAGAAGGTTAAAGGAGTGGCGGATCGATAATTTTGTTAGGGTATCCAATCAAAAAATGTAAAATAAATAAAAATAAACTAAGAAATAATACATAGGGAATAAGAAAAAAATTAATTACCCATTTAAATTTTAAGTACTTACCCCCAGGACGTCACTAAAAATATATACATAATGAAGATGTATTTTTTTTATAAATTCGGATTTATTTTTCCGAGATATGACAACAGCATTATTCACTCTAATGGAATGAATCACTCTAACTATTATTATAGTAGATCAGTCATGTCAAACATACGGCCCGCGGTCGGAATCTAGATCACAAAAATTTGCAAGTGACCAATCTGCAAGGCACCCTTGACTTTGAGCTATCCTTTACCGTAGTTCGTAGATATTTATGTGAATAAATATTTTCTATTAAGAAAATGAATTTTTTATCACAGTTGCTCATGAAGTGGATCTTATTAAACCGCGTTTAGGCTCATAATGCAACGTATTATACACGCGTGCGATAAAAAAAAATCCAACTAGTGCTAAAATAATACGTCATCCCGATATGTCAAATACGTATCTTACTGCTAATGACATATAGTAGATGAAACATTCTTAAGGACATCGTTCAAATCGTACCCAAAACTTAAGGTGCCGGCCAGAAAAAAATATGTTTCTATCTTGTAGAGAATAACATTTTAAACAATGTTTACTAAGGCAACAAAGAGCTACGATCAACCATCGTTGAGTTATTTTACATTGAAAACCCAAAAAAATGCATTTTGTAGAGATCCGTTTGACCGCCTCTATGGAATGATCAACTTTCCACACTTGTATCGCAATGTACTATTAAAGAACAAATATCGCTAAGTGATAACCATCTTCAGTAATAAATATCACGAATAGGATACCTGACATAAATGACTAATATTATAAAGAGTAAAGATTTTTTGTTCGTTTGTTTGTAACAAATAGGCTCCGAAACTACTGGACCGATTTAGATGAAACTTGGTATGAGGATACATTGATTCATCGACAGTAACATAGGCTACTTTTTATCCCGACATTCCCACGGGATCGGGAGTTACACTGGTGAAACCGCGGAGCGCAGCTAGTAAATGATATTATGAAAAACAAAAAAGTATTTTTTCCGTATCCTACAGATAAATTTCCTTCTCTTTTTTAGGGTTCCGTACCACAAAAGGTATTATTACACTAATTATTGTTATTTTTACCTTCCTATTGAAAAAGTGCCAAATAAATGTATCTACCTCATCCAAATTTACTTAATTTACAGACTGACAAGAAAGTGATCTTATAAGGGTTCCTTTTTTACATTTTGAAGTACGGAAAATTATTATTCTATATCTGGCCCGCTAACACATCTGCAATTTTCGAAATGGCCCTTTGGAAAATCGAGTTTGACACCCCTGTAGTAGATTATACAACAAGTGAAAAAAAAGGTAATTTAATTCGAGGGACTAAGTTGGATCCCGAGAGCAGCGAAGGATTCTATAGTTGAATCCCGAGCGTAGCGAGGGATTCAAGATTAGAATCCTGAGCGGAGCGAGAGATACAAGATTAGAATCCTGAGCGGAGCGAGAGATACAAGGACCGAGATAAATTATTTTTTTCACTAGTTGTGTACTCTACTTTTTACCATTGACTGCGAGAAAATAAATTTAGAAATGGTTCAAGAGATTGTGTTTCACTTTCGTTACTGGAAGAACTCATTTTAAAATATTTATGTTATTAGATGTTTCAATAACTTAAAACAACCACGATAACAGATAGAAAAGAAAAAATTTAATTGTATATAATATTTTTAAGTTTTATTCTATTTAATTATTGAATTGTATTCCATGTCATTCCATGTCATACTCCCATTGTCGTGCTCTACTATAATAGCTGCTTTATTTCGAAATTATTCCGGAGTCAGTGTCTCATTTTCGTCACTGGAACCACTCATTTTATTATATTATTTATGTTATTCGATTTTTCAATCAGATAGAAAAAAATCTAAATTGGCGGTATACTTTTTTTTAAATTTAATATTCCATCCAGCCAGTACGTTCTTTCAGCACTAATTTCAGTACGTTTTTTTTATAAGTCCATATTAGGGAGTTTTGGCGGGAACGAGCCAACAACATGTCGTGCTGCAGTTTTATTTACACGAAACTTAGTTGTAAACCGAGTTAAATTGTATAATTCCGGTGGAAAGTTATCTAATTTAGTTCTGTGAAAGTGCACAAGTGTAGTGAAAGTAAAAATAAGTGTCAAACATGGACTTTTCTCGTTGCCTCCAAAATCTCCTACAAGGTTATAGTAAAGTAGCCACCGCTTTACTATGACCCCTGACTTGACAAACTGTGACTTGACGACTTGACCATCTTGAAACACTTTGAGCCCGATTTCTGTAAATCGGGCCATAACTTGATGCAAAATATTACTTGATACTGGCTATATGCACAAACCGTGCGAAGCCATAACTGAAGAAAAAAAAAAGTCCATATTATTTCGTATATCCGTGCATGTTCCAAATTCAAAATGATTTTATTCACTCAGTGAGTAAAAGAGCGTTTTATTCACTGTTATCGATGAATAAAATGCCCCTTTTCGAGTGGCAATGGTAAAAAATCTATTATTTAATAGCTGCCGGATTGTTTTTGTAATATAACCAGCGGTCCCGGCAAACGTTGTGCCCTATAAAAATTTAAAAAATAAGGGGAAAAATAGATGTTTAATTCTCAGACCTAACGAAAAAAAATTATACAAATCGGTTCAGCCATTGACGTGGCAATTGGTAACTAACATCGCGACATGAGAATTTTATATTTATAGGCATATATAAGTACATATAATTGTTCTCATGATGCTTTCCAGACTGCTATCCCGACAAAAGGGTTCTGGGTGATGAAATTTTCGAATTATATAGAGTGATCGCACTCACCCGTGTTCGTTATCTGGTATCTTCCCTAGTCCGCTCCGCTGTTGAGGGGTTGAGATATCATATTATCTGGATAAGCTGGGGGGTTCTGCTTCGCGTTCTGTAAGTTTAAAATACCAATGAGGCTACGATACTCAGTGCCACTAAGCGGAGGGTCACCACTGACCACTATGTGCAGTCAGGGTGACTTCTTTTATCTTAAGATGTCTATAATACATTAATGGATAATTTGATATATACCTATGGCTGACAGTGCTGACACCTTCATGCCATCTGATTCCATTTGGTCCTAGTAATACTTTAAGATGTCTATAATACATTAATAATACATTAATGGATAATTTGATATACCTACCTATGGCTGACACCTTCATGCCATCTGATTCCATTTGGTCCTAGTAATACTTTAAGATGTCTATAATACATTAATGGATAATTTGATATACCTATGGCTGACACCTTCATGCCATCTGATTCTATTTGGTCCTAGTAATACTTAATATGCAGTTAATACTTAATAATAGTATAAACCCAGTGCGGCGTCACTATTCTTAAGCCACTCTCGTCCCTGTTGCCCCCTTGCTGTTATTTACTCAGCTGATTAAGGTGGCCCAGTTTGAGAGTTGGCGAGTCTCCGCCTGCCACTTTTACATGTTTGTTGAACATTGTTACGGCAGGTGCCATAGTACACATAGTTCTTTAGGATCCAGTCCACTACCATCCCATTCCCAACACAATAGCCCAAGTACTCGTTTTCTCCTGTAGTTTATCAATAGTTCTAATCAAACCGGAGGTTGTCCTTGGCTGCATTTTATAGTGCAGACAGGGATAATCGCCGCATGATGATGTCCACATCATACTTTACCAACTTGTTATTGTAAAGGGCCTCTACGAGTTGACTTCTTCGGCCCCACGCATGCCTTCCAAAGGTCCGGGACTCCATAATCCCGTGATATAGGGCATATAACAAACAAAACAAATTGTAATACTTACCTAGTCTACTATATATCTAATATAGATAACTTTATGTGAAGAAGACTCGTAGTACTTTACTGCTTATTGATTAGTTATTTATAAAACACTTCACAAACAACAGGACACTATTATTAAATAAAAGTTTTTAAAGTCTACGTTCAACTTCAACTATTTTTCAAGAGCGGAAAATAATTTCATACTCACTGACAAGTCAAGAAAATAGGCGGGCTGTCATAGTAAGCTGGGTTGTCTATGGAATTGAGTTTTGGCAGGAACGAGCCAACAAATGTGCTGCAGTTTTATTTACACGAAACTTAGTTGTAAGCTGAGTTGAATTGTATAATTCTGGTGAAATGTTTACCAATTTAGTACCGTAAAAGCGCACAAGTGTACATAGTGAAAGTAAAAATCAATGTTAAACATGGACTTTTTTCGTTGCCTCCAAAAGTGGTCCGGACATTTAGTATGGGATCTAGGCATAGTGTTTTTTTTTGTATCCTTAGAGGGCATTACGGCGAACAAATACCTAATGCCTTCGTAAATTCACTGATTTCTGAAAATCGGGCAATACATAATTTGATAAGTACAAAATATTACTTGACGCTGGCTATATGCAAAAACCATGCGAAGCCATAATTGAAAATAAAAAAATATTGCGAATCGACGCGACAATAGCCTCACGGAACTTATCTTGAAAATTAAATTATTTTACAGCAGAAATAATGCCTTCAACCGCAGTTCTGAACTGGTTTCAATGTAGGATTATTCTTCCTTGTACGAAATTATATTCGATGGCGGAATTTTTATTTAAAAAAATGAAACACACGAAACTTTAAAAGGAAGAAATCATTTATTTACTAATTTCATAAATACATACACACATACTTAACAAACATACTGACATAGAAAAACTATAATTAATTATTATAAGTACATACATTTCTAAGACACTTTTTTTTACAACTCTATTAAATCACTAGGTACGAATTTTGAAACCCAACTAACATTATTTATGCTTTTTTTGTTCTCGCTTCAAAATGAAAAGGCTCGACCGATTCGGATGAAAGTTTTTCAGGATATTCCTATGGGTTCGGTACGTACATACGCGGGTGTAACCGCGGGGCGCAGATAGTGTTGTACGTACAAGGTTTTTATTTCTATGTAATAACACTTACTTCCTACAAATAAATAGAAAATTATCTCTTAAAAAAATCTTATTTAGAAACCATAATAAATATACTTAGTACATAAGAGGAAGTAGCTTAGGAAGCAAATAAACAGTTCATTCAATCATTCTTTCTTTAAAAGGTGAACTTTGGAAGCGAATGGAACAGTTCATTCAATCATTCTTTCTTTAAAAGGTGAACTTTGGAAGCGAATGGAACAGTTCATTCAATCATTCTTTCTTTAAAAGGTAAACTTTGGAAGCGAATGGAACAGTTCATTCAATCATTCTTTCTTTAAAAGGTGAACTTTGGAAGCGAATGGAACAGTTCATTCAATCATTCTTTCTTTAAAAGGTGAACTTTGGAAGCCAAAGGAATAGTGCATTTAATCATTCGTTCTTTATAAAGTGAACTTAGAAGCGAAAGGCCAACACGGTTCTGTCAAATGTAAACCTAGGACGCGAATGGAAGAGTTAACTCAATCATTCGTTCTGTCAATAGTAAACCTAGAAAGCGAATGAAACAGTTCATTCAATCCTTTGTTCTTTTTATGATGAACTTAGAAGCAAAAAAACAGTTCATCGAACCATTCGTTCATTCAATCATTCGTTCTACAAACATAGACAAAGAGTGAAATCCTAAAAAATAAATTAACGAAATGTTAATAGAAATATCTTAGCCTCTATAACTTACAAATATCAAAAAATGCTTCTAATACCTATAATTTCAAAATACCTATTAATACCTATTTTTGTGACTTCATCACGTAAAAACTACCGAACTGATTCCAATGAAACTTTACACATCCTAACTTAGTTTTTAAGACGTTTCAATGTGTTTCTTGTAACCATGTATTAAGCATCCAAATGAATTAACATTTTTGAATTTGAATTTATACCGATATCCACGGGATCGAGACTATAGCAAGTGAAACCGCCGGGCGCAGGTAATCAATATAAAAACGACAAAAAATCGTATAAAGAAATCTCTGAAACTTCGCATTGGTGTGGCATGGGGGTTGATTTTAGGACGTAGGCGCCCGTTACGAAAGATTTTTTGAAATTTGATCCCTATAGGGGTAAAAAGCTGATTTTTGTTATATAAATCTACTAGCTGCGCTCCGCGATTTCACCCTCGTAACTCCCGATCCTGTGGGAATATCGGGATAAATTAAGATGTAAGCTATCTTTCAAGTTGGATCAAACTGCACACGGTGTGCAAATTTGATTAAAATCGGTTAAGTAGTTTAGGAGTCCATCGCGCACAAACAACGTGACACGTAATTTATATATCTTAGATTGTAATAAAGAAGAGTTTGTATGAACACGATAATCTCTAGAAGAGGATTACATGCCAAATACATTTTTGATGGAAATTTCAGTGTCATGACATAGCTGTTTTCATCCCATTCTTAAGGTTATTTTTTTTCGGGTACCGGGTTAAACCGATGGGCGCACCTTATATTATTTAATACAAATATAACATCACTTGTTCTAAGAGATTCACATACCTACCGCATGTTTGCTACGAATTTCCGTCCACAACGCCATGTCGACAATGCAGACAGCGCCATCTAGTCTGATCACTAACAAAACAACGCAGCTTGTAATATGGGTGGTACAACGAACTAAAGAGGAAAGGGTACTGAACGCTCTTTCCATACAAACGTAGTCGACTGTTTTCTCCCTTGATAATGACACTAGAGCAAATATTTATGTTGCATAAAACTTTTAACTCCCATGACCTTGCCCCTATGTATGTATTTTACTTTTATTATTTTTTTAATCTTAATATCTATGATAATTAGAAAATGAAAAAACCAAGACATAGGGGCATAGTCATGGCAGTTATAGGTTTTAAGCAACAAATATATTTGTGCTAGTGTCATTATCCAGGGAGGAAACAGTCGACTACATTTGTATGGAGAGAGCGCCGGTACTCTTTCACCTTAATACTAATATAGATCGCCACTTTGGCGCGGTGAGTCAATCCGCTTACGACCCGGTTACGGATTCGATTCCCGCTACGGAATATTCGGCTAGGCTACTATTTGCTAGTTATGTTCCCCGATTACTCGAAAATTGCTCAACTGATTGAGATAATCCTTTTTTCATTTGAAGAAACGGCGTTGTGGACGCAGTCTCTTAACATAAAAATATTCTTACGTAATACATTTTAAATAATAATTATTGTAAACATAATTGTACTGAATTTATTGTAAAAAAAAAATACTAATTTGTAAAAAATAAAACGTAACAAATAAATTATTAACAATAATAGAACGAAATAAATAATAATCACATTTAATAATCACTTTAATAAATAACACCTATTTAAAGAGTGGGTCGTACTTAATGTGGCGGGAGTGAAAAAAAACGGGTGCGGTCTATGAGAGATGCAGTCACAGTAGAGACGTGAATTGTCTTGTTTTAATAAAAGAATTATCATTTCAATGCAAATAATGAATTATTCTTTGGTTAATCAGGGGCGCTCGATCAGTGAAATATTTCCTGGCCACTACTTAGCCACTGCACTGCAACTGCACCATCGTTGGCTTCCAATATGCTAGTATTAGGGCACAATGGGCATTGGGAGCAGGTGTACCATGGACTACACTTGCATTGCTCAATTTTTTTTATCAATGATTGTTTTGAGAAAGCTACAACAACGACCTACTTCCTTGGATTTGCCATACTATGTTTATTTCCAGGAAGTGATATCTATTAGCAACACTATCGATTGGAGAAAAATAAAAGGGATAATTTCGGAAAAAATAACAGGTTCGATAGAGTAGTGATTTTTCATAACATCTAATGACGCAGTTTCAGTTTTACTTTTTTTTTCATTCCCGCCAACTAACGCACGACACCCCACTCATAAAAAATACTTCTATAGGTAAACCATAAAAATATTTGGCAACTTCAAAATCTTTCCTCTGTAAAGTGAATGTGTGTCCACTGTCCACAATTATTTTGAAAACTACTGTACCGAATTCAATCAAAATGTTTGAATTTTTTGAAACATTGAAAAGTTTTTTCAGAGGAAAATTAGCCCATTACAGCCTGTGGTTCTCAAAGAAAACGTTTTTAGCAAATCGACCAAAATATTTTTATAAAGCAAAGCATTTTGAAATCCCTTTTTAATCAATTCACTTCCTAGAAACATTTTCTAACAAAAAGGCAAATCCAATAAAAATTACCGCGACGTGGTTCAAACTCGCGACCGTCCGCTTACTGTGCAGAAGGTCATGCATTCTTTTGGACGACTTATATCAAAAATGACAAATAGTCGGTAAATATGCATTTTTCTTAAAAAAAAAATTTTTTGGAATCAAACTCCGATTGCAGGCATCAATAAACTTGTTCCACTTATAGAAAATTAAAACAGTAGTGACATCTGTTGTCTGAAATTAGTAACAATATGAGTATTTTCCCCTTTAATTACTAAAATATCATTAATATTTGTGATAGCAGGTAATTGTGTTATTAAACTTAATTAGAAAATAAGTTAACATATTCTAGAAATATTACAAAAAATTATGGATTATAACCGGTCAACATTATAAGACATAACCGGTCAACATAATACAATATAACCATATATCAACATTATGGAACATTGTCAACATAATGAAACATAACTGGTCAACATAATGGAACATAACCAGCCAACATAATGGAACATAGCCATATAACATTATGGTACATAACCATATAATATTATGGAACATAACCACTGAACATTCCGGAACATAACCGGCCAACATAATGCAATATAACCACTCAACATAATGGTACATAACCAACCATAATTGAAACTTAACCAGTCAAAATGGTATATATCCTAATGGAGCATAACTTTTACATCCTAACTTAGTTTTTAAGAAGTTTCTATGTGATTTCATACGAATTATTCCAAATTGATTTATAAATTTTGACTTTGACAACATAATGGAACATAACAAGTCAACATAATGGAACATAACCTATCAACATAAGTATAAGGTATCACGGCACGCCAGCGCACACAGTCGGGATGTGAACCTGCGACCCTCATTGCGACTTCTGCTTCTGTGACCCCTCAGTCGCGAATATGAACGCAAACTCGGACTTCTTTTGAGCAAAAGATACGAATTCATCTGTAAGGAATAAACCATAGAATTACTAATCAAATAAAACCTTTTCACACTTGCAGCACTTTAATCACGGATTAAAACCCTAATAACCTCAACTTAAAGCAAGACTTTATTCCCAAGGGAGATAATGTTGTATGAAACTCCCAAGGGAATACAGTGATTTGAATTTGGAACGTTGAAATTCGTGTGAAAATTCTTGGTTTTAATTCTCAGCAAATAGGTTTTATTTTTAATAAGTAATTTGATTGGTCTACAAAAATCTAGCAGGCCACGATTGATGTTTATTATTTTGATTGTTACGTTAGGTCTAAGCAAATAGGTTTTGCCTATAATACCTACCAAATATTTACCATCATGCTACCATATCATTGCAATTGCACCATTTTTTTTTAAAGTGGCCAGTAAACTGGCCACCACAAGAATTAATAAAAAATTGGACTGACGGTATTTAAGTAGAGAATGCACCTCGGGATAAAGCATGTCTTCGTCTTGGCGGCTTGAACCCCTCGCTTTACTCAGGGTTCAATATGCCACCCACAACATAAGACATTGCTTTATGCCCTTGATACATAATCTACTATTAAACGTTAAAAATGAGACACACAGATAAGGCGTTACGTTGTAATAAACAATTAGAGAACTTTAATGTTTCTTTTTACTAATTATAAGCTATTTTTCTCCGTTTAAAATTAATAATTTACTCTTAATAATTCATTTATGCAAAATGTTTAAAAGTATATAAGGAGTATAATTAAACTATGTAAATAGCGGTGGCGCCATCCATGTATATAAGGGTCTTTTTGTGTGACTTTTTAGTTCGTACAGAGTATACCAAAAACTCTCTAATCTCTCTTAGGCTTAACCTAAGATATTAATAAAAATTAAAGAATTATTTTAATTTCAAATTGGATCACCTTAATTAACATTAAAGAATTTTCAAGATGTGGTAATAGGTACCATTATTTGTATGGTTTTAGGTCAATGATGGCATGGATAGGATAACCGGAGGATAATGTCCGCAAACTTAACCATAATTTTTTTGTTGGTTTCCAATCTTTTTTTTTTTAAGTAAACCCTTGGGTGCCTATGACGAACTACAATGTTTTTGTTATATACTATACCAGTAGTTTTTGCGTAAAGGAGTAACAAACATACATACACACGCACACACAAACTTTCACATTTATAATATTAGTAGGATGTAATTGTTAGTTACCATAAGTAATATATCCCTTTTCATCCAAGTCCGCGTTCCGGAATGTATTCTGAGCTTCCTCTCTACACATGGCGAGGCACCGCGTCGCTATCTCCTCGAAGCTGGCCATCGACACGCGTCCCGTGCGACTCGTGTCGTATAGCTGTCGAATAGGGACCTTATTAGACAATCATATACAGTTTTTTCACCCGCGCGTAGCTCCCGATCCCGTGGGAATATCGGGATAAAAAGTTACTGTTACTGTCAATGAATCGATGTATCCTCATACCAAGTTTCATCTAAATCGGTCCAGTAGTTTCGGAGCCTATTCGATGCAAGCAAACAATCAAATCAAAGCAAAGGAAGACGTGTTACATCTTAGGCCGCATCGTCACCTACCATCAGGTAGGTGTGATAGTGGTCAAACGCTGACCTATCATATGTAAAAAAAAAGCTATCCTCCTTATTAGTATAGATTATGAAGAGGAAAGACTTTGTTTAAAACCTTTTGTTTTTAACCGACTTCAAAAAAAAGGATGAGGTTATCAATTCGGTTGTATGTATGTTTTTTTTTTTTATTATTAGGAAATATTAGCAACGTTTTTGTTTAGCGTTTCTTACCCAATGGGTAAAACCTGGACCCTATTACTAAGAGTACACTGTCCGTCCGTCTGTCTGTCTGTCACCAGGCTGTAACTCAAGAACCGTGATAGCTAGACAGTTGAAATTTTCAGATTATGCTAGTTATAATAAATAACAGTCTCACCTTGAAGGCATAGCTGAGTAGTTGTGTGAGGGGGCCGTGTTGTAGCGCGAGGAACGCCGCGTGCAACAAGTAGTCGGGGAAGTATACTAGTCCTGAAGATGGCTGGAAACATACAGGTAAGAATATATAGAAAGATACAGGTTCGATTTATTCCTTTTTTACCCCTTTAGGGGATGAATTTCAGAGCACGTCTTCCATCTATTCTGTTAAAGAATGTTTGTGCAAAATTTGAAGTAGATTGGTTCAAGGAATCACGTTGTCCCATACAAACTTTGCCCCCCTTTTTCTACCCTAAGGGGTAGAATTTTGGAAAATCCTTTCTTATCGGATGCCGACGTCATACAAAGAACACACCCTTCAAATTTCAGGTCTCTACGATCAGCGGTTTAGAGTGTGCGTTGATCCATCAGTCAGTCATTCAGGACAATGATCAAAATGAAAAGTAGCCTATAGCCTTCCTCGATAAATAAACTGTCCAACACAAAAATATTTTTCAATTCGAACCAGTAGTTCCTGAGATTAGCGCGTTCAAACAAACAAACAAACTCTTCAGCTTTATAATATTAGTATAGATATTTATAATATCAGTATAGATACTAGCTGCGCCCCGCGGTTTCACCCACGTAACTCCCGATCCCGTGGGAATATCGGGATAAAAAGTAGCCTGTAGCCTTCTTCGATAAATGGACTATCCAACACAAAAATAATTTTTCAATTCGAACCAGCAGTTCCTGAGATTAGCGCGTTCAAACAAACAAACAAACTCTTCAGCTTTATAATATTAGTATAGATTACCTGTTCGAATATATCGAAGAGCCGTATGGATCTCGTGTCGTGTGGTATTCCGAGCCGTACACAGAAGTCGGGAGCGCTCAGCCAGTGGTGGCGAGAGTCGACCCCACCAGCTGCCAGGTGCAGCTCCAGTTGGGACTGTTCCAGTCTGAACACATACAAACATAACAACCATATTTTATATACATAGTTATATATAAACAAATTGTCCCTTGCCCCGGATGCCCCTTAAGGGGGGTCCATACGCCAACGACCTTGGTACACAGCTTATTAAATAGTGGCACCGGTCGCCTTCGTTGGTGAAAATTGTTGATTGTTACGAGTGTGTCTTATTTTTCTCAAAAGTGGTGAGATGGAATTGAAGATGAGATTTTTACCGACATTATGGTGTGATTTTGAGCCAAACATTTTCTATAGTTTTGAAGCTATCCTAAAATTAAGAATTAAAACTAGTCTAGCTTTGAAATGACAAAGAATTTTCGCCTCGTAAAAATTTCACCTACAATTCCATCTCAGCACTTTTGAGATAAACAAAACATATTCGTTACAATCAAGATATTAGTTGTAAGCGACGGGTATTTCTGGCTGCTTGCGTTTGGCAGCATAAGCAGCCTTAAACTGAAGGGTAAATCTATAAAACCCTGTCGTCATGTATGGATCGGAGTTCTGGGCCGTGAAGAAGATGGATGAGAGAAGATTGCATGCAGCGGAGATGAGAATGTTGAGATGGATGTGTGGAGTAACGAGGATGGATAAAATAAGGAATGAGTATATTAGAGGAAGCCTGAAAGTAGCACCGGTTACTGAAAAAGTAAAAGGGAACCGTTTGAGTTGGTATGGACATGTGATGAGAAGAGAGGAGACGCATGTGACTAGAAGAATGATGAGTATGAATGTAGAGGGATGGAGAGGAAGAGGACGACCTAAGAAAAGATGGATGAACTGCGTGAGACAAGACATGAGAGAGATGAATGTGATGACGACAATAGGAGTGATTGAAAGACGCGCCGACCACAAATAAATTGGGGTAAGGGCAGGAAGATGATGAGTCACATATAAGCAAATTGGTTCCTTTACAGTTTTCCAATAATGATTTAAAAAGTCGCAAATTTTTATTATAAACCTTAAATTTTTTATCTTTTTCCGAATGAATTGAAAAACAATGCATTTTTCTTCATTCATTTGAATTTGTCGCATGAAAACAGTCGCCACACGGATATATTTGAAAGCTCACTCCACGGAGGATATTTGTATTTTTTTATTCATGTGGATATTTTTTCCAATATGCTGCTCTGCAAGTAGACGCTGTGACGTCACACTCGGGAGCGTCGTATAGTTATTGTTAACCCATTAACTAACATTTGCAACATATTCCATATTCCGATAATTCTTCATTGGTGGCGCTTTTTGTTAACTAACCTATCAAATTTTCATACCGATATCTTTGAATGAAATTAATTTTAAACAAAGCAATCCTTTGTTTCATTTATAATTTGTAGGGTTCCGTACCCAAAGGGTAAAACGGGACCCTTTTACTAATGCTCTACTGTTAGTCTGTCTGTCATCAGGCTGTATCTCATGAACCGTGATAGCTATACAGTTGACATTTTCACATATGGTATATTTATAATAATAGAATATAATGGCACCTTTACGGCAACTTTCGTGTGCGGGTTCGACTCGCACTTGGCCGGTTTTTATCAGGGTTCGAGGATATTATATCAATGGATATATAAGTATCATGATATATATCCGATATATATCAAATGGTTTTTTGTGATATATATCAATACAAAAATTGTTTAAAACTTTGATGAAAATAAGTCATGTTTTGCAGTTTTCTACTGTTCTTCATCCTCCATCCTAAATATAGATGGCGTTGGAGTTAAGTTAAAATATGCTCCCTAATAGTAAGTTTAGGTATTAACGTTTAACGTTTAGGTATTATAAGTATTAGTGTAGGTATTCAGAAAATTAATGAAGCCATTGAATGATTGGAATTCATAAGATTTTATCTTTTTGAGTTGTTTTTTCCTGATGTAGTTTATAATTTTAATTGATTTTTCTTTTATTTGTTGTTTTTTTTAATTTAATAATTTATTATGTTTATAAAACATAGGTATGCAAACAGTATACATAATTAATACAACAAAGTAACAATATGGCTGTCATACAAAATGGATAAATACTTATCATGTAAATATCACATTTTTTATATATATCGGATATATATAAAAAAAATCCGATATATTGATATTTATTATAAACTAGCTGTTGCCCGCAACTTCGTTCGCGATGTGGTTTAGGTTTATATAGAATGCCTAACATTTTCCCGCATAGATACTATTTAACGTTCGGTGTAAGTTATAATAACAAAATAGCTACATTGTTTTTAAGCTATATTTTTTGATTGATTTGGCAAAAGCACTTATGTAGGTAAGTAATATTTATATTTATTTATTTCACTCAAATAGAACATAATACACAACAATATAATAAGCTAAAACTAAGTCCAATTCATATTCGCACAAAACTTTCAACATTCTTTGTCTTCCTCATCATCTCATCTTTGGTTTTTTGTAAATTAAAGTAAAAAAGAATTATTAACTACCGTTGTTCCTCTATCCATATTTTTGTATTCATAATATAAGAGGTTATAGTATTTATAAACACCAACATCATGCAAATAATAATCTATTTTGGTGCAAATAAAATTTTGTTTTTTATTTTCAAATATTATTAATGATTAAATATGAAAGGCCATTGGACAGAACAGATACTTATACATAAAATAACGTCCTTACCTATTGATAGCGGGCATTACGTTGAACAAAAAATGCTTTCACACCAAACATCTAAAACGGGGTATTTGAAGGAACGTGATGTCCTATGATTTTACAAAAGTGCACGATGCTCTTAGAGACCTATACCTATCGATAGAGGACATCGAAGAAAACAAATGCCTTCACACCAAACTTCTAAAGCGTATTGGATACGGTTTTTGAAGAAACGTGATGTTCCATGATTTTCCAAAAGTGCGCGGTGACTTTATGCCAATAATAATTGTGTAAAATTACGGTATGCCTAGGGTTATTTTATTATGCTAAAACGTTTATGCCAAACTACAAAAGGACATTTTGTTTATGCCAAAAGTGTGGTTCCCATCTAAAACCTCTAAGCCAACCTCCAACTACTAAAGCGTCTGGGAAATGGAATATTTAAAGAAAAATGATGTCCTATGATTTTTCAAAAGTGTGCGGTTCACTTTGAGACCCATACCCACCTAAATGAACAAAAAATGCCCTCATACAAAACCTATAAAGCGTAAGGGCATTATTTATCCATCGGGTCTAAAATCACAGCGCAAAAACATAACACTGCCACGCTCCCATACTGAATCTCCAGACCCTTTTTGCAATTTTCTGAATTCTAGACCAAATTGCCCAGATTTTCTTTATTAGGTAGCTAGGGCTACGTAATTTTGGGGAAAACAAAATAAAAAAGTAGCTGTGACATACGGCAGACAGACAGACATAGCGAATCTATAAGGGTTCCGTTTTTTGCCATTTGGCTACGGAACCCTGAAAATTGATTTTTACAAACATACCTTATCTATTATTCACTTCTAAAACTTCAAAAAAGGAGGAGGTTCTCAATTCGTCGCGTATATTTTTTTATGTATTTTCGCCGATTACTTACTCGATTACTTACTTGATTACTTACCCTAAAAAGAATTTTCCGAACCGATTTGGAAAATTCTTTTTAGGGTTTCGTACCTCAAAGGTAACAAAGGAACCCTTATAATATCACTTTCTTGTCTGTCTGTCCGTGTGTCACCACCGATTATCTCAGGAACGGTTGGACTTAGCAAGTTGAAATTACTGAAGTCTATGGTCCCTATTAGGTGTATAAAAATCAAGGTGTATAAAAACTAATGTACGGAACCCTCGGCGCGCGAGTACGACTCGCACTTGGCCGGTTTTTTTTATTTTGTTTTTATTTTCTATGGTGTCTGCGACTTGAACTCATAATTCAAACTATTTGAGCGCGATATAATTGTGTAACATACAGGAGGTCCTCGGTAAAGGAGATCCGTAATTTTATGTAGTAGTACCTCTTTGTACTAACCTCATTTTCAGTTTCACGTAGGTAGTAGATATTATATGCAAACTATTTGGTTTTATGACAACTGTCATCTTGAGCGGAGGCATGTACCTGCACGCCTAGTATGACTTGTTGAAGCTCTCGAAAATAAGGAACCCTTATAAGGTCACTCTCTTGTCCGTCTGTCTGTCGGTGGGTCACTACCGATATTCTCAGAGACGGGTGGATCTGGTAAGTTGATTTTTAGGAAGTTTCATAGTAAATACTCAATATAGTATGTTTGATCGAATACGTAAAAAAGTAGTGGTAAGCGTACTGTTCCTTTTTGACGTTTGATTACGTTTTACACAAAAAATATTTCGATTTCACATTTTTTAAATGTTTTTTTTATCAAATATCATAATTATTGTATTAAAGTTAAATTGAAAAATACCCTAAATGTTAATCTGGTATTTTCTGAACATAATGGTGTGGACCTCGTTGAAATCTGTTCTCTAGTTTATGAGATTACCTGGTTCAAACAAACAGACAAACAGACAAACAAAAATTCTAAAAACTACCCTATCGTGTTCAGCTAACGATTCTAAGACGACCTGTGTATTTTTTTTCTGGATATTTTACAATTACAGATTTTTTTATGTCTACAGATTTATTATATGTATAGATATCGGATATTTTCGAACCCTGGTTTTTATGGAGTAGGCTTACCCGAGAAGACTCCGTATTTCGCTGACCTCCCTCACTGCGGCCGCGCTCGGTATACCCAGGTGTTTGGCTCGCGCGATCAGCCGACAATCATCGTACGTATAGTCTAACACTGGCACTCCTAGAGCTCTGGAATTGTATGAAACATATCACTATTAAAAATACAGAAATCAACAAATCCAAACTCAATGAAATTATATACTTACTAGCTGTTGCCCGCGACTTCGTTCGCGATGTGGTTTTGGTTTATATAGAATGCCTAGCATTTTCCCGCATAGATACTATTTAACGTTCGGTGTAAGTTATAATAACAAAATAGATACATTGTTGTTAAGCTATATTTTTTGATTGATTTGGCAAAGGCACTAAGTAAGTAATATTTATATTTATTTATTTCACTCAAATAGAACATAATACACAACAATATAATAAGCTAAAACTAAGTTCAATTCATATTCGCACAAAACTTTCAACATCTTTGTCTTCCTCATCATCTCATCTTTGGGTTTCTTGTAAATGAAAGTAAAAAAGAATTATTAACTAACCGTTGTCCCTCTATCCATATTTTTGTATTCATAATATATGAGGTTATAGTATTTATAAACACCAACATCATGCAAAAAAATAATCTATTTTGGTGCAAATAAAATTTTGTTTTTTATTTTCAAATATTATTAATGATTAAATATGAAAGGCCATTGGACAGAACAGATACTTATACATAAAATAAAGTCCTTACCTATTGATAGCGGGCATTACGTTGAACAAAAAATGCTTTCACACCAAACATCTAAAACGTCTCGGAAACGGGGTATTTGAAGGAACGTGATGTCCTATGATTTTACAAAAGTGCACGATGCCCTTAGAGACCTATACCTATCGATAGAGGACATCGAAGAAAACAAATAGGGCCTTCACACCAAACTTCTAAAGGATACAGGGTTTTTGAAGAAACGTGATGTTCCATGATTTTCCAAAAGTGCGCGGTGACTTTATGCCAATAATAATTGTGTAAAATTACGGTATGCCTAGGGTTATTTTATTATGCTAAAACGTTTATGCCAAACTACAAAAGGACATTTTGTTTATGCCAAAAGTGTGGTTCCCATCTAAAACCTCTAAGCCAACCTCCAACTACTAAAGCGTCTGGGAAATGGAATATTTAAAGAAAAATGATGTCCTATGATTTTTCAAAAGTGTGCGGTCACTTTGAGACCCATACCCACCTAAATGAACAAAAAATGCCCTTATACAAAAACCTATAAAGCGTAAGGGCATTATTTATCCATCGGGTCTAAAATCACAGCGCAAAAAACATAACACTGCCACGCTCCCATACTGAATGGCCGGACCCTTTTTGCAATTTTCTGAATTCTAGACCAAATTTCCCAGATTTTCTTAATGGCTACATAATTTTGGGGAAAACAAAATAAAAAAATAGCTGTGACATACGGCAGACAGACAGACATGACGAATCTATTAGGGTTCCGTTTTTTGCCATTTGGCTACGGAACCCTAAAAATTGATTTTAACAAACATACCTTATCTGTTATTCACTTCAAAAACTTCAAAAAAGGAGGAGGTTCTCAATTCGTCGCGTATATTTTTTTATGTATAATTTTCGTCGATTACTTACTCGAAAACGCTTGAAACGATTTGGAAAATTCTTTTTAGGGTTTCGTACCTCAAAAGGTAACAAAGGAACCCTTATAATATCACTTTCTTGTCTGTCTGTCTGTCTGTCCGTGTGTCACCACCGATTATCTCAGGAACGGTTGGACTTAGCAAGTTGAAATTACTGAAGTCTATGGTCCCTATTATGTGTATAAAAATCAAGGTGTATAAAAACTAATGTACGGAACCCTCGGCGCGCGAGTACGACTCGCACTTGGCCGGTTTTTTTATTTTGTTTTTATTTTCTAAGGTGTCCGCGACTTGAACTCATAATTCAAACTATAGTTGAGCGCGATATAAGTGTAACATCGAGGAGGTCTTCGCTATAGGAGATCCGTAATTTTATGTAGTAGTACCTCTTTGTACCAACCTCATTTTCAGTTTCACGTAGGTAGTAGATATATGCAAACTAGGTATTTGGTTTTATGACAACTGTCATCTTGAGCGGAGGCATGTACCTGTACGCCTAGTATGACTTGTTGAAGCACTCGAAAATAAGGAACCCTTATAAGGTCACTCTCTTGTCTGTCTGTCTGTCGGTGTGTCACTACCGATATTCTCAGAGACGGGTGGATCTAGTAAGTTGATTTTTAGGAAGTTTCATAGTAAATACTCAATATAGTATGTTTGATCGAATACGTAACAAAGTAGTGCTAAGCGTACTGTTCCTTTTTGACGTTTGATTACGTTTTACACGGAAAAATATTTCGATTTCACATTTTTTAAATGTTTTTTTATCAAATATCATAATTATTGTATTAAAGTTAAATTAAAAAATACCCTAAATGTTAATCTGGTATTTTCTGAACATATTGGTGTGGACCTCGTTGAAATCTGTTCTCTAGTTTATGAGATTACCTGGTTCAAACAAACAGACAAACAGACAAACAAAAATTCTAAAAACTACCCTATCGTGTTCAGCTAACGATTCTAAGACGACCTGTGTATTTTTTTTCTGGATATTTTACAATTACAGATTTTTTTATGTCTACAGATTTATTATATGTATAGATATACTCGAAACGCTTATGATAAATACAGAATACATAAACGAAACTTACTTAAGCTCCCAAAGGTCTATTGAATATCTATAATATAAAAATGAATCGCAAAATGTGTTGGTAAGCGCATAACTCAACAACGCCTGGACCAATTTGGCCAATTCTTTTTTTAGAATATTCCATAAGGTACGAGGATGGTTCTTACGGAGAGAAAATTTTAAAAAATTTCCTGAAAATGTCTTAAAACAACACTTTTCTATACTCCATACCATACAAACGATTCGTAATAATACAAGTCAATAAGAACTTTAATACCATAACATAAAGTTCAAGTTTTAATGGAGAGGTGCCGGGAAGGCAAAACAATTGAGTGACGTATAAATATTGATGTCAATCGTGTCGCGGTGTTAGTTGCCAAACTACTGTACACCTAAACGGCTGAACCGATTTGTATGATTTTTAACCCCCGACGCAAAAACGACGGGGTGTTATAAGTTTGACGTGTCTGTGTGTGTGTGTCTGTCTGTGGCATCGTAGCTCCCGAACGCCTGAACCGATTTTGATTTAGTTTTTTTTTATATGGCAAAACAACGTTTGCCGGGACAGCTAGTTTATTATAAAATAATAATAAATATTGCAGGACATTCCACACATCGCCACCTAGCCCAAAGCTAAGTAACTAGACTTATGTTATGGGCGCTAGACAACTCATATACTTATACTACTTATATACTTTTCTTTTGTAAATATAATCTTATAATACATAGAAACAACCAGACCACAGACAAATATCTAAGTATAAATACTTGTCTAAGGCCGGAATCCAACCCGGCCACGGCAATCGCATTATCTGTTGCCCTGTTGAGGTCGTTCGCAGAGCAGCTAACAGGGCAGAGAGAGCAAGCCGTCAAGTGCGCCATCGAGATTTCCAGTAGAAGAAATTGTACTCACTTGGCCATGACATCTCTAACGTTCCTGGCGTACAGCTTCGGATCCCTCTTCTCCTCATCGCTAGGGTAGTAAACCGGCAGGAACTCGATCTCACACGAGCTGTGCACTTGTGTCAATGTCAACCAGAGCAGCTTTAATCTGAAATCGAATTGGTACAAGTACATTTATTTACAAGTGTTATTACAATGGAATCAGTTGCCAATTTGTACAATTTGGGGGTCTTCAGGTATCTTGTAGGGACTTCTAGGTACATCTCAGACCGCATCGTCGCCTGCCATTTGGCGGGTGTGATTGCGGTCAAACGCTAACCTATCATATGTATAAAAAAGTACTTGGAGATTTCGATTTCAAAATTTCCTATAAAAATGTTAAAAAATATCACCCATAAAAGTGTTTCATGTTTTGTCTGACAATAAGCACGTATTTATAAACAACTAGCGACCCGCCCCGGCTTCGCACGGCTGTATTATGCATGTATTATATCTAAAAACCTTCCTCTTGAATCACTCTATCTATTAAAAAAAACCGCATCAAAATCCGTTGCGTTGTTGTAAAGATCTAAGCATACATAGGGACATAGGGACGGCGAAAAGTGACTTTATTTTATACTATGTAGTGATAGTGATATACTCACGCCCCAGGTCCCTCCCAGGTCCAAGTGACGGTATCCTTGGCGTTAGGATACCTAATAGTGACCGGCTGTACTGGAACCCCAGGATAGAAGCCGCCAGACTTGAAGGTGATCAGGCACGAGCGATTCGTACACGTGCCTTCGGGGAATATCAGGATCTGAAGGTAAAAAGATAGATGGGTTTCAAGACCGTTGGCTGCTGGGGCTCTGTAGTAGGGAGCTATCGGTGTTTCTTATCAAGACTACTAGCGATCCTAGAGCTAGCGGCTTCTTGTCCTAGCGAGTCAGTCTCGCAACTCAGCAAGAGAGTGCTGTCAGTAACTTGAGGACAGTACCTATCCAGAGGGCTTCCTCTAAGTTAAAAATCGAAATGTAACTTTATTTTGTAATCCGTGACTCTAGAAAATATTTTACTAACTATTACTTAAACTTAAATAAGAATCATCAAACTCGGTCCACGCGTTTGGTTTCTAGAGCACCACAAAGGAACAAACACAGGCTGATAAACACATTACCCTTCCTTGCGTCGCGCAGTCGAGTAAAAAAAAATAATTTGATTCGGATCCAGCCACCAAAATCGTATAAGTAGGAAAAAGTTGAAAATTAAGGTTAACTTTTTATCGTGTTGACCCAGGACCTTGATTTTTGTACACCTAATAGGGACTAAGGACCTCAATATCTATGGTATAAATTTCAACTTGCTAGGTTCACTCCCGTTCCTGAATCGGAAATCGGTGGTGACACACGGACAGAGAGACGGATAAGAAAGTCATCTTATAAGTGTTCCTTTTCTACCTTTTAAGGTACGGAACCATAAAAACGATCCTATTGGTTCCCCCTTTCTCATTTTCCAATCTAATCCAACCTTATTACTATAAAAATAAACACGTTGAAAGCAATTCAAACAAACCATTGAATAGGTACAAATGAACAATCGGAACCAAACGGAACTAAGCAATGAATTGAATACGAATTCAAGTTCCATCCGCGCCTAATGAAAGAAATCTTACAATAGACGCAATCAAATGGTTGATTAAATTCTATTTTAATAGGTATTTAAGTTGTTCTCTCATATCTGGGTCAATCGTTAAAATAAGGCTTTCTGGACTAGGGTTATATTTGACTATTTGATGATGTCGATCGCGAGATACAACTGCGGAAATGGGGTTTTAGAAAATGTTAGGAAAAATAAAAGACATAACTAAATTTAAAAACGCAAAAAACACATGTAAAACTCTAAAATGGAAATGGACAGGACATATGGTAAGAGAGACAAACAAGAAGTGGACTCAAACGGTAACAGAGTGGTACCCTAGAGATGGGAAAAGAAGTAAAGGAAGACAAATTAAACGTTGGGAAGATGACCTTAAAAAAGTGGCGGGCCCAGAGTGGATGAGAATGGCTAGAGAAAGAGAGAAATGGAAAACTTTAGAGGAGGCCTATGTCGAAGGACAAGCTGTTGATGAAAACGATCGTCTATACTAAGATGGTAACTTATTATACTTAGTTTGTAAATTTTAAAACAGTAATAAAGGCTTATTTTATTTTATTTTATTTTAATGGTAACCACACAAATAAAAATAAAAATAGTTAAAATAAAGATACAAAAGCTACTAACGGACTGTGTTTACCGATTGTTTGTGTAATTTAGTAAGTAATTCAGGAAAATATTTTGCTGTCTCACACGTAGGATACCCCATTGAATTTTAGTGAACAGAAGTGATTCCGAGCCGAGTGAATCGAAATGCAATCAGAATGATATTGCAATGTAATTTGAACAATTTTATTTACGAGAATTGGCCTTCTGGTATCTTCTTCACGGGGCGCGTGTTACATCTAAGACCGCATCGTCAACTACCATGAAGCTAAAACAGCAAGAAACTGGACACTTGCGGGTGCTCCGTCGAGGTCGGTCATGAAAGAGTTAGTGAGACAACCTCGTTCGCCTCGAGCCAGGTGGCCTGAGGGAGATGAAGTTACCCTTTGCCCAGCAGTGGGACACTAATAGTTCGTTAAAAAAAACTAGAAGATTTTCATTACCAGAAAAAATGGCAATGTCTTTGCGAAGTTTGTCGAAATTTAAACAAGAATAGGGTAGTGTATTCAAGAAAAGGCCAATTATGATTTCTTTTGTTTGTCCGTGCATAGTTATTTACCGAAAATATATTGGCACAATAAAACTTATTGATTGGTGAATTATAGTACAGTGCGTGTAACTTAAAAATAGATAGATAGCCTTATAAAAATAGATAGCCCTGACAATGCACGCGCACGGCACGTGCATTACACGAGTGCACTTGTCTTTGGAATATTATATACGTACTGAGTCTTATGTGATCTTTAGTATGTAGTGTAAATGAAACCTTTCCATCCCTCATTTAATTTCATTTTATTTTGTACAGTTACAAAGAAAGGCATTTTTCTAAAAAATATGTTTTACATAAATCGACGTGACTAGTCTAATTTAACTTCGAAAAGCTGGAAACTACGAATCTCTCTGTACTTCTGTAGTAGTTTGATTTCAGTACAAAATGTATAGATGGAGATAGTTTGTCGCAATTATCTCTGTTTCTGGTACTGTAAGGGCGTGTTCAGATGACACGCGTTGACCACGCGCCCGCCACGCTCATCACACGCGTTGACCACGCACCCGCCACGCTCTTCACACGCGTTGACCACGCGTTGAACACGCTCTGAAATTTGTTCTATACATAATTTGAGTCTTATGACACATCAATAGATCTCAAATTGCATTTCTGCAAGCAGGCGCGGGGCGTGCGCGAGGCGTGCGCGGGGCGGGCGCGGAGCGTGCGCGTGGCGGGCGCGGGGCGGGCGCGTGGCGTGAGCGGGTGGACTTGATAAATGCAATTTGAGATCTATTGATGTGTCATAAGACTCAAATTACATATAGAACAAATTTCAACGCGTGTTCAACGCGTGGTCAACGCGTGTGATGCGCGTGGTGGGCGCGTGGTGGGCGCGTGGTGGGCGCGTGGTCAACGCGTGTCGTCTGAACGCGCCCTAACGTGTGCCGGTGGATGCGTGTCTATATAAATTATGTTTTGTTTACCTGTGGCCAATCTTCCTTAGAAGTTGCTCTGTCAATGATGTCCTTGATAGTGTTCTGTCGGGAGTTCGGGTCATCACGCCATACGTATACTGGTTGGGTGTAGTTTATTAACTCTGAAACCATTCAATAATGATAATACATAATAATCTGATACATGTCACAGGCACTTGAATACCATATAATAGTTTTTATCACAGTTGCTCATAAAGTGGATCTTATTAAACCGCTTTTAGGCTCATAATGCAACGTATTATACACGCGTGCGATAAAAAAAATCCAACTAGTGCTAAAATAATACGTTATCCCGATAAGTCAAATACGTATCTTACTGCTAATGACATATTAGGTAGATGAAACATTCTAAATTTATCTGGGTTATACTGTTTTGATGAGGTTTTGATGTATAGAAAAGAGGTACCATCAAAGAGTTTTTAAGCCTTGCTGGCTTAAAGCTCTTTGTTGGTACCTTTTTTCTTCTTTTCAAAAGGTTGTCTCTAAAGTCTGATAACGAACGATAATTTTACGTGATAACGTCTTTGAAAATAATTAAAAATTGAGTTTTGTTTTTATTTTGATTTTTCTTTAGGTACATAAATATATTTTTTCCTTACCATTATATTCTGTTTTTAACCGCCGACGCAAAAACAAATGAAAAAAAACCCTTAAAAAAATATTGTATGTCAGACGAGGCTGTGTAGGTTAAAAGTCTTTTGCTTAGCCTTTCGGGAGTGTAATTAACAAAAAATAGTAAACATAACCTAAAATTCTTAAAAACTTTTATTATTTTAACAAGTCTTTTTTTTATTCCCAACTGTGATAAAAAACGTCGTACGATACACGTGTGGATTGATCATTCCATCTCGGCTTTTGCCACGCTCGCGTTCCGCTCGCGCGTCATAAACCGCCTCTATGGAATGATCAACTTTCCACACTTGTATCGCAATGTACTATTATGTTACAGATTTTCACGTTCATTTTTATATGAAAACTTGCTTGCTACCGTTTCACCCGGGTGCATTAAGTACACTTTTGGAAACCTTAATCATTTAATCAGTAATCTTTATTACCCTAGGTGATTTTTGAAAATTTAACATTTCAGCAATTTAACATTTTGATTCACAAAATTATGATAATTCAACATTTTAAGAATCCAAGAACCGTATGTGGCAAATAAAAGATAATATTTTTTTACATTAAATAACTGGCCAGTCTCCATAAAATAAACTTGTTTTTTCTTTATTTTCCCCAATTTCCAAAATGAATGAATTCCAAATGATAAAAAAAATCCAAAAAAGAAATACTTAGTAAGGTCTGTGTGTTCTTCGGTACCCTTTCCTCATAAGAGGGGTTACAGAGTCTTTGTAACACACGTTTTTAAAATGGTCCTCTTTCATTAATTAAAAAAAGAAACTATCAGCTACACAACGCTTTCCGCGTGACATTTTAACAACAAAAGCCACAGTATTTCTATAAAGTTAGCCATAATACCCTAACTAACGAACAAATAAAGCAAACTAACAAGCATAGCACAAACTAATGACGTACTAAACAACGTTACCGCAAGCCAGACGTAAATAATGCTTTTAGAGAAAGCTGGATTTATAAAAGTCACCGTCCATTACTCATTGATACTTATTGGTGCACATATAACATTGTAAACAGAACAAACATACATACAATAAAAGCTTTTAAAAAAAGGCCCGATTCGTGCGGTTTGGAGTCCGTTATGCAATAGCAAATGTATGTATGTTTGTTCGGATAGAATCGTGCAATTTTTATTATTAATTAAAAATAATTAATATAATTATTACACAACAAAAACCCGGCCAAGTGCGAGTCGGACTTGCACACGAAGGGTTCCGTACTATGTGGTAGGTACTTAATTTTTTTTTTTCGTTTTTAGTTATCAATTGATAGAGTTGCGGATAGAGATCAATTTCTGGAAAAGGATGCAGTATGGCAAATCAAAGGAAATGAGCATTTTTCGCTATCTCGTATCGGAAAGCACCCTAAAGTCCTAATAAAAAAAAATGTGAGCCGTCACGGGACGCCTGGCAGATGTGAAACATCGACATTATTTTGTAAAAGTAATATGCAGAAAAGAACAGATTGTGATAGAATCGCACAGTCGATTACGGACGGTGTGCACACCGTACACACTACTGCATATAGACTGTATATATATACCATCATATAGCGTGCGCGGCATGCGTCGCCACGCCAGAAATCGGTTTTACATGCGGCTATAGATGTTTCACATCAAAAAAAACTGGTTGCCTGTAAAGTCGGTATACGGGCGAAAGTTTTACGTGACAACAACTGTGCTCGAGTGGAAGGGACGCGTGCCTTTCACTTTTTATGTCTGTCTCTCTCGCTCTTAGGCGGGCTAACCATGCCCGCGTGCCTCTCACTCGCTCTCATTGTGAGCGCATAACGTCAGCGGAGCGTAACGCAGTTTCTTGAAGTGTCACCCGGCAAACCAATTTATAAGACGTTGTCACGTCAAAATTGTTTTTGTCTTTTTAGTATTTGTTGTTGTAGCGGCAGAAATACATAATATGTAAAAATTTCAACTCTCTAGGTATCACGGTTCGTGAGATACAGCCTTTACCCTTTGGGTACCTACGGAACCCTAAAATGATATCCGTAACCGATGGGAGTAAGTAAGGGGCGTTATAGATTTTAGTCCTCACGTCAATCTATCTAATTTAAACCAAAGCAAAGTCAGTAAAAGTACCGTAGTAGACAGACATAAAACGTGAAATATATGGCATGACTTAGGTACTGTAACCAATGCGTGGTGGGTATTGTAAAAATAAAACGTTATTACTTCTAAGCACGTACGTACTTACGTAATTTTACTGTTTTTGTTACTTACTGGTTCCTAGGTCGTGTTCTAGTATACAGGGTGATTTTAGGGTTCCGTACCCAAAGGGTAAAAACGGGACCATATTGCTAAGACTTCATTGTCCGTCCGTCTGTCTGTTACCAGGCTGTATCTCATAAAAGCTAGACAGTTGAAATTTTCACGGATTATGTATTGCTGTTGCCCCTTAACAACAAATACTAAACAGAAAAGTTTTTACGAGATAGCGAAAATGCTATTTTCTTGATTTGCCATACTTTATTTGTTTCCCGAAATAATACGAAAGAGGAATTTTATGGAAAAATTAACAGACTTCCTAAAAAACGAATGATGCCGTTTTAATTTTTTTTTCATTCTCTCGAATAGTTTAGAAAATGGCTCTGAAGGCCCGTTTAGAAGATTCACCAAGAACAGACAAACATTTTACAAATATAAAACCTACCTTTCTAGCAAAACACTAGTTTTGTTTTGAAAAGACCCATCAAAATATGTGCACGATTTCGATACTTACGCAGGTAAAACTGCGAGGCACAGCTAGTAAGTTGTTAATGCATAGTAACAGCAATATTTTTCTATATAAAAAGTCCTTGATCCGTCTTGCGTCCAATAATAGTCTAGGTGTTAAGAAGCCATATTGTCTGCTACAAGCAGTGCCCCGCGGTTTCATCCGCGTAAGTACCGATCCCGTGGAAATATCAAGATAAAAAGTAGCTAATTTTACTCCCAATGAATAAATGTATCCTCATATCAAATTTCATCAAAATCGGTGCAGTAGTCTCGGAGCCTATTCGTTACCAAAAAATATCTTTCGTCTAATATTATATATGTAAGTCTAAGTACCTAATTGAATAGCTAGCTAGTATAAATAAATAATATGCAAAAATTGCAGCAAAATGACCAATTAAGTACAACGTATTTTCCTGTTTTACAGCTAATAAATACTTTACTAGTATAGCACTTGCATCTCATCAAACGATGCGTGTCGTACGTAACTATTACACTATAACAATATAAATTATTTATTTATTTTATGTTTTTAATCGCCATTTACGCTCACATTTGCAGCGTATTTGTACACATCAATACCAAAAATGAAACCAGCGTCGTTTGTTGCTTTGCAGCTGAAACTGTTGTTTTCTTTTAGGTATCCAAACTCTTATACATATTTCACTAAATCCAAATGATAAAATCTGTGTACGAAAGCCCTAACTTTCTAGGACGTTAAAGAAAGCAGTTACTTTAATCGAGCCATTTATCTAAGGCACGCCGCTCGGGCCCTATCGCGATATCTAACACAGCAAAAAGGTAAACCAAGAAAGTGTTATAAGATATTTTATTTTAAAAGGATTGGAAAGTTAGGATCCGTGTTAGTCCCGGGTTAGAATAGGCCATCCCTGTCTCACGACGGAGGGTGTCGCAAGAGATGGCTAATAGTAAATACTGCTCACTGAGCATAATATATCCACTAACCCGCATTAGACACGCGTGGTGGATTACCTTGTTTAAACCACTTCTTTTCATTACGTGGCCCAGAGAGAGGTGAATTGAAAGAAGGAAGAAAGGCCTTTGCCCTGCTGTGGGACAAACCGGGCTATAAATAAATAATACACCACAAAAACGTACGCAACCCCCACGTTGTCGCTCTCGTTGAGATGCAAAAACTATAGGTAAGTAAATTTTAAAATAATAAATAGGTCAGCGGTTTGACCACTTTGTCACACGATGGTAAGTGCGGTCTACGATCACTGACTCAAAGGCCCCCAAATAAAAGAGTCCCTTTGAAGGACGCGTGTAAAGGTAGGAAGAAAAGAAGGCAATGAAACAAACACTTTTCCGAGCCATTTTCCTTTAGTGGCTGCACCGGCCTAACAAGCCGCGGCCATAACCTCCTGCCAAGACATTGCGCCACCCAGGGGTCAAGTATGGGACATCTGGTGCTCAATCCCACTGACACGAGCAATGACGCAGGGGCCGGTACACTACCGGAAACTTGTGTGCTCGGGGGTGAACTTCGAGCTGCTTCGAATAACTCGCCCACGAGTAACATAAGATACAACGCGCATTGGAGCTCAGCCTTGGCTAGCTGAATAGTACGCAGATATCATGAAGACGAGCTTAAGTAGGGACTTAAGTGAGTACGTTGGTGAAAGAGCCCAGAGCAAGTAACCAACGTATGTCCCGAGATTCGGCCTTTATGACCAAAGATGTCGATAAGGCCATGGGAGGAAGGTGGGAGTGACACGAGCAATAAGAACCCCCAAAAGTTGTATACGCACTATTATATAAGTACCTAGATTATAATTAATAATTATTTGATAATTTCAATCACGTTTGTCTACGCTCTAAGCATTGACCATACGTTTGCCTATTAGAGCACAATAGATGGATGTAAATCAATTAAAATGGCGATCACAATCATATATAAGTACCTACGACTATATAAGTACCCGACTACGGCGAAGTCAAAAGGGAGTGTTATGTTTTGTTCACAGCTAATATATTCTGAGGCTCCTAATAATAAATTAATTAAGTGTCCGCGGGTACCTACTGCTTTTTCCATACAAATGTATTCCTCTATTTTCTTCCTTTTTAGTGTCCCGTACCCAAAGGGTAAAATAGGGACGCTATTACTAAGACTTCACTGTCTCGACCGTCCGTCCGTCTGTCTGTCACCAGGCTGTATCTCATGAACCGTGATAACGAGACAGTTGAAATTTTTAATAGATTACGTATTTCTATTACCGCTTTATAAACAAACTAGCGACCCGCCCCGGCTTCGCACGGCTATATTATGCATGTATTATACATATAAACCTTCCTCTTGAATCACTCTATCTATTAAAAAAACCGCATCAAAATCCGTTGCGTAGTTTTAAAGATTTAAGCATACATAGGGATATAGGGACATAGGGACAGAGAAAGCGACTTTGTTTTATACTATGTAGTGATAGTGATACTAAACCCAGAAAATGTGTGATAATATGGTATAATTCGCGGGCGAAGTCACTGGTAAAAGCTAGTTACTTTAAATACCTACATACTTACATAAGTGTAAAGAACAAAGAAACAAAAGCGACATTCGTAACAGCCCCGCCTAGCGCCTGGTCAAAGTGTCAATGCTTTCGCAATGTACCTCCTATTCAAAGTACATTTGTCGTGTTCCTTTGTTAGTTTGTAACAAGTTCCTAAGGGCAAACGCTGACGAAACGTAGCCTTGTTGCTCTGAACACAATCATTGTTAATCTAGATGGCTTTTGAAACGAAAGTTCCTTATCAGAAAGGGGTCTAGACGGAAAAAATTAAAACCAAAAGTTGTAACAATACTTTTTGCATAGAAAGCAAGCCAGTTATTTTAGTTATTTTCGTTTTGTCTTTTTATTTCGCATTGAACAGTGTGATGTCGCGACGATTATTTAAAAAAAATATATTAAAATTCCTTCACTATTGAATCGAAAGGAACCTTGTTCCATCCGGGTGTCCCTTGACACCTCTTAAGTTTTTTTTTACACAAAATAGGCTGGCATTTGACCTCATCTCACCTGATGGCAACCGACGATGAGGTCGAAGATGCCTGGACAACACGATGGTACGCGACGAATCGCTTGGGAGTCCCAAGCGATTCGTCGCGTTCCATCGTGCCCACTGCTTAAAGTGCTTAAAGTCATGGTCCCAAGTTGGGACCATGACTTTAAGCAGTTGTTTGTTTGTTTGACGACCTCTGTGGCGCGTCGGGCGAACACCCGACTGCGACGCAGAAGGTTGCGGGTTCGATTCCCGCCGGGAACAAGTATTTATGCTGACCATAAATTCTTGTTTCTGGTTCTGGGTGTTTCCTATATGTATAATATGTATATATTTACAAAAAAAAAAAAAAAAAAAAATTATATAAGTAGTTTATCCGTTATCTGGCACCCATAACACAAGCATTAAGTTGCTTAGCTTGGGGCTGGATAGCGATGTGTAATATGTCCTGAAATATTTATTTTATTTTATTTATTTATTTATAAGCAGTGGGGTGTTAGAAACCGCCGGGGAAGGCCTACCACCGCTTGATTGTCTGTCTTTTAGCATCATCCAGGGGTTACGTGTAGGACATCAAGTGGTAATTCCTACGGAGACGCGAGCAAACCTGAACATCATACATGTTTTAATACGACCTGCGACGCAGAAGATTGTAGGTTCGATGCCAGACGTCGAACTAATATTTGTATACAGATTTTTGTTTCTGTAAACAAGTGTTTGTTTTAGCCTGCGCGTTTCTGTATACAATACTAGCGACCCGCCCCGGCTTCGCACGGCTATATTATGCATGTATTATACATATAAACCTTCATCTTGAATCACTCTATCTATTAAAAAAACCCCACCAAATCCGTTGCGTAGTTTTAAAGATTTAAGCAGTCAAAGGGAAATAGGGACAGAAAAAGCGACTTTGTTTTATACTATGTAGTGAAGTATTCTATTAATTATCTAGCTACCATAACTCAAGCCTAGTTGCTTAGCTAAGGGCTAGATGGAGCTTTTTTATATCGAAATATGGTCATATCTTTTATTCGGTTGTACCTTAGTATATACCTTAGTATTCGGCACCAACTCTCTATCTCTACCCGTTCAGCAGAGAAAAAGGGTTTTGATAGACAGACGGATGGACGTCTGTTTGTTCTCATATGAGATCTCTTAACGGTCCCATGATAAGTTTATAATAGTCATAAGGGTGTTTTCCTCTCAAGGTACGGATCCCTAGCAAATACTGTAGGTGTAAGCAATGTTTTGCGTTCTCTTAAAACAATAAGATTAAAGGCACATTAAATAAGTTGACCTTGCATTGTTGCAACATATCGTTCATTTTTTGTCCCCTAATTCGAAATGCGTGTTTGTTATTCTGTGTGCAACGCATCGTAAATTGTCAAGCAAGGTCGAATGTTTCACGAATCTGTAATAAAGGTCTACGTTACTGTTCGGACTCTTATTAAGGTGGGTATAGAGTAGAGCAGTAACGAGTGACAGAAAATCGAACATTGGCTGTGTTTTAATTCACTCGCAGCAACACTTCAAAGATTTGCTTTGCATTTGCCTGTATTGTATGATTCAAAATGCAAGGCAAACATTTGAAGTGTAGATCGTGTAAATTTAAAAACTGTGAATGGTCGACCATTTTGGACCGCCATTTTTTCTTTGGCGGCAAAAAATTCCAGCGTTTACTTTGTCAAACATATTTTATACTATAAGTAAGTGAGGTTTAATTACAACAAGACAAAACACAAAGGCCAAAGAGTAGTGAATAAAAATACAGAAACACCACCACCAAGTGAAAGATTCAAACACCACCATGATTAGAAACACCAGTACAAAAACCCAAAAAAGCTTAGTGGTTAACCATAATATAAGCATTCTTTTTAAACCCTATCAGTTAGCTCAGCAGCTTATTGGTTAGAAAACAGCGGCGGGATTGTGCAAAGAGGTAGGGTAGGGACGTGGTATAAGATATAGGCTGCTGATTATCATCAGATTTCATAATAACGGGTGAAACCAGTCGGAAGACAATATAACATATTTAAGAAAGGAAAATTTCGGGAAAGGGACTTCTTGGAACTGAGTGACAATTTCAGACCTATCGCCAGTCCGAATGTCCTGAAGTTATGCTCACTTATCCCAGAACTCTGAAGAAACATGGAGACAGAGGACCTGGTACGGTTTTTAGTGAAAAATCCCAAATATTCCACTGCTCCTTAAAAAGAAGCCGAAAAGCTTCACCCCCATCACCACAAAAACCCACAACCGCAACGTACTTCCAACGTAATTATCCATGCTCTCCTTCCTCACGATGACCGAGGACATCTTCGTTGCGTAGACTATACAGCTGTCAAGGAATGAGGAATGAGGCGCGACTACCAAAATCGGTGCCTCCTTTCTGCTTGCTTGCTGACCCCGGATAGAGATCGCCATGCCGCCGGCGAGGTAAGACATTTTGCCGATGAAGCATATTAATGGTTTCAGTGCCCTAGAAATAAGAGGGTTGAATAAATTAAATTGATTTTTTGAAAAATCCGTAAAAACTAAAAGTGTATCTTAATAGTGAAAAAAATGCTCAGTGAAGGCCATTGTCTTGTATTACAGGACCAATAAACTACCTTTTTGCAGAAGAATAGAACTTGGCTTGTAGTGGACGGGCTACAAGATTTATGTATTTTTTATTTAGCTTATTTAACTTAAATAAAAAAGGTGTTCTTGACCCAATCTTATCTAAGTTAAATTTTTTAACTTTTTTAAAAGGACGATTTTAAATCGGCAAATAAATAGCCGTCCATTGAAGTCCGTTTAATTTCAAAGCAAACTTGTCTTCAAACTAAACATTTGACCGATCGGAAACTCTATTGTGATCTGAGTAAACTATACAGGAAACAAAACTAAACATCCTCCAAATAATAGAATATTTCCGAAAGGTCATTCAGAAACGGAAGTCAGTCTACGAACCCAGACAAGGTCTAGAAAAGTCTTTCTCAAAGTGGCGATAACGCACCCTTGTGGGCTGGAGGCCTAAAGGGCCCTGAAAAAGAATGGGGGTGTATTAAAATTGATTTTGTTTGTTTTAATTTGTATAAATGTACTCTTAATATTATAAAGATGCATTTCAATTGATTTTACTGGTGAAAAGTCTTGTTTAGTAGAATGTAACTTAAATTCAACTTCTGTAAAATAAAATTGTTGCCAGCCTGCTCGGAACGATGCCTCGGGGAGACGCGCATGTTTTTTATTTGTAATTTTTATTCTATATAATTTTTTTTTCTCTGGTACAGATGTTTTTTTTTACATATGATAGGTCAGCGTTTGACCACTATCACACCTGCCTGATGGTAGGTGACGATGTGGCCTAAGATGTAACACGCCTTCCTAGAAGATAACTCGCGACTTGAAGACCCCCAAATTGTACACCTCAGGAAAGACAGATGCAGGCAACCCATTCCATTCCCATATGTTTTATTTTAATTGTACTTTGATTGTTTTTTTTTGACCCAATAAAGAATGTATAGAATAACTGAGAAAGTAGTAGTGATATTTAAGTTTTTAAGGTAAAAAAAGGGGGAGAGCGCTGAAAAAGAATAGATTTTTAAAGTGGCTGGTAGACGAAATAAGTTTGAGAACCTCTGTTAGGTCTAAAACCTAAAAACGTCTAACCGTGAAGACACAAGTGCTATCAGAACACAGTCGAGTAGTAAGTACAGTTATGAACACATGTCGAAATTCCGACATAGAGATAAATCATAACGGGAAACTGTATTCTTGCGTCTCAATGAAGTCAGTACAAGTCATGTTTGATTACGGAACGTTGCTTTTACGTTTCTTCGATTTAATTGACAAATAGGTGCTTACGTTTATTCGTGTTGAGTACCTACTTAAGGCTATATTGAACATCTGCCTAACTCAAATCAATTTTAACCGACCTTGACAACAAAAATAAATACGTTTTTAAGAACTTAAACATGATTAACTGCCAAAGGGTCAAACTGTTAAATAATATTAAAGTTGCGGCTATTACTTACATAGAATTTAATTTTATATGAAGTTTAATTAATTTAGCTAATTATGTTTATGCACAATCTCAAGCAAGCCGGCCTAAGAGTAAATTGAAATTTAACTTAGTTTTAAGACGATATAAGGCTATTTATGCTGCCAAACGCAACGCGCCAGAAATGCCCGTCGTTTACAACTAACATTGTTGATTGTAACGAATGTGTTTTATTTTTCTCAAAAGTCCTGAGATGGAATTGTAGGTGAATTATATTTTATATAATTTGTAAGATTGTAATACAATATAGTTTATTTCACGAAAGAATATCTAAAAAATTTGAAATACAACAAACTCCATAAAAACCGAATAAAATATCGTCGCACTTGATTAACATTCATAAAACCCTTCGAAACATCCACTTTGAATACAAGATACACTTCAAACGATTTCTAGGGTACAATTTACATTTATTCTTCTCTTAAGTTTAATATTCATGTTAATTTTCAACCTTCAAAGTGCGAAAACATGTTAAGAGGTTTATTGAAAAAAAACCGAAAAGTTTGGGTTTGTCGCTAGGCAGTAGTAAGGTTACTTCCTAGATAATTACTAGAATAATACTTTGAGGTCATTCGAAGCAACACAATTATTGTAAATTTCACACTCTAGAGAGCTGCAGCACTGAAAGATCACATGATAATGACATTTTTTGACCTATGGGCCGTCTTTAACATATTGGAGGCCCTGGGCCGTAGACAGAGAATAAATATAGACCCGCCGCTAAAATAATAATAATTACTAGAGTGAGAAAGATTTAACGTCAAATGAGTAAGTGGGAGCAAGACGAAGTATAAGTTTTTTGTCTCTACTTGCGTATCGGTTTTTTTTGTTTGCCACCAATGTCGTTGGTGGCAAACAAGCGTTTGGTGTCTATCAAAGTTTTGTGTTACTTGTGACTTATAGGATATTAAAAAGGAGTACTAATTAGTGTGCACTTGTGCAGTGATGGTTAATTACTGTTTAGTGGCAATTTGACAACTATATACTTATAGGTATGTTGAAATTCGCTGTCTCACACTGTATACGCTGGTAGTTTGTCTATATTTATTCTCTGTCTACGCCCTGGGCATATTAGGATGTTGTTAATAATAAAAAATAGGTAATATAGTCAGTAATTTGGGTTCGATTTATTCGAATTGAAAAAGTTTTTCGGTAATAATATCGGTTATCGTTTAGTAATCTGACCGGAACTAGAGGGAACCCCTATCGATCACGGGGTACAGGGCACTTGCCCAAAGTGCCCAGTGACAAAGAGGGGTCTGCCTAAAGGTCTAAGCTAAAACTACCGTATAAAATAGGATGTCCTTTAAACGTATTGACCATGTGTCTAAAGTATATAAGAATGGCTAACTCTCAACGGATTGATAGTTAGCCATTCTTAAAGGCTTACCGAAGATCGGGCTCAGTGGCGTATCTTGGGAGAGGCCTACGTCCAGCAGTGGACTGACACCGGCTGATGATGATGATGATGAGAAAAGGTAATATGATAACATTGATTTCTCTGGTAAGCTTAAAGCTATACTTACTTAAAAGATCATTGGTTTCCAACAAGGAAGTTTGATTTTTCTAAGTAGATAAATATTTACACTTCATCCTAAATATTTGGTTTATTAGTAAAACAGTTAGTTTATGCAAATCAACTAGGTAAATATTTACAACACTAAGTTAGAATTCAACAAATATTTACAACAAAAGATCTAAGAAAAAAAAAACAATCTATGACATGCATTTTAGACAGACACAAATCAAATAAGTAGCGGTCTACTGATTGTGATAGCTACAAAATAAAAAGTTGAGACACAATACGAACTCGCTGTCAAGCTGCGATCAGATAAAAACAACAACGGAAAACATATAACAAACTATATAGCTACTATAACAACAAAAAATATAGTGCACGGATTCATTGAGGTCAAGTGTACACTGTACAAGGACCCTATGATTTGGCCACGACCAATGACCTGTGAGACATTTTCAAGCATGTTTGACTATTTGACTAACCAAGATCTTGACAAAACTACTGTTTAACTCGACCACTTCTTTTTGCATTAAAATTTTCGTATACTTTTTAATGTAAAATTGCGATGAAAACTTCCATTACATAAAATTTAAAAAAACCGTGGTACTTTATAAATATTTATCACTGTAGCCAAAAATATTTAAATTACACTAAAATAGGACGCACATTGAAACACTTTCTTTAACATAACTTTGGCGTAGCCAGTGTTAAATATTTACGACTTCCGGTAAATATGACAGTACTCAAAAACACACCTTAATCATGGCCAAATGTGCAACAAAAAAGAAACGAAACATAGACACAATCATGCTAATTGATAACGACATACGTCCGATGAAAGGCAGCCGGGCTGTATCCGCCTTAGCTACAACACTGGGCGCTCCGAGGCAGACGATGGCCATAGCATCGAAGAAAGACGAATGTGGAGCCATAACCACCACCGGTGCGTCTCTAGAGTTAGTGACCGCGTTCTGTCTGTTGATGATACGGACGCGGTGGAAGCCGGCAGCGAAGATCACCAGTCGGGTTAGCGAGAGAATTGAGGGACGCAGCTTTCTGAAGATTTAAAATTGAATTGAAGATTAACTACAACGTTAGTGGTAGAGCTGTAAAATACAATAAATGCGATTTAAATCAAAAACCATTTTTCCATTTCATTCCTTGATTGGGCACGTAAAGATAAATTGGTAAAAGATAATCTTGCGTTTGGAAGCCGTTTAACATTATCCATTAAAAATTGTCAAGACTACCAGGTATGGAATGGAATAGACACTCTAAATGCGGGCAGACCTAGCTCTACCAGATCAAAATTTGATGGACCCAATTGCATTCAGTTATACCTATATTTGTATATCTATGGTTATAAATAATGTATGATCACCCTAATACATAGCGGCGATCTATATCACTGAGTTTAGTTATTTATCTATTTGGATTCCCAAAAAAGAAATAAACTTATCAAATAACTTAGGTAGGTATATAAGTTGTATTGCACAATTCAATCGCCAACGTACGAATATCTAAGTATTTTCTAAAGCCTCTATCTGCTATTTGTTAAACACTCAATGACAGAATGTAATACACTTTACACACATGGTGAAAGTGAAGTAGAATCAAACAAGAGGTAATAAGTGAAAACTTCTTTATTAAGCCCTATACGTTTGCAGAGGTTTGTGTTCAATAAATTGTCGAGGCAATTAGTTCTAAACTAATCATTATTTTATTTGTACACCTACAGAATCATAAATTAACATCAGGTTCTATTAACAAGGGCGTATCTGGGACGACCTCAGGGAAAACGATTCGTTGGAAGACCCTGATATCGCTGGATTGACCAAGTCTAAGAAGCCCTTCAAGCAGCCGATTGGCAACAAGAGGCACAGAATAGGGTGCAATGGCGTCTCTTGGTGTCGGAGGCCAAGATTCATTTCGGGTGACTAATTATTAACAAATTAGATGATTAACCAATTCTATTAATTTAAAAATAGATATAATCTGACCATGACACTGTGTTCATTCGCCGAATCCCGGTCAAGAGATCTGTGTAACAAAACTATGAATTGAGGATGCCCTTGTGATGGTTACAATCACAAAACTGAGAGTAAATGAGATCAAAAGCTAATAATTTCATAAGCGCCCAGGATACGATCAAATAGAAAGTCAAACTCAAAACTGTTCTCGCTTAAAAGGCTGTTGACACTCCACTCAGCGTTTTTACAAGTCATCAAACATCACAGCCGTTAGTCCAAGCATTCATAGCACACACGCTTGTGCTCCAGACTTGAGGCTTGAGATGATTTCGATCACGAAAAACTTAACTCAAACTGTACCTACAAGGTAATTTATATAGTTCCTTTTATTTGATTTTTGAATGAATTTATTTGATTACGCCCTGAACAAGGAGAACGGAATATGTGGATCCCAACCAGAAATATCCCTTAAAATCCGTCATCGGTGCTCCAACACTCCACCAACTGCTAGAGCTACGGAAGCGTTTGCAGATACATCCCGTAGCACTCGAAGTGGTTGCCGCTAAAAGTTCGTAACTAAAATCGATAATTATTAAATGAAAAATTGTTGATTTTATCCAATAAAAATATACAATTTTTGGTGAGATCTTTACCGATATTTTGTATAATTTGAAGACAAAAATTCTTACTTGGTATTATCTAATCTGTGTCTAAAAATTAAACCAAAACGTCGGTAGTTATCTCATCTACAAATTGCACAGAAAATTTAGATATAAACGACAATTTTTCAAGTAACAATTTTAATTAAAGGAGACGAGCATTTTGCGTTCTGCAACCACCTCTACCTTAAGTTACTCTCTGCCTAAGTTGAGACGGATCATATTAAACAAGCAAAATAAAGTGTTTGCAATTACCATAAACCTTTACTGCATAAGGTCGAATATTCTAGAACACTTTGTACTTGTAAATTGGAAATGTATGTCAAAACGATTTGGTTAGATGGAAGCGACGACCGCTTGTAGGTATTATACTTTCCCGGCACTTTCTACATAGTAGCTTAGAGCTGTGCGTACCGAGCGAATATTTTGCCATAACAACTCATAATTTGGGTATATTTTACATGAGACTAGGGTTGCCAACCGTACTATAATCATACTATATTCCAAAAAGTAGTAAGTGCGCAAAAATAAGTACTATATTTCAGACGATAGGTAAAAAAGGCTCACAATCGGAAGGTCTATAAGGGAAAATGTTTATGTCCTGGAAGAGTTTTTGCATCATTTATTTTAGAAAGTAAAAAAAATATGAGTTAAAAATATGGGCTTAATAAACCATAACAATCTATTTTGTTTTGCCATGTCGTTAAAAATAAAAGATAAAAACAACAAAACACGTCAAGTTCTTTAAAATCTCGCGCGCTAGTCAAACTAGACGTTTATTTCGACTTGTACAGTCAGCAAAGGATTGAGGGTAGCAAGTGCATATTTTTAAGTTTTAATTTTATAAAAAAAACTGTTCAGTAATTGTTAATTATTCTGCTAGATATCACTAAACCTTTCGAAGTGTTAGGTATTTCACGCAGAATAACCAAAATGATAGAACTGTCATTAAAAAAAAGACAGCGCACTCCGGGAGTGCAGGCAGAAGTGAAAACTGTAAAGCGAACTGTGTACGGCAGCTCGCTGCGAACCTGCACCATCCACCGAGAGATGTCGCTGTTAACACTGTTGTACAGAAGTGAGTATCGTAGTTCGGCCGTTTGCACAGAGATGGCGCTGTTTTCAATATTGCATAGTAGTAGAAGCACAATAACTGTTAAAATCTCATCTGTCAAAATCTCATCTGTCGCGAGAACGGTTGAAAATGCTCACCCACAAAAGTGCCCAACGCGCCATAAGAAGTTTTCACTTCAAAAATTAAAACTTTACAATATACCTGGTACCCTCAGTCCTTTGCTGACTGTACTATATTTTTCTAAAGGAAAAATACTAATTTCTGGCAAAAAAGCGTTGACAACCCTATTGACGACTTTCGATTTTAATGCCAAGCCCTTAAACGTTAGCATTTCCAAAACTATTGGAATAAGAAATTTCCTTAGAAGAACAGCTTTGTATTCAGTAATTTTTCAGGATATAAGGTCAACAAGTGCAGCATGTTAGCCCTGCTTGATACCTATTCACTACATTTTTTTTTGCATAAATTATGTTTAATTACATAGTAAACTATTCAAAACAATAGTAAAAGTAAAATATTAAAACTGAAGAAAATCAATATTTATTAGTAAAACAATATTTTAAACTTCTTGGCGTTAATCAACTAGTTGGACGATGTTATAAAAAAATATTTTAAAGTTCATGGCGGTGACCAACTAGTTGGACAGATTAGTTGGGCTACCATCACACCGCAGTCTATTGGACAATTTCATTCGTCTCATCATGATTGACGTAAAAATCGAACCGGTTCCATGAATACACCGGTAGTGTCAATGGGGAAACACGGACGCGGCGCACGCGCATACCTCGAGTGTGTCAAGGAACTTTCGTTTTCATTCTTCGAAAATATTTTTTTTTATTGTAGCTTCATTATTTCATTGCTGGTTTTGGGAAGACGGAATTTATTAATATTCTTATGATTGGCTGTTATAATTTTAAGAATGTTTTAATTGTTTCGGTATGTTTAAGGAGATTGGCATAATAAAGATAGCTTGGTTTTATTTTTATGCTATAAGTGCCCCGCGGTGGGTGGGGCTTAAATTAATGCTTTTAGGGTTGTGCTGATCCCCCCGCTTACACGCTGTGCATCCTTTTCACTGCTTAGCTGTAGGTGTAGCTTGTAGTTTAAGCCTTTCCTAGGAGATCTTTCCGATATCCTAGGAAGCCGAATGGTCTTAGGGGAGAGTGCTACGGTCATGTTGATCCCTAAGACAAGTCAGAGAGATTATCCTTCACATGGTGCCACCTGTTTTTGGTCTAATTCCCTCAGAAATAGACGTAACAGAAATCTCCTGGCGGTAAGACCACCTAACCTTCATCCCATCCCAGAATCCCACGACCAATCCCGCATAGCCGAACCGTGGCGGCGCAAAACCACACCAGGCCTGCATGACCTTGGGGCACTAAATCCCCCCAAAAAGAAGCACCATACATGCCTAGGGCGGGCAGTATGGAAAATTATCCTCAGCTCAAAAAAATGGACGCACAAAAAAAGAGTAACGTACCCCAGGAGGGTACCACTACCAACGGTAGTGGAGAATCCCTCACCGAGCCTAGCTCGGTCTGTCCCTCGTATTCTGGGGGGGACAATTTGTGCTCAGGCTCCAGCCTGGACCTGTCTGGCCTCGCCGAGGCCATGCCAAATCTGACCACAGTGTCACACTGGACCGTAGTCGCGCGAAATCGCAGCGACAAACGAAAACCAACGACACCTGTGGTCATAAAAGAACCTAAAACCCCGAAGGGCCATCCCGAACGCAGTCGCCCCACCCGGCGCGCGAGAAAGGAATCCCCGAGGTACAAAAAAAAAACCTAAAAAAGTGACAGCCGACGCAGCAGCGGAAACGCAGCGCGAACCCGACGCAGCAGCAAAAACGCAGCGCGAATCTAACGCAGCAGCGAAAACGCAGCGCGAATCTAACGCAGCAGCGAAAACGCAGCGCGAATTTGACGCAGCAGCGAAAACGCAGCGCGAAGGGCAGGCAACGTCACCAGCACAACCCCTCCCAACACCACCACCTCAATCTCAGCCAAGGTGGAAACGAACATCGAGAGGTTCTCGGGGTAAGCGGACTGCAGCGTCGGCTCCCACTGTTCCTGAAAAGGAACAGCCTGAAGAGAAAGGGCAAGCTTCGTCAAAGCGTTCTCGCCTAGACGACACCCAATCTCCAAGGGGGGATGCCAAACGCGCGAAAACTGACCCGAAGCGGGCGATATGCTACGCAGATGCGGCCCAGTCGCATCTGAGAGTAGCAATTGTCACCAACCCGCTAAGGGACCTCTCGATGGAACAGGCAGAGCGTCTTAGGGAGACTATCGATGATAGCATCCTGAAGGCCGCCCTGTCTCCATCGTCTTCAAGCGCGCAGGCTCCATCTTTCCGCGGCAACCCCTTCCTTAAGGATGGGGCTCTAGCGATGTGGTGTGAAGACGCGAACGCACTCGCCTGGCTGACTGAGGAGGTGAAAATGGTATCACCGATACCCGGCACCAATCTGACTGTTATTAAACAGTCAGAGATGCAAAAGAGGATCAAGGCAGGACTCCTCCTTCACACCCGCATCACCGACTCTGACACACTGCATAGGCTCCTTTGTGCCCAGAATCCCTGGTACAAGGTTGAGACTTGGCAGTGCTACAGTTTAACGGTAAGCGACAACGCCAAGGATCCCGAATCCAAGGCGAAGGCAGTCCACCTGGTCCTCGGAATTCCCGAAGACCAAAAACAAACCATTCATGCAAGAGAACGCCGTGTAGCTTACATGTCCGGGAGTGGCTACATCCGCTTTTTCTCCACGGAGGAAACGGAAACGGCCGAAAACGCGCAGCCTGCGACTGAAGGAACGGAACCTTCCGCTCCTGAGCCGTCCACCTCAGCTCCTCAACCGAGTCCGAGCAAGATGGAAACGAGCTCACCGCGGCGCGCCGAGGGCACTACGAGCGACGAAGATGACGTCCTTCGTAGTCCATAGTTCCCTCAATATATACCAAAACAACCTCCAGCACAAACGAATAGCGGCGGCCACTCTACGCAGAGTGCTGGAGGAAGATCAAAAGGCGGTCGCCCTGATCCAGGAACCCTGGATCAGAAATAACACAATCTGCGGCCTAAATAACATCAGTGGTAAGTTACTTCTGAACATCAACGCAGACAAACCGAGAACGTGTATTGTCATGCCAAAAACTATCGCAAATACCATGCTCAATCAATTCTGTTCTAGAGACCTCACTGCAGTGAAAATCCTAACAGAAAATCAAAAAGTCCTAGTTCTAGCATCAGTGTACATGCCGAGCGAAGGCGAAGTTCCACCAAAAGAACTAGCCGACCTGGTGCAACACTGCGAGCAACACAGCTGGGAACTGATCATCTCCGCAGATTGCAACGCACATCACCCGCTGTGGGGAAGTAAGGACACAAACAAAAGGGGTGAGTTATTAATTGAATATATTTTCCAAACAAACCTGAACATTATCAACAAGGGTACAAAACCCACCTTTGTAAGCTCCAGGTATCAAACTTTAGTTGACATTACACTGGCAACGCACGCGGCGGTTGACCTCATCGAGGGATGGCACGTATCGAGCGAGCCCTCCTTCTCTGATCACCGCCGCGTGTGTTTCCAACTTAAATATAATTTACCAGACCCTGTCCCATATCGTAACCCCCGTAAAACCGATATAACAAGGTACACAAACTCCATAACAAAAACATTAGGTGACGCACAATTAAACGATGTATCACTTAATACTGACAACATAGAATCAAACGTACAGTTCTTAACTGAAACACTTGTGCAAAGTTACGAACAGGCATGTCCTCTTAAGACTCCAAAGCGTCAGGAAAAGAGCACATGGTGGGGGCCAGAACTCGAAAGACTACGCAAGGAACTTAGGACACTCTTCAACCGAGCAAAAAACACCAGAACCACTGTGGACTGGGATAATTACAAAATAGCACAACAACACTACAAGAAGCGAATCAGATTCCGGAGAACGGAGGCCTGGCGCAATTTCTGTAGCAGTATAAACACCACCAACCAAGCCGCAAGAATAAAGAAAATTCTGTCAAAGGGTAACCTGAATCTACTAGGCTCCCTTAAAAAGGAAGACGGCACCTACACACAGACAGACGATGAAACTAGTGCAGTACTGCTGGGGACACACTTCCCTGGATGCCAAATCGCACCTGAGCAAGTGTGGACCGATGAGCACTACGGCACACCAACAACTCAAGAATGGGAAATTGCTAGTAACATAGTAACTGAGGACAGGACTGAATGGGCCCTAAAAAGCTTTAAACCGTTCAAATCCCCGGGGCTGGATGGGATCTTTCCAGCACTACTACAATGGCATTCCCACCAAATAATCAAACATTTAATACCAATCTATAAAGCCTGTATAGCATTCAAATATATACCAAAAATGTGGAGGGAAGCAAAGGTGGTCTTCCTACCAAAACCAGGCAAAGAAGACTACACCCACGCCAAATCTTTCAGACCCATCAGCCTAACGTCTTTCCTTCTTAAGACACTAGAAAGGCTAGTAGATCGACATCTAAGAGACGGAGCACTGAAAGATAAACCTCTACATCCCCAACAACATGCCTACCAGAAAGGCAAATCGACAGAGTCGGCCCTACATGCGGTAGTGCATAAAATAGAATCAGCAATCACAAATAAACTATCAACACTTGCGGCCTTCATAGACATAGAAGGAGCTTTTGACAAAACAATGCACAAAAGCATCAACCACGCCCTTCAAAAGTTCGAAGTTGAACCGGTTGTGAGAAACTGGATCACAGAACTAGTCAGCAAAAGGGCGGTTCAAATAGTGGTGAACACTACCACAAGAGCTAAAGTAGTCCGAGGATGCCCACAGGGGGGGGTCCTTTCACCACTCTTATGGAACATAGTAGTAGATAGCCTTCTAAAAAGACTAAATGAAAGAGGATACACTACTATTGGTTATGCAGATGATCTAACAATACTAATAAACGGAAGTGCAGAGAACGTGTTATGTAAAGTAATGCGATCTTCCCTTCAAATCGTTGAAAAATGGTGTGACGAACATCAACTGTCAGTCAACCCTAAAAAGACGGAACTCATCCTTTTCACCAACAAAAGGAAGTTACCAGAACTAGAATTACCAAAACTTTTTAATACTGAACTCTCCCTATCGACACAAGTCAAGTATCTGGGCATCATACTTGACAACAAATTGAACTGGGCGAGTCATATCGATGAAAAAATGAAAAAAGCCTGTATAGCTTTTGGTCAGTGCAGAAGACTTGTTGGCAAGAAATGGGGTCTTAACCCAAAGATCACACTTTGGCTGTACACATCAGTTATCAGACCGTCTTTAACATACGGATCGGTTGTATGGTGGCCCAGGACACAACTGATCACAGTGAAAACAAAACTCCAAAGCCTACAACGCCTAGCGAGTGTAGCAGCTACGGGATGCATGAAAACTACCCCATCAGCCGCACTAGAGTATCTCCTAAACCTGAGGCCTCTAGATCTTATCATTCAGGAGGAGGCTAAGCTAGCCGCTCTAAGATTAAGATCAAACGGACTATGGAAGCAAAACATAGAAACAATGCACACAAGAATTCTACCAAGGACCCTAAAAGAAATTCCACTTTTAGAGGCACCCACAGACAAAATTTTATGCTATCACGTCTTCGATAGAAGTTATAATATCCAACTCATAGCGGAAGCAAAAGATAGCTCTGGCATCAATGAAGTTAGGATATATACCGACGGCTCCAAAACCACTGACGGTACCGGAGCCGGCGTCTTCTCGAACGACCTAAATATCAAAATATCAACCACTTTGGACAAACTAAATTCAATTTTCCAAGCAGAGTGCCTTGGAATTATCAGAGCAGCAGAAGCGGTTGCAGCCAGAGATGTCAGGGATCTTAACATCAAAATTGTCTCTGACAGTGCATCCGTACTCCAAGCGCTACAAAACAATACCTTAACATCTGCCCTAATAATGGAATGTCATAACAAACTCCAATCCATTGCAAATACGAACAGAGTAACGTTGCAATGGATAAAAGGGCATAGTAACTCTTTGGGAAACGACGCAGCAGATGAACTGGCTAAAAAGGGAGCCACGGCAATAGTTTATGGCCCGGAACCTCTATTGCCCATACCCCAGGCCCAAATAAAAACATGGCTACGCCAAAAAACCGAAGAAACACACAAAACAGAATGGAGAAACAGCGAAACCTGCAGGCAAACAAAAAGTGCAGTCCCGGAAGCACCTAAAAAACTTGCCCGCAGCATCATTAGACTAAAAAGAAACGAAATCCGAACGATCATAGGTGTTATAACCGGTCATTGTGCATTAAACAAACACTTATTTACCATAGGTGTTACAGATAGCCCTCTGTGCAGGGGATGCATGGAGGCAGAAGAAAACCCACAGCACGTGCTCATGGAGTGCAGTAGCGTGGCTGATCAACGGGCTCGGTCTCTTCAATCGCCGACATCTCTTCCGGAGGCCTGTAGCAACCTGAAAAGGCTGCTAGCTTTCTGGGAGGACCTGGGATGGTTGGAGTGACAAGTAGGATATACACACACGCACAATGGCCCAAATAATGAGGCTAAGTGCGGAAACAGCCCCGTAAAACTAAAAAAAGTGCCCCGCGGTTTCACCTGTGTTAATTTTGATCCCGACGGAAAATTAAGCTCTACAAGCGGTTTACAATAGTAGTTGGTTACACAAGGGACGTAAGCGAGCTATTACAGAATCCAATTTGGCAAATATCTCGGGTGCACTCGATCCATTAGCGCCCTATTGTCATTTTAGCCAAATTGGATGTGGTTCTGTAAAAGCTCGCGTACGTCACTTGTGTAAAAACAACTATTACATTCGATTTCTGATTGAGTAAATATTAATATTAACCTGGGTTTTTTGCGTTAAAATCGCGAAAATCCGCGATTTCGAGAATCGAGAATTTTTTTTTTTTCAGAAAAACCTCATAAACGGTTTAATTTATGAATTTGGCGGGAATACGGTAGGTAAGGTACCTACCTTACCCGTTTAAATAAAACCTTCCAAAACTATGACCATACAAATTGCCCTTGAACGTAGATCACGCCGCGAACCGTTTTCTTACAAGAAATAATGCCTATGCGCAACGAATTGCTATAACAAAACAGATGACATTGGCAAATTGATTGTTATTCGACAATTTTTTACGTGAAATTCATCCATATTATTATTATAATTAGGTAATAGGTAATTGCCTTGATAAAAAACTGACGGACAAATGCGACGGACACACGGACGGACAGCGAAGTGTAATAGGGTCCCATTTTTACCATTTGGGTACGGAACCCTAAAAACGAATATGATAAGGGGTTGTAACATTTTGGCATAATAATCGATCAGCCATTTTTATTTTTTTGCGCGGCCACCTTTCAAACATACAGCAATGTATATAGAGCATTAATATCAACAAATGCCATTCCAGGTAAATGGCAATTAAAAAAAAAAAATATGTTCCTCCTTAGGTTTTCCGCGATATAACCCGTAGATTTCCAAGGTATCAGTCGCGAGTAAAACCTACAGTATACCTATTCACAGACCATATTTTAATAATAGTATAGTACGAGAGTATAGATAACTGTATATTTTACGATAAACGTAAAATTATGCAAGCTGAAGCTGCCTAGCTGGTAAGTAACTCAATTTACTTTCTCTATATCAAAAACCATTTTGACTTACGTACGCAAGGTTTATCGTTTATTTTTGAACTTGTTAGATTAAAATTTTAAAATTATTAGGGTACCGTTCGCGAATTAATTGAAAACACTTACAATTCGACACAGCTCTCTCATGAATGCTCACAGTACGGAACACTCCGAAATTGTTATAAAGTTATAATTTAGTACTCACACTCTGAAGGCCAATTCTCGTAAATAACATTGTTCAAATTACATGTCAATATCATTTCGATCACAAATAATACCCTCAAAGTAGCTCAAAACACCCTCAAAGTTAGCTTTTTGTAAAAAAAAAACTGACTTTGAAGGTATCTTTTGCAATCGGAATGCAATCGAAATGATATTGAAATGTAATTTAAACAATATTATTTACGAGAATTGGCCTTCTGTTATCTTGTCAGAAGGCAGTTTTTTTCTTTTTAGTAAGGTGAGTCTACTGATTCAAAATTCGTCTCCGTAAGCTCACCACCTATAGGATGAGTGCTCGTAGGGTGACTCTACCAAAGACCCCTTGCACTTAATTTGATTTGACTTGAGAGAATTTAATATGATTAATTCACAAGCAAGCATCTCGCCAGACTGCTTGCTCTAATTCAGTCGCTAACAATCGCACATCGCCAAAGGGATTTGTCACACTCGATGCGTTCAGCGGGCAGCGCGAGCGCAGCCACTCGCAACGGTCTGGTCAAATTGTACCTACTTTCAGACCAAATCTGTGTGACATCATTTAGCTGCCCGGATCCCTATACCCGCATTAACTGGACCTACAGTACAACTGGACCAATTTTGATAGCAGCGGAGAATTCGCTCAGAAGTTTTTGAGTTCACGCATCGCATCGTTTTACTGGCGTAAAACTCCTAACCGTCGTCGTCGCGGCTTTGCCTTTTCCGATATTTTCAACAATAATCGTCATATTTCAGCCAATTTACACAGAACCCTAATTAATTATACACAATCTTCCTCATGACTCGCTTCGGTAAAATCCCATTAGTAATAACCGTATGAAATTCCATTCAGTGGTTATAAAGTTTATCATGTTCGGATAGAACGTGGCAGGGGAAATTGTTTTATAATAAATAAAATAATAATAAATAAATATATTGTAGGACATTCCACACATCGCCATGTAGCCCCAAGCTAAGTAACTAGACTTGTGATAAGGGTGCTAGACAACGGATATACTACTTATATACGTTTTTTTGTAAATATATACTTATAATACATAGAAACAACCAAACCACAGACAAATATCTAAGCATAAATACTTGTCTGAGTGCGGGAATTGAACCTGCAACCCTGTGTTTGGCAGTCCGGCATGGTGACCATTGTGCCAACTGGGTGGGGGTAATAAGTAGGTATAGAATAATAGATAGAGAAAAGTAAATTATCGTAATGAGATTAAGGCTATTGTCGTCACTGAATGGACCACCCCGTATACATATTTATACACTAAGTAAGTATGTAGTAACAAACATGTTGTTCTTAACAAGGCTTTTTATGATGAGGTGGATTTTTCACTTAGAGGGTCAGTTTGGCCATTCATAGAAAGAATGTTGCCAGCCTTCTGGGGACGATACCCCGTGGAAATGTCCTCGAGGATTCTATTGAATGTCTTCATGAATAGCACAATTTAATTCTTCAGGTGTTTAAATTAAAATACCATGTTGTACCAACCTTCTCCATCCCGTCATAGGTTCCCGTCTAAGGTCATCCTCACTGAGCCCGTACAGGCCGATGCAAGCAAGGAACCAAGCAGTCACTATCAGGTAGCATATCACGATCACCCGGAAAGGTAGCAATATTACTGTAAATATTGCAGTCTGAAACAAACATTACGAAAATTAGACTAGCTATTATAAAATACTAGATGTACCTACTATAGCCCAGGGTCCTTGATGGGATACTTATTAACCCCATGTCATTCTTCAAGGTTCCAACCTACCAAATTCATAAAAATTGGTTTAGCTCAATAAAAAAAATAAAAAATTGGTTTAGGCGTGAAAACATACCAGACAGACAGACAGACAGACAGAGCTATTATCGCATTTATTGACCGAGTGAGTGATGCGAAGTCTGGCTTTTTAGGGTTCCGTACTCAAAAGGTAAAAAGGAACCCTTATAAGATCACTTTATTTTTTAGTATGTACTCTGTTTTATGTATGTCCTCCACAGGTCGTATTTTACTACCGTTCTGGATGAAACTTGGTATCCAGGTTTTACGATTTCAAAAAGCCTCGGGCTTTCACCCTCTTAAGTTCCGAACACAGATTGTATATCTGTGGTTCCGATACCGAAAAAGTAGCACATATTACTCCAATGGATACAATGTACCCCAATTATAACCTTTGGTTGGAGTCATCCTAAACAAAACAATGAAGTTTCACCCAAAACTGTGTAGTATTTTCAGAAAAAAAAATCTCTTACTAAAATCTACACTAATATTGAAAAGAGAAAATAATTCGTATTATATTGAAAATACTCCGAAAGTACTGGACCTACTTTGGTGAAACTTAGTATGAGGAGACCTTGATTCATTGAAAGTAAGTAACATCTATCTAGGCTACTTTTTATCTTGATATTCCTATGGGATCGGGAAACCTTGTCTGCCAGTTGAGAAGTTATATTTGTTTACATTATCCTCCATAATTTAGTAACCAGTTTTGTGAATATCCGATGTATTTATGCGGAAATATACTAAAATTAGAATAGAATGTCGTTCAATGAATTCGTAATGAATTAACCTGTATGACGTTATGTAATTTCGCCGTAATGTTAAAAATAGACTACGGACTTTCGATCGATGGTTTAGGTTTTAATAATTCAGGTTTTTGGCTTGCAGTTAGTATGCTAGCTGTCGATAGGAAAGTCTGTTGGAAGAAGAAGTTCAATAATCCAGACAGTTGGCATCACGCAAATCTGCAGAAGTGACTTTGGTTGGCAACGTCGGCGTCGGGTGTGGTGGCTACACGGTTGAGACTAGCTCCCGACCTCAATGTAACTTGAGCTTATGGACCGAAACCACAGAATATTATAATAGTACAACCCAAAACATCAAATTAAACTTTATTCACCCAGTAAAAAACCTTACACAGAGTGAAGACAAGTCTAGACAGCTAAATTAGTTTTCTAAATTGACTTAGATTTATTTTTATAGTAGGTATGTACCTACTTATTATAATATAAGTACCTACCTATATTACCTACCTACATAAATTGAAGCACCCCGCAGAGACCGACCGAAAAATATTTTCAATTTCTTTTTAGGTAATTATGGACCAATTTCGTCTGGCAATGATTTGAAATAGAAATCAGAAATATATTCAAAGGCCTAATTAAGCTTTTGGCAATAGTCATTCTGTGCCATCTTCGTTTTGTCTCAATTTCTTGTCGCACTATGGGGCGTATATTTACAGAGAGGGCACATAGACAAAAATATTCAGGTACAAAGCAAAAAAAAACAATCTTTTCACAAAAAATAGATACTTGACCCCATTGGGAGCATCGATTGTTTGAGAGAAAGTTTCAATTGATTTTCTCTTTTATAGAATACATATTATATAAATATACATATCACAATGTACATAAGCAGTAAATAGTGAACCTTGTTGTAATAGGTAGACCACTGCAGCACTTATTTCAAGCAAGAAATTATAGCAATGATTTTTTGCGCAACGCGATTAAATTAAGGTAAGCAATTTAGTAGGCAATTACAGGTAAAATGAAAAATATTGCTTATCAATTACTTTATTTTTTAGTTAAAAAATGTGTAAATTGCTATGTATTCTTATAATACATAAGTGTACAAGATTTTTAAGCAGAACAAAAAGAATAATCAATTAATTTGTGACTTTCTAAATTTAAGAAAACCTGAATCGCGCAATCAAGATTTTTTTTCTACCAGAGCTATTAAGGTTCGCAAATTCTATAGTGTTAAGATCATTATGGACGTAGAACGCTCACTTCCAAAACTTCGAATTTATTATATGCAGAGATTATGGTTTTGTTTGACGTGTAATGTAAACGTCGCGGTTAGAAGAGTAGGGTTGACTTGCAAAAACCATGTAAAGGATAACGTCATAAATTGTAACAAATGTTACAAGAACATTAATCTGTTACCTTTTATAATAATAATTTTAGTATAATGATAGGCGATATTGACAGGGGATAAGGGACATTCGATATGGGCGTTTTACTTATACTATTTTATTACTATATTACTTATTCGCGGGATATCAACTACTTTTAATCCCGATATCGATCCAGACTTGGGCGGGTAAAACCGCATGGCGCAGCGAGTAATATTGGTTCCGATACTTTGTTGTTAAATATTTTGTTTATTTTTCCTTTTCCATACATTAACAACAGTTCTATCATATTTGTTTTGTTGAAAGCGTAAATTGTGTTGATTTTATGATGCGAAAATGGAAAGCTGACCTCACTGAATCACGATGTCATGACATCGTGAAAATGTACACTAACTACTTATAGAGATGTGTGTCTGTACATAATTTAGATAGTCTAGATAGGTATTGATATTATAGAGGTCACTGGTATAATTTTTAATTTATTACGAACTGTAGGAATTTGCGTGGATGTTGTAATAAAAGAAATATTTGGTAAAAAGTAACAGAGTAGTTTTATTCATCGAGGTAACAAGATGGATACAAGCAGTGTTGCCCGTGACAGAAAAAGAAACTAAAATTGTTTGCGTTCCAAACAGAGGCTTCCGGCGACTGGGACCGCAATCAACTGGAACCGCGGTCCCAGTTACCGGAGTAATATTTTTAAATATTTTTCTTCCGTCGACTGATACCACTCCCAAAAAACATAAAAAACTGTTGTTCAAGTCAAAAACAGTACAGTCAAACGAAAAAACGTTTAAAGTAATCATTAAAGAAAAAAACTCTTTGATTAAATAATATCATTTATATAAATATATTTTTTTAATTTTAGTTAAAACGAACTCAAATTCAATGGGTGTCAGAAAAAGAAATTTGAACCTTTATAAAAAACAATATGTAATAAAGTGCGTCTTTTTTTTAAATTAAAAATAATCAAAGATTTCGCGTATTTTTACAATGATATTTTTAATCAAAGAGTTTTTTTCTTAAATTATTACTTCATTCATTTTTGAAGTTATACTTCTTTAGCCGCGTTATGAAAAAATGATGAGAGTGAATTTTTATGATGCGCGCGCACCGTGACACGGAAAATTCACATGTTGAAGTTGTCCGCAAACCGCAAGATGACAGCTGTCATAAAATCATGTTGAAGTTGTCCGCAAACCGCAAGATGACAGCTGTCATAAAACCAAATAGCTACCTACGTGAAACTAAAAATGAGGTTAGTTCAAAGATTTTAATGTAATTATTTATTTAAATATTATGTGACTGGAAAATTATTTCTTAATGATTCCAAAGAAGTATAACTTCTTACGCGCGTACATAAGTACACGCACCCAATTTTTTTTTTCGTTTCGGTTGCGTTCCCACGGTTTGTGAATTAGCCTACTCATAGGGGCAAAAACTACCACAGACTGGCTTCGAACAGCAGGCGAGCCCGTGGCAGGCCCAGAAGATGATTACGGAAGCAGTTGATTCGCATTGTAGGGACTGGGTCCAGCTTGCATTAGTCATTAGACAGAGAACAGGCGAAAGAGGGGAGGGATGCCTTTGCCCTGCACTGGGACGGAACGAGCTATGAGAATAAAATAATAAAATGTTTTAATTCTATGTATAGATAGATGTGAAATTTTTATAGGTTTTCATTGTCTCTTCTGTTATCTAGTTTATTACGATGAGTTTATGGCTTTTCGCATTTGTAATAATGAACATAAAGTAACAATAACTTACATTGTAGTTGAATGTATGTAGAAAGTAATACTTAATATTTTACTATGTATGTAGGGTTGCCATCGTCCGGGCTTCCCCGGATTTATCATAGTTTAGAGGGCGTCCGGGGACCGTCTCCGGGCGGGGTTTCACTTGTAGTTCGGGTAAAACCGGGACAAATGAGACCCGACTGCTAGGCCATCAAAAATTTTTTTTAAGTCTTTGCCCTCACCGTAAAATAAAACCCTAGTCGTTCAGAGTCATTTTTAGGGTTCCGTACCCAAAGGGTAAAAACGAGCCCTATTACTAAAACTGTCCGTCTGTCTGTCTGTCACCAGTCTGTATCTCATGAACCGTGATAGCTAGACAGTTGAAATTTTCACAGATGATGTATTTCTGTTGCCACTATAACAACAGATAGGTAAGTACTAAAAACAGAATATAATAATGTTACGGAACACTTCGTGCGCGAGTCCGACACGCACTTGGCCGGTTTATGATTTATATTAATTGTGTAAAAATGTTATACTGACTACTTTAATAGTTTCTTACAGGTTATGTTTAAAATAAATAAAAAAGTCGATTAAGTAAAAACTTTGGTTATTTCTGGGGTTGTTCGGATTTAAGCTTCGAAATCCGGGGTTTTCACGCTTATTGTCCTGATTCGCAGATTTTTGAGATGGCAACCCTATATGTATGTATGTATGAGCGTTGTCGAGTGTTAGTTTCGCGGGTTGGTCTATTGATAGACCTCGACTTTCATTTAGGTTGTGGGTTCGAATCTCCGCCCGGCAGTGTCACCAATGGATTATTTACGGAAAATGTATATGCGCTACATTTCCGCTCATATTGCTCTTATGGTGAAGGAAAATATCGTAATGAAACTCGCTGCTTGACACGGTCAACTGCGCTGAGACGGTGGTATGGGTTCTGAGCAAGCCTACTTCATCTTATTAGGATTAATATATAGCGCCAGCAACTTAAATCCATGCTACATGGATTGATGTAGCACGGATTTAAGGTGCTGGCGCTATACATGGTTATTGGTAATTATACTGGCAACCCGTCGAGGGCTACTTCTGTGCATCTTAACAAACAACTTTTGTTTTACGACTTTTGGAAATTCCAAAAAAAAATATGAAAATTTTGAAGGTAAATTCGAAAAACAGCTGATATTTTGAAACAAAGTTCATTCAGACTAAGAACAGTAGATAAAACTTAAGAAATAAGTAGAATTTCAAGGTTAATGACCTCTCCGTGTGAGGAACAGCTGGGCCTATATTCACTAAGGTTCAAGTCGTTGGGCGCGCGTGATTAGGGGCGGAGTGGGGGCAGTTTTTGTATGGAAATCTCGTCCTAATCACGCGCGCCCGACGACTTGAACCTTAGCGAATAAAGGCACTGGTTTACAGCGAAACCTAACCTCATAGTTTTCAAAAAAATGTTCGAATTTCTAAAAGTCGTAGAACAAAAGTTGTTTGTTTAGGTGCACAGAAGTAGCCCTCAACAGCTTGCTAGTATAATTACTAATAACCCTGTTTATAAATCCTAATATTAAAATTATATTATTAATAACTGCGCTGAGGTTTCACTCGCGTAAGTTCTGATCCCGTAGGGAATATCAGGACAATCAGTAGCCAGGTTTGCCTGTTATATGATGTTAAAATAATATTTTAGGTTTTTTTACCAATTAACAGTAAAACCTTACACTTTACGGGAATTTTTTACAATGCATTTGTTGTGGATCATAATGTCCTCTATACATTGATATAGGTATGAAATGTAGCCGCGCAAGTAACAAGAATTGCTGACCGTTTGCCATTTATATGCAAAAATATTGCAACCCCTTTTAAGCTAAATTTATCACTACATAGTGTAAAACGACACGTGTAGTGTGTAGTGTAAACAGACCTTCTCCAACCTAAGGTTGCCTGGAAGAAATCGCTTTAAGCGATAAGGTCGCCTGTTTGTACAATTTAATAAGCTTTCTTGTCCTCTTTGATTTTTTCAACGTTTTGTGTAACAAATAAAGTGTCTATCTATCTATCTATCTAAAACAAAGTCGCTTCCCGCTGTCTGTCTGTCCCTATGTATGCTTAGATCTTTAAAACTACGCAACAGATTTTGATGCGGTTTCTTTTAATAGATAGAGTTATTCAAGGGGAATATTATAAAGAGGCAATATTTGATTGTTTGTTTGCATTGAATAGGCTCCGAAACTACTGGACCGATTTTTATGAAACTTGGTATGAGGATACATTGATTCATGGGGAGTTTTATAGGCTCCTTTTTATATCGATATTTCCACGGGATCAGGAATTACGCGGGTGAAACCGCAGAGCACTGCTAGTAATAAATAAGCCTAAAACACAAATTATGTTATCGAATACAAAAGATTTTTAACTGAAAACAAGCATAAATAGTTAAGCGGCCGGAGCCGATTTTTACAAAAGTCGTGGTCACAAGCTGTGTATAACTAAAACAGGTATCGTTGGATTCCTTGAGATCTCTAGATGACGAAATAGCCTGTCTTAGTTTCGAAAGCCGGGAACTAGTAGCATTTATGACGTCATAAAGATGGCGACTCTGTACTATAGATATTTGCAAATTTCTCGAGTTCTATTCAACCAATTTACACGTGTGAGGTGTCACTTGAAAGATATTTTAATGTACTTTATCTTTTCCATAGACATAATGTGCCGAAAATTATAGCTACAGAATAGACCTTTCAATTATGATCGATATTTCTACTTGATTTAGCTTGGAGTAGAGGATAGAGCATTATTTAATTACAAATTAAATACGAAAATTTTAAGTTTTTGAAAAAATGTCAATTTTCTCCTAAACTATAATCAATACGACAAATTTACCCAGAATCATTTTTGAAGGTAACAGTATGACTAACACAAATCCACTGAGAAATTAAACCATCACTGAATAAAAATTCAATATGTATAAATTTTCTCATCGAAGAGTAAAACGCCCTGTATCTTCGAACCGTCAAGTTTGGCGCACCCTAAATGTTTTGAGTAAGTAATTGTAGTCTTTAAAAATACCTTTCAAACGAGATATAACTTAAAACGAGATTCAGCTTAGGGTAGGAATTAGAGCATTTTATATTTTTGTTTCCATACAAAAATGCTATTTTTTAACAGTTTTTGTCCTATAATATCAAAATCATAAGATTTGAAGAAACAATAAATTACCAGAACATAAAAACCAATTGGCGCTATCGAATTCCATCATTAGTTGTTCAATGTTTTTAAATAAAACGATTTTTTTTTACTTTAAGTGCAAATATAATAAGCAATTTCCACGGTAGCAGGGCACGTTTAGAGCGGTATCTGTTTGACGGAAATGGTTTTAACTTTTGTTGCTATTACATTAGATGTATGTTTTATATATCAATGGATAGCATTTAAAATGTTCTTTATCTTGTTTATAGACAACTATGGCAAAAAAGTGAGTCTCTTAAAAGTTATATTGCAAAATATAGAATGGCATGTGTTGGGCATATGAAGAGAAAGTCACATTTTTGAGAATATTTTTTTAACCAGAGGTTTTCGGCACATTATGTCTATGGAAAAGATAAAGTACATTAAAATATCTTTCAAGTGACACCTAACACGTGTAAATTGGTTGAATAGAACTCGAGAAATGTGCAAATATCTTTAGTACAGAGTGGCCATCTTTATGACGTCATAAATGCTACTAGTTCCCGGCTTTCGAAACTAAGACAGGCTAATTCGTCATCTAGAGATCTCAAGGAATCCAACGATACCTGTTTTAGTTATACACAGCTCGTGACCACGAAACTCGAGAAATAGAGGACTTTTGGCTGAATGGCCGCTTAACTAAAAATACAAATAGGTGTCTTATGGAATAGGTACGGTCGGCTGCATAATTGCTGACCCACCGTAGAGCTCCAAAACGGCTGTTATAAGAATGTTTTTAACACAAGCAAGATTCTAGACACCTGCTTTAATTGAAGTTTAAAGTCTTCTATTTCATCAATTTATCAAATAAAAATTATTTAACTGAAAACATTCCAATAATAGTAATTTTAGAACTCTACAGTGGGCTGCAATTATGCAGCTGACTGTACATAAGATTTTGAATTGAAAAGAACTACGAAGAGGTGTGGCGATTTTTTTGTTGCGGCTAGAGTTATTATGTATTAGTAGATATAGGTATTATACATTCTATAAGTATCAGAAAGTAATATTTAGCAACCATTATATGAGGGGAAAGTCATGATCTTAGAACTTACGCAATCTCAGCGGCCGTAGTGGGTACGGTCGGCTGCATAATTGCAGACCCACCGTAGAGCTCCAAAACGGCTGATAAAAGAATGTTTTCAACACAAGCAAGATTCTAGACACCTGCTTTATTTGAAGTGTAAAGTCTTCTAACTCTTCAATTAATCTAACAAAAATTATTAGAATGAATAAACCATTCCAATAATAGCGAACTCTACCGAGGGCTGCAATTATGCAGCCGGCTGTACATCTAGGTACCAGAAGCCTTACCACGGTTTGTTTATCGAATACTAGCACCGCTCCACGGTTTCACCCGCGTAGTTCCCGATCCCGAGTGCTTCGTCGGTCCGCCCGCGAGGCGACCGCCCGATCGGGCGGACCGCGCACAATAATAAATCCATGGGGCAGACCGCCCGATTGTAATTTATACCTACTTATTTTAATAACTTACTTAGATTTAGTACAGTTAGCAACAAAATCGGTTTATTAGTTTATTACATTTAATAAAAACTACAGACTGGAGTTCTGAATTCAAAAACCGCTGGATCTTTACTCAATGAAAAAGGACATGGGTAAAGCCCTTTTATCAGTTATTTACGCTGCATGTAGATTATGGAGTACAAAACCCATAATAATGTAGTAAGTACCTCTTAAGCTGTGGAAGTTGTTTTTCCTACACCAAAATAAAGGGGTTGCCTCTTTTACTTTGTAAGATGTTTTGGAGAAAAAAATCTAATCTTGTGAAAAAGCACATAAAAAGCCAGTCAAGTGCGATTCGTACTCGTTCCATACATTACTTTCAACTCTCTTTTTCTACACTTGCAGTGATATGGTAGTTACCAATTTAACTTGACCCATATTTTGTTTGGGTGCCTATACAATGTAAGGGTCAAGTTAAATTGATCCAACTATATCTATATAATTATGTACACCATTTAATTTTCTACGTTTTTATTTTTTTGGATTTTTTCCTTTATTTGTGCTGTACGAGTTTGCTTTTGCCAAACTTCGTGATCCTAAGTCAACGGGAACTACCATAAAATATAGGTTTTCGACCCAAAACCTATAGGGTACTTCCGGTTAATCTGGAAATGTCAATTTTGGTTTAAACCAAGGTCTTACAGCAGAAGTAAATGGAAAATTCCGAAATAAAGGTGAAAATTAAGGTTTTTGGTACTTACAAGTTTTTGCGAAAATGTAAATTTGCCCATATCTTTTAATCATTGACTAAAAAGACTTTGATTTTTATACACCTAATAGGAACTAAATAGACCTCAATATCTGGTATGAATTTCAACTTGCTAGGTCTACTCATTCCTGAGAAAATCGGTGGTAACACATACAAACAGACAGACGAGCAAGAAAGTGATCTTTTAAGGGTTCCTTTTTTTACCTTTTGAGGTACGGAACCCTAAAAATGTGCAGATTTGGCTCATTTGCCACAAACCTCAGTCAGTGATGGTTGGTTGTATATAATGGCTCGAAGTCCAATCAATCTGGAAGTCACTAAATTTAGTGACTATTTTGTAGATTAATTGGTACAGGAAACATCATTTTTAGGGTTCCGTACCTCAAAAGGTAAAAAAGGGAACCCTAATAAGATCACTTTCTGTCTGTCTGTCCGTGTGTCACCACCGATTTTCTCAGGAACGAGTGGACCTAGCAAATTGAAATTCATACCAGATACTGAAGTTTGTAGTCTCTATTAGGTGTATAAAAATCAAAGTTCTGAGTCAACATGATAAAAAGATAAGGGCAAATTTTCATTTTTGCAAAAACTTACCTTAATTTTCAACTTTTTTATACTTCGGATTTTTCCCTTTACTTGTGCTGTAAGACCAAATTTTGTGATTCTAGGTCAACGGGAACTACCATATAGGTTTTCGACCCAAGACCTAAAAGAAAAATTCCAAAAAATAAAAAAGTTGAAAATTAAAGAGTGCCCCCGTACGTATACACGTATACTTATACGTATACTAATACGTTTACATACTTAAACCAATTTAACTTGAGCCTTACATTATAAGGGCGCCCAAACGAAACAGGGGTCAAGTTAAATTGGTAACAACCATATCACTGCAAGGGTCAATCAACTATCTAGAGAAAGAGAGTTAAAACTAATGTACGGAACCCTCGGCGAATAGACTTAACGTATAATTTCTATACGTTAAGTAATTTATTTAAGTTTATATATTCATATTAACAGATGAATAACGTGTGTACTAATGTACTTACTTAGCTTCAGATTATTGTATTAAGTATACAATTTTCAAACCATTTTTTACTTTTATTTCATCAAATTATTTTGTTGCCGACTGTACTTTTAGAGAAAAATAGGTATCAAATAAATTCGGGCGGAACGCGGAACAAAAATATTTTTTTTTTTTGCATTACTGCGGTTCGCCCGATTCGGGCGGTCGCCTCGCGGGCGGACCGACGAAGCACTCCCGATCCCGTGGTAATATTGGGATAATAAGTAGTGTACTATCTATGTTACTTCTAATTAATCAATGTATGATACTACATACCAAGTTTCATCAAAATAATATGATGATAACGTCATAAGAAAACATTGATGGTAACCATAGCAACGACAACACGTTGCTATGGTTACTTGTCAATAACGCATGACGTCACACTTTTTTATGAGTGCAGGTGTTCATTATCAGACGTTATCACGCCAAAAATAAAGATTAGAGAAAAAAGTTAGAAAACATAAATCGCGCAAACAGATTTTTTACTTTTCAATCAGTTCAGAAGGTTTTAATTACATAAGCGTATTCCTCTACTAAAATTTGAAATGAGAAAGTAACCCTGTCTGTTGGTCTGATACTATTTGCACGTCTATCCACAGAACCAATTTTGAAAAACTTTGGTAAGTACAAATATATAGATGGGACCTTGGACAAGGACATAGGATATTATTTATCCCGATCTCAACGCCAGACTTGAGCGGGTGAAACCGCGGGGCGCGACTACTTTATAAATACTAAAGTTTATGTGTAAACTAGCGACCCGTCCCGGCTTCGCACGGCTATATTATGCATGTATTATAAATATAAACCTTCCTCTTGAATCACTCTATCTATTAAAAAAAACCGCATCAAAATCCGTTGCGTAGTTTTAAAGATTTAAGCATACATAGGGATATAGGGACAAGGAAAGCGACTTTGTTTTATACTATGTAGTGATAGTGATAATTATGTTTGTAAACTTTGTAATCTCTTCATGACAAAACTATTAAACCGATTATGATAAAAATATAGATAGCTGGAAATCCGGAATAACTTTTTATAAAAATAACTTTATCCCGTAAAACCAAGGCCTAGTTATTTTGCGCGTATCCTTGCAGGGAATTAACGTTGTTATTAGTATCTAGTAAATAGGTACTTAGTTCTCTACTAATTATCTATTAATTCAACTAACAATATCTCACGTTAGAAATGAAGGTCTTGGGATAGGTATTCAGATGAATTAAGTAGGTATATACTTACTTTAACTTTATTGAGCTAATTATCTATTCTGTGGTTATGGGTTGGAAGTGATGTGCAGTTTCACTATCACTTATCTACATAGTATAAAATAAAGTCACTTTTCTCTGTCCTTAAATCCCTATGTATGTTTAGATCTTTAAAAGTATGCAACGGATTTTGATGCCGTTTTTTTAATAGATAGAGTGATTCAAGAGGAAGGTTTATATGTATAATACATGCATAATATAGCCGTGGGAAGCCGGGACGGGTCGCTAGTTAAATATAAAAGGAATTAAGGAATGGAATTATCAAAAAAAAAACGTTAAAAAGATAGGGAAATTGGACTACATATGTTCAACTCCAGACATTTCCCCTGGGGAGTATAGGAGATTCGCAAGGAGCTCCGTTCTCATTTTAAATTGGTGCTGTGAAAAAGTTATCGACCGTCGTGATTAGGGGATCCGTTAGGAGAGCCAACGGGCAAGAACCAAAATCTATCGTTTTTTGACAACCCAGTTGGCACAATGGTCACCATGCCGGACTGCCAAACACAAGGTTGCGGGTTCGATTCCCGCCTCAGACATGTATTTATGCTTAGATATTTATCTGTGGTCTGGTTGTTTCTATGTATTACTAGCTGTCCCGGCAAACGTTGTTTTGCCAAATTAAAAAATGAAGAACCGCTCGACCGATTTTCTGGAAACTTCACTTATACCATCTACTAAATAATCCGAACAAAGCTTAAACATTTGGTTTAAATTGTTGAGCCCGTTCTTGAGTTATAAAATTACAACGAAAAGTGGCATTGATTTTTATATCTAACTAGCTGCGCCCCGCGGTTTCACCCGCGTAATAATTTTCTACGCAATTTTCTTAATATTTTCTTTCATAAGAACCTTCTCCTGACAATAACAAACACAACAAAAAAAGAATTGGCCAAATTGGTCCAGGCGTTGTTGAGTTATGCGCTTACCAACACATTTTGCGATTCATTTTTATATATAAGAATAAGTATAAATTTACAAAAAAAAAGTATATAAGTAGTATATCTGTTGTCTAGCACCCATAACACCATAACATAGTTTGGGGCTAGACTGCGATAGATGTGTGGAATGTCCTGCAATATTTATTTATTTTATTTTATTTCATCAAAATCGGTCCAGTAGTTTCCGAAAATCTTTCCTCTTTAAAAAATGAGTGTAGATTTTGTTATTTAGTTGCAATCGGTAGTAACTATTGTTTTATCTATAGCTCTATCAAATTATTGAGGTAAGTAGGTAGGCTGTGCCTATACTATTTAAATAAAATTTATTATCAATGACTCAGTCATGATTGCAGACTTTTTAAATTAATTGATAAAAAAATGTCTATTTACTGTTTATTTCAATATTGTAGGAATGATAGGCAATGTTTCAAGGGACTCAACTCAAGAGATTTGAATGCGGAAAACAGCCTGTATACAAGTACAGTCACATTACCAATTAGCTGAACCCCACGTGACCTACAGATCATTGGCATATCTGTAAAAATTTAGTATTTACCTATTTTGTTATTTTTTAAATTGTATATTGTATTGCAAAAAAACATTTTGTTAAAAAAACAGAATCAGGTAACATCACTTTACAACCTTACAGGATTGGCGAGTGAGCTCTGGGCCACGTGGGGTTCAGCTAATTGGTAATGTGACTGTACAAGTAGGCGATGTTGGCATAGTGGTGGAAGCTTGACTTTGTTAAGATTTATGTGTCATTGCCACCATTCCATTGCTCTTACGGTGACTAGGTATATGTTGAAGAAAACTGATAATAGATAGATTAGAGGACCTATCTATTGTTATTTGTTTTCAGGCTGTTTTCTGCAACTAGACATCTCAGCACCTATTTTGAAATGTTTTGGTTATCTATTCGAGCCATCCCAACTCCCCTAGGTAAGCTAAAAGACCTGTACCCGATTGTAATTGATTGTTGCAGTATGTCTTCTGCCTTTTTTAATTTTGATTTGGAGCTGCCTGATAGATTTGCGCTCCTAAGCGTTTATTTGCGCTCCTAAGCATATTGCCATACAAAAAGGACTTAATCTAATTTATTAGAACATTCTCAATCAAAGTACCTAGCTGTTATCAACATGGTGTGTTTTGCAGCAAGACACAAGGGCCATCACTCAGTACCTAATACTAACCCTTCTTGAGGATGCTGTAGTTGCGGATGGCTTATCAACTACGGAAGAGTTTTAAACTCTTTATGCCCTTTAGTCGATTTGTACGACTCCCGCGAGATGGGTTACCACTACTCTATGCCAGAGGCTGATGCAGCCTGACATTTAAATTAATGAAAACATCGCGAATATAAATAATAATTGTTATTGAATCAAGTTATTGAATACGAGTTTGCGCAGTGAGCTACACTCAATGGTTTCTTTAAAATTTACGCAGCAAAACACTTTCTCTTTTTCCCAGTTATGCAACGCATTACGTAGATGTACCATTATTATTCCTACCTTTATCTTGTCGAAGGTGTTGTCTAATTCCAATTTGTGGACGAAAGGGTTCATTATTTCGGCGCGCATGTCGTCCGATGAGAAAGCGCCGGGTTTCTTGCACAGCCTCCCATTCATTTTCACGGAACCAAAATACTGCCTAATTATTACACGTTAATTATTAATTAACACAATTCACTATGGTCCACCATCGTTCGAAACGAATGATTTATGAACTCTTCCACTTCTATATTAAATTTTTGACGTGTTTTGTTAGAATATATCGCGGCACAAACGAGCGTACATTCCCGACGAGAGCAAAATTAAAACTGTTTTTTTTGTTGTCGAATCAAATCATGTGTCTGTCTGTCAGCTGTCAGGTGTCAGATGTGCGAAAATCTCGGAATGGTCAGTTTTTGTTGATTTTTGTTTCAAGTCCATCCATCAGTCCATCAAAATTTCAAATTCGTTGTGTCTGTCACTGTCAGTTACACGAAGTTTGTTTGTTTGTGGAGCTAGCGATAGGTGCTTGAAAAGGTGTTGATTTTATATTTTTCTCGCTAATTTTCTAAATTGGTAATGGAGTTCACGGCGTATAATGGAAGTGAAAATTCAGAGCCAAATAATTGATTACTTTTCGTTATTTGAGGAGTTCTACACCACGACGAAAGTGAGTTTGAAAGATTGCCAGAACTGCGCAGCGTCTATAAATAAGTTGCTAAAACGTTGTAGAAACATAAAAATGTGAGTATCGACTGTGTATTTTATCTTTAATCTATTGGTTTACGTTTGGAAAACAATAAAATTACGAATGAAAATACCATATCTCGAAATAAGTACTCAGGTAACATTATAGCGTCTCAACTTACAAATTCTGTCCTCATATTTCGTCAAGCGAATAACGATTGTTAGAATATTTTAATATCTATTTGCCATTTCTTTTAGTGCTGTGATTACGGGTACTCCTTTAGAAGAGTTTGAAGGTTTACAGAACAAATTAATAACATGCATACATAACCTTATTTCGGATGAAATTCAAGACATCAAATCCAAACTGTAAGTAGGTATATAAACTTCAAATAAAAATTAGCGAAACCTTGTTTATCCTACTAATATTAAATGTGATAATTTGTGTATGTTATCTCTTCATGCAAACACTACTGAACTGATTGTGAAGAAATTTGGTTTATTCTTGGAATAACACTGACACTGGTACTTTTTATCCCTCCCAAGATCAAGACTCATGTGAGTAAAATTGCAGGGCGCAGCTAGTGATAACTTTACTCATTAAACATTATTGACATTTCCAGAACAACAGTAGAAGAAATATTTGAGAAATTGTGCTACAAAAACAGAGTTCTCCTTGAAACTTGTAAAGCGACAAATCTTAATGAAAAATCAAAATTAACTACCGGTACACCACTCCAGCCTCCATTGAAGAAACTCTTGGAGTTTGCCGAAGACACTGTCACATTCGGAAGCCAAATTATTGCTCAAATCGATACCTCCCTCAACGTACTTAGTTATAAAGGATTAAACACAGACTCGCTAATTGAAAACTTTCGCATTTCGTCACATTGGCAACTTAAAGTTCCTGAAATATTAGCTTACACTTCATTTTGTTCAGAAAATCAAATTTAAAAATGGATTTTTTGGATTCAATATTGAACTCTATGCAGAAACCTCCATCGGCGAGTGAAGCACAGAAAAATGCCATGAAAAAACAGAAAGAGGCAATGGAAAGAAAACAAAAAGAGGAAAAAAATATGATTAATAAATTCAGAAAGAGAATCGAAGAGAAGATCACCGATTTTATCAAGGATGGTACAAAACCGTACCTACAGTTTGAACCAATGGATCAGATGTACCGATCGATCATAAGAGATGTTGCTGACATTGCCGGAGTCCAAGTGTTTTCCTTCGGCCAAGATGGCATAGACAGATACTCTGTTATTTACAGTAAAGAAAATGGACCTTCTGATGACGAGCTAACTGTACGCCGAGCCGGTGCAGCTTGGAATGATGAAAAGGCTCTGGAAATGGCACGTAATCATTTAGAAAAACAACGCCAAGCCAAACTAGATTCCAAAGAAGAGAACACTAAGAAACGTAAACGAGGAAAGGAGGAGCTGAGTGGTACATTCTACAAGCAGAAATACGCCCATTTGATCGGTGAAAACGCAGCTATCGATGCTGCTCACAAAACTAACATGAATAAAAGCTACGGAGAAGTACCGAGCGAAAATAAGAAAGATTTACGCTCGATCGAGCAAACAATGGCCGATATACGAGCTAAGAAAATGAAAAAGGCTGAGGAAGACAAAGTAAGCACTGATAACGTTCAAACCTAGTATTTAGCCAAACATTTTAGACTAAAATGTTTGGCTAAAATTTTTAGTAGAGTAGTTAATTTGTATTTGGTAGCTATAGCAATGCCTTGCGGTTTTACGCTTGTAAATCTTAATTTCATGGAATTATCATGATATATGGTAACATTTTTTAAATCCTGTGGATCTCTATCAAATTGTCTAATAAACCAAAGTCAAATATTCTTTCTGCAACCATTTTGGTTACCCATTGAAAGGGTTTTCAATAAGACTTTGATCATTAAAAAAACCTGCTCACTTGATTACACCTTATAATAGGTATGTCACCCCTTGATTATGTTATTTGTTAGGGGTTATATGTCAGCCAACTTTATTGTTATTTAACGTTATTAAACAGTAACACATTCAGTCTCCGATTAGTGTAATTAAAATCCTTTTTATTAGGTACAATAAGGCAACAAATTGCAGATGCACTGTAGTGCATCAAAATTGCTATTATTAGAATGTTTTCTTTTCAAGTCAAGCAAGATTCTAAGGTCCTGCTTGAGTTGAAGTTTAAAGTCTTTTGAATCACAAATTGAATAGACAATCATTTGTGGCGACGCCTCACATCGCCACCAACAGATGGCGCCACTAAGCCGATCGTAGATCCTAGATCGCGCAAGCGAAGTTTTTCTGAAGATAAGCTCATATACAAGTTCCAACGAAACATCGTCGGGCTGCGACCTACCGGGTATAACACCTGCCCGGTGGAAGATCTTCCCTTTGGAGGTACATACCACCAAATACCTCCAAACATTACCAGAATTAAAACATTCCAATAATAGTAATTTTAGAAACCTACAGGTGCGTCTCTAATTCTGTACAAAATTATGTTTTGAATAGTGCTCGGTGAGTCGTCATGGCGTTTGAAGCGCCATCTTTCTTTATAAAATAACATAAGTCTTCCTATCTCCCACTTCCTGAATACAAACCTTGTTGTTAAATGATACCTGAAAGGTAACCCTATGAAACGGTTACTTACCACTTGAAATGATTTCCTTAATAATAGAGTATGCCGAAGTACAAAGAGGGTAAGGGATGATTTACATTAGACCCGGGCCGCGTGTGCGTAGCACGGATTTGAAACGTTGCATACATTATGTATGAAGCAATTTTTATTACACTGTGAATGGTCCGGGCCCGTGCGGGACACGGATCTGCTTTGTCTTCTCGGCGGCTGATAACCCAGTGCACTTGTTTAAGGGCTGTTTTCCGCAACGAGACCCTTCTTAATTGGGTCCATTTAGCATGAGGATAGAGTAGGCTTGCCCAGCACCTACTACTCTCTCAGCTTAGCCGACCATTGTCCAGAGGAAGAAACTTGTCAATACTTCTGGAGCCAACTAAGCCGCGGGTTTCCTCACGATGTTTACCTTCACCGTAAGAGCAATGTCAATTAGCGCAGATAAATTTTTAGAAAAAAGTCATTGGTACACGGCCGGGATTTGAACCCGAGAGATGAAAGTTCAGATATTCACCATTAAGCCAATACCACTCTTTAAAACCCGGTGTAATATAAACGTGCAGTACGAACATACTCCGCCCCGGACTCGGCCTGGTCTAATGTAAATCATCCCTAACCTTGTCCATTTCGTAGGAAACCTATTCAAATTAATTACCTCATATTCGAGGTTATGGGTACTAGTTTTTTTTACATAAGAGTGAAAAGTAAACACTTTCTTTAGTTAAAGTATGTGTATTTTATATATAAATAGCAATAATATTTGATATATAGTAGAATATATTTACACTATTATCGTAATAGTTGTTGCACTATAGATTAATGTTTTGAGAAAATTTCTAGCAATAAGTAGGTTAATTCATTGTACTTCCAAACTCCTCCTGGAGAGGACGTTATACAATGTGTTTCGATGAAGCGTGTTCTCATACAAAAGGAGGTTGTGCTAGACGTCTAAGCGAATAACTGGTTGACGACAATTTTTTTTTTTTTATGAAAATTATTTCGTTTTGTTTATTGGAAAATCTGATGTTTTTGGCAATAAAGACAATTCATATTTAAAATAGTAGTCGAAACTGGTTTTCGTCGAACTGGCAAGCCATCTAAAGCTGGGGACACGCGGACGCGTCCGACAGCCGCGACTAATAGGTGTGCACGGTGGTTCCAGCGGGTCAGATCGATCTAGGACGTCCGCGCGCGGACGTCCGAACGCTCAAAGGCGGCCCAAGGTTACGTCCGATAGTATATACAGTTCATACATTTATCATTACACAGATGCCTGTGTCGCGGCTGTCGGACGCGTCCGATAATATGTTCCCAGTTAAATACTTTTGCCAGGTATTACAGCGCCATCTAGAATAGATGGAAAAGGCTAATCGAAACTAAATAAACAAATAACACTTAAAGGTCAATGACTTGTAACACTATGAAACAGCTGGTTTTTGAGTTTTGAGTGAAGTAAATTTTAAGGTACAAAAATATCTTAAATTTCTCAAACATACTAATTCGAATTTTTAAAATTGTAAAACAAAAGTTGTTTGCCTAGACATCTAGAACCCTACTTCGTATTAGAAACACTTCCCGGAATCACGCTGTATAAACTATTATAAACTGAAAGGCAGTGCGCCGCGGTTTCACCCGTTAAAATCCCGATCCCTTGATAATATCAGAAAAAACTGGTTGCCTGTAAAGTCGGTATACGGGCGAAAGTTTTACGTGACGACAACTGTGCTCGAGTGGAAGGGACGCGTGCCTTTCACTTTTTATGTCTGTCTCTCTCGCTCTTAGGCGGGCTAACTATGCCCGCGTGCCTCTCACTCGCTCTCATTGTGAGCGCATAACGTCAGCGGAGCGTAACGCAGTTTCTTGAAGTGTCACCCGGCAAACCAATTTATAAAACGTTGTCACGTCAAAATTAAACCATCAAAAATATAACTTGTAAAAAAAACCAAGTCGCAACCCAGGTCTTCTACCGTAAAAAGTTGTGAGATCCATGTAATACCAAGTCGGTTAATTTATTCAGTCCTAAAGGGACTTTCTGTCTAAGTTATTTCGTAACAGATTGACTTGGCAATCTGAAAATTCAGGCTTTTAGCTTTATCCACAACGAAGTTATAGGGGGTCGAAAATGGCCTGAACTGTTTCGAGAAAAGGATGGTACGGCCGTGCCGCTTTTTTGCTCGACTTGGCGGGGGCACTGCCGTGCCCCCAGATTAGCCAAGCGCTCTATATGTATAAGAAATATCAAAATCGGTCCAGTGGTTCTGAAGGTTCTTGCAAACATCCATTCAAACTTCAACCACATACCTTCAAGAGCCAATAATCATATCTTATTTGCTCCGGTTGGTCACTGATATATTTTCTGTCATTTTCACGTTAGAAAGGCTAGCGGTCCGAATTGGACGAGCAGCGTTTACAGTGCTAACGTGAGCGTATTGAAAATGCTTACTGCACATGAGCAACCTGAAGTTATCGAGTCGCCGCTCGATTATTAATATTGTATTCCATCAAAATCCGTTGCGTAGTTTTAAAGATTTATGTATATATAAGGACAGACAGACAGCGGGAAACGACTTTGTTTTATACTATGTAGTGAAGTACCTACCGATACATACGTACCTATATTTATTGGAGGAAGATGCGAATTGAAATTCGTTATCGCTTTTTGTTATACCACCGTTTTGAACATACCTTGTGTATTTATCAGTTTTCTAGTAAAATATTATACATATGTATCTTTTTATTTTAGCTTAAACTACTTATAAATAAATTACTACCTATGTAAAGGTTAAAACTATTAATCGACCAAAAATTCTTTGTACTTTAAGAAAATTTGTTCCAAAATAAGCTTTTCCAATACTTATTTTTTATCTTCTACTAGTTTTGATAGATGGCGCTCTAATGTAAGTGATTGTCTCTGGTCTTGATCCTTTTTTCTGGTTTCCGACCCTAAACCAAAGACAATCTTTTACTTTGAGTCATCTATCAATCTAGGCCCTAATTCTGTAAGACAATTTGGTGATGTCTATTCCGAAATACGATTTCAGATAATGCGTTTTAAATGAAAGTTTAATAAAGAAGTATACAAAAGCCGCTATCGGACTAAGTTTGTGTCAATTCAATTGAGTAATTTAAGAAATATTCTTGAAAATATTAGACCACGTCACACGTCAACTTGCCTTACAGAAGTTGCCTTACTTATGACCCTGGTTTTTAGATTTAAAAGAGATTGGAAAATGACGTAATAGGCTTCACTCAGACAAGCTTTTTTTTCTAAACTAGTTCCAAATTGCTTTGAATCTATCAAAGCAATTTGGAACTAGCGCTGCCTGCCTAGCATGAAGACCAAAACACGATACAATAAAGCGATATCACGCGATATAACTACATCAACTCTTAAAATATGATAGATAAAGCTTGTTGAATGCCATGTTGAATTTTTATCATAATTTTTATCGCAATTTATAATAAAAATTTAACACGGCGCACAGTGGGCTGAAACGGGAAATCAGCGGACTTAGGAATCAAAGTTGATAATTCTATTTTTTTTAAATGGTGATCGATAGAGATAATTAATACAATAAAAAATTGTTCTACAAGAATTCTTAAATATGAATAATTCTCGAGGAAATCGACTTTGTGTGAAAAAAATGTATGAAACGACATATGTTTTGGTCTCTAGCTTCCAACTTATGGTCGATCCCGCACTTTGGGCAGCAATTTATTATAGTATAGGTCTTTACCTTTCACCTGACACCAAAAAGTCCTGCCCCGACCCGCCCTTTCGGAAAATAGAAGCGATTGAAAATGTTGTGTTTTCAAGTTACCATTTACGACCAAATCTTTACAAATTGTATTTTGTATGTTTTTGGATGTGACTAGTATATCATAAAACAATGATATGACACCTATTCTACATAACTTTTTGAAAATCGTACAATTTCGAGTTAAGCTAAATGTTTTTAAACATTGAAAAAAATAACATAGTAATGTAGTAGCAAGGTAAACAACCTCTTCCAAGTATAGATATACTTAGTGAAGTAACAATAGGTAAGTACTTCACTAAATAACAATAGGTAGCCTATCTACCTATTGTATCGTAGTACTTCAGTCTTAATAATAAGACCCACTTATTATTACGTTTCTAGGAAATTGCGGCATCCTTCAAAGACTACCTGTGATAATGAGTGTCCTTGCGGTTTTACTGATGAGTTGATGAGTCCAACCATCCAGTAGATACTAGTATAGGTAAATAAATATATACGGTATTTCAATAGAAATACCGTATATATTAATGGTATCTAATAAGATACCATGATAAAATATTATAGTGATTTAGATGAGTATAGTTTAAGGTAATTAGGAACTGGGGTGTAATAATGAAAAAGAAAAATATGTTTGTGTGTCTATAATAAAAAGTTACAACAGAAATATACATATATATAGGGACATCTATTAACAATATATGAACAAAGTTAACTAAATTAATGCTTATAAATAACGCTAACTTACACTGAATTCAATTCAAATTCATATAGAGCAATGTATACATATACATGATAATTTAAAACGTCAACTACGATACTACTGTGGTTTCGGAACGCGCCCTCCGTAATATATTCACAAGATATAAATAAATGCAAACTAAAAATAAGAAATACAAATACAAGATCAATAAATATAACAATTTAAGAAAACTAAAATCAACAAATTATTCTATTCAGAATCGCTATCTTGGAAATTACTTACATCAATAAATTCTGTTTCAGGAGTTTCATTCAGAAGAGGCATCAGGAGATCAAGACATTTTGGAGAGAGAGACATTCTAGTTTTCTGGCTCATTCGCGGTCTTATAATGCTAAGCTTTGGATCGGAAGACAAAAGAAGGTTATGGAGAATATCCTCATTTGTCGCAACCCTGCTATTTTTTCTAGAATGACCCTCTCTGAATTTTCTAAAATCTTTATTACGGGCTTCTGATGCTTCTTCTGAAAGCTTACCAATAGGCAACAAACCAAAATGTTCAATAATGTTAGCTCCATGCATAAGTAATTTATGCACGCTAGATGGCATATAATACCATGGGTACAATCGAACATAATTGTCTGCTGTCTCTTGGCAAAACTGTGAAAATTTTGAAACATTCACGTGTTCTCCAGACGCAATGGTTTGGAGAATAACGTAAAACCTTTCAATTAAATCTTCATTAAGACCTGTGATTCGTGCACTTGTCTTAAAATCTCTAAAAAATCTTCTCGCCGTGTTTCCATCATTGGTAGTACCCGCTCCCTGCTTCACGATGTCAATATGTAGGCCACAAGTTTCCTTAAATTCTTTTTGAATTGCTTCTTTTCTTTGTGTTAACACGGCTCGAAGATCTCCTCTGGCACTCCATTTTTTAAAATCAAGCCTGTAAGCTGCAACAAAACAAACACAATTACTATTGAATATCTAAACAAAAATGCAACTTTCTTATATTGACAAAAAGTAGATGATTTATACCTATATGAAGAAGGCATTCCATACATCTTATCCAGCCGTGTAATGAAGATAGTCCGTACTGGTATATATCCTCATTCTTTGGTTTCCTCCTTACCGCTTCTAAATCGTTCATCTCCGATGGCCTGGCACTACATATATCGCAAGCTGCAGAAGACGTCTCGGATATGATTGAGGTAATCTTACCGTCAATCATAGTAAGTAATAAATTGTGGCCAATCGTTGTCTCTTTGTAAATTGTGGGCATCAGTGTTGCGATCTCCTTCTTTATTCTATTCATCTCTGTTGTTACCACTTCTTTGGTTTCTCTTATATATTTAAAAGATATTGGACGGCAGTAAAATGTAGATGAAGGTCTGTCGTTTTCCCAAATCACGATATTTTCTTCATTGTGCAGCTGAAGAGGTACCAAACTAGCCATAAAAATGCTGGAATCGTCGAATTCTCCTCTTTGTTTATAATTACTCTGCCCTGAAGCTCCATCGAATCCCCATTTGCTAGTAAGCTTCAACTCTGCACGGGAATCTGCTTGAATGTTATTAGCTTCCATTATTCGTGTGATGGTTAAGTTCAAAAGTGCCTGTAATTTAATTTGAGCGCCATCTTCACTTATGCTGATGTCTTTTTTGGGCGGATAACAATCTTCTTTTGCTTGTTTTATCGCATAATAGGATGGATAAACTTCGCATCCTTGCTCACTTGCAGAGTCCCTTAAATTTATATACTGCCACTTAGATAGTTTAAGGGATACAAGAAGACCCAAAGCCTTATCGGGAGTGTAGGCTTCTTCTCTTTTCTTTCCCTTTAAACTCGCTTCTACTTTAGCTGCATCTTCTGGGTGTTTCATAAGGTGATCTAAAATTTTGCTTACTCGTAATTCTCCACTGTTACGAAAGGCCCTCACTGCAGTAGCACCCGATTCTTCAGACGAAAGCGATTTGTCAAGTGAATGACTTATACGCCTTCTCTTTTGCCGTTCACCCAAATTTTCAAACTGCTTTCTGGGTGTGAAGGTCGAAGTAGATGCTCCCGAAGTGCTAGGTTGAACATTTTCTTTCTGAGCATCAACCGGGTCAATTTCTTGAAGAATTTCATGCACATTTTCTCGAGAACACACTACATTCGGCCACTCTATTGAACTCTCCAACCAATCTCGGTGTATTTTTAAAAATCTTTGTAGGGTCCTATTTGCCTTCCGCCACTTCAAAACTATTTTCGATGAATATTTCTGGCAAAACTTAACTAACTGTCCACTTTCTTCTTCATTGATCTCTTTTCCCAATCTCTCCTTTAAAAGTTCAAAAAGTTTTGCAGAGTCTGAAAACGAGTCTAATTCAGTTCTCATCAACACAAACAGGTCAATATTGTTCACTAAATTCTCCATTATCACCACGAATATTGAAATGTTTATGGGACAAATGACAAAATCCGAATGACTGTTGCAATTACATTACATCCCTTAAATAGTCGCACCCCCAACAACCTACCTAACATGCCATATTCATAAAGTACCTATCTAATCCCCTTTTACAACTCATCAGTAAAACCGCAAGGACACTCATTATCACAGGTAGTCTTTGAAGGATGCCGCAATTTCCTAGAAACGTAATAATAAGTGGGTCTTATTATTAAGACTGAAGTACTACGATACAATAGGTAGATAGGCTACCTATTGTTATTTAGTGAAGTACTTACCTATTGTTACTTCACTAAGTATATCTATACTTGGAAGAGGTTGTTTACCTTGCTACTACATTACTATGTTATTTTTTTCAATGTTTAAAAACATTTAGCTTAACTCGAAATTGTACGATTTTCAAAAAGTTATGTAGAATAGGTGTCATATCATTGTTTTATGATATACTAGTCACATCCAAAAACATACAAAATACAATTTGTAAAGATTTGGTCGTAAATGGTAACTTGAAAACACAACATTTTCAATCGCTTCTATTTTCCGAAAGGGCGGGTCGGGGCAGGACTTTTTGGTGTCAGGTGAAAGGTAAAGACCTATACTATAATAAATTGCTGCCCAAAGTGCGGGATCGACCATAAGTTGGAAGCTAGAGACCAAAACATATGTCGTTTCATACATTTTTTTCACACAAAGTCGATTTCCTCGAGAATTATTCATATTTAAGAATTCTTGTAGAACAATTTTTTATTGTATTAATTATCTCTATCGATCACCATTTAAAAAAAATAGAATTATCAACTTTGATTCCTAAGTCCGCTGATTTCCCGTTTCAGCCCACTGTGCGGCGGCTTTATCTATCATATTTTGAGAGTTGATGTAGTTATATCGCGTGATATCGCTTTATCGTATCGTGTTTTGGTCTTCATGCTAGGCAGGCTGAGGTCTAATTCCATGGTCAAACAACATGTTTTTTCTTTATTGCCTTTTCGGGGAAGGCAAAGGGTTATTAGTTTATACAGCCTCGTTACACACTGTTGATTTTTATTGGCCATGTTTTTTTTCTGTGTCTACAATCTGTTTTGCGAAGCATTTGGAACTAGTCCCTTTTTGTTGAGCCTTATAAACTTTGTTGATAACTAGCGTCCTGCAGATTTAATCGCATTTGTAATTTAGTGGTATTCTGTGACGGGCTTATTTTTAATGTAGACGATATCTATCTGACTACGTATTACTATTTTCAATATAGATTTGAAAGACTGGATTTAGTTGACTTTGTTATTGATAAGAATCAGATCCAATGGTTTAATAAAATTATTTTTAAATTAAATCTTGATTTATTTGCAAAGAGATTGTACCAAACATTCTGGCATAATAAACGGTCAGCCACGCGGCCACCTTTTAAACCAAAGGCAATGTATCAACAAAATTAAATGCCATGTAATAAAATTTTGTTCTCCTGTTATGTGGTATCAAATCAACTTTTTTTCTAAACACCTGCCTTTTTGTTCTAAACACCTGCCTGGCATGGCAGCAGGTTGCGGATTCGATTCCCGCCTAAATCAAATATTTATGTAGGTACTGTTTGTTTCTGACAGATATTTGTTTCTAGTCTGGGTGTTTCTGTATGTATTTACACGATTAAGTGCCTATTCTACTGTTGTCTGGCCACCATAACAGAAGCCTAGTTGCTTAGCTTGGGGCTAGATGGCGGTGTCCTGCAACATTTATCTAATTGTTCAATATAATTCACATAGTTACCAATTGAAATGTTTACTAGTTTCATCTCATGCGTTGAAAATCGAGACCCTGATGAAATAATCCATTAACTAAGAAAATAGGAACTTTTGAAATAAAACGTTTGTAACATTTTAGAACGTTTATTTTACCATCAACACTTAACCAGGCTTTAAACTTACACAGAGACAACAATTACAGCGAAATTTACAATATCGCTGGTTATAGAAATATTTTTATCTAGGTTATAAGTAGGTACATGGCTGGCTTGAATATTTTACAGTTTTTATTTAACATTTAACTATATAGGGCAGAGTTTGACCACTATCTCACCCGATGGTAAGTGACAATGCGGTCCAAAATGTAACACGCGCATCTAGAAGAGACCTTTACACTCGTGCATTAAGGTAAGGGTACCTGCGCTCTCTCCATACAAACGTAGTCGACTGTTTCCTCCTGGATAATGACACTAGCACAAATATTTTTGTGCCATAAAACCTATAACTGCCATGACTATGCCCCTATTATTTGTTACTTTTTTATTTTCTAATTATCATAGAAATTAAGATTAAAAAAATTAAAAACAAAAAATAGGGGCATGGTCATGGCAGTTATAAGTTTTATGCACCAAAAATATTTGCTCTAGTGTCATTATCCAGGGAGAAAACAGTAGACTACGTTTGTATGGAGAAAGCCCCCGGTACCCTTTCCTCTTAAAGACCCCCAAACATGGGCCTTCGAGGAACACGAGTGAAGGTAGAAAGACGGCAGTGGTACAAGAACATTCGATCCGTCTTTGCTAAAGTTAAGGCTAAATAAGCTGTATTACTTAATTTAAAGATTTTGTTGTTCTACTAGAAACCAGCTTATAATTTTCATAGTAATTTAAATGGATGTTTTAGGTTTAGGATAATGAAGTAATTTTAAACAGTTTTGATTGAACTTAATAATTTATATTTTTTATGAGAAAGGCTATCGTTTATTTACCATCTCTATTTTATTTTCAATTGTGTCTAAGATGTTTATTGAATAATATTTAAGATAGGTATTACATAGAAAAAAATAATACCTACACAAATAATTAAGTACTTAACTAAATAACTGATGATAGCTCAAATTATGAGCGGCATAACTTTGAATGAATGATAAAACAGTTTACAGACATAGAACTTACACTAATTTTAAAACACGCCATATTTGTGTATTTTAATTGGACATCAATATTTCTAAAGATCATTCGTTCACTCGAGAATATTATTATCAAAATTCATTTTTCAATAAAATCACGTTAACTACAAATAGGTACTATTTATTAATTTATTGTCCTAATCGATTCGATATACAATGAAAGCAGAGGCCACGTTTATTGTAAAACTAGACTTAATTAAAATATTGATCTTCTTACAATTAAACGCTACGTGCAATCTTCTATACTTAGGTATGTGCGCTAGTAATTACTGTTTTGTCAACGTTAATTTCATTCGAAAATAAAATACCACAGTAATTATACTTCAATCAGTCAAAACAGCATAGATATAGGTACCTATTAAGTACTTGATGGAGATGTCTCTCTTAGCCGATTTCGGCCACAGCGACTGTTCAAAGACTATATCCATGTGAGAACATCTGATCATGACAATGCCGGACTTTGCTGATCAGCCCGTCGACGGTGCGCTCATTCATGACTGGCGTACCCGACCTTGGCACAAAATGTTTTGCCGCATATCGGGCACGTCAGCACACCGTTCACAAAATTCAGACACGTATTGATTTGTAAGACGCCTCCATTCTGGTCTTTTGGCTGCTTTCTCTTCCCAACGAGAGGGCTCGATTTTATATCTTTTTATGTGTCTTTTCAGAACATCCTTGTATCTCAAGTATTGCCCTCCTGGTTTGCGTTAAGTACTTAATAGCAAGCTAAGTCGGTAACATTTATAAGGGGGGTTAATATCATTGACTAAGAAACTTTTAATAAATATTTACAAATGATAGGCACAACAACAGTACCTACAGGTATATGACGCCACTTAATTTTTAAAAATTTTAATACGGTTATTATTGCACTTGAGATGCTATAATTATTATGTAACTGTGAGATTTTCAATGTTTACATATTGCGAAAATAAGTTTAAATTGATATGCCTATAGTGAATCTATATTTTTATTCTTTCTAGCATTTTATTACAAAACAAGAAAGACTGAATTTCGTAGTGCGTTAACGCGACTACGTTTAATTTAAACCACTAAAGTTATCCAAAACGGGATTTTAAACAATTTTGACATGATAACGTCTAATAAGTTGATAGAACACCTGCATTCACAGAAAAAACGACGTCATGCGTCCCGTTCCATAGCAACGTCATGACGTTATTGACAATACGTTGCTATGGCTCTTTTACTAAAACGTTATCACGTCAAATTATCATCTGTAAACCGACTTTACAGACAACCATTTTTTATGTTTTTATTTTGTTGGCCTCGATATTTCGATGCTGCATGTTTCAAGCACCGTTTTGACGAGACTGGAGTTATTGTGTGTAGATCTTGATAGAGAGACGGCCGTATCGGACAACCTCCCTTCGCGTGCGTACGTTTATGGCTGATATTAGGTAGATAGGTAGGTACATAATTTTTATTAAATTACCTACTTTAATTTTTTATTAACAACTTAGACTGATTTACAATAATATACCAAGTAAAATAAAAAAAATGATTAACGAGGTTTTGAAACCAAAAGAACGTTCTACAAAATATAATTTTATATTAATATGTTTATGTATACTATTGTAAGTAGGTACCTTATAATAAAACCCTATAGGCGTACCTACTCAAAAGCTTTCTGTTTTTTTATATAATTGACTTGAGAATAAATAATATGTAAAGTAATCCCCCATTAAGTATTTTAATTAAAGTTCAGGAAGAGTATACCCAAAACTCTGGGTAAATAAGGACATTTTTTCAGCGCTTTTTCCGGGGGTACCTACCTACAATCTACATATGTGGGATTACAACGTTTTCTTTACAGACTGTAAGTAGGTAGGTATTCACAAAAAATATCTTAAAGAATCATTAAAATGCTGTATACAAAACATGTTTGAATTTCCAAAAGTCCAAGAACAAAAGTTTACACTTTTGGAGAAACCCCCTTTCTACGATATCCTTGTCAAAACACATTGTACATAAAGTCTATATAATTAGACTTATAAAATGCTATTCAGAATACTTAGTTACTTACAATAGATATAAGTAAGTATATAATATATAGTCTAGGTAGATATAATATTATGTTACTACATATAACAACAAGACCTAAGTTTTATTATTGTCACTAACATTTATTGGAGTTATAATAATGTACTTTCGATTAATATTTAGACCAATTTTATAGAAATATTGTCAATACAGTATAAATTTATTGTCATACATCATTTTACAACATAATAATATAGTACAACATAAAAGTCTTTAAAATTCTAATAAATAGAAAATATATTTATCAAAAATTATTAATGCTTAACGAGATAAATCTTTAAAACTTTTAATAAATCAAATATCGTTTTAGGCTAAAACAATTAAGTACCTAAAATATAATTTAAAATGGCGCCCAACATGTTATTGTCCTTTAAGTTTTCTTAATTAATATTAATAACGTTGATATTTTTATTATATGTATAGACTCTTATCTTATTAAAAGTTATTGAAAAGTTAATTTTTTATTGTCATAAGATCAATTTTTGTTATACTAACGTTGCTCTTTAAATTATTTGAGGTTATAAATTGTCAGTTTTATTTCTAAAATGATATGACGGATGGTAAAAATATGTCTAGCAAATATTTAGCAAGATATTTTTTAAGCTGATAATATTATAATTGCCTTTTCCATTTTGATATGACGCGATATGTGTCTGTATTGAAAATTGATAAGTATTTTTCTTCTTTATAGTGCTACTTTACCATACCTACTAGTCGTATATAATACCATCAAAAATGATGTTTTCGATCATCTTTCGTTTTTTAAGGTTCCGTTCCTCAAAAGGTAAAAAAGGAACCCTTATTTTAAATCGTCTTTCGTTTTTTTCGATCTTCTTTTGTTTTCGTTCCAACCGGACCATTAACCGAACTACTAAAGCCGTTCAGAAGACATTTAAAAATTCTCTCGACTTTTCCGACACTCAAGTCCATCGCATATTCACAAGAGGAATGGATTTACAGTTTCTAATTTGGACGTAAGCGTCATCTAGATAACCTACAAACAATTATACTAATCATGGATTGAAATACCTTTCATAGACAAATATCGACACCTGTCAAGAAAAATATTGTCTCTCTATACCTTTAAATAAAATATATTCTAGAAAAAATATCGACACATAATCTATTTAAGATAGCCCTATTTATTACCAATATATCAAGTGAATTTCGAGCTAGGATTATATAGATTTTACACCTACTCGGAATTTTGCAATCTTTGACGCTCTATCCTGAAACGTTTTCAAAAGTACGTTACCATGTTTTTCCTTGCAGGTGTCGATATCATCTTTCTTTCTTTATCAGCAGCACTCTGATGCTCTTCGAATTAAAACATTTCTAACTTCCCCAGCTTCATTCTTCATCATCAGTTTCGCAGCAGCCAGGCCAGCAACACCGCTCCGTACCATCAGGTCTTGTGCAGAACAGTATAGTTTCAGCCGTTGAGACTGGACGAGGCTCTATTCCATGGAAGTCACGAAGATCATCAGCTGGGAACCAGGCGCGTTCTTCATCTTCTATTATTGGGATGCCGAAGTATCTGAGAAACAAAAATAACCATTATAAAAGTAGCTTTGACTGTCTTTTTACAATGATTTGCAATCTTAGGGCCCTACCTCACCGTGAGGCCATGGCGACGTCGCAACTAATTTATATTGAAGTCGACGTCGCCACATTGTCGCCAGGTGAGTTAACTCTCATACATTTAAATACGAATAAGTTGGATGGCTTGAAATGAAAATTGACAGAATCAAAGTCTATATTTTTTTGACGGGATATGAATTTGATATATCACTCGAACTTGTATGTCAAGGTACCAGCAATTGGTGTACCTACCTACCTCTATATTGTCAGATATACAATCTCACCTGCATATAGCCAAGAGAGGTATCCACAGCACAGAAGCCAGGATCAACACCAACACCAGTCCAACCGCCCACATTGGCCACTGCTTCCTCTCCGTATCCCCAAGAGCCCGGATCCACGCGTCGTACCCCGAGCCTTCGACAGCCAGCTCCACAAACGAGGATATTAGAATCAGCAGCATGGCCAGTGGAGAGAGGTACTTCCAGCAGATCAACCAGTAAATGCCTGGACGGGTGCCTGTCATTAGTTCGATGTCGTCTGCGAATCTGGTGTGAGTGTATTTATTCATTAATTTAAATTCAATTCCATGAGCCTTATTCATAAAAAGTATAAACAAAATAAAAGAAGGACGTGTTGAGATCTAGCGTACCTAAATAACATTGATCTTTATTAAAATCTAGATGATTTATACAGCTGCACCAGCGACTTTAATCCATGCTATTCAGGGCGCTCTGTAGTGCCTGGGACATGTATTATTGACGACTCTGTTAGCACAATGGTCACCATGCTGGACTGCCAAACAGGGTTGCGGGTTCGATTCCCGTCTCAGACAATATTTATGCTTAGATATTTGTCTGTGGTCTGGTTGTTTCTATGTATTTTAAGTATATATATGTACAAAAGAAAAGTATATAAGTAGTATATCCGTTATCTAGCACCCATAACACAAGTCTAGTTACTTAGTTTGGGGCTAGATAGCGAACTGTGGAATGTCCTGCAATATTTATTTATTAATAGGCATGCCGAGAACCTACACCACCCTCAGCTTAGTCTATCATATCCATCAGAGGAAAGAACTCGTCATAAGCTGCGGGTTTCTACACGATATTTTCCTTCACAGTAAGAGTACCTAATATTAATTAGCGCACATACATTTTTCGTAACAAAAATCTATTGGTGCACGGTCAGGCGGGATTCGAACTAGGCCAACACCGATCTAAGCGTTTTTGTATTGACAAATTCACAAAACATGTAAAAAGAGCTAACTCCCACGTAGATTCCGTCGCGTCGATACAAATTGCCTAAAGTTAAATCACCGGTACTACTATAAATCAGGGGTGAAAGAGTTGTTTATCAGTTTCACAGTTCATTTCAACTTATTGGTGATCACACCATTCGGTCGCGTCGACTAAAAGTTGTGTCATTAATCATTTTCTAATCACGCATTTTTTTGAAAGTTTAAAGATTTGTTATAGAATAAATATATCTAATATCCTACTAATATTATAAATGTGAAAGTTTGTGTGTGTGTGTGTGTGTGTGTATGTTTGTTACTCCTTCACGATAAAACTACTATACCGATTGCGATGAAACTCGGTATCTAGATAGCTGAACACCTGGATTAACACATAGGCTACTTTTTATCCCGATATTCCCACGGGATTGGGACTTACGCGGGTGAAACCGCGGGGCGCAGCTAGTCAATTTATAAATTACAAACAAATAAGTAAAAACTGAAATGTAAAAAAACGGTTTTTCATAAAAACACTCGAATTCAAAATATTATATTATCATAAAGTGGAAAGCTAAGATTTACTTCGTCGGGTCACTGAGCCAGCATAGTAATATACTGTTTGTAAAGAAAACCGTGTAATCCCTCATAATACATGAGTACGACCGGACCCAAACCAAAAGAATGGTAATAAGAGCTTTTTTTAATGGAAATAATATATAACTGCACCTGAACAGTATATTTTGTAACTCACCTCTTAACTCCATACACGTACGAGATGCCGACGCACTCGCAAAACGCAATGATGAGCAATGGAAAGTTCCCACTATACATGTCGAACAGCAGGAATATGTAGCTTCCAGCGCCGTGAGCGAACCCCATGGATAGCATGCAGCAGACCAGGCAGATACCACCTGAGAACAGATCCATCGAATATAAAATTAGAAGTCCTAACTGATTAATATTACCGCACAGCTTAAATCAATGAAAGGATCCTATTTGGCATAGTTATAATAGGTAGGCTAAGAAAGAATTTTGGAAAATGCAACTCCTACACGGACGAAGTCGCGGTCAAAATTTAGAAGTAGGTAAATCAATCACATCACACATGGCTTGAATTTTTATAGAAAAAATTGTATATATTTTTGCCTACCTCTGAATGTACCTACCTAACCAAAACTGCTAATGGTTGGATAAGATGCGAAGGTGTTGCATCGTTATATTATATTCTAAATACTTAAGTACCTATCTAAATTTTGCAAAAACAGCACTTAAATAGTTTTTGCACCAAATAATCGATATTATAACTTTGACGTATGATGCCGAATCAGAATAAAATGATGGCAAAGTATTCAACATAAGTAAGTAGGTACTTTTACCAGAACATCTTTATTAATTGTATTTCAATCTCTTTTAAATTTAAGTTCTAGTTTTCACCTGCGACTTAGTCCGCGTAGGGGTTCAATTTTCCGAAATCCATTCTAAGGAGATGCCTATGTCATAAGAGCTATTTGTATGCCAAATTCATTGGCTCCGTTCATTGGCTTGCGATGTGCGTTGATATATCAATCAGTCAATCAGGACTTTGAATTATACATACATAATATATCTAAAACTAGCAGCGCTTCGCGGTTCCACCCTCGTAACTCCCGATCCCGTTGAAATATCGGTAAAAACAGTAGCCTATGTTATTCCCACTGAATCAATGTATCCTCATACAAGTTTCATCAAAATCTGTAAAGTACTTTTACGCAAAAAAAATCTTTCCTCTTTATAATATTAGTAGAGAAAAAATTAATTTTGCGAAAAAATTCGTATAAATACCTACTATTAATTGTTCTATGGTTTTACCTGTCAAATATTCCTTCCTCAGATTAGGGAACAGCTTCATATCCACGATAGAAGTGACGACACCTTCCAGGGTCCCGAACTGCGAGTCGATACCCAACGTGAACAGCATCAGGAAGAACAGCACCGACCAGAACTGGGCACCGGGGAACTGGTTGATGGCTTCCGTGAAGATTATGAACGCTAGCCCTGTGCCTGATGCAGTCTGGGAATTAAGAGTAAGATTTGTAATTGGATTTTGAGCCTAAAAAATATTAGAAACAAATTAGCCTAAATGTTTTTCCAGGTCCTCTGTTATCGTAGGTTAATATCGAGTTTTATTGCACTCGGTCCCGAATTTTATTGTGCGAAGAAGTAACATATCTAATAATAAGTACTGAATAAGTTACGGCAGGCGCATCAAAGTTTCCCCCCCCCCCCCGTGGGTTCCCGCCTTGTCGTGGCGGGGGGGCTTAGTAACCGTGGCCTAGCCAACCACGGTGAAACCAAGAGGAACCCAGGGCCAAGCCAGGCTGGAGGAGCTGGCTGACCCGAGAGGGACCGCTCCACCGACTTTCCCGCAAAGTCCGGTGTGAGCGGTACGAGAGGTAGGTCGCAGTGCTGTATGGGCGGTACTGCGACTGAGGCGGGTTGCGGTGTAGTATAGGCTGCACCGCAACTGAGGACTAAGGGCCACGGCGGGAGAGGGTTGCCGGTATTGCGGTGAGCCGTTTCCCCTACCCTCCGTGGCCCTGACGGGGCCGCCACCGTTTGATGGCGGACGCGGTGGGGTCGCAGAGGAAGAGGACTGTCGGTGTATCATTGCCGCTGTCCCTGTCCTCTGCGACCGGGTTTTAAAAAAAACCCGGGTGGTGGGTGCACCCAGTGCTCGGGTGCGCACCGCTCTGAGGCAAAGGGCTCAATAGCCTTAAAACGAGAGGACAGTCTGGGCTTCCTCCGGGCCAAGCCCGGTTTTTTCCCAGACTTGCGCGCCGGGGTCGAAGAAGAATGCTAACGTGTCGCCTTCACCCCGGCATCATGCGCGTGCGGAGCACCCCGGTGGTTTAGTCGGTCGGCCGCCCCGCCTTACATCTCAGGGGCTGTGCCAACCCGACACTGTCTGTCGCCTCCCCCCGGGGGCGGCGGGCGTTCCTTGGGGAATTCCAACGGGTCAAAAAAAAAAAAAAAAAAAAAAAAAAAAAAAAAAAAAAAAAAAAAAAAAAAAAAGGCTCATCAAAGTTTCCCAGTAGCCAGTCCAATACCATCCCATCGCAGTAGCCCAAGTAATTATCTCCTGTATAGTTTATCAATAAGTTCTATCCTCACCAGGGCTTGTTCTTGGCTGCATTTTATAGTGCAGGCAGAGATAATAATCGGCAGTTTAGTGTCCATTTCATACTTTGCCATTAAACGTTGTTATTGTAAAGAGCACAGACATAGATCTATGTCTGTGGTAAAGAGCCTCTACGTGTTGGCTTCCATAGGTCCGAGGCTCCATAGCCCCGTGGACAATAGGTACACAAACTCTCATATTAAGAAAACCTACTTATACCAACGCCCCGTTGTGTCGTAAACTACCTACCTAATAATACAATATTTTCAATCTGATTCGCGCTTACGTAACTTCAAAACTTAACATCCCCAAATTCATCAAGTTAGATAAGGCTGAAGGTTAACCTATTTACTATTAAGAATATACAGGAATAAGTTCAAAATAAAAGCACTGAAATAGAGTGGAATAGAAAAAGCACTGAAATGGGAAATAGAGGGTTCTACCCACCTACCTACCTACGCAATCAGAAGGCCAATTCTCGTAAATAACATTGTTCAAATTACATTTCAATATCATTTCGATTGCATTTCGATCTCAAACAATACCCTCAAAGTAATAATAAATAATATGTTTATTGAGTTCTCCACAATAATTATAACAATCAGTTTAAGCTACTTAATAGTAATTTAAAAGACATAGGTATCTATTGCTAATGTAGGCTTGGTATGGTTATTGCGGAGACTGGAGCCTGCACTAAAGTTTTATAAAAAAAAAAACCTGTTTTACAGGTCTCCAGGCCCTCGCCTTAAAGATCCAGGTCGCGCAATATTCATTTTTATGTACTGAAGTTATTAAGCAAGACAAATGGTTTGGGTTATAGTAATATAAATTTATAAATAAGTGTTAGGTACAATTTTTAGGAGCCGTGTGTTGTAGTAGGTATTACGAATGATTGTAAATGTTGTGTTACTTCCCAGGTTACCAGCTTCAAGAGAATCTGGGCTGGGAGATTGTATAGGTGTTTGTTTGTATGTTTGCTTGTGTTGTGTAGGTAGATGAGTTCGAAGTTAAGATAGCGTAGGTAAAGTTATTGTGAAGCTGTATTGAGTTTAGTGATCTTAGAAGGGAAACTGTGAAGGCTTTGATTGAATATGTGATTTAAGGAAAGAGGGAATATAGAATAGAATAATATATCGTACATCATGTTAGCATGGAAGGAAATATGTAGTTGTTGAAATATAAACACAGAGGTAGGTATATGTAGGAAAGTGAAATAGGAAAATAAAAGAGACTTAGGAGATGACCAATAACAATTTCTCAGTGTCGTTGTAGTCCAATTTTTGTATCCATTTACTAGTTTTTTGTTTGCATTCATAACGAGTTAAGGAATATATAGAGAGATTTTTATTGATATTGTTATATAAGTATGGACCAAGGAAACAGAAGAATCGGTGGACAAATGCTGTATGAGAGCGAAATAAAGGGCATACAGTGTGATTTCTGCGAATATTGACGAACACCTCTGGTTTAAATTCTAGGCACGAGTGCATCTGTACAATAGTATACAGTACAAAGAGCTGCCGAACAGTCAGTACTTTTGTTATTTGATATAATTCTACCATAGGGTGTAAGAAGGATAGACGTCTGCTGACTTTTAGAATCGCTCTCTGTGCCCTTTCAATCTTTAGTAGTGACGTTTTTGGAGCCCCACCCCACGACGTTATACAATAAGTTATAATACTTTGTACCAAGGCAAAATAAACAGTATTTAATATTTTTACGTTTGCTATGTTACGTAAGTTTTTGAAAATATAAATCATCTTTCTAACTCTAGAGCTAAGTGAGTCAATGTGAACTTTGAAATTCAAATTTCTGTCTATTAAGATTCCTAAATATTTGATATGATCTACTTTATCTAAAGGTGTGCAAGAACATGGTAATTTTTTACTACAGGAAGAGCTATGTGATAATATAAAGTATGAATTTTGATAGGAAGCTGCTTTGTTATTTTTTATTGAAAATGGTATATATTTTGTTTTAGATACGTTAAGGGTTAATTTGTTGTAATTTAGCCACATCGATACTTTATCAAATCCTATCTGCGCTGCCAGGAAGACTTCCTCCCATGTTTTAGCATGAAATAAGAGTGCAGTGTCATCTGCAAATGTGATGATTTTGCCGTTTTGTAGTTCTAGGTCACAAAGGTCATTAATAAACGTCAAGAAGAGGGTGGGGCCCAAAATGCTGCCTTGTGGTACGCCATATTGAATTTTTAGATCAGAGCTACATACACTACCAATCTTAACTCTCTGGTAACGATTTGAGAGGTAGCTTTGAAATAGTTTCAGTTGGACATCTCTGACACCAAGTCTTTCTAATTTCTGTAGTAGGAGAGGTGAGGAGACTGTATCGAAAGCCTTGGCCAAATCTAAAAATATAACTACTACTTTTTGTGAATTATCGAGATTAGTTGCTACGAAGTTAGTTAGTTCATGAACAGCATCATTGCAAGACTTACCCCTTCGAAAACCATATTGAGACGCTGAAAGAATTTTGTTATATTCAAGGTAGTTCGTCAAACGATTATTTATAAGTTTTTCCAGAACTTTAGACAACGTAGGTAGTATAGATAAAGTAACTCAAAACACCCTCAAAGTTAGCTTTTTGTAAAAAAACTGACTTTGAAGGTATCATTTGCAATCGAAATGCAATCGGGATGATATTGAAATGTAATTTAAACAATATTATTTACGGGAATTGGCCTTCTGGTTGAAAAATAAACCTTAAGGGGGGTCCATACGCCAACGACCTTGGTACACAGCCTACTAAATAGTTACTACTGGCACCGGTCGCCTTCGTTGGTGAAAATTGTTGATTGTAACGAATGTGTTTTGTTTTTCTCAAAAGTGTTGAAATAGAATTGTAGGTGAGATTTTTACTGACATTTTAGTGTAACTTAGAGCCAAAAATTCTCTTTAGTTTTGAAGCTATCCTAAAATTAAGAATTAAAACTGGTATAACTTTATAATGACAAGGAATTTTTGAATCAAAATACCCCAAAATACCGGTAAAGATCTCACCTAACATTCTAACTCAGCACTTTTGAGAAAAACAAAACACATTCGTTACAATCAACAATATTAGTTGTAAGCGACGACGGGTATTTTTGGCGCGTTGCGTTTGGCTGCATAGATAGCCTTAAAATTCCTTTTTTATACAAATGAAAGGTCATCGTTTGATCATTATCGCACCTGCCTCATGGTGGGTGAGGATTCTGTCTCAGATGTAGCACACGCGTCTAAAAGATAACTTGTACACTCATGACCTAGTAAGAAACGACAGACGCAGGCAACTGATTCCATTTCCTCGCAGTACGTATAAGGAATGACGAAGCTAATCCAAATTCTTCAACTAATTGAAGGCGAAATAAAACGAATCTCGAATTATTTATGCTAACATTTACCTATAGTCAAGATTAATTAGTACCACTACTGACTAAAGAGAAAACTAACTAGATATTTTTTCCCATTTATCATTTACCAAGACAAGGCTTTACTTTCTACGGAGAAAGCTAACTAGATTTTTGGTTAATTAATCAGACTTAGGGACAAATAAAAGCGTACCTACGCCGCCACCAATATCACTTCACTATCACTACATAGTATAAAACAAAGTCGCTTTCTTTGTCCCATGTCCCTATATCCCTACGTATGCTTAAATCTTTAAAACCACGCAACGGATTTTGATGCGGTTTTTTTTATAGATTCGAGAGGAACGTTTATATGTATAATAGCTGCGCCCCGCGGTTTCACTCGCGTAAGTCCGATCTTTGTCACCGTTTAAACCTTCCCTGGACTACGACAAACATTTCAAAACCGAAATCATCTAAATCGGTTCGTGCGTTCTGGAGTTATAGCGTCAGGAAGGAAAACCCGACTTATTTTTATATAATAGATAAATGCATAATATAGCCGTACGAAGCCGGGGCGGGTCGCTAGTATAAAGTACTCTGTGATATAACCGATCCAACTCCTGAACGTAGAAAATAAAGTAGATATACTTACTAAGTTCGTTTGAAAGAAAATCGACAAAGTACCTTGCTACGGCACGAAATGCCACTTGTGAGCATATTAATGATTACACCCGTGTAATTTCCGATCCCGTAGTAATGTCGGGATAAAAAGTAGCCTATAACACTCATAATGAATCAATGTACCTATCCTCATACTAACATCAAGATCGGTCCAGAAGTTATTCAATTTAAACGAACAAACAATCAAATCTTTCCTCTTCATAAAAATATTAGTACAAATAATAGTTATCAGAATCATGGTTGTGGACCATTTAAAATCCAAAACACCACTAAGGGTGACAAATCAACATCGAGCTATGCTGCGCTGTACTGCGCTGTGCTGTGCTGTGTTTCTTAAGCTACGTTTTTTTAACAATCAACATCAAGCTGTGCTGCGCTTTGCTTAGCTCAGTATAAAAGTAATCAGCAGCTCGTGTAGTCGTTTATCTCGTATCTAAAAAAACGTAAACATTACGTTTTTTATCACAGCGCAGCATGGCAGAGCTCCATAAAAAACATAGCACAGTTCGGCACAGCGCGGCTCAGCACAGCACGGGTAGCGCTCCTCCCTCGAGACTGCTGCGTTTTTAAACAGAGCGTACCCTCACACAGCGCAGCACAGCGTTTGTATCCTCATTAAAATATTAGACGAGCGAGTTGGCCAGACATAGCATAGCGCAGTACGATGTTGATTTGTCACCCTTAGGTTGGCTTGCAAAACAAAAAATACCTAATGTGTTTTATGCTCTAAGACATAAATAACCAACTGTCAAAGTGTCAACTGTTAAATAATATTAACCTTGTGGTAATTAAAATTTAATTTAAGATTACCCGTTAAGTTAATGGTATTTAGCTAATTATGTTTAAGCGCAATCGCAAGCAAGCCGCCCTTAATCTTTTCAGATCAACCCCTAAGAAACAGTTGATTCGCAAACAATATTTAAATGAAGGGCAGAGGTGACGACCCTCTAATTAAAGAGGGTCCTGTCTGGGTGTCATTTTTAGCGGGTAGCGCATGTTTTGATGTCAAATGAGGCAGAACTAATTGTTTAATTAATGGCTCATTGACACGCTTTCCTGCGGGGTTCTGAAGATGGGTACAATCATGTTTCAAGGAGTTTTAGATGTTTTATGAAGCTGCTTAGTAGGCAATCTACTCATGGCTTTTATAAAAGTTTACTAAGTAATTGATTCTTCTTTGTTTTGTATGAAATTCATTGACCTATCTAATAAAATCTGATTCTTACGGTAAAAGAAAGAATAATTAGAAAGCCGACATGCTTACCCCAAAAAAGATTCGAAGCCATTAGGGATTTTTAAATCCCGAGTCGCGATATCTTCTAGCGCTTGCTATATTTTAGACTGCACCGTGACCTAACATCAAGCAGGTGCTATGGGCAGGTCTAATGGTGGTTAACTTTATATTTACTAGTATTTACTATATCTATAGGTACTAATATTATAAAAAATGGGACAGATTTCATTGTTTTTTTTTGAAGTGAAAACTTCTTATGGCGCGTTGGGCACTTTTGTGGGTGAGCATTTTCAGCCGTTCTCGCGACAGATTTTGACGCGACAGATGAGATTTGACGCGACAGATGAGATTTTGTTTGTGTTAGTCTTTTTGTTTAACTTATACTGCCACCTATTACACAAATTGAGAAACTTAGTTTCTAGAAAGACCGCTATTCGAATGTAGATGGCGCTGATTTAATTTTTTTACTGCCATCTAGCGAATACAAAATAAACTATATTTGTTTAAGTGAGTGCTAATAGATGGCAGTAGCAGATCGTTTCAAGAAATATTCTATGAGAAATAACAAGTTTATTGTTTTCACTTCTGCCTGCACTCCCGGAGTGCGCTGTTTTTTTTTTGTTTTTAACGAATAAGCTCCGAAACTATTGAACCGATTTGGAAGAAACTTGGTACGAAGATACATTGATTTATCAGGAGTAACATAGGCTACTTTTTATCCCGATATTCCCACGGGATCGGGAGCTATAAGCGGGTGAAACCGTTGAGCGCTGCTATATAGTCACTTATACTTGACGCATCTTTGGTAGATCTTGAGAAAATGCGGTCCTCATTATTATTTCCTTCAATGACTTTCATAACCTTATTCAACCATAACCCGGAGCAACAAGTGATGTGTTGACGGAAATTTCGAGAACCAAATGCGAAACACGAAAGGTTTTATTAAGCCCCATGTCCCTGATGTTACGATAAGTATCTTATTACTTGATTGCTCAGAGTTACGAGTTGTCTCTGATTGGATACTTTAGGGTTTCTTGGTTAAAATGTTGAGAAAATATGAAACGTTGAAACTGTACATTTTGTTTAGTAATGTTGTATTTTGTCGGTGGTTTGGAAATTCTAGTTAGTAGCTAATTTAAATGCGAAAAAATACGATGGTGTATCTAAATATCTATCCCCTGGGAAGACTGAATGAAACCTGAACCTTCGCCAAATACGCCATTGCAATACTGAAACCTATGAAATACAGTAAGAAATATAAAAGTAACTTACGTTATCCAATTCCTTCTGCAAATTGCAGACCGGCAACTCCGGCATCATGATAGTAATATTCTCGTTCACTGTCACCAATTTCCCAGCTGCTGGCAACACCATGCTGTTCCATGCAGGCCCGAACAGTTCCAATAAAGTTTCATTTCTGTCGCTTAAGCACTTCTCGTAAACCATCGTGGCTTTAAAACCAATTATTGAAAAGACAACGATTCCAGCGAACATTGAGGTCAGACAATTTGTCATTGACACCATTATGGCGTCTCTGTAGCAATTGTTATCGACCGGGTTGTAAGACGAGAAAGCGATCAATCCACCGAATGCTAAACCTAGAGAAAAGAATATCTGCGTCCCCGCTTCCAGCCAGACAACAGGGTCTAGAATCGTATGCCATTTAGGCGTGAACAGGTGTATCAAACCATCGCCCATCCCCTTCAAAGTTATGCCTCGAAAGAAAAATATTACGAGAACTATGTAAGGGAAAGTTGCCGTTACATAAACAACCTTCCCTGATGAAGCGATTCCTTTAATCATACACATGTAGACTAGTATCCAAGCGATTACAAGAGCCAGTGCGATTTTGTAGTTAAACGTTTCCGGGTAGTTTATGTCTTCGGAAATCTGGAGGGTTGTCCTGTACCAGAAGTACTGGGTAGGGCTGCTTGCCTGCAACAAAGGAAGAGCAATAAATATTGTAACCTAAAACCAGATGTGACCAGAATAAAAGAAAAATGATAAATGTAAGCAATAAATTCGTGTTCCCGAAAAAGTATCTATAATTTCGAATGGGTTTTCGTATATCGTCTACACGAAAGAAGCGCTTTTAACGATATCCTTTAAAACGAGGTAGGTACTCTAGGTACCTACACTGACATTTTACGTGAAATCTTCTAGCTGGAGGTCTTTTACTCGTAGTGTGAGATTGTAACTTTTACTAATTCGTCTATGTTCTGACCAAGTCTAGTCTTGTTTGTTTGGAAGTAATGAGATTCAATATTGATCCTCACAACTACTTTCGCAAAATAGGTGTAGGTACCTACGTAGGTACTGCCTATGTTTCAACACTTTATAGACCACAACGAAACTCAAAAGCATTTACAATCTTCAAACTTCCAAATAGAAATAAAATATAATATCCTCTGAAGCCTTTCTGAAGCTAAAAGAATCAATTAAGTACCTATATCTGAAAGGAGTTTAAACTTAAGTCCCGCCGAAGATTTATAAAAGTCTTTCACGTCGATTTAATAATTGTATGTTCAGATTTACTCGGTTCGGAATTTAGGTAGATTTTTATACATCTATTCAATTATATCTATCCATATATTGTAAGCTATGTATGTAATTGATTTAAATATATGGCTATGATAGTTATGATAGATAGTATAATTACTTAAATAATTAAATAGGTACATACCTAATCGTTTATTCCCATGCTCACATTATTACAATTTAAATAAAAAGGGTTCCGTTTTTTGCCATTTCGCTACGGGACCCTAAAAAGTAGGTAAGTACCTACTTACTGTTTACAATTTAATGGTTCGCAATATAATATGTGACCTTTACGATATCAAAGTGCGTTGAAAAATATTTATGAGTCTCATATCAACGTGTACCTAATGTTACCCGGATGCCCAAAATTCGAATGCAAAATCAATTGATTGCAGGATATTAAATCAAAGAGGATGTGTGAATTTGGAGCGTGCTCTCCAATGGGCAATGGGATGTCACATTTTTCCTGTGGTTAATTTCACAAGGTCAGAAGAATGCCTGTAAAATAAAAAAAGGATGTTTGACCTTCGAAAGTAGGTACCTACAAGAGGAATGTTACAAAGCCTGTGTTTCCGCGTAGGTATACCAAGATCCCGCCTGCCGCCAAACCCTTGTGATTTTCTAAAAGCTGAGAATTACTCAGCGCCTGCCTCCAACACAGTTATGAAAGATGTGCAATTATGAAGTTCAGATCATAGTCGCTTGGAGTGTTATCAGGTAACAAAGCGAAGAATTAAACCTGTTATAATTTTGCAAAAAAAATCGCTTATATTTATGTACCAATCGATCAATCTTGACGACCCAGTTGGCACAATGGTCACCATGCCGGACTGCCAAACACAGGGTCGCGGGTTCGATTCCCGCCTCAGACATGTATTTATGCTTAGATATTTGTCTGTGGTCTGGTTGTTTCTATGTATTATAAGTATATATTTACAAAAGAAAAGTATATAAGTAGTATATCCGTTGTCTAGCACCCATAACACAAGTCTAGTTACTTAGCTTGGGGCTAGATGGCGATGTGTGGAATGTCCTGCAATATTTATTATTATTTATTATTATAATCGTTAATATCTAGTCTAGACAGTTCCATAGCTCCAACACCTTCCAGACCACCGAAAGATAATCCACAGAGGTGTTTTTTTTTGCAAAACTAACAGGTTCGATTCTTGACTTTTCTACCTGCTCTTCAAGCCAGTATATGGTCTGAACATTCATAATTGCACATCGTTTATAACTGTGTTGGAGGCATACGCTGAGTAATTCTTTTATAGCTTTTATAAAATCACGAAGGTCTGGGATCTTACTCTAAAATGAAAATCGGTTGAACCCATAGATATAGAATGGTTGAACCGTTCTAAAATTAAGAGTATTTAACAAAAGAGTTTTTAATTTGTCTCACAACTATCCTCTTTTTTACAAATGCAACATCTCGTTCACGGAGACATTTCCGAGTTCCGGTCACCGCCGGAACAGGAAAGGGGTTGCGGAAACCGGAAATGAAAACTAACAGAGCTCTTATCTCTACCGTTTCTTTGTTACTGACTCTGAAGTAGGGTAATTGACTTTAGACTGGGCTTAGTAATTTAATTAAATCCGACTTAGGTACCAATTACGTTGACCTAAATTAAAATACCCTCGTAATATCCTACTGCCCATTTAAATAATTTTTGAGTTTTACCGCTGTTTTCAGCTCAGATAAGCAGGTCGGTGGACTAGTCTCTACCAACGTAATCCTCCCGGGTGGTTAAGAATGGATTTTCTTTCCACCTATCTCTACTGGGAGAGATACTTGGAAATTCCATTCCGCTTATCCCTACCAAGTGGTTTTTGTGATCAAAATGGAAACAAAAGGCGATTGAAAATATAAGCTACCTTAGGCGTAGGGAAGCGAGACAAAACGAATTAGAGTTTTCTTCTTGAAACAGTTAATACCAAAATGTAGGAAAAAAATTCACCTACGAACGAAGTCAAAGTTAAAGTCAAATATTTATTTGGAATCATGCGTATGAACTCACATTGAAACGTCTTAAAAACCAAGGATGTGTGCTTTCGAAACGCGCCCACGAATGAGAAAAGGCACAAAAAAACTCAATGGTAGGTACACACAACCACAATTCAGGCATTTTGTGTTTTCACAAGATAAAGGTCCATTTTTGTTAATAATTTGGCATAATGTGCCTTCCAAATCGTAGGGGATCATGTGATTATTGCGCATATAAAATAGACGAGGTTTTAAATTGCTCCGAGGCATTTCAAAAGTCCATCAACAATATTGATGGTTTTTGGATCGCTGCCATCAAACGCTATAATGCCTAAATGATTTATCCACTTCGCACGAACCTAAAACCATTTAGGTAAGGCACGTTTATTTTAACTTTGTTATAAACTTTAGGGGTTCCACACAAAACCACAAAATCGAAGCTTACGTTTTTGCAATTCGATGCAAAAACGTAAGCTAAAAATCTGCTATTTAAAACTCCCACACGAAATCATTTAGCGATGAGATGCAATTTGTGTTCCTATGGAGCCCTTATTTGGTAAAGGATATAATCGCCGGTTTGGGGTCTACATCATAATTTGCTAATAAACGTTGTTTTGAAAAAGTCCTCTACGTGTTGACTTCGGCTCCACGCACGGCTTCCAAAGGGCCGGGACTCCATAGCCCCGGCCCCGTGACAAAGACAAATAATCCTCCTAACCTAATTCGGTTACGGCGCGGGCGTCCACTTCGATTCCTCATTGTCGCCGTAGGTACGTAAGTATTTATCCAATCTTTTTAGGAAAATCCACGCACTCTGCGGACATGTTAGGATAGGTACCTTACCTACCGTTTATAAAATATTAATTGATAGCCGCTGGTCATGGAGCTAACTAGCTCCATGCCGCTGGTAGCCGGGCTTTCAATTCATCGCGTTTGGTACCTACTCGTATCTAGCTCAATAAGCCGACGCGCTTCAAAGTCAGAGACTTTGGCCAACATCTCTAACAAATATAGTAGGTGTCCAAAGCCGGAGTTTTAATAAAATTCCACACAAAAACAACAAACTAATTTTCGTGGTCCGTGGCATTTGTACTTAACGAGATTTTTCCTGTTAACGCGAGATTTTGCAATTTCAGTGAAAGTGCTCAGCCTCTAATGCTACCTCTACACTATGGGCCTCAATCGTGGCCCATGATAATTATTATGGTCCATCGTATAGAGACAGATTGGGGAAAAATAAACTTTAATTTGAAATAGTGTGTTGTACCTACTTAATAAAAAAATTATAAGTAAACATGAAAGTGCTTTTAATTAACAATTTGATGTGTCTTCTCGGTAGGTACATTTAATTTTAATAACTTTTTAATTACCTATTAAAAAACATGTATTAACTTAGGTTTATATTTACTAACAACCTATGTACTGTAATTGTCTGAAATTAATGTTTTGATTGATTGACAAGAAAACTAAGAGCTAAACAAAACGAATTTGTTGCAACTCAGCATAATGTTTGCTTACGACTAGCACTGGTATTCCATTTTGGTCCCAAAATTACCCTCAAGGAGGACCATGATTGCCACCATAATTTTGTAGTTTCCCCACATCTTAAATTAATCATGGGCCATAATATGCATGGCCCATCGGCGTGGAGGAAGCATAATGGTTTATAAATCCGATATAGACTTAGCGGAGCTTAAGTTGTGAGAGAAAAATGTCTTATTGCGGATAAAAATTATAACTAACGAGAAAATTGTTGTTGTCTCTGCTGCCTTTGTCTTGTTATTTACAATGTTGAAATGAAATAAGTTTAAATTTCTTAATCCATCTTATTTGGTTTTAAGAAAACCTACTTGAAAGCTTATTTATTGAAAAGAAGCTAAAACATTTTCTCATTTAATCTCATAAGAATGTATACCTACCTATAGTCTTTCACTGTGATATACTGTATGAACTCGTACGTGCACATAGTGTGAACGCCACTTTAATTAATTGACCGAGACGAAACGAGGTTTGATATGTGATTTGGGTTGTGCCAAGGGTAGCCCTTGTTACTTGTACCTTTGTACGTATACTATATCTTTGGATGTTTGTTCAATACTGTTATAAACTATAGGTATTCATCCATTCATTTTGATTTTCATGAAATATACCTAGAGGTAGATGTTGGGATTTATGAGGGGGATGATTATAGGGGTAGGTATCTGTTGATGTAGGAATTAACAAGCTTTAGGGGTAGGTATCCAACTGGGGTATCAAATGAAGGAGTTGCCACTCATGTGCCACTAATCGCTATAAAGTTCAAAGTTGGTTATATAAAATCACAGAAATTCATTAAAACAAAATTTAATATGTAGTTTTCACGGTTCCATAGGAAACGTTTAAGTTTTAGTTTAATTTAGTTAGTTTAGTTGCAAGTGACATTTAATTTCCAAAGTGTATACGCCACAGCAAGTAACTAATGCAATAGGACTGCATCTAGCGCATATCGTCGGTCTGCAGTGAAAGCCTCGTATGTGCATTGTGCATGAAACTAAAAACTGGTGAAAAAAAGTGGAGTGCTTATGTAATTTATTTCTTTTTACTGCAATATTTAGCTATCTATTAAAAACGAATAAGCTTATTTAAACACTCAATTTTTTCACCAGACAATGCTTTTACCTTCTGAAAACTAGTTATATACTATAGCCTCAGAATATATAACAGTCCTCAGTCCTCATAGCTAACAAAACTATATACAAGAGAGTAGGTAAGTAGTACATAACATACCTACTTGATCCGTGAAAATATCGACGCTATCAGCCCACTACAATAGTTTTATTCCACGCCTAGCGCCCACACTCTGACATTTCAGTTGTTATTAATGGAAGTTTCTTGACAAAGAATATTCTCGGGCGTGTCGTGGTAGGCATCAAATCATGAATTCTTTCACGATTTTCACTAAAATCCATCGATTGATCTTTTTGCACTTGTATATCCACTTTATTCCTTGATCCAGGATTTTTTGTTTGTTATCTATTAGTTTATTACTCCTCTAAAATAGCAGTTTACTCCCAGAATAGGAATTTTGAAAGTAGATATTGTTGACTATAAACAAACATTGACCCATGATGTTAGTTGAGATAACTTGTAAAATCTCATTTACCGGGAGTTTTCCGAAGTACAGGGCAACATAATTGCAATTACCTACACCAAAATTGTAGAGCTCATAATTTCACACACTGAATTGTATGACCTCTAAAATTGCTATTATTATATTCTGTGCTATTATCATAATGTTTTCAACTCAAGTAAGATCGGTCCCGTTTGAGTTAAAATTTACAGTCTTTCGAGTCATGAATTTACTAGACAAACTTCCAATAATAAGTTATAGTAGGTACTTAGTACCTACTGACGACCTCTGTGGCGCGTCGGGCGAACACCCGACTGCGACGCAGAAGGTTGCGGGTTCGATTCCCGCCGGGAACAAGTATTTATGCTGACCATAAATTCTTGTTTCTGGTTCTGGGTGTTTCCTATATGTATAATATATGTATATATTTACAAAAAAAAAAAGTATATAAGTAGTTTATCCGTTATCTGGCACCCATAACACAAGCATTAAGTTGCTTAGCTTGGGGCTGGATGGCGATGTGTAATATGTCCTGAAATATTTTTTTTTCTTTTTTTTAGTAATTTTAGAACTCGCACTTGGGTCTGTAATTCTGTTGCCGACTAATCAATAAACAAGTTAATAAAGTTATCAATAGTGACTACTGTTTAATCAGGACCCTTCCCTTCTCTATCTAACCATGTCTGAAGGATCCTTTACAACTTTCTTGTTGACCCTTTTATTTCGAAGAGAACTTTTCTTTTTAAGTACAATTTATCTTTGTTCGTTTGTGCTTTTGAGCTGAGTTTACCTTTCGGACAAAAGTAGTTTACCTTTTTCTACAAATTGGTTTATTGGGGGATTCTGAAGGACCTTTTGATTAATAAATTGTTAGTACTTACTTTTCAGGAGGTGAAAAATACCTTAGGACTTTGTTTGTCGCTCACTAGGTAGGGTCCCAAGGTGGCGGCAGTCACCAAGATGCTGGAGTAGCCTATATCGTGGAAGAACTCTTCTTTTTATCCCCTTATATAGCGCCTTTAGTCTCGTAATTTTGCATTTTTACAAGCTTTTGTTTAGTTTCACCTGTCCCGAAGTTTATCATTTTAGTTTATTTTTTGGCTTTTTGAAGTCGGTTTTTAAATTTTTAATTTATTTTTATGCGACGTAGATACCTATACCTAGGTAGGAGTACATCAAATTACCAAATCACTATAAATGTTTTGTTACGTAAGCACAACGTAAGCTCATAAGTCGCGAGTTTCGCGCTTCGCAAAGTTCTCGCGCTTATCGTGTTTATTTTTAGCAGTTCTTAATTTAGGCATAATCAAATTAAATTTTCGGCCCTTACCGCCAGATGCTCAATATTTATAAAGAAAAACTTTCTCGAGAATCACCGCAAATCGATAAAGCTTTCCGCGTAATAAATGATGTTAATATACATTAGTTTGATACGTAGATATATGAGTACCTTGATACGTGTATAGATAGTAGGAAGGACTGCATAGTTTTCCGCCCTTTAGTAGACTCTTTGAGCACTTACTTATCCTACGGACTAAGTTTACGGGCTTCGTTTCTTAAGTTAAATGCATCACCTTAAACTCACCCAGTTGTGTAAGTAGCTAACTCATACCATGGAGTCTGTATTACTAGCGATAATCAGACTTAAGTCGATCCACAAATTATCCTAAACCATCTGAAAAAATATAGAAAAGCTGAGCTAGTCCCCCCTGTGACAAGCAGAGCCGTTGCGTAAAAGAAAAAGTCTAGTGGAATAAGCGAGACGACTACAATTATTTGTATTTAACAGAAAATTGGTAGACAAATACAAAATCCAGACAGCAACTTGTCCCTATTTGTCCCGAAATAAACGATAACGACATGTCTCTGTACTGAAAGCTTAGGCATTTGAATGGCATCCTTTTGTTTTGTCATCTCATCTTGAAATCCTAAATTAGCAATTCGTAGGGAAATATTATCAACTTGTGTTGCTTTGTGTAACAGTTGGTTTTAGTAGGATATAATTATTTTGTAATTTGTGGGACGTAAACCTAACAGTTGTTCTAGCCGATGTTATTAACCAGCTGTCTCTTTACTGACGAGTTTTTAATTTTATTTTTTTGCTAGCTAGAATTTGCGTTATTTTATTTTCTAATAAAATAGAATTTTAACGTTAACATTTAGAAGAAAAAATCAAAAATCCTATAGGTATGTATTCAAAAATTAAGAATCATTGAGAATGTGTGTGGGTTTTTTGCGCGTAGATATCAGTAATGGCTTGCATGTGCTGATTTTGTTCAGAAAGGGTCCAAGAAGGTATAGTCAAAGAATAATGCGGTAAAAGATCCCAAGGCATACTGTTTGAAAAATACTTACTTACTTAAAAATACCGTACAGCGAGACGTATGATAAAGTACGGTTGGAAAATTTGTTCGTTTTACGACCCACTCCGTTTTGAATTCGCTCAGGTGACAATGTTATCGGTAAACGCAGACTTTATGACACTTGCTATAAAACTTTTCTGTAATTGCGACGCTTTCAGATTTTATGTTAAAGGGTGTTTTTACTGTGGTTTTTACTTTGTACTACAAACTTCTCTGTAATAATTATTGGGTAAGCGTTGACAGGTTATAACATTGGCCTATAATTAGTCAGTACGGTATTTAATGATGCTTAATTGCCCTTTGTTTTGTTTTGTACATGCGAGGTTTAGCTTCGAAATTATCAGGAAATAGATTAAAAGGTTCTGCTGACCATGGTCAAATGGTTTGGTTCAAATACAAATACATTTTAGTAGGAGCTATGTTTGGATTAAACTGTTTAGTGGTACCTTGACCTGTATCGAAAAAAGGCAAAAATAACATACCTACCTACCTACAGAAAATTATCCAATTTCCGTTACAGCGACTAGCCTTAACTTGGATGCTTCGGTCTAAGATAATTATTGTACCCAATTGTCCCCAATCTTGTGCGTAAACGTGCGGCCACAGCGACCGCACTTAAGGTTACCATCGACACATAATGCAATGGCTCATGTCCTCTAATAAACAAAAAATTACATAACACTTACGGCACACTCCGGCTCCGTGATATAGGACCCGTTGATAAAGTACTTCTTCGGGCATTCAGACCACGGCAATTCCGCCTGGAAACTTTGCGCGAAGTAGAACAGGCACCACGCTATGATCGAGTTATAGTACAACGCCACGTTGAAGGATACCACCGCTGAACTGATACCAATTCCGCCTAGGTAAGGTGATACCTGGTGCCAAACACCTATAGCACCCTTGCGTAATCGCTGTCCGATTGCCAGCTCCAGATAAAAGATCGGTATACCCTCAATCGCTAACATCACAAAGTAAGGAATCAAGAACGCTCCACCTCCGTTCTTTTGTGCTAAGTATGGGAATCTCCATACGTTGCCAAGTCCTACTGCGTAACCGACTGTAGCCAGCAGGAATGTGAGCTTACTATCCCAAGATTCTCGTTCCACTCCTTCTCCTTCAGGTTTTACGGCTCGTTCTTCGATAGAGCTCTCTTTGCTGGTGGGAGTATCAGATCGTCTGTTAGGACTCGTGTCTTCGAAAGCCTCGTTAGTTGCCCCGTACATGACGTGGGTCCTGTGTGAAGTTAGTCCATTCTCCATGGTGACTAAGCGACCTCGAAGCTCCTTCATTTCCATACGATCTACAGATCTCTGAGCGTAGAGGTCCCGCGAGCTCTGCCGCCGCATCAAGTGCGCTGTATTCGCCATTTTAAACGTATTCTTTTTAAACTATTAACTGTCGATTTATTGTCGCGTTTCCAAATAAAGTTTTATTAAAAATTTATAACATTTAGAACGAATCTTTGTCTTCGTCGTGGCACATTATGAAATAGATTAACCAACTAATGGTTGATATCGCGAACTCCATTACGTCGAACCCTTTTATTGAACCAGAAATTAGTATCGATTTATTCGTCATTTTTCAGTTTTTTATTTTCAATTTTTAACTTTTATTTTAGGCACTGGCACTAATGTTTATTGAGGGACATTTTGTGTACTTGATTGTGGAATTAAAGAGTGACGTAACGGATGACGTCACATCGGTGGCGGGACCACCTCGGGAGTGGAGGTATAAGGGGGTTCCATAACTGGAGCATGCGCGCTGGAGGCTGGCTGAAACACCCCAACTCTCAATGAGAAGAATAGCGAACATACGTACGTAGACACCTACTGTTATAATAACGTACTTAAGTGCTTATAGGTACCTACATCTAATATAGGTCAGGGCTTCTCAAACTTATTCTAACTGTGACGCCCTTGGGAAATTGGTGTATTTTGGCGACGCCCTGACCTTCTAGCCCTCTAGTTTTAGCTCTGGTTTTAGCCTACTAACAATTTGTCTGAAAATTCCAAATAGCATCTCAAAAAAATATTACAAAATTATATCATCGTTATTGCGTCGGGGGTTAAAAATTAAAAAAAAAAAAATCTAAATGAAAATGAATGAATAAACGACAGCAAAAAAACCTTTCGGCCGCCTATGTAACTGTGTTTTGTTAACAAAAGAGACGGATAAGATAGTGATTTTAAAGGGTTTTTTTTACCTTTTGAGGTACGGAACCCTAAAAACTTAAAAAGCAAGCACATCCTTTTAATTTGCTATTAATGAGAAGGATGCGCTTGCTTTTATGATATGAGCGTAGCTTCTCAACACGAGGTTCAAGTTTCGAAATTACCACTCTCATCTCTGTCTCTTACCTATTTGATCTTTCATATCGCCTCACGACCTTCCTGGGATAATACTGCGGCACCCCCGGGGCGTCGGGACGCACAGTTTGGGAAACTCTGATATAGGTATTTGATTTATAGACCTAACTGGTGCTGGGTAGGACTTATGACCTAGCGTTAATTGTTCGAGCTAGGCGCTGGATTTAAATGACTCGCGCTAATGGATTAATCCGCTTTGTTTGATTAAGTACTGTGTTTTATAACTAAGAGAAAACTGGGGGGTCCGAATTGTTTTTTGTTTTTTATTAATCAGACGCACTTCTAAAATAATGTACCTACTAAGTACCTAGGATTTAACGGACGCAGACTTGACGGGGAATATAATGGATTGAAAAGAAGATTTTAAGAGGAAATAGAAAAAATATTAAAAACCTTAAAAGATACTAAACCTATGAAAAGTCTGTACGTACCTAGATTACCTACCTAAAAAAGCGATTTGAGTTATAAACCGTGATAGCTAGAGAGTTGAAAGATTAATGGCTAAACCTCGACTAGACGACTCGCAAATAACAACAAATATTAAAAAGAAAAAAAAGTGCTGCTCCGTGGGTTCTCCCATACAACATTGTACGGAACCTTTCATGTGCGACTCGCACGTGGCCGGAATTTCTTGTTGTTTTTTGGGTAATTTCCCCAAAGGAGTGGCAAAGATCTTTAAGTCTATACAGCAGGGATGGCCAAGAGGTCGACCGCGGTCTACCGGTCGACCGCGAAGGCAATATAGGTAGCCCGCAAGAGTTAAAGAACTAAATTAAAAACTAACAACATTATTTTAAATTAATATATTCCCGCCAACTAGATACCTACTTACTACAAACGCGTCACAGCATGCGCTTTGGTCGCAGTCGCGGCAAAATGGTACTCCCGTTGCATGTATGTGTGAGTCGGTCGTGTACACGTGGCGTCACTAGTTAACTCACCACCCGCATACCACTGTAGTTTTGGTAGTTAGCTAGTCAGTACTAGTTTTGACTTGAGTGCGAACGGCTTTGTTGCGTGGCGTTAATAATAAATATCGGAACTTGTGTCTTGGTGACTTTATTTATTATCAAAATGAGTGGGCCATCTGGTTCGAGTGCGAAAAAAAGTAAGACTTACCATTATCACAGTGAGTGGGAAGAGGAATTCTTTTTCATTATGGTCAAGGACAAATGTGTGTGCCTAATTTGCAACTCAAGTGTGGCATTACCGAAAAGAGCAAATGTTGAACGGCACTTCAAAACTACACATACCAAATACGCCACCGATTTTCCATTTGGCAGTGAAAACCGAAAGATAAAAGTACGTGAATTAAAAAGCAGTTTAAGTGCACAACAATCATTTTTTACGAAACCAGACTCGAAATCAAAAGCAGCAACATTGGCGTCATTTGTTGTTACAGAAATACTAATAAAACGAAAGAAACCTTTCGAAGATGGAGAAATGATCAAGGAAGCCATGCAGAGAGCTGGGGAAGCACTTTTCAATCATTTTAAAAATAAAAAAGAAATTATTTCGGCAATAAATGATATTTCACTATCACGAAATACTGTGATGCGACGCAGTGAAGCCTTAAGTGAAAATTTGGAACAATTACTTAATGAAGACTTGCAGAAATGTTGTTTCTTGTCACTACAGTTTGACGAATCCACTGATGTGACCGACATTGCTGAATTGTGCATTTTCGTGCGCCTAGTTTTTGATGATATGACGGCTAAAGAAGAGTTATTGACGATGATTCCACTGAAGGGGCAAACCAGAGGTGAAGATATCTACAGATCTTTTAAGGATTTTGTAGAAAAAACTGAGTTTCCGATTCACAAACTAGTTGCTATCACGACAGATGGAGCACCCGCTATGCTTGGACAAAGAGTTGGTTTTATTTCATTGTGCAAAAATGATGACAATATTCCAAGTTTCACCAACTATCACTGCATCATACACCAACAAGTTTTGTGCTCTAAAATTCTCGACTCGGATATTATCATGAAAATTGCTTTTAAACTAGTCAATTCTATTCGAGCCAGAAGTTTGCAAAGGCGTCAATTTCGAGCTCTTCTTGAAGAGACTGAAGCCGAACACTCAGATCTTCTGCTACATACAGATGTAAGGTGGCTTAGCCGTGGTGCCTTTTTAAAGAGATTTCGCCAATTACTGCCAGATATCAAAACTTTCATACAATCGAAAGGAGAAAATGTACCTGAACTTGAAGATGACAAATGGCTTATGAAGCTGGCCTTTCTTTGTGACGTAACAGAAAAGCTCAATAATTTAAACCTGAATCTGCAAGGAAAAGACAAAACCGTGATTGACATGATAACTTTGATAAAAACGTTTAAAAGTCAAATACAAGTGCATGCAACTCAATTAAAAGAAGGTGAACTAAAAAATTATAAAAACATGGAAGAAGAATGTACGCACAATTCAAATCGGGACTTTCAAAATTTCGCTGAACAGCTGGAGAATTTGCACCTGGAGTTCGAAAGAAGGTTTGCAGATTTTGCCGCTCTCGAAGAAGTGTTAAGTTTCATGGTGTTCCCTTTTAATGAAAGTATTGACATTGATAGCTTGGCTGTTAAAATTGGCAAGTTAACTGATACTGAAACGGTTGTGGTCGAAGAAGAAATAATTAAAATTAGATGCGACATATTTTTGAAAGCTAGAGTTGGTAGTAGTACTGATTTTTGGAAACTGATTTGCAAAGAAAAGTTTCCATGCCTAAGAAAGGTAGCTTTATATTTGACTTCGTTTTTCGGTTTTACCTACCTTTGCGAATCATCATTTTCTACCATGAATGCAATAAAAACCAAATACCGTTCCCGCTTAACAGACGCTCATTTAACTTCTTGTTTGCGCATCGCAATTACTTCTTACACTCCCCAATATAATAAACTTGTGGATAATATGCAATGTCAAATATTAAAATGTTAAGGCTTAATATTTTTGTATTTTATGTTTAATTAATAAAGACAGATTTATTACAAATGTGTTTTATTTTCTCTTGTAAGCTACCTTTACCTACTTTGCAGTCGACCGCAAGAAATATTTTTGAACACAAGTATACCTCACAGGTCAAAAGTTTGGCCACCCCTGCTATACAGCCTTGTTTGATGTTATTTTTCTTCTTTCTTTATTTCATTTTCTTTCTTCCACCTTTTTGTTTTGCTAAAAATTTCACTGTTAACCAAACCTCATCTTAGAAATATAGAACAATCAGACAACATATACTATGAAATCTTTTTTGAAATATTACTATTCACTGGCTATATGCGAAAGTCGTGCAGAGCCATTATTTGAGGAAGATAAATTAGAACTCACTCTTTTCAGCTGACATTGACAGCGAGCTAGTAATCCATTTCGTTCAATTCAATTAGCCTTTGTGTGTGTGAGTGACGTGTTTGAACATCGCAATTTCATCAATATTTTCAAATAATTCCATAAAATTGATAAATATGCTGTACAAAACATTCCGATTGTGGCACAAACTCTAATAGGAAGTCAATAACTCGTAAAGTTTCTTCGTTGGACACGCAAATCCTGACAAAATGTACTGTTTGCAATGGCTCATCCCCGTCTTGCTGATTCCGAAGCCAGTGAACCCGGCATTAGTGAACACGCACGTAATGTTCATGGTTTTGTACCTGATTGGCTTCTTCTTGGAGAGGAAGCCGTGCACGGTCTGCAGCGTCGTATTCCTCGCTGCGGTGGTGCTAATCTGTTACAGCGGTATCGGAAACTGCTTGTTCTGGGCGAGTTCCTGTGAAGCTGAGAAATACGACACCTAAAAAGTATTACGTACTTCCAGTCACCTTCCTATCTGCTCAATAATGCGACAAAGTATTCCTGAAGGCGGGAATGCAGAAAAACGCGTGACTTACCGTGCTCAAGTGCACTGAATTATGTCAAAAGGCAAATGAAGAAACTGAAGATTTTTTGTAAATATAGTATTCCAATTTGAAATTTTAGAAGGAAGATGTAATTTGTATATGTCCAAATAGAAGGGATTGTACTTATTGGACTTATATGTTGTGTTGATTTTATATTGTGATCATTTAACTTTAATGTACAGTTATTGTTAGTAGTTATTGTAATATTATTAAATACAGTATGGGACAGTATTAGATGTATTTAATTCTTGTTTTCAACACTTGTTTAAAACGTTATCAGTCGTGGAATATTTCTAATCAACCCTGTAATTAACTGCAAGTCATTAATTGCTAGCTATCTTAGAAATACTAAGTACCCTGCTCAACAGATTGTAAACAATTTATGCCTACTTAGATCTTTATTTTCCTAGTAGTTTCTTGAAGTACTTATAGGTGGAAAGGACAGTCGGATGCAAGTTAAGTATAGAGCCTTAATAAGATTACAAGAGCTGTGTTGGCTTAGTGGTAGATACCTCGATTTTCATTACGGAAGTCGTGGGTTCAAATCCGGGCCGGCCAGGCAAGGGTTTTTATTATAAAAAATTATGTACCCTAATTGATATTGCTCTTATAGTAAAAAAAAGCATTGTAATGAAACCTACGGCTTAATAAGATCAGTATTACTATGTTCTCCTAGTATTACTATGTACTCCTATGACCTATAGGAATGACTAGTATACAACAGCTACAGATCCTGATAATGGAAGAAGGGTAGAGAGGCCTTTGCTCTGCAGTGGGACAGTGTTGGCTCTACTTAGATTCATAAGATTTAACAACCACTGTGGCACGGCGGCGGGCGGGCGAACAGCGAACACCCGTCTGCGACTCAGAAGGTGGGTTCAATTCTCCTCACTAACAAATATTTGTATATAATAAGTATTAAATTAATTAATAAGTATTAATATTTACAAAAGAAAAGTATATAAAATATTCAATCAGTTATCTGGCCACCATGACACAAGCCTAGTTGCTTAGCTTGAGGCTAAATATCCTACAACTATATTTATTTTTTTAAAATGTTTATGAATGAATAAATAAGATCTATGATAGGCTTTAAAACTGAACAAATGTTGATGAAACATAAGTGTTGAGGATAGGTACATTGATTAATTGGGAGTAACATAGGCTACTTTTTATGCTGATATTCCCAGGGAATCTGGACTCACATGGGTCACACCATGTGGCATTGTTTCTATCAATAAAATGTTATTGTTCTTGCAGCATCACACGGTTTTACCTGTGTAAGTCTCGATCCCCTGTGACAAATACCATTTTAAGATTAAATTAATTTATTTATTAGGTTTTAATTTATCCTACTAAGTTTCATAAAAATTAGTTCAAAAGTTTTGGAGATCTATTCTCTTCATAATATTTGTATAGTGGATTAATAAATTATGCTACTTAACTAATTTTTAACCGACTTCAAAAAAAGGAGGAGGTTCTCAATTTGGTTGTATGTATTTTTTTTCCAGGATAATTTTATAGGTAGATAACAATTTCAAAAAGAAAAACATGGGTTTGAAATATAAAGTGTTTATTTCAAATTCTCCAGATGGTGGTAAGAGAAATCTTATAATTTAATTCTTAACCTAGAGACTCCATCATACCTGAAACAATAAAAACAGCATAAATTCGTTTCTGGAAAGATGCAACAAATAGGTCAGTAGAGAATTCTCGTTTATCTAAGTTTTTCTTGTGTAATTATTGTTAGTAACATCTTTTAATAAAAACCAACGGGTCAGGCTATTTAGTATACAGATAGCTAAAATGATATAGTCGGCATTCGCTAACAGAGTATTTTGGAAAATTCAGGCCACCCTATCAATATAAATAAATTTGTCTAAATCGTCCTGTGAAATGAGTTTCTACGCTAATTTTCTTACTGTTAGGAATAGAATTGTGCTATTACTTCAAAGGCTTAGATTTCGTGCTGTTGAGAACCAATGAGATGTAGGTTAGGATGAGATTATGATGTTGCTTTCAACGAAAATTTCCTACAGTAAAGTACAATAAACTTACATCAAAATTAACGTAGTCTTCTAGCTTCACGCTCAGACTCCAGGAGGGTGAGAATGTCTCCATCACGCACGGGTCCCTTCACGTTTCTGATGATCTGACGGCTTGTCTCTCCAATGAACTCGACCTTCACCTGGGTACACTGTCCCTGGGAACCGGTGCGGCCCAGCACCTTCACGACACGGGCGAGTACGTTTGGCTTGTCCATTTCGGTTTAATTTAGCGAGAAATGCGGAAACCACACGTGCAACAATGCGGCGGCAGTCAAAAAGAGTTTGACAGTTGATTTTTGGTATTGCCACTGTCAAAAATGGTAATTTTGTAGAATTTGTCTCAGATTTTTAGTCTGTGACGAATAAAATCAGATTCTCTTTTATCGGAAACTACCGATTATTTTTCTGTTCACAAAAAAATCTTTTATAAATCTTATGTAGCATTTCAAACCTAATAACATTAATTTTACAATAATACAGTCAAAATTAGAATATTATTCACAAACCAAGACCAATTATTATTTGATTATTAGCAAAAAATAAATAAATAAAAAAAACCGGTAATAGTTCGTCGAATAAACCGTTTTGAAATTAATTTTCGCCTACTCACTAGTGACACAACATTCCACGTCAATCGAGTTGGAGAGAATTTTGGCATTTTGCCTCGAGTTTCTTGTTGTACGATCGCTGAAAAAGTGAATGGCCTAGTCTTGTTGGCGATTCGCCGCAGTTTTATCAATTACATCTTGCCTAAAGTACAGAAAATCAATATGAAATTAATATATTTAACGTTATTGGTTCTACCTGCAGCCTTACTTTGTTTCCAAAATGGTAAGTTTCTATAATTTTTTTTGATTTAGTTGTAGAGTGTTGGACGTGGCAGTAAGCTATTCATTTTTGGAGTGAAAGCTTTATTTTTACAGTACCTTTACTTTCTTTTCGAGTTTAGATAAGTTCTGTGTAGTTTTGGCGTGATAAATATCATACAAAACCTTCAGAACTTTTGTTGTAATTTTGTTCATAATATTCAGGATGTGGACTTACATAAACCTCCGCTATTTAACCCCAATAACTTTGTAAGTATGTTAACTTCAGTATTCTAAATTATATTTTCCACAAAAATTAAATGGTTTTTAAAGTTTTTTGGCAAAATGTAGCACCTTACTTCTGTATATAAAGGAAAGAGGACTAAAAGTCTTGGAAGCAAATTTAAATAAAATCAAGACAAAACAAGAATTTATAGTTTTAAAACATATCTATTATTAGCAAACATTTACAATTAAAAACAACTGTTTCAGTTGTTATTTAAAATTGGTTTTCCCTATTGAAAAGCTTTATTTTTTGAAAAGCTTGTAGCACCTAAATAATAATTGTTTGTGTGCATTTTCCAGGAAACATCCTAGCTAGAGCGGAAGAAGATGAACTAGATGATGTAGTGGATATAGAAGGTGAAGATAACCAGGTGGTCGGGGAGGATGCCCTCGGAGACGAGGATGAGGCAACTGTCAAGTCCTCGCAAGATGTCGACACAACTATATTGTTTACTAAACCCTTAGCTATCATCGGTGATGTTGCTTTTGGTAAGTAAGGTAGTTTTAAAGAGGTTTCACCTGGGTAAATCTCATTCCTATGGGATAATAAAAATTTATAATAATAAAATATAAATAAAAAAACGTTTTATTTTCCATTGGCATGTATGTACACTAGTATGTATGTACTGTATGAATTTTAGTCTGAAATGCATGCTGTCTGAACCCAATCTCTGGAGAAAGCCTTCACCTTCTCCAGAGATTTGCCACTCATCGCGATTTTTTACCAATTTAGACCAATTTCTTGTTCCCATAGATTCTATTTCATCTTTCCACCTTGCTTTTGGTCGACCTCTGCCTCTGTGGCAATGAGGTCCACTCCAGTCACGGACTCTGTTCAGCTAATGTCAGTGCAGCGTGCAACATGGCCCGCCCACCTCCAGTTCAGACCTCGTGCAAAGAACAAGGCATCTATCACACCAGTCTGTTTTCTTATTTTCCTGTGGCGGACTCTGTCCTTCAGTTTTAAGTTTAGTGAGCTACGCTCTAAGGCTCTTTGACATGATGTTAGCTTTCTGTTGAATCAAATATCCATGTTTGACATCTGTCAAATGTCACTTTAAAGACTGTCATCTTAACGACTGTCACCTTGGTGACTGCCACCTTGACGACTGTCATCTTGACGACTGTAACTTTTATAACTGTCACTTTGACATCTGCTATCAAATGTAAATTTGACATCTACCAATGTTACTTTGACCTCTACCAATGTTACTTTGACATCTACCAATGTTACTTTGACCTCTACCAATGTTACTTTGACATCTACCAATGTCACTTTGACATCTACCAATGTCCCTTTGACATCTGGGCAATTATTCACTAAGGTTCAAGTCGTTGGGCGCGCGTGATTAGGGGCGGAGGGGGAGCGGTTTTTGTATGGAAATCTTACCCTAATCACGCGCGCCCGACGACTTGAACCTTAGTGAATCAGGGTACTGACCATGTCACGATTTTCGGCTATTGAAAATTTGCCTAAATTGCGGCATTTTGGCGTGCAGAAGCCAATAATGAAGAAGAAAATTTGTCATATGTCACTGACTGTCAAATGTCACTTTGATATCTGTCAAATGTTACTCTGATTTTGGAGTAGGATGTCGTCTATGAGGTTTTCGGTGGTGCTGTTTCCGAATCCTGGATACATTTTTAGATCAAAGTTGACATCTGTCAAATGTCAGTATAATTTTGGAGTGGGGTATATGTTTATGAAGGTGTTGATTCGGAATCCAGGATCCATTTTTAGATTAGAACTGACAGCTATTCTGTCAAGCGTAACTATGTTTTTGACGTGGGTTGTCGTTTAATACGTTTTCGGGGGTGCTGATTCCGAATCCAGGATCCGTTTGTAGATCAGAGTTGGCTTCTGACTAAAAATATTAACATGCACCCATAATGGAGAATGGTTGTCAAAGGTATTTTTTATTTATTTAAGTGATAAATAAGTTCTGAAAAAATTGCTACACAATGTAGTAATTTTACGCAGACAAAGTCGCGGGTAATAGCAGCTAGTTCCATTATTAGAAAACTTATTAACTTTAATTTTTATTGTATTTTATTTTATGTACCTATTTTAATTTTTAAGCTATTGCACAGTTTTTATCGCGGGCTTTGAGCGCGGCGACCGAATCAAGAAATTCCGTAACGAAAATGAAACCTAAAACCCCCACTCCGCCTACCATGTAGCGCGGCCGAGCGTTCGCTATGCAATAACTTTACCGCGGCAGTCCCCGAGTGCCACACTTTTTTTATTTAATTTTAAGTTCATATGGGTCATAGTTATCTGTAATATATTTTTTTTAATTATAATATTTTTTTAATAGAAATATTATTTCCTTTCAGACCTCCAAGCTGGATTCCCAGTGGAATTCCTCGTTGGTTTCATCAACAAGGGTATGGATGACTACCTCGTAGAATCAATGGAGGCTTCCTTCAGATACCCCATGGACTACACGTATTACATTCAGAACTTTACAGCGTTACCCTACAACAAGGAGGTAAATCTTTAACTGTTTTACTGACTTTCATTTGTTTTTTCCGACTTTTCGTTAATTTTTACCATATTTTATTAGATTTATCAGACTTTGTTCAGTTTTTCCTGTTTTTCTTTATTTTTTTTTTTACTTTTGTTGATTTTTCCCAGATTTTTACCGACTTTAATTAGTTTTCCCGACTTTCTTGAATATGGTTTTCTCGACTTTCTTTCACGAATTTCTTTAGTTTTAACCAAACGTCAGTAGTCTTGACTTGCGTTTGTTTTTTCTGAGTTTCTTGAATTTGGTTTTCTCGACAATCAACTGTTTTTCCCGGCTTTCTTTAGTATTTACCGACTTTCATTAGTTTTTTCTTACATTCAACTACTTTTCCTGACTTTTAACTGTTATTCCCGATTTCCAACTGTATCCTCTGACGTTAATTTTTTTAAATGTTAAAATTATGAATAATAAACTTACCATGAACGTTGTATGTTTTTAGGTGAAACCAAAACAAGAGGCTACGTTCGCTTATTCGTTTATACCAAATGAGGCGTTTGCTGGACGACCGTTCGGGTTGAACGTTCAGTTGAACTATAAGGATGCTGGCGGTAATTATTATCAGGTATACATCATTTTATTATAATCTATTCTTTAATATCCATCAGATGACAGTACCAAGCCTAAACCTAAGATTTACAAATACTGAAACACTAAAAAGGAAACACTAAATAAATTACAAAAACCATGAGACACCTTATCTTACTAATATCATAAATGTGAAGATTTGTGTGTTAGTATGTTTGTGTGTTTGTTACTCCTTCACGCAAAATCTACTGTACCAATTACAATGAAACTTAGCTGGAGACTTGGATTAAGACTATTAGGCTTTTTTTATCCCGGAATTCCCACGGCATCGGACTTACGCGGGTAAAACCACGGGCCTTAGCTAAAAATCAAAAAAATTAACATTTTTTTCAAAAATTTGCTCACTGTACACAAGTTCTTTAAGGATTATCAAACTAAGTGAATATTTATTTTAATTCTTCTAACAAAATTTCAAACTTTCTTCTCTCAGGATACAGTGTACAACCAAACAGTGAACATAATCGAGATATCAGAAGGTCTGGACGGTGAAACATTCTTCCTATACGTGTTCCTCGGTGCGGCGTGCGTGTTGGCACTAGTGTTGGGACAACAGGCGCTATCTTCACTGGCTAGACGTCGCTCACCGCGGTCCGTGTCCAAACCGTTAGAGACTGGCACGGCCAACGATGTCGACTATGAATGGTTGCCCAAGGAAGTCGTTAACCAGCTTAGTAAGTATAATTATTTATTAAGACTTAATACTTGTTAGTGTTCTGACTTTTATATTATCAGAAAAAAAATTGCAGGACATTCCACACATCGCCATCTAGCCCCAAGCTAAGTAACTAGACTTGTGTTATGCTAGACAATGGATATACTACTTATATACTTTTATTTTGTAAATATATACTTCAACCCCAGATGGCGCCACTTTATAGTGTTTTTACGAATCACATTCTACAAGATTCTTATTAGGTATAAATATCGAATTAGACCAAAGTATTAAAAACTAAAATTTAAGCAAAAATCAACCATACTGTTAAGTTTAAAAAGAATATGCTAAAAAATTACTTTACCTACTTAGCTTTAATTCTCGACTTCGGCCATGTAAAGTTTTAAGTTTTCCAAAATATTTTGATTTTAAAATAATGTTCTAAAATTATGTCAATGATTTTATTGTGCGTGGCCTGCCTAAAATTATATTTTTTTATTCTTACAGAGAAATCTCCTAAGACACCGAAACAGTCTCCGCGCATGAGGAAAGCGAAACGATCAGCGGGCGACGATTAATTGAAACAACATGTAATTAATCAGATAAAATCATCATAGTGAACATTAAACACAGTGTGTGGTGTGATTCCGTGGCGATTACTTCGACTAAAATACACGCAAACTATGAAAAATACTTGCAAAATATAGTAGGTACTTACTATTTTTCTACTGATAGAAAAAATGCCTTGGCGAGTATTGCCATTATCATTAAAGTTTACTTTTTAGTAATGGCTTTACAACTTGTACATTTATATAGCCAACGTCAAGTATATATTTTTTTGTTTATTCCCTCGAGGGGGAAGGGAAAGCTTTAAGCTCATACAGCCTCATATGACATATTATTTCTTCTTCAATCTTGTTCTGCTTGAGCTCGTGACGATTGTCGCGTTCGGTCTCTTCATCTTCAGTTTTCAAGGCTTGAAACATTTCGTTTCCGGTCTCCATCTTTTTAAATAAATCCACTAGTGTTGTGACAATAATTTCCGATAATTACCGGTTTGTGTTTGTTTTAGTCGATATTTTGAGCAGACTGCGTTTAGTTGTATAAGTGTGTTGTGAAATAAATAAATTATGGAACAAAAACTGTGCGAAGTTTGTAACAACGTGAGAGTATTGAGAATTTATTTAATAAAATGTTACAATTTTTTTTATTTAACATATTTTATTGTTTATTTTTATGGAAATTACCTTCCTAATATGTAATATTATTTAGGATGTGTTTCCACTGACGCGGAGCTTGGCGTAGTTTTAAGGAGCGGACCGTAATTCGGCCAATCACAATGTTTGAAGTCTACTCTCCGCATCAGCGAGCAAAGATTCAGGCATAAGTACCTTTCTAAACCTATCTAGAAATGCCTGAATCTTTAAAGGATTCAGGCATAGAGTGTTGCATGAACCCCTTGTTACTGGTAGGTACCTATAAATGATCTAAGGTACCTATAGACTTGAGTTTCCATTCATATTTTCATAAATAAACGCTGTTCTGACGTCGTATTTCGCGATCGACATCGTCAAATGTGTGAAATATTTTGTTTAGAAGCTCATAAAGATAATGTAAAGATTAGATTTAAAAAAAAAAATTACTTTTTTATTTTATTTTAAGTTTTATAAATGACTCTGATTGGTGTAGGGGTACAAAAGGTCGACTATTGATCTTGTATCACAAAAAAGGCAGAATCGCAGACCTGATAGTTTGGCTGTAATTGCGAAATTCACGGTGAAATCAGATTTTGACTAAAATTTGTGTCCGTCAGCCGGGCAAAAAAAGTGCTTCTAGAGCGAATTGGTTAGGTGAATAATTAGTGCTCAGTCTGCTGTAAATGTGCGCGAAATAAAAAATTAGTGCATGTAGGCATTGAGGAAAAAAACGGGAAAAACAAATTCTGCTGGAATGACGGTGCTCCAGCAGGAAGATTTTTAAACGAATGACCGGAGAGGTATATAATGTATATCGGCGGATAGCTTATATTTGTGCATAATTGTGCGCGAATAATTAAATTTGTGCGTCTTAGGGTTTTCGAGATATTTCATTTCCTGCTGGGCTGACGTTTTGCAAAAACTTGTATCTCCGAAACCATTGAATGTGCGACCTTGGATTAAACATATATAAGTAGCTCTTAATTTGTGCGTATTTGTGCGCTAATTTGTTTTTCATAAATATCTACTGTTTAAGAGAAATCATGCAACCCTGAAAATTCGAAAGAAACTCCTTGCGCTTAAATGAGAACACGCAGAGGTTCACTGAAAGCGGTATTTGGCTCGTTTTGTTATTCTTTACATGTATAATAAGTTTCAAGACAGTACATACGCGCATTTTTCAATAATAACACTTCAAGTCAAATCTGAAAATGTCATAGCTTTGCAAGAAACCTATTCAACTAAAGATATGTGCGTATATACCAAAAATTAGAGTGCCTTTTGAAATACATATCCTGAAAATTTCAGCTTCAAATGTCGCGTATTTAAGTAGATATAAACGAAAAACAAATCATAACTTCAGTTCTTGGCTAACCGACCAAATTCGAATGGTCACGAAAAAGCGACGGTTTCATACATTTTGATGACTTCTTAAATGGACTGTATTATACTGAAGCTGTTGTCCGTACAGTCGCGCTTAGAACGTTTATAGAGGTTTTAGTGCATTATCATTTTTTCAATAGGTAGTAGGTACATTAGAGAAATATTAATGCATGTATTTCTAAAATGACACGTTTATCTATAGGTACTTCTATACTAACCTTCTATACCTACAAAAAGGTAACGTTGGTAACATGTTTGTATGTGTGTATGTTGGTATTTTCAGATTCCAGAACCACTGGACTAATTTGGATGAAATTTTGCACAGAGATAGATTGAAGATAACTGAGTGTTATTGGCTATTTTTTATTCCGGCAGTGCCACGGAATAGGTAATATAAATCAATTGTAGCGCGTTTATCTCCCAAAACGAGTGACCTGATTTTGATTTTTTTTAATACTGAGGTATAGTTAAGATCACAGTAGGACCTTGTGGGTAGTGCTAGGATCACATTAAATTACAAATCAAATAGTTTAAGACAGGTAATTGATTGTAATTAGAACACTTAAGAAGGTATTTATGCTTATACCTAAATTATTATACTATTATGTTTGAACTTAAAATAAAATATTAAGGAAATACAAAAAAAAACACATTTTTTTTAAATATAATATATGTATTTCTATATAGTTTTGATCAATACAATACTTCTCAAAACCTTAATAGTCTCATAAATACCTCTTTTTACACGTAAGTATCTCGAGACTGTTTTAAATAGGGTTTTATAACATAATGGCTTACATCCTACTATATATGTATATCCTATCCTACTAATATTATAAATGTGAACGTTTGTGTGTGTGTGTGTGTGTGTGTATATGTATGTTTGTTACTCCTTCACGCAAAAATTATTAATGACATTATTAATGACAAAAAATATTAATGACAAACTTATTACTACGTGGAATTGAAACTTAAAATGCCAAATCGAGCATAAGATTATGCTAAATTGGCAACACTAGATATACCCCGGACACTATTGGAGCGGGGTGAGTGAACCGAGAGCACACCGAGAGCGGAGAGCGGTGCGGGAGGCAAGGAGCGAAATACGTCTTAACTAGCGTCTGACTCTTTCCCACTAATGCCGCATTCTGTGTAACTGTTTCACACAGAGCGAGTTACAACCACCCGGCGCGCGGCGGCCGGAGATTTGAACCTACACAATCGTCTTTTTATGAAATTTTAAAATCAATGCAATGTTGCCCGCACATTGATACGCGCCGAATTGTTTGCCGTCCACCTTATAATAATAGAGATAAGGTACATACCTACATTTATTCATTTATTTATTTCAGTGTCGGCCGCCTCTGACGATGCGGACGACTCTGATGACGTCATCGGAAATATAAATGTAGATACCTTATCTCTATTACTATAAGGTACCTTTTTCCGTGGACGGCAAAAATTCGGCGCGCTCGGCGCGTATCAATCTGCGTCCACCTTTAAAGTAATATTATTATAATTTTATTACTTATAATATTATTTATTAAGCACAAACCCGACATTTTTGTTTAACTTCGTATTGCGAACTTAGTAAAATGAAGTAGATACTTACCTACCTGAACTATCAATAATCTATAATAGGTAAGGAAGATAAAAGCGTACTTACTAGTTTCTACTATCTTAATCTCAAAATAAAACTTTTGCAACTTCCCATAACACTTTTCCAATTCACAGTACCTAAACCCAATTAACTGCTTCAGTATAATACAGTCCATTTAAGAAGTCATCAAAATGTATGAAACCGTCGCTTTTTCGTGACCATTCGAATTTGGTCGGTTAGCCAAGAACTGAAGTTATGATTTGTTTTTCGTTTATATCTACTTAAATACGCGACATTTGAAGCTGAAATTTTCAGGATATGTATTTCAAAAGGCACTCTAATTTTTGGTATATACGCACATATCTTTAGTTGAATAGGTTTCTTGCAAAGCTATGACATTTTCAGATTTGACTTGAAGTGTTATTATTGAAAAATGCGCGTATGTACTGTCTTGAAACTTATTATACATGTAAAGAATAACAAAACGAGCCAAATACCGCTTTCAGTGAACCTCTGCGTGTTCTCATTTAAGCGCAAGGAGTTTCTTTCGAATTTTCAGGGTTGCATGATTTCTCTTAAACAGTAGATATTTATGAAAAACAAATTAGCGCACAAATACGCACAAATTAAGAGCTACTTATATATGTTTAATCCAAGGTCGCACATTCAATGGTTTCGGAGATACAAGTTTTTGCAAAACGTCAGCCCAGCAGGAAATGAAATATCTCGAAAACCCTAAGACGCACAAATTTAATTATTCGCGCACAATTATGCACAAATATAAGCTATCCGCCGATATACATTATATACCTCTCCGGTCATTCGTTTAAAAATCTTCCTGCTGGAGCACCGTCATTCCAGCAGAATTTGTTTTTCCCGTTTTTTTCCTCAATGCCTACATGCACTAATTTTTTATTTCGCGCACATTTACAGCAGACTGAGCACTAATTATTCACCGAACCAATTCGCTCTAGAAGCACTTTTTTGCCCGGCTGACGGACACCTAAAATTTCACTAAAACCAAATAACTTTTGAACTACTGAATATTAGTTGATTGAATCCGGCGTTACTTTTCGGAACTCCATAATATCTGTAATGGAAGTATTCATATTTAGTTTTTAGTTCCGAGCCTACTGAATATGGCAAAAAATACATAGGGCTTAAATCGATAGGTACTGAGGTCCACTACCCCCCAACAACCGATGATCCACCCCCCTTGTTACACTGTGTATATTCAGAGTCCAGTTTTAATGTAGTTTCATCAGTATTTATCAAATACCGTGGTATTTACTGATCGTGTAAGCTATGCATGTCCTGTCTGTTTATTCCGTCGATGGAATGTAATTATTATTGTATTTTTTTTTAATTATTATCTATCACTTCACTACATAGTATAAAACAAAGTCGCTTTTTCTGTCCCTATTTCCCTTTGACTGCTTAAATCTTTAAAACTACGCAACGGATTTTGATGGGTTTTTTTTTAATAGATAGTGATTCAAGAGGAAGGTTTATATGTATAATACACAGTGAACGGAATAATACATGCATAATATAGCCGTGCGAAGCCGGGGCGGGTCGCTAGTACCTATATAATATTATAAAGCTGAAGAGTTTGTTTGTTTGTTTGAACGCGCTAATCTCAGGAACTACTGGTTCGAATTGAAAAAATCTTTTTGTGTTGAATAGTCTATTTATCGAGGAAGGCTATAGGCTACTTTTCATTTCGATATTCCCACGGGATCGGGACTTACGCAGCTAGTTTAAACTGTAAAACTTAAAAATATTCATACTTACCTACCTACTTATAATCATCTCTTATGGCCTTGTTAAATGTTATCGTTAGTTAAAAATATTGATATGATTAAGTAATTAAAAATAAGACAGATAATTGTTGTACTGGGTCTTAGGTTCATATGTGCAAACCTGACTGGTTTTAGAAGAGATTGGAACTTAGGTACCTAAATTACGCAACATAAAAAAAACTTTTAATTTTATAAGTTATCTGGTTTTTAAGCCACAGAGATCGATAAAATTTTAATTAAAAATTCACGTTTGAGCGTCGAGATTATATTTTATGGCATTAATTAATATGACGTGCTTAATTATTTTTTACAATTAAAATTGGTAAACAAAATCTAGCTTGAAGCTTAAATGTTGTTAAAAATCAGTATTCAGCTAAAATTAGGTTGCTAAGTATCAATATCAGTAGTTGAAAAAGTAGGTTTAATTTGATTAACTATAATAATAAATGAATAAATGTTGTAGGACATTTTACCAGAAACAAATATCTGTACATAAATATTTGTTTGAAGCGGAAATTGAATCCGGAACCTTCTGCGTGTCAGGCGGATGTTCGCCCAACGCGCCACAGAAGTGGCCAAGAAGTGGCCATTGCAAAGCAACATGTTGTTCAGGAAATCAGCCACGAGCGGAGTTCGCATTAATGAGCCAATAATCCCATCGGGTTTTGCATGATATGACCCTGTAATATAAAGAAAAACATTGTTATATTTATATTACAGTTTTTTTGTAACTATATAAGTATTACCTAAGCATAAACATTTGATAACATTATTAGGGCGAATTCATAACTTTGTAAAATTTACACAAAATAATAACAGAAATTTCAAATAATTAGATTATCATAATATTATATTTTAAAGTAGATAGGCACTTCATCACTACATAGTATAAAATAAAGTCGCTTTTCGCCGTCCCTATTTCCCTTTGTACGCTTAGATCTTTATAAGTACGCAACGGATTTTGATGCGATGTTTTTTAATAGATAGAGTGATTCAAGAGGAAGGTTTATATGTATAATACATGCATAATATAGCCGTGCGAAGCCGGAGCGGGTCGCTAGTTATAGTATAAATACTTTAGGAATTGCACACAGCGCCATCTAGCCTCAAACTAAGCAACTAAGCTTGTAGATAATACGAGTATGCTAGAAAATCCTTTGTTCCGTGCAGAAAATGATAAAATATTCAGTATTTTCGTTGGTAAGTTCTTTGTTTTTGCCTATTTCATGTTTTACTATGTTTGTCGTTTGTTTGTTTTTACACCAGTGTAATTTTCTCGTTAAAACCTTACCTACGAAAAAATCGCACTAGCTGGTACCTACAATATAATACATTTAATACCATTATTTATTAATACATTTAATACCAATATATCCGCACCTTAATAATAACTAAGTATGTATGTATACACCCCACGCAAATTAATTCAAAAGTGAACAGTCGATTCTATTCAATTGGTGTACCTACGACGACGCGCACTATGGCTAGCAAAGGTCTTTATTTATTTATTTACAAATAAGTTTAGTCAGTAATAATTTAAATATTTGAACTAAACCAATACAATATTTAGGATTTCTAAGTAGGTGGTTTTGACGGAATATATAATTAAATTGGCGGAAATATTCATTCAGTGATGCTACATGGAAAATTAGTGATGTGAACTTTGTGAAAAAATATCGTTTTAAAAAATGAGGTTGCGTCCCGACGCGTAAAAATTGCTTGGAATACTTTTACTTAGATTTTAATGTTTCCGCACGCCTTGTGCATATATCCAGTACTAACAAATTTTTCTTCAAGCTATCAAGCTGTAAGTATTTATCAGCAGTTTTTTTTAGTAGCAGTTCGTTGCTATGCGAGTTCCGTCAGGCGTTACGGATACACGAGCAGGCAAACCATGCCGGAAAATGATTTCAAACCGAAACTGTATTCCGTAAGTTCTCTTATACATTTACTTATTAATTAACTAGCTGAGCCCCGCGGTTTTCTCCGCGTAAATCTAAATCTCGTGGGAATACTCGGTCGGAGCGTCATCGTCACTTCGTAGATAGAGACTTACGCAGGTGAAACCGCCGGGTGCAGCTAGTAAGATAAATTTCTTGCTCATTTAGCGCCACCTGAATTCAATTGGCTCTGTTTTTAATATTACACTAATTTGTAGGCATAAATTCAAACGTATGCAGTGACTTGCAAAGCGTACGGCACGGCGTAGGTACTAATTGATTAATGAATAAACATTTGTAAACAAATAGTTATAGGTTACTAATCGAGTGATCGGGTATGAAAAAAATAGAATTAAAATAAAACCCCGAATTTTATCCCCCATAACTTTCAGACGGCTGAACCGATTTAGGTACGAATCTAACAATTATGAACATTTCCGACTAATTCACTTTTCAAACAAAAGAAACAAAATCAAAATCGGTTGAAGGCTACGATGCCACAGATACACAAACACAGAGACGTCAAACTTATAACACCCCGTCGTTTTTGCGTCGGAGGTTAAAAAGTAACATGTACCTATTTTATGTTACCTTTATATCAAGGTTTCAATGTACGGTCGGCTACATAAGTGCAGACCCACCGTAGAGCTCTGAAACGGCTGTTATAAGAATGTTTTCAACACAAGCAAGATTCTAGGCACCTGCTTTAGTCATGAATTTATCAAACAAAAATATTGCCAATAATAGTCATTTTTTAACTCTACCGGGGGCTGCCAATTATGCAGGCGACTGTACCTATTCTCATTATATTTCGTTTACTATAATTCCAACAGGGCCCATCGTACGACAAAATCGAGAGCCTCCGAAGCGCCCACATGCCTCCAGCCGTTGCCAACATATATAAGAAGCCAGTCCTGCTCCACCAGGGTCACATGCAATGGCTGTATGATCACGAAGGTCGAAGGTATCTGGACCTGGCTGCTGGAATCGTGACCGTATCAGTGGGACACTCGCATCCGTGAGTTTATTTACTAGCTGTTACTAAGGCCAGCTGGAGATGAGGAACGGTGGCTTCCCCCTGGAGCTTTTGGGACCGCGGAGTCGCTACTCCTTGACACCTCGGCTCAAGGTGCCCTGGGGCCTTATTATTATTATTGTCTAGTTTCTTTTTCTCAGCTTTAAGCCGGTTTTGATGCATATTACAGGCATATTATTATGCCAAGTAATACACATGTTAAATCTATTAAAAAACAAACAAAAATCAAATATTTTCTTTAAAAATTAAAGTAGGTAACTAGGTACTTTTAAGTAATAATAAATAATAATTTAAAAGAAGCAAAAACCTTTGTAACTGTAAACTAAACGGGTTCAATGGCGATTCTGCCAAATTGCGTTGCAATTCCGCCATAAACTAACTATATCGACAATATTGTATCGATAAGACTTGTAACATCACTATTTTGATATTTCAGGAAAGTCGTATCAGCACTAAAGGAACAAGTCGAAACCTTAATGCATTCAACTAATATTTATCGGCATCCAAAGATTTACGAGTATATTGAAAAGTTAGCTTCCAAGTTTCCTGGAGATTTGAAGGTTTGTATCAGTATCTTTTCATTTTGGCAATATGCAGAAGTCGATTGAAGCCTTAAAAAAAATATTAATACGCACCGGATACGGAAATGCGGTTTAGAGGGCGAATCGGCCCTTTCTAAAATTGGGACAAGAACCAAATTGTCTCTTTTCCATTATAATAGTGATCAACCATGGGAGGCAATTAATCATGTGGCAATAATACGTAACCATGATATTACACGGCCTGTTATTACGTGAACAGGTTTCGATTTATTGGTTGGTGTAAAATATTGTACAGTCAAAATAAACATAATTGTGAGCCAAAATAAAAAAATAATACTATACCTATATTTTTATCTGTACCCAAAGGGTAGAAACGGGTCCCTTTTACTAAGTTTCCACTGTTCGTTCGTCCGTCTGTCTATATCTGTCTGTCTGTCACCTGTATCTCATGAACTGTGATAGCGAGACAGAGATTATGTGTTTCTGATATTTCTCTCAACTAACAGAATCAAGCGGCTTGCGCTTAGGTATAGCAGCTTAACTCAGCAACATTGTGTTAATTTTACTTCAGATAATAAACTTACTTTTTATGTTCCAACAGGTAGTATATCTAGTAAATAGCGGTTCAGAGGCGAACGACCTCGCGATTCTGTTAGCGAAGTTATACACCGGAAACAACGATGTAATATCTCTGCACAACGCATACCATGGCTGTTCCAGTGGACTGATGAGTTTGACAGCCACACAGGCGTACAGATTGCCTGTACCCGCACCTGGAGGATTTTATCATGTAAGTTTAAACTCTATTAAAATTGCTTAAACTGGAAACAAATTATCAGACGCGGTTGCCGGACGCGACTGACAGCCGCGACTGATAGATGTGCACGGTCGTTTGGGACGCTGCGGGCCAGATTGCTATGGAACGTCCGAACGCTCAAAGGCGGCCCAAGCTTACGTTGGCGACCAATACTTTGAACAGTTCATAGATTTATCATTACACAGATGCCTTTAACGGCTGTCAGTCGCGTCCTATAATTTGTTTCCAGCTTTAGGGACACAGACGCATTGGAACAAAGAAATTAAACTGACCAGATACAAATCTGTAGATCAAGTTTAGATCATGCAAGGCTTACTCAACAAAGAATAAAAGTTTCAATATGCCTCGAAATTGCAGCATGACATCACTGGATAAAAAAACTGAAATAAAGAGAAGTCGAATCCACGTCTATTTTAATGTATTTTTATGGGTAACTGTAGTTATTAATAAATATCTGTACCTATCCAGTATAAATAACATTTTAAGAAACTGTTCTAGTAAAAGCGTTGTTTCTAATTAGACCTAGTTCTATTTTCATTTATCTGGCCTGCATTTACCTTGCCAGATATTATGGCGGTTATAAAACGCGCCATCTATCGAGTGATATTAGTCTTAATAAGTAAATCTAGTAATCCCCTGTTTTATGTAAACTTTTAACTCAAATTACAGACAGTGTTACCGGACCCACTCCGTGGTCCATGGGGCGGCTGCAGGGACTCACTGTCACAAGCACCTGGAGCCTGTAGCTGCGATGGTGAATGTCAAACCACTGATAAATACATCGAACAACTTAATAATGTAAGGCTAATAAAAATAGCTTATCATCACCATTGCGTAGAGATTTGACCATTTCTCTATATCGGATAGGGGGGGTGAGGTGCCCCACAGTCGCAATCCTTTCCCATGAAGTGGTAAACGAATGCCCACTTCGCTGTTTTCCCGGTAGAACGTCCAAAGTCCATAAAATCACACTTGTCGCCTTAAGCAGGCTAATATACCTTATAATAAGTTTTAATAAAGACATTTTGATAGTACCTATTATCGCAAAAAAAAATATGTTTGTTTCCGAAAATGGCGAGATGTGTAGAAACTGCTGACGATCAGCTTAAAGGGTGACGATTTTAGAAATGCCTAGTAGATGTTTGGAAGTATACCTATAGTGTATTAAATCGCTGACTAGTAATAAATAACTAAGTAGTCAGCGATTTAAATAAAAGTTTTGCGACAGCAAAATATTTTTTTTGTAGAACTTATAAACGCTGATGGTAGCTATTGGTAGCGAATAACTTAAAATGTTAATTGCAATAATGTTATAATGATGAATTTTTTCCAGGTTTTATTGAACTCAATTCCAGCTGGTAGAGTGGCAGCCATGTTTGCTGAGTCCATTCAGGGTGCTGGAGGCACAGTGCAATTCACTAAGGGATATATAAAGAAGGCACAGGAGTTGATTAAAAAGAACGGCGGGGTTTTTATAGCTGATGAGGTAACATTCCAAAAATGGGTTCGTGTACTTATGTACGCGCTTGAGAAGTTATACGTCTGTCTGTCCGTCCGTCCGTCCGTCTGATATTTATTTTGCGGGCAGCTTCAACCTGTCACTTTAGTATTACAGTGCTGCGCGCGCATCTTAAAGTTTAGCTTCGACCTGTTTTACTTTTGGGAGCTGAACCGTAGCTGAAATATGTGACTTATAATATGCGTTACAGATGCGAAAATATCTTAAAATATCACTCTTATATTTTTTTCATAACGCGCCTAAAGATGTATACTTAACTTAAAAAAAACTGCTCAACTATTACAGGGCTTGAATTAACTACTAATAAAAAAAAAAATATATATATATACGCGACGAATTGAGAACCTCCTCCTTTTTTGAAGTCGGTTAAAAAGAACATTACACCGATTAATAATTCAAAACCAGTGTAAAAATTTACATGATAATCAGGCTGTACATTTTTGGGTCGCGTATAACGGGCAGTGCGATATTGCCTCAGAAAAAGGAAAGAGATATTGCCAATAAAAGTGTTACCACTTCTTGAAAATGTTTTAATTTTTCAGTAAATCATTATATTTAACCATAGCGTAGCAGACCTTGGCAATTAAACTAGCTGAGTCCCACGGTTTCACCCACGTAAATCCCGATCCCGTAAGAATATCAGAATAAAAAGTAGGCTTCGAAGGATTCAATGTAACCTCACACCAAGTTTCAACAAACAAAAAAGAAAATTATTAAGAATTTTATTTTAATAGTGTAAATAGATGACCTACAAAAATTGTTATTGTAGGTGCAAACAGGTTTCGGCAGGACCGGAACCCATTACTGGGGCTTCGAATCCCACGGGATCGTCCCAGACATCGTGACCATGGCTAAAGGCATCGGCAACGGTTTCCCTTTAGCGGCCGTTGTCACGACGAAGGAGATAGCAGCCGCTCATAAAGCGACCTATTTCAACACGTTCGGAGGGAATCCTATGGCTTGTGCTGTTGGAGAAGCTGTGCTTGATGTAAGTTTAACTTTGAAGAGTCTGGTAGGCTGCATTCCCTGATACGCATGTGACATAATTCTGGCAGCTGTGGCTAATCCAACCTCTGTTTAAGAAAGTCAGAATCGGATTGGAATGTAGGTATAACAGATGTGACGAAACAAAATGTAGCTATTTGACTTCCGCTTTGCTCCACTCCTTGTCTACCCTGAATCCGCCTATTGTGCTGCCACTCAATGGTAAAGTTTAATATTTTAATTTATCTTTGTGTGTGCTATCATAAGTCTATGAGTTAGGATCGCCATCTATCAACCATTTAACAAATAGGTAGGTTTGATTAGCCACATTCAATTTCGTCAGTAACCCTCTATTCTTCTGACTGAGTCCTGTTAATTCAGCTATTTTTATTCCCTCACAGGTAATTGATGAAGATAAACTTCAAGAAAACAGTAAAATAGTAGGCGATTACTTCATACAACAGCTGATGCAGTTGCAGAAGATGCATCCTGTCATCGGTGATGTGAGAGGAAAGGGGCTGATGATTGGCGTGGAGTTCGTGGTGCCGGGGACCTTGGAGCCTTTACCCGCGCCTGATATGGCGGGGATATTCGAGAGTATGAAGGATTTAGGGGTGTTAGGGCTCAAAGGAGGCAGGTCGGGGAATGTAAGTAAACAGATTATCGCTCGAAGTCAAAATTGCAGACCTGCCGTAGAGTTCTAAAATTACTACTAATCCCATACTAATCCCGCGTCCACAGTGCTATCTCTTGGTACCTAACTCATAATAATTACTATGTTAATTTTCCAGGTATTGAGGATCAAACCACCTATGTGCATTACAAAAGAAGACGTAGACTTCGCTACGTCAGTGTTCGATGAAGCAATCAAGAATAATATCAATAATCTCAAAAATAAATAAGTAATAGGAACAGTTACTGGACTCGATTCGAATGTACACAAATACGACTTAACTTAACTAAAATTAGGTTTAGATGTGTAAAATTATGTTTGCTATTCGGAAATACCCAACCTAACCAAATTTGACAGGAGTAAACTAATTTTTAGTTAAGTCGAACTAAATTAAGTCCAAAACACAATTTTGCAATTCGGAATGATCGTCTAACAGTCAAATTTTAGAAATGTCAAACTAAATTACGACTAATTTTAGTCGCGACCTATTTCGTATCGATTAAAATTAATGCAACCACTTTCTGAAGTTTTTACGATTTTTTGTTGATTTTTGGGGTGAAAATGGAGGAGTAATTATTGTAGTTGCTGTAGCAGATACAGAAGAAACGTAAAATAAACAGCTAAAACTAGTATTTTCCGGCCAGATTTGTCAAAATGGGAAACTGTTAATACTTGGTTGATTCGCGCTTTGTTTTTCTGAGACTCCGTTCTTTCTTCTAATCCCAACCTAAGACTTAAACCATTAGAATAAGGCTGAGGGGCATTCAATTGAATACTTTTGCGCTGCCGGGTGCAAAGGCCTTTAGACACAACATGCCTGTAACTTAAACTGCATCGGTTCATTTTGAGACTCATTCCTATCGATAGAGGTCATTATGACCAACAAATAATGCCTTGACACCGGATCGCTAAAGTGTTTTGGAAACGGGGTATTAAATAAACCGCGGAAAAAAATCACTATGCCAAGCTCCTACACTAAAAATGTCCGGACTCTTTTAATAAATTTTAGTAGTGTCGAACAATCTGTCAAAAGGCAGCCAAATTTAGTTTGACGGCAAAACCGAATTGAATATAAAAATGACTTAACTTATTTTAGTCGTATTTTAGTTAGGTTTAGTTAAGTCATCGTGTTATACCGAATCGACACCAATGTTGTTTTATTTTATATGTGCATGTGATTTGGGTGTTTGATATATTATGACCTTTATGGCATAGTAACAAAAGTTCTAGTTATGATTTAATTTCGGGGATTTTATATTTGGGTACCTACTTCCCGCAAAAAGAGTGCTATGTGCTATGGCCCTGAGACATCCGATTTCGATGATTCTGTTATTTAATTTACCTAAGCCATACGTATTTTCATACAACGAAATTTCTAAGTGTCAAAATTCTTGTCCCGGTGCTTTCGCAAAGTGTTCCCCACAGAGGTAGTAACTTTTTGATTGAAGAAATAATGATCCATTCCGAACTCCGGAGCAAGACCGTTTTCTATGCTTCCGAGACAGATTTTTTTGTATACTTCAAGTTAGCTCTTATTACCCGACTGCAAGGAAAAGGCTATGTTTTTTCCAGGATTATGAAATAATGGTCTGGCAACCCTCCTTGTTTGTCAACTTTGTCTTTGTCAATTGTTTGTCAAGTCAAATGAAAAGTGAGGTTAGTTTTGTGGATTATTTAATATCCGTGAATTAAAATACTAAAACAACGGGTTTAAAATGGTTTTCAAGTGTCAAGAAGATAGTTTTTTAACAGAGGTAGGTACCTTCCTAAAATTAATTTAATTTAAACCACAAAATTCAAACGTGAAACGTCAATCATTTTTAAAAGGATTGTGCAAATAACTTCAAAAAATCTTGTTATAAATCTTACAGTTCACATCGAAAGTGTTAAAATGCGAGCCAACGAAGGAACCAGTTGTAGAATACGGGAAGGTATCCAAGTTTGAGGGTTATCAGGTCACGTTGGAGAACACTATCTTGTTCCCGGCTGGGGGAGGGCAGGTAAGGATTTATAATTGATAAGCAGCGCTTCGCGGTTTTACCCGCGTAACTCCCGATCCTATGGGAATATCGGGATTAAAAGTAGCCTATGTTATTCCCTATGAATCAATGTATCCTCATACCAAGTTTCATCAATATCGATCCAGTAGATTCGGAGTCAATTCGTTACATACAAAAAATAAAAATATCTTTTCTCTTTTTAATATTAGTACCTATAGATAAATCCCTTTCACATCTATATTAGAGAAACTGACTCACTCACTGAACACAAAATCTCAGAATCCTCTATACTTACCTTCCTAAAAGTGAAAAAGATTCATCAAGAAATCTTACAAGAGCTATAAATCTATAATAATAAATATAAAATAAATACAAATAACCTTGGCATGTGGTTTCTTGATAGGATGTAGGGGAGCACAAAGCAAGGATTTTTAGATATTTAATACCCCTTCTAGAGTACAAAAATTAAAAAACTTACTTTAAAATAACAAAAATGTTTCTAATAACATATTCTATGTCATCTAGCCCCAAGCAAAGTAACTAGACTTGTGTTATGGGTGCTAGACAACGGTTATACTACTTATATACTTTTTTTTGTAAATAATATATAATACATAGAAACAACCAGACTACATACAATTATCTAAGCATAAATACATGTCTGAGGCGAGAATTGAACTCACAACCCTGTGTTCAGCAGTCCGGCATAGTGACCATTGTGCCAACTGGGTCATTTGTAGAAAATAAATTCACTTTTAAAGAGACATTATTGTGTATTTGTTTTGTTTGTGGGTAAAATCGAGGGTGCAGCTAGCTAGTTACTTATTAGACACAATATGCCAAACATACTGTCTGTCTTTAATTGTTAAAATGATTAAGTACTTGGTACTTGTACCTGTTGTGTAAAACGCTATCAGCTTGTGATTTAAATTCAAACTTATTTGTAACTGCCGACCCTCGGAAGAGCGGAGATTTCCAACACAAGTATTTATACTTAAAGGGGGTCTCCCAACGATTATGTATATAGGAAATAAGTTTTTGGTTATTGAAATAAACTAATTATTTATATTTATTTATTTATTTAGCTAGTCTTCATATTTAATCTAATATTCATCATTAAATCTCTGAAACTGCAAGAGTCTAAAATTTCTCATAGGAGTTCCATTTAGGACATAACAGACCAAATTATTTTAGAAACAATAAAGAACAAAACATTGAAATGACTACTATGCCAGTCTATAATAATATGTTACCCGAAAATCAGCTGTTTTAAACATGGAGAAGTCAATAACCTTAAGATTTTACTACATTTTTTAAGTTACGTTGACCGTTACTAAGTCTTTCTCATTTAATACTTTTAGCCACACGACATAGGATTCCTTAACAATGTACCAGTACATCAAGTGCTCCGTAAGGGTGATGAGGCACTCCACTTTACGAAGGAGCCTCTCGAGGTGGGCACCACTGTACGACAGACCATCAACTGGGAGAGGAGATTTGATCACATGCAGCAACATTCAGGTACGATTCAGGGTTGTTAACACCCTAACTAAATCATATCGCCAAGCGGACTTGTCCGATATGTAGGCCGCAAAATCTCACAAAAGGAGGACAGGTCAGATAAATTTTTCTTTCCACTGTCGTCTTCCTATCTTTACTCATATTTCTTGAAAGCCCCCAATTATTTGAGCTTTAAATTTTTCTTCTTCTTATGATGCCTCTCCGATTAACGAAGGTCAACAGTAAATTAAAACACAAGTCGTGGTCTAGTCTTTGGTCTTCAAATTAAGAGCATGTATACCTTAAATTATGTATATAAAAAAGTTAGTTTAATAAGAAATCCACATCGCTGTTGTCTCTTACGTCTCTAACAAATCCACCTAAATAATGCAGTTTGTCAACTTATAACTATAGGCTGGAGCCCTACAAATGCCAAATACTGAAACTAAGAGCTTGTAGATCTTTAAATAATGCATGAATAAAGTAAGTTTAATTAAAAATTCACATCACTTCTCTGTCAAAAATCCGCCTAATGAATGCAGTATGTCCTTATTACTGGCTGGAGCTCTATGAGAGAAACGAACCTAGCTAGATAGATAAACACTTTATTGCACCATAAAAACAAAACGCAAGATTACATATTACTTATAACAAAACAAAATAAATTCTAACTTAAGTAACTACCTATATGCTAAAAGAAAATTTATTACCTTACAATATGGCACAATGGGCTTCCTTATCGCTAAAAGCGATCTCTTCCAGGCAACCTTTGGATGGACAAGAATTAAGGAAGGGGATGGGTGGGTTGTTCATAACGCGATAGGAATTACACCCAAATACCGGCACCGGTATTACCTACAAAAAGAGGAAGGCCCAGAAGGCGACGCGTCTAATTGTTTGAATCAACTTTTACATAAAACACCACTATCAATCAGTTAATTATCGTTTTTTAGGTCAGCATCTCCTCTCAGCGCTACTAGAGAAGGAATACAACATACCCACAACAAGCTGGTGGCTCGGAGCTGACGAATCATATGTGGAACTTGATGGTAAACTGACAGATGATGTCGCGAAGGCTGTCGAGTCTCGGTGTAATGAGCTGATCAGGGCAGCTGTGCCTGTCGATGTCAGTTTTTGTAAGGCTAACGATCCGGAGTTGGATGAGGTAAGACCACATATTGGCTTTAGATTTGTTCATCTATACTAATATTATACAGAGGAAAGATTTTTTGAAAACTTCTTATGGCGCGTTGGGCACTTTTGTGGGTGAGCATTTTCAGCCGTTCTCGCGACAGACGACAGATTTTCTCGCGACAGATGAGATTTTACACAGATATACAGTTTTTTAATTTGGCTGTGAGTGTATTAAGACGTACATATAGTATTTTTTAACGGACGACTATTGACGGACGACAAACGTCGGACGACAAATAGTCGTCCGACTATTTTTTTTTGTTTGTAACGAATAGGCGCTGAAACTACTGGACCGATTTTGATGAAACTTGGTATAAGGACATACATTGATTTATTGGGAACTAGCGACCCGCTCCGGCTTCGCACGGCTATATTATGCATGTATTATACATATAAAGCTTCCTCTTGAATCACTCTATCTATTAAAAAAAACAGCGCACTCCGGGAGTGCAGGCAGAAGTGAAAACTGTATATCTGTGTAAAATCTCATCTGTCGCGAGAACATACGCAAAAAGAGTTTTAGATGAAAAAAAAAAAATAGTCGGACGACTAATAGTCGTCCGACATTTGTCATCCAACAAATAGTCGTCCGACATTTGTCGTCCGTCAATAGTCGTCCGACATTTGTCGTCCGTCAATATTCGTCCGACAAATAGTCGTCCGACATTTGTCGTCCGCCAATAGTCGTCCGTTAAAAAATACCATATGTACGTCTTAATACACTCACAGCCAAATTAAAAAACTGTATATCTGTGTAAAATCTCATCTGTCGCGAGAAAATCTGTCGTCTGTCGCGAGAACGGCTGAAAATGCTCACCCACAAAAGTGCCCAACGCGCCATAAGAAGTTTTCACTTCAAAAAAACCGCATCAAAATCCGTTGCGTAGTTTTAAAGATCTAAGCGGTCAAAGGGAAATAGGGACAGAAAAAGCGACTTTGTTTTATACTATGTAGTGATAACATAGAATACTTTTTATCGCGATGTTGGTGCTAGTGTATATTACACTAGCACTACTTTGTTACTATTTGTATACTACCAGCGCTCCGCGGTTACACCCGCGTAATTCCCGATCCCGTAGGAATATCGAAATATAAAATAGCCTTCCTCGACAAATGGACTATCCAACACAAAAATAATTTTTCAATTCGAACCAGTAGTTCCTGAGAACAAATATGTCCCGTTGTTCTATTGTTCTTCTGTCAATTGTGTCCTTGGTTTAGTTAACATTGTGGAATCACATTATCAGTACCAAATCGAGAAGTTCACTTTCCCTACATTCAAGCACCTTCACTGACATAAACTGTTCAAACATTCATTGAAAATTCCACAATATAGACTGTCTTCTTCACATACTTGCCTAAAGTACCCTTGCCCTTCCTAAATGAAGATCCTAGATCGAAACATTTATCATATCTTGACATATTTGCCAAAATTTAACCCTTGTCCACAACTGATAATGTTGAAATTTATTTATGCATGTATAAATAACTTTCAGGCACATACAAGAGGTCTACCCAAGGATTGCATGGACACAATCAGAATAATCAAAATTGGAGACATAGACGAAAACATGTGCTGTGGTACTCACGTTTCTAATTTAAGGTATGTATAGAGAACATAATATTGTGCATAATCCATTCCATTAAATAAAAAGATGCTCATAGGTTCGTTCAGTTCCTTTATTGTTCTCGTAATTCTCATTGTTCAAAAGGCGAACGCATTGTACCTAACACAGACTATGGAGCACCTCTGCCAATATGCCCTTACACCTACACATTGGATAACATTTACCAGGTCAATCAATGACGCTGCAGTAGCTATTGATATTGGTGTCGATTCGGTATAACACGATGACTTAACTAAACCTAACTAAAATACGACTAAAATAAGTTAAGTCATTTTTATATTCAATTCGGTTTTGCCGTCAAACTAAATTTGGCTGCCTTTTGACAGATTGTTCGACACTACTAAAATTTATTAAAAGAGTCCGGACATTTTTAGTGTAGGAGCTTGGCATAGTGATTTTTTTCCGCGGTTTATTTAATACCCCGTTTCCAAAACACTTTAGCGATCCGGTGTCAAGGCATTATTTGTTGGTCATAATGACCTCTATCGATAGGAATGAGTCTCAAAATGAACCGATGCAGTTTAAGTTACAGGCATGTTGTGTCTAAAGGCCTTTGCACCCGGCAGCGCAAAAGTATTCAATTGAATGCCCCTCAGCCTTATTCTAATGGTTTAAGTCTTAGGTTGGGATTAGAAGAAAGAACGGAGTCTCAGAAAAACAAAGCGCGAATCAACCAAGTATTAACAGTTTCCCATTTTGACAAATCTGGCCGGAAAATACTAGTTTTAGCTGTTTATTTTACGTTTCTTCTGTATCTGCTACAGCAACTACAATAATTACTCCTCCATTTTCACCCCAAAAATCAACAAAAAATCGTAAAAACTTCAGAAAGTGGTTGCATTAATTTTAATCGATACGAAATAGGTCGCGACTAAAATTAGTCGTAATTTAGTTTGACATTTCTAAAATTTGACTGTTAGACGATCATTCCGAATTGCAAAATTGTGTTTTGGACTTAATTTAGTTCGACTTAACTAAAAATTAGTTTACTCCTGTCAAATTTGGTTAGGTTGGGTATTTCCGAATAGCAAACATAATTTTACACATCTAAACCTAATTTTAGTTAAGTTAAGTCGTATTTGTGTACATTCGAATCGAGTCCATTGGTGAGACAAATGAGACAAAATTTAATGAACCTTAAGATATAATAACAATAATAATTATTTCAAAGCTTATGTTCTGAAAAAGAAAGCTTAGTTTGGTCTAAAGTTCTCAAAGATAAAATGAACGTTTTTTTTATTATTTCGATAAGCTGTTTTGTTCGTTCCAATGACAAAGGTCACCTTCACACCCTTCTAAGCATCTCGTCATTAGGTACCTGTTTCATTACACCAGAATGTTGTTTGTTCCAGTCAACTTCAAGTGATTAAACTGCTGGGTTGGGAGCCGGGGAAGAAAGGGAAGGTCAACCTAAGGTTCTTGGTTGGGAACCGTGTTACCGACACGCTGCAGCTCATGTTGGATAGAGAGAAGGCACTCACTGGGTTGTTGAAGTTAGTATGATACTGTTTAAGACTTACGTGGCGCGGTCGGTGCAAACGATGACCTCCGTGACGCGGTAGGCAACATTAAAACGACCTCCGTGACGCGGTGGGTGCAATTGATGACCTCCGTGACGGAATGGGTAACATAAAGACGACCTCCGACACGGTGGGCGACATAAAGATGACCTCCGCGGCGCGTTGGGTCCCATTAAGACAACCTCCGTGGCGTAGTGAGCGATATTAAGACAACCTCCGTGGCGTAGTGAGCGCCATTAAGATGACCTCCGTGGCGCGACGGGCGACGCTTTTTAATTACAAATAATGCCAGTTTAAAAAGTTAATTTCTCTTCGTTACAGAAATGAGCCGAACCGCCACGAAGAACTAGTGCAGAAACTTCAGAAAAACCTAAAAATCGCTAACAAAAACCTACAAAACGTACTCACCGAATTAGCCCAGTTTGAGATTGAGAAAATCAAATTGACCATACCAAAGCCTAAATACGTATTTATGTGTAAAAAGGAAGCTACCCCTGAGTTCAATAGAGTTGTGTTAAAGGGTTTGGAGGGTGAAGGGATGTTTGTGTTCCTGGTGTCTGAAGAGCCTGACAAGCCGAAAGAAGGTCAGATATTAATACAGGGACCAGAGGAGCATTGCAGCGTTTTGGGATCACAGTAAGTTAGCTTTTTAATTATACGTGTTAACCAACCTTAAGGTGAAAGGGTACCTGCGCGCTCTCCATACAAACGTAGTCGACTGTTTCCTCCCTGGATAACACAAATATTTTTGTGCCACAAAACCTATAACTGTCATGACTATGCCCCTATTTTTTGTTTTGTTTTTCATTTTCTAATTATCATAGAAATTAAGATTAAACAAAAAATAGGGGCATAGTCATGACAGTTATAGGTTTTGTGGCAAAAAAATATTTGCTCTAGTGTCATTATCCAGGAAGAAAACAGTCGACTATGTTTGTAATTATTTGTATGGAGAGAGCCCCCGGTACCCTTTCCTCTTAAACATGTTGTATGGGAGCTCCCACTTCAGTATTTTTTTCATAAGGAATTCATAATCTGTGAAAATTTCAACTGTCTAGCTATTACGGTTCATGAGATACAGCCTGGTGAGTGGTGACAGACAAATGGAGGGATGGACAATTGGACAGTGAAGTCTTAGTACTAGGTTTTTACCCTTTGGATGCGGAACCCTAAAATCGAGGTTCGCGATAAGGAGGAAAGAGTTATATTTTAGACCGCAAGTTCACCTACCATCAGGTAAGTGTGGTCTAATGATGACAAATGCTGAAAAAATCCTTAAAAAGCCAGGTGCGAGCTATACTAATATTATAAAGCTGAAGAGTTTGTTTGTTTGTGTTCTCTCAGAACTACTGGTTCGAATTAAAAAAAACTTTTTTGTGTTCGATAGTCCATTTATCGAGGAAGGCTATAGGATACTTTTTATCCCGATATTCCCACAGGATCGGGAGTTGCGCGGGTGAAACCGCGGAGCGCTACTAGTTTTATATAATTTCTTCATAAAATCCAACACATTTGTTTCAGAATAACGGAATTATTAAAAGGTAAAGGAGCATTCAAGAATGGAAAGTTCCAAGGCAAGGCGGGAGACCTAGGCGGTCTAAATAAATGTAAAAAGTTGATTGAAGAATATTTTAATAAATTGCAGTAAATATTTAAATGCATTACAAACTTAGTAATTAAAAACTAGTCGTACCATTTAAGAAATAAATAAAAGACAGTACTTTAAAAGTACCTATAATTAAAGCGTTTGGTGTTGATCCATCTGAAGTTGGTGTTGTGTTGCGCAATATACTAGATAATTATGTTTATATGGTGATGTTGAACATGCGACCCGTTAAATTAGATGGTATGGATGTATTTGAGTTTTTCTTAAAAATTACCCAATTGAAAATGTCACGTTATTTTGTAATAACAATAATTTCTCAACTAGTAAAATCTAAGTCAGACTTTACAACTATCCCTTTGAATTTCTAAATTTATTTTCAATTATTTGAAATTGCAATTAACTTAATTATTGTACAGAGTGTACATGGCAAGCAACTTAATTATTGTAAATTGCAACTGGGAGCCGTGTTCGTTGGCGCATATCAATTTTTCCTAACTGCGACGCCATTCGCTGCAACTTCAAGTAAGTCAACTAAAAACGCCTTTATTATAACTATGTATTGGAATTGCTGATGAAATCAGTATTAGCTATTTATGTTTTTGCACTTTTAATACATTGACTGCTCGAGATTTTATGAGCATTTTTTTTTAGTTGGAAAAATTAAGAATAAAGTAAATTATTGACAGTATTGAATTTTATTTACAACAAATACCATGCAATGTCAAATACATCACCAGTGCGCGGATTTAAAAACCATTAAATTAAATTTCCCATGCAACTGGTAACGCGTCACCTCTTAAAGACATTTCTTAAAATTACAATACTAAATGCTGGCTTATGTAGGTTTAAATAAATTCACTCACAAAAACTGCTATGCCCATGGTATAATTTGAAATGACTTTTGCAAGGTGTGGAAACCCAATAACAATTTTTCAAGTAGCCCAATAACAATTTTTCTTAATCTTGTTATCTCCACTGGAACATGAGTAACTCAAGTGTTCTAAATTGCCACAGGATCAAGAGCTGGGTAAAACCGCGGGGAGCACAACAATAAACAATAAAATAACCATAATATAATCCTTTACATAATATTACCTAACCCCATATAGTACTATATTATGAATTAGAAGCGTTTATACTGGCCACGACCTTCTCGATGCCGAGATTGTTCCAGTCTTGGGTCTGGTCGTCCAGATAGTTGTCAAAATCAACCAGATCTCGTTGGACTCCTTGCTGGAGCAGGTGTGATACTGTTGATAGGGCGTCGTTGTCCTCTGGAATTATGAATAGGTATTTTTGAAACAAATTTTTTTTTTATTGAACATTTACAAAAAAAGATTTTACAATGTTTATGAATAAAGACGTTAAGATTAAAAACTCATATTCTTTCTTTGTTTTTGTGTCGATTTAGTTATAACTAGTGTTCTATTTTTTTTAAATATTTTTGTAATTAAGGCTTTTAAATTTATGTTTTTGTATTTGTACTTCTATGACATAGTTATAGAGAGCTCATGTCACATGAGGTTGTATTGCTACTCATGTGCTCATGTCACTCATCATCCCTTTAGGTCAATCGTAACATCTATGTAGGCAAGATATGGAAAGTGCCACCAATCACACGCAAACTTATCTATCATGGAATTTAGTGAGATTCAACTTACGGAATAAAATATCATTGTTCTCCCTTGGTTTCCATTTTCCATCACAATTTTTGTTCAGTTTGAGCGCGTGTGAATCAAGGTGCTGCACCATCTTTTTGTTATCCACCTACAACACAAAAGTTTTTATTTTCCTAATTTAGAAATACCCACAGGTAACTGACAAACCCACACAACAAATTTGCTTAAAGTTTTAATGCAACTGATTGCAAATAATACAAAAAAAACCTAATTACTACAAATAAGAAACAGTTATATAAATCAGATGGCCAATAAGGGGTATCTACAACTAGAACTAAATTAAATTACAAAGGCAGTTGTTTTTATGATGAGCAGATAATTTGTAGCTCTCTTTTGGTCAAAATTGATAGCCTATCTATCTATGACTAAGGATTAAGACAGTTTTACAACATCTTTACTGTAGGAAAACTGTGTCAGAAAGGGAAACGGAATCTGTGTAATCACAGATAGATAGCCTATTGATTATTACCATTCATCTTTTAGGGGAATCTATGAAATTTTGAAGCAAATCCACATAAAATATTATTATACTTAGGTACCTATATTTTATAAATGCAAAAAAATACAGTCCAGGACATGATTTCATTATTCATTTCTGTAGTTATTGTTATGTTGCTAATGAAACTTACCACAACAAATATAGCTGAAGGAAAGTATTCAGCAATCTTGTCCGCTATCTTTAGGCTGGGGCATTTCTCAACGGTGCTGTCTCTGAAGTTTTCACAGGCCGCATAGTATCCTGCTATTACTTTGTTCTCTGCCTGAGCTTTCAGTCCGATCTGGGAATGAGTTATGAACACACTAACATTCAGCAAAAACTCTTGGTCTAAAGATGTCCAATACCAATAATCACTAAGAGAGAATTCAGTTATTCTTAAATTTCTAGAGAACCTATTTTATGTGCAGAGCGTAGGTAAGCAATGATAAATAGGTTAAGTAGATGATTTTTATTTGAAACCAACCTGTGTCAGTGCAATTTCAGCCATCGGCGATAAGTTGTGGCTATGATGAAACAGAGGAACAGCGTCCAGAATGTACAGATCCTGGGTCTTTGCAGTTTCCTTGACTTTGGAGCCGTCAGCAAGAAGGATTCCGTTTACAGCGGCGTGCGGGTACTTGGCCGCGTGAAGAATTAATTTAGCGTACGCTGCAGTTTCGAAGACTATCTCTCCCATTCTATTTAGCTAAATCGACAAGGTTTCTAGAGTAAAAAAATAGATATTTTCAATTCGAATCCGAAAAATCCATTCATCAAATTAAAAACGTCAAATTGAAATTGATGAATGACGAATGACAACAATAAATATTTGACATTGACAATCTTTAAGTTCTGCGTTCCGTTCCGTTTCCACCGTTTCTACAACATTTTTGAAATAAGGTTCTATGCCTTCAAAACGTTTCAACAGCTGATGGATGACTGCTAATTCACATGTCCGTCACTGTCAGTGAAAAGTCAAAATCAAAAATCCTTTTGTTGTGATATTTCGTGTTTACCCAATGTTTTTCGCTATATATCCATTTCTTACTAAACAAAATCGAATGTTAGAATAAAATGGACAAGTACGACACATCACAGCTCACAGAGTTTCCACGTTTCGAACCTGAACCGAGCCCAAGTGGTGTTTCAACGTTTTTTAACAAGTTGCGGAAACTGCCCTTGTTTACGCCCTCTGAGGGTAGTCTGAACCCTCAAAATGCTGTTGACGATGAGAAAAAAGAACTCGAAGGTGATAATAGAGAAGGAAGGCGTGAAAGTCAGGATAGTAAAATGGAAACTGGAGTGTATGCAGTGGAGCTAGAAGTGCGAACATTGCCTAATGTTCTCCGACGGATTAGCAGTCTCATTGCTCTGGGATCTAGGGTAAAGATTCGCTGTATTATTGTAGACCCTCTAAATAATCCCACATTCATGTATTAGAAGCTAAAAGTGATCAAGTTAATTTTATTTTCAAGAAACCTCTATTTACTTGTTCAAAATAATTATTTAAATCATTCTTATAAGTATCTTGTAAGTTTGTTAAGTATTAACTGCACCCGGCGGTTTAAAATTAGTCTCTCAGGTATATTAATCCAGATCTAATCTTCATTCCAAGTTTCAACACAATCCGTCCAGTAGTTTTTGTGTGAAGGAGTAACAAACACATGCTAACACACAAACTTTCACATTGATAATATTAGATAGGATATAATTAATACCTAAATTACTTGCATGTTTTATTTCTGCTCACATATCTACACTGCATAAAGAGGAAAGATTTTTTTGTTTGTAGCAAAAAAGGCTATGATAAATGCTCATAAATGGTGTGTAGAATTAATTTTGTATATCTTATTCTGTGTTGTTCACTGTATGCTTTCCGAAAAAAAAAAAAAAAATACTACACCAATGTTTATGAAACTTGATGTAAGTAGGTATACAATAAATCTTTGCAAGTAGCATAGGGTCATTTTTATTTTGATATTCCCAAGGGATCAGGAGTTATCCAAAAAAAACCTTAGCATTAGATCCATGACCAATAATCATGTCCAACCATAAAATAGAAATTTCCGTTCAGATACAAGACCAGCTGTGACCTGTGAGCAATGTCCAAAAATGGAAAAAATCATAAAAATTGTATATCTGCATTATTACAGAGTGGCACCCGCTATGCAGACACAGAACTAGCTAGGTACTGGATGCCGGACGACATATCGCGCGAGTGCTACGAGTGCGCGGTGCGGTTCAGCACGCTGCGCCGGCGACACCACTGCCGTGTCTGCGGACAGATCTTCTGTAGCCGATGCTGTAGCCAACGAGTACCGGGTAATTTTACAGACTAGCTGCGCATCACAGTGCACAACTAGCTACTAAGATTGCTGACAGGTGAAACCACGGGAGGCAGCTAGTTTTGATTAAAAACCTATGAGAAACTTAGTTTTAATTTTAAAGTAAACCAATGAAACACCAATAGCACAAAAAATGATTTTTAGTTTGTATAAAGAAAATAAAAATGGCTGTGTTCAAAAGTACGACACTATTGACCACAGCGATTTTTTGACGCAACAAACAGACACAACAAACTAATAAACTAGGTACCTAACAAATTATTAGCACGCACGTCGCGCGGCATACCGAAAAAAACCTTAATGTATAACCTGCGGTAAATATATATTACAGCGCGGCGCACCGCAGTTTCACCCGCATAACTCCCGATCCCGTGAGAATATCGGGATTAAATAGCCTATGACACTCCCAATTAATCATAGTATCCTCATACCAAGATTCATAACAATCGATCCAGTAGTTTCGAAACCTATTCAATTCACACAAACATTCAAATCTTTCCTCTTTAATAATCCCTGTACTATACATAAAATTCTCATGTCGCGATTTTAGTTACCAATCTCCACTTAAACGGCTGAACCAATTTGTATGATTTTTTTTGTGATATTATTTATCTTTTATTTATTTTTTGTAAATGGCAAAACAATGTTTGCCAGGATAGCTAATATTAGGTATATACAGATATCTCTTAATCATGTGATTTCAGGTCATATATTCGGATGCGCTGGCGGCTTACGCGTGTGTAACTACTGCTGTAACGTGGTACTCAGTTATCTAAAGGAAAACGATCAGAACGGTGAAATATCACCAGACTTGAGGACTTTACAGGAAAGCCTTCAAGTAAGTATTAGAATAACACGGAATATGGGGGGGTGCTTTAAGTGGGTGAGTAAGGTTAGTTCCTAAAACCGCTGCGCTGTACAGTAGGTACGAGAAAACGTTCTTTCGAGATCTTCCCTTATTTGTGAAACAATTAACATCTAAGTGCGTTTATTTATTTGGAATTTTGATAGTCACTGAAAAAAAGCGCCTTTTTTACATAAAACGATGTGGCTTCGGATAAGGAACAAATCACTTTTAGAAATCACTACATGGTATAAAACAAAGTCGCTTTCTCTGTCCCTATTCCCTTTGTATGCTTAAATCTTTAAAACTACGCAACGGATTTTGATGCGGTTTTTTTAAATAGATAGAGTGATTCAAGAGGAAGGTTTATATAAATAAATAAATATTGCAGGACATTCCACACATCGCCATCTAGCCCCAAGCTAAGTAACTAGACTTGTGTTATGGGTGCTAGACAACGGATAAATGTATAATAATGCATAATTATAGCCGTGCGAAGCCGGGGCGGGTTGCTAGTCAACAATAAAAATCTTTGCACAACTAATGAAAATATTTCTGGGCTATAATTTATGATTGTTAGGTAATTTTAGATGGTTGGTCAATTTAATCATGAGTTTTCTTTGCCATTGATTTAACAGCGAAACCACTAAGGTTTATAATTAAAATGGTTGGTCATTATTAGAGTTGGAAAAGTTTATTATTGCACATTGCCCTTGGACATTTTTCTTTTTGTATATTAATCATGCGAAAAATAGGTTAGACTTTAGAGTAACCGAAACTCTGTAAATAGTTGTGTCCTTTTTGCGTGAAGATGGAATATGTTTGCTCAGCACCTATAATATAATTTATAGGTGCTGAGCAAACATATTCCATCTCAGTTTAGTGTTACAATTATTATATTATAATTTTCAGGTGAAATTCCCTGAGAACAAGACGAACTCGTCCGCGTCCCGTGAAAAGTTCGTGTTCAGCCACGATCAGGAGTGTGGGAGCTCAGCGCGCGCGGCCAGCGAGGACCTGCCAGATATCTACAGGCAGCTCGCATTCACGCTGCCTACACACCAACATAGGTATGACTTGCTAGACTAGAATCGCACGCCCGCAGTTCCGACATCTAGGCGAGTGAGGAACCGGTGGAATGTTTAGTGGGTAAACCTCTGGTCGCCTTCCACCTTTCATACCAGAGGTAGCCCAACATACCCTCTCATGCATAAGGGCGCATTTTCTCCATCTTCTTATATGACTTATCACCAATACTAAAATAATATATTGAATACTAAAATACTAAAACGTTTAGGAGTCCCTTTAATATGTAAAACGCTCCTATCCTATTGAAATTCACAGTTACATGTCAATTAATTTGCCATTTTAGATAGTAGCTTTTCAGTATAAGCACTACAACAACTAAGAATCTGAAAAAGACGAATAAAGTACGTAGTACTTGTACATAATAAAGTGCGTGCTGTTTTCCGCAACCAGAACTCTTTGATTGGGTCCTTTTTGCATGAGGATGGATTAGCCTTGCACAGCACCTATACCACCCTCAGCTTAGTCGACCGTGGCCGAAGGAAATAACTTTTCGTGGTAACTATTATTTGTAGGAAATAAATATCAGTTTTAAAGGGACTCTGACGCGGGTGTAACCGCGAGGCCCAGCTAGTTTCATGTAAACCGCGAAGTTTCCCTAGTGTTCTATATAATTATATTATTAGAACAAATAAATGTTCATTAATTACAGGTCTAAAAGGGAACGTTTATCGTAAGTTCATTCTACAGAATTAGAATCTTGATTAGTGATCGCTAGATTTTTGCTCTTTTTGGAACGATTTTATGCTTAAGCATTGTCGCAACATCTTCGCGTATATTTTTTTTTAGATATCGTCTAGTGCGTTACAGCGGTGTGTGGCGCGGTGCCGACATACTGCAATGGGTGATGGACAACACTAGTAACAAGACTAGAGTCCAAGCTCACAGCGTCTGCCAGAGTCTAGTGACGAACGGCTACATGGAATGTGTCACCGAAATATCACACTTTGCTGACTACGCTCTGTATAAACCTTCAGGGTTGAACGATGAGTGCTTGACTCCGGATTGTGATGAACGTAAGTTTAGAAAATTGATAAAAAATATTGCCAAAAAAAAATATTACCTACCTAATGACGAACGGCTACATGGAGTGTGTCACTGAAATATCACATTTTGCTGACTACGCTCTGTATAAACCTTCACCCCCTTATTCCAAAACGAGGTTTAAGGATAGTCCGAGATGTGGATTTAAACCTTAGATTTAGACATAGATTTACTCGTAAACTACAAGTCTAAACACTACCCCTATATAATCTATTTGGAACTATAGTCTAAGCACTATCTCTATAGATTATTTATGGATAGTGTTTAGACTATAGTTCACGAGTAAATCTGTGTCAAAATCTAAGGTTTAAATCCACATCTCGGACTATCCCTAAACCTCGTTAAGGAATATGGGGTCAGGGTTGAACGATGAGTGCTTGACTCCGGATTGTGATGAACGTAAGTTTATTAATAAAAAATGTTGTCTAAAAATAATCTAAAATTCTCAAAAAATATTTACTTTTTTCTGTTTTTAGTGTTTGTTCTAACGGAAATAAATATACATAATCTGTGAAAATTTCAACTGCCTAGCTAGTAGCTATCATACATAGTTCATGAGATACAGCCTGGTGACGGACAGACAGCGAAGTCTTACTAATAGGGTCCCCTTTTTACGCTTTGGGTACGGAACCCTAAAAAAGGGGTCATTGAGCTTTGGAAGGCGTGCGTGGAGCCGAAGCCAACACGTCCTTTAATAGCAATTATATTTTTATCATTAATTTATTATTCTTGGATTGATGAATAATAAATTAATGATGGATTTAGATTTATACAACAACTCTTATTTTTTATAATTTGCATAGTTTTCCTTTACCCCTAGGCCCTAGATAGATATTTGCTGGTTTTCAAACTTGACCAAAACGGTGGTATTATTTTGTTAGATTTTTGTCTACCTGTGATCATGAGATCTGTAAAATTCTCGAAACTTCAGATTTTATCAATAACCAAATAAATGCGATTCTATCCGTTAGAATAGTTTGATTATGAGTTCAACCACAAAAAGAGTTATGAGTTGAACACCTTAAAAAATGTTTCCTGAGATTGCAACGGGATCGGGATTTCCACGGGTGCGTATTATGTATTTATATTTACGTTTATTTTGTAAATACTTTCAGCTGAAGAGAGTCCTAGAATCGTCGAAAGCGTCTCATCTTACTGCTTGGACTTGAATCTTGGAGATAGTTCTGCTAGATTAATCAAAACACCTAAAGCTGGTAAGTTTGCATTACTTTAAGCGGGGCCTTAAATCTCGCCAAAATACTTGTCAATTATTATATGGAATCTTGTTTTAGAGTAGCATATTTTTTTAAATTAAATTTATTGTCATGGCATAAAAGATCTAAGTAAATTATAAATTAATGAAATAAAAATTGAATAAAAACAACATAATGACAATTTTTTCCACATTATAATTATTTAGCTCAAAAATGAAATTATTTCAGGCATTTTATGATATTTGTTTAAGTGCCTGTTTCAGGCATTGTATGATAAATATTTTGGTGCATATTTAAGGTATTTTATAAAGCATATTTATTTAAATATTGTCGTAAATATTTCTGGCATTATATGATGTAAATTTGCTTGCATATTTTGGCATTTTATGGTGCATATAATCCGGTTAAAATGTGTATGAATAATTGCGAGCATCTGTCTTACTATTGCATATTTGTCTTCTGATTATAATTATAATCTGAACATCTGTTTGACGCACGTATATTTTCAGATGTAGACGATACAATATCGACACCAAATGACGAAGATGAACTTCCAATCATCGACCACAGTGAAGGTATGTTATATACTCTCTGCCAAAAATATCGACCCATCTACGGCTTTGATGGAAAAGATATAATACCTCACTCAAAAACTAACCATCCTTTTCCAGAACTAACCATAGTACTTAACTATTCTCTTCCGCCTCCAAGACAACGTTAAAGGCCTACCCAAATTCTTGTTTATAAAAATAAACAAGCTTAAAAATAGACTTTTCTATTGAATATTTAAGATAATAAATATCAAAACAAAATCAACAGAGTGGCTCGATTTTTTTGGTGACGTGGTTATGTTTTTAAATGTGTATTTACAATTGGGATCTTGACTGATTTTCATTAAGTATTTCAAAAGTCGCCAATGTTTATTAGATACTTACCCCTAACAATTATAATATTAAAACAAAACACATTTTTACCGAAAAAGCCTTATTCAAATAAAAATAATACATTTTTCTACATTAATTTAAATTGTCCCCCTGAAAACAGTCGGCCACCATACATTTTAATCTGTGACGTCATGCCTCTGGGCTGTTGACATCATTCAATGTTTTTTTTTCTCTAGAAAGGTCAAAGGAAACGCGGGTGGGCACATTGGCCACCCGCGTTTCGTTTCGTTTTAGTCAGTAAACAAAATATTGCAAATTTATTTTGCGAATATAAAATATTTACAATACCTACTTTTGAATGCAAAATAAATATTGTAGAGTTATTGTAAATGTATTAGCTTCCATTTTCACCATATTTCATTCATCATAGCATGCGGGCGGCTCGTAATCACAGTCATGTAGCCAATTGTGTATGTCCACAGAGGAAGCGGAACCTAAACAAGTGAACAGCAGTATATCAGCTTGGGGCGCGGAACATCTCCGCGCGTTGACACGACAGATGTTGGCCGCGTGCGCCTTGCCGCCCGCCTGGCTCGACGTACTGCTGCCACTGGCGGTGCAAGCTGCATATGTCATACAGCCAGGTTAGATTTTAACCCCCCGAGGCAAAAACAAATGCAAAAAAAACTTGAAACATATTGTATGTCTTTTGCCTGCCCTGTAGGGAGTATGATTATCAAAAAAAATATGTCTTAAAAAATAGTATAAACATAACCTAAAACTCTTAAAAACATACTCAAAAATATTTACTTTTTCTGTTTTTAGTATTTGTTAGTATAGCGGCAACAGAAATGAAATCTGTGAAAATTTCAACTCTCTAGCTGTCATGGTTCATGAGATACAGCCTAGTAAGAGACAGACAGACGGAGACGGACAAACAATAACGTTCTACAAACTACGTCATTTTCCTTGATAGACCTTCTAATACGGAGCGATCTAGATGATTTTAACAGCGCTAATCCATGCTATGTAGGGCGATGTGGTGCCTGGAACATAGGAGTAGACTGGCCAAGCACATATACCACCTTTTCAACTTAGTCGACCGTATCCAGAGGAAAAAAACTTCTTAGTACTTGGGTATATAAGTACCTAAGTACTAAGGGCCACAAACTGAATATATTTAATTTTTTTCTGTTGAATTAACATGGCAGTTTTAATTCAGCAGAACTCGTGTGCCTCTTTATCATTAAATTAATAGGTGTTCAAAAAATAACCACTCAGCAAGCGACAATACCCCACTCCCCCTGCAAGCAGAGGGCGAACGATCATCGAGGGCTGGTGACGTGGTAGTCACCGCCCGCCTCACGCTCAGGGTACCGCGCCACGTTTCCTCATCGTGGTTATGGTAGGCTCACGTATTGTGAGAGTTTTGTGAAGAGCTTACTATAGAAATGATCCTATGAAGTAAGGTCTTGTTGATGCAACGCGAGCTCTCGAGGGTCATGCCGCCGCGCGCGACAACGATAGCGCGATTCAGCGGGTGACACAGTAGCGACATCTAGTTATAGTTATTTGAAACTTATGTCGCAAAACGTTCGAAGAATATTACATCATCTAAATATATTTTTAAAGACTACATAAAAAATAAATTTATAATATTAATTTACCTACAACTTTTATCTGCTTACTTTACCTAAAATGTATTATTAAAAATTTTGTTCGCCCTGAGCAAAAGTATACTATTGTTCCTTAAATTTGTGATTCTGCGTAGAACACAAGACATACGTGAAACGTCACAGTAGTCTGAGTGATTTTGTAAAAAAATCAGCTCAATCGGTAATCGGGAAGTGGATCAAAATCAATCTAACACTTCTTTGCAAACTAAATAAAAGCTTGTAAAAATAGAAAGTGAAATACCCAAATTTTTAGGATAAAAGTTAGTCCGGTCTCTTTATGGTAATACAATATTTAAAGTCTCTATTTCTCTCTACAATCGATCAACACACGGCGAAGATATAATATATTCGTTAGTTAATATAGTTAAAAACATTTTAGTTCAATAATTTACTAATAATACTTAGGTAAACTCCAAAATACTAGACCAACTAAAAATAGGACAAAAGTTCATTAGTAGTAATTTTTATAAATCCCAACTCATCCTACAAAATATTCATGTTCACGTGTATGCTCATGACGTCACAGACAGCTGTCGCGTGACGTCACGCAGTTCGTTCAACTTCCCACCGTCACTGCTAGATGGCAGCACTGAGCGCGCCGTGACGTCACGCGATCAACTCCCGCAGCCGCTACTAGATGGCAGCACTGAGCGCAGCTGCCCCGCGGCCTGAATCGCGCTATCGTTGTCGCGCGCCGTAGAATGACTACCCCGGACGGAGTTTGTGAAATCATACTTACCTGGCGTAGGGGTTACCGTGATCATGAAGGCGGTTCCCCCAGAGCGAGGCCCTCTCATTGCACTGCGATTGGGTTGACCTCTGCGATTATCCCTAATGTGGATAACTCGGACGCGTAATTTTTGGTAGTGGGGACTGCGTACGCGCTGTCCCCTCAGAAAATATTATATCAAAATCTACCCAGTACATCAAAATCTGACCAACGCCTCGGCCAGATTGAGATGTATCCGGAACAAAGCATATTACCTACCTTCGCGAAGGTAGTAATACGCTCTTAGAATTTCATTTCAAAATAACAAAATTCAAAGAGATCTTGCGTATACACTGTGTAACAAGATGGACTGATAACCTTTCGGAACGTGCTGTCCTTTTCCCAAAACATCCGTTCGTAAAATAATTAATTAAAAAAAAAAACATACATACAACCGAATTGAGAACCTCCTCCTTTTTTTGAAGTCGGTTAAAAATAACAAATTCTATAAATGATCGTACGCCAGGTTGCTGGAGGGCGGGCAACCTCAGTACCTATCGATTTTAACCCCCAGCATTCAGTAATTTAAAAGTTATTTGTACTTACTTTGGTAAAATTTTAGTCAACATTAAATTTTAGCCTGAATTAAGTCTAAACTATCAGGTCTACGATTCTGCCTTTTTCCAAGTCCATCATTGTACCTTTTGTACCCCTACACAAATCAGAGTAACTCCAAATCAAACTATTAAAGTAAAGTTAATTTTTTTTCTTTATTATTCTATAGTATTTTTGGAACCATAGAAAGCCAATGTTCGCAAATTATTTTTATCTTAGTTTCATGAAGAACTAGAGCATTATGTCGAAAAATGTAATCGATATTTTACTGTTGGTGTGTTTAATAAATAACTAAGAAAATGCCATTGGCCTGCCGGGAATCGAACCCACGACCTTCGAAATTAAAGTCGAAGAATCTTATAAAATTATATTTATTTTCTAGTTTACAATGAAATTGATAGTATTTCGTGAACTGGATGTAGAAAAAAGATATAAACACCTAAAGTCACGTGTTTTTCATTTTCTTCATCAGCAACTGACACCATTATGTACACATTAGGAATTTCAAGAACCTAACCATCTTGCAAACAAGTAATTTTTGTTTGAAGGTTTGGGTGTATCCCACTATTTCCATGGAAATACAAAATGGAAAATGCGGGACAACCATTTTTTCCAAATAATATCCCATTATTTCCACTGCGAAAAAAACGCAGTTATGTAATATAAGAATCTGATAAAGTTTTACAGCCTGATAAATTACTGATGAAAAAATTCTAAAGAAATATCGAGAACAGCCATGGGAACATAAGAAAACTATCAGATTTTGTGTCACCACCGCCAGCAATGGAAATGTCCCTGTCCTAGTATTTTCATCAATGGAAATTCATAATGGAGATACACCCGAAGTTTTGCCATTATGATTTCAGAAGCTGATAGCAACGACATCGACATCAGAAACTACGTCCAAGTAAAGAAGGTGCCAGGCGGAGCGCCTCGAGACTCCTGCCTCATACGAGGTGTTGTCTTGACCAAGAATGTTGCACATAGGTAATTATATAAAACCCATAACTACACTAAGTACAATTTTTTTTAAACTCACACGATTTGTATTCATAGTCGTCGCCGCTGCTCCAGTCTCCTCGCGACCATGACTATTGTAACATAGTCGAAACGTCGAGGTAAGAGAAATAAAAAACAAAAAATACGCAATTAAGACCCGCACACTAAGTACGTTTAAAATCTTTGATGAAAACCTGAAATCGGGCGACTTAAAATATCGCCAGTGTCAAACGAAGTTGACAAAAATCTTAATTCAAACCACTAGAATAAAAAATACTACGTTACAATAAGGTACCTGGAGTAATAGGTACCATCTGCCACCTTAGGTTGCCTGGAAGATATCGCTTTTAGCGATAAGACCATTGTGCCTTTTGTTTAGTTTTTTTTTATCTAATATGTATTTATGTTAGAATAAATTTTGCGTTTACTTGTTTTTATGGTGCATCAATACTACTATCCTACTAATATTATAAATGTGCAAGTTTGTGTGTGTGTGTGTGTATGTTTGTTACTCCTTCACGCAAAGACTACTCGGCCGATTGCGATGAAACTCGGTATCTAGATAGCTGGAAACCTGGATTAATACATATGCTACGTTTTATCCCGATATTCCCACGGGATCGGGACTTATGTGGGTAAAACCGCGGGGCCCAGCTAGTTAAAACCTAAATTGGGAAACCTAATAGATAAATATTTGCTTTATTGTCAATTTGAGAAACAATTTATTTGTTTATCTTTTTGTTACTTTGTCAGTATTATCAAGGTTTCAAAAAAAACATTTTAGTGGTCCTTATTCCTATCTATACAGGGTTATTGGAAATTAATTGACACGGCGTTAAGGGCTTCTTCTGTGCACCTTAACAAACAACTTTTGTTCTACGACTTTTGTCGAAACTTAATACATATCCCAAAAAAAATATTTAAGTGTTTCTCGTACTGTCTGGTAATTTTCTATGTCTATGCGGCAAGTGCGCGCGCGCGATCGGCACGGGGCGCACTGCGTGCGACCCGATCGGGTTGTACCATACCTACTATGATTGATTCTGTGACGTAGACGTAGAGTTGAGTATTATTTGAACTGTTGGATTTAATTTTTTATTTTTGTATGGAATATTTTTATAATGAATTTCCAAAAGTCGTAGAACAAAAGTTGATCGTTAAGGTGCACAGAAGAAGCCCTTAACGCCGTGTCAATTAATTTCCAATAACCCTGTATAAATAAAAATTAATCCCTATTTTCCTTTGTCACGGCATCACGCGTAAACGGCTGGACCAATTATTTTGAGGGTTCCGAACCTCAAAAGGTAAAAAACGAACCCTTATAAGATTTTGAAAAATTCACCGAATCGGACGAAGTCGCGTGTCACAGCTAGTTTAACATAAAAATTGTATTACAGAGGAATGCCGCAGCAGATATCGAACCCCACAGTCCTATTGTTGGATTGTTCGATCTCGTACCAGAGGGTCGAGGGGAAGCTGACCTCTTTGGAACCTGTATTATTGCAGGTTAGTCTATTTCATGGAATATTTTTATTAGGGTTCCGTACCCAAAGGGTAAAAACGAGACTCCTAATTACTAAGACTTCACTCCCCTGTCCGTCCGTCTGTCTGTCACCAGGCTGTATCTCATAAACTGTGTTAGCTAGACAGTTGAAATTCTCACAGATTATGTATTTCTGTTGCCGCTATAACAGCAAATAGCTATAAACACTAATAAAAAAAAACAGAAAAACAAATTAAATCGCGGCTTAATTGGCTCCAGATGTATTGACCTCTGGACATGGTCGACTAAGCTGAGAGGGTAGTATAGATGCTGGACAAGCATAATATAACCAAGGCGCGGCTAAAAAAAATTTGGCTATACTCATATAATAAACTAGCGACCCGCCCCGGCTTCGCACGGCTGTATTATGCATGTATTATATCTAAAAACCTTCCTCTTTAATCACTCTATCTATTAAAAAAAACCGCATCAAAATCCGTTGCGTAGTTTTAAAGATCTAAGCATACATAGGGAAATAGGGACGGCGAAAAGTGACTTTATTTTATACTATGTAGTGATAATCACTATTGTGTTGTTGCTCGGGTGAAAGATGTATGATTTCTCCAAAGATACTAATTATATTTTGTTTTTCTTTATGTTCAGGAGCATGAGTACCTATCCCGTTGCGGGGCACGTCTGTCCGCGCTGAACGCCCGCGTGATACTGGCCCGCGGCGGCGCCGGGCGCGCCATCTGCACGGCGGTGCGCAGCGCGGGCGCGGCGCTCGCACTGCGCGTGCGCGGCGCTGCGCTGCGTCGGGCCGCCCGCTGCGCCCGCGCAGACCTCGTCGCCAGCCTCGACGCCAGGATCGGCGCGCCCAGGCTCGGGACCGCCGATAACTTCTATGTCAAAGATTGTTTGTATTATTACGATATTTTTATTATTTAAACATATAAAATGCTTTGTCCTGACTGACTGACGTATCAAGGCACAGCCTAAATCGCTGATCGCAGAGACCTAAAACTTGGATGGTGTTTTCTTTGTATGACATAAGCATCCGATAAGAAAGGATTAACCGAAACTCTACCCCTTAGGGCTAGGGGGTGAAAAAGGGGGGGCAAAGTTTGTATGGTACCTACAACGTGATTTCTTGGTTTAATGTAGGTACTTCTTTTGCATAAACATTCTTTTGACTTCTACGCGGATGACGCCGCGGGCAAAAGCTCGTAAATATATAAGAGAATAGAAAAATAAATATTGCAGGACATTGCACACAGCGCCATCTAGCCCCAAGCTAAGCTACTAGGCTTAGGTTTTGGTGACCAGGTAGCGGGTTCAATTCCCGCCTCAGACAAGTATTTATGCTTAGTTATTTGTCTGTGGTCTGGTTGTTTCTATGTATTATAAAAAATATTTACGAAAGAAAAGTATATAAGTATAAGTAGTATATCCGTTGTCTAGCACCCATAACACAAGTCTAGTTACTTAGCTTGGGGCTAGATGGCGATGTGTGGGATGTCCGGCAATATTTGTTTATTTATAAAAATACTAGCGACCCGCTCCGGCTTCGCACGAATATATTATGCATGTATCTATATATATAAAAATCAATTGCTGTTCCCTCGCTAAAACTCGAGAACGGCTGAACCGATTTAGATGATTTCGGTTTTGAAATGTTTGTTGTAGTCCAGGGAAGGTTTAAACGGTGAGAATTTAAAGATCGGACTTACGCGGGTGAAACCACGGGGCGCAGCTAGTTATACATATAAACCTTCCTCTTGAATCACTCTATCTATTAAAAAAAACCGCATCAAAATCCGTTGCGTAGTTTTAAAGATCTAAGCATACATAGGGACATAGGGACGGCGAAAAGTGACTTTATTTTATACTATGTAGTGATCAACAAATATACTATACGTATGTAAATTTTTCGCGCATTTTTCTTTAACTTCTTTTAACTTTTCCAGTCGGCAGTAAAACCCTAATGGTGCTCGAAGGCTGCGCGAACCCCCACCTCGGCTGCTGCATACTCCTCCGAGGAGCGACCCTCCCCGAGCTAGTCCGGGTGAAGAAAGTTGTCAAATTCATGTTACTCGCCTGCTATAATTGGAAGCTGGAGAAAGCATTCTATGCTGATATAGAGGCTTCCTTACCAGAACCAGGTATGGCTTTTGATGATGAACAGGATTTCTTGTCTGACGATAAAAATGAGATAACTAATGGTGATCAAAATGTTGACAAAACTAATGACAATCAAAAAGATGAAGCTAGTAATGGAAAGGCTAATGAGAATTTTAGCATTAATCGACGAGATGTCAAAGCAATTGACAGTCAAAGAGACAAAATAACCAATGACAATCAAAAGGACGCAAAAGAAAGTGAACATCCAATAGATACTATAACTAACGATCATCAAAGTGTCGTAAAAACAAACGAGGATCAACAAACAAAGCCTAACGCCGAGAGTGTTAATGACGATAAAAATGAAGTATCCGATCCATTACAGAAGCCCAAATACTCTCGTAAGACTGAAAACTTAAGTTGCGGTGTCCCTATTAGAGACTTCAGTGATCCATTGAGAGCGACTCTGTCCATTGATGACGACGTGTTCCTGAAGGGTGAGGAGACGCTGGTCGCGGACACGCAGACTGAACGGTGAGTACGGACATGGAGTACACGGACTAAGGTGCTGTCCTAATGACCCATAGCGCGACCGATTGACCTTTGTGAGCGTGATCACATGAAAAAAAAACCCCATGTATTAAGCATCCAAAGAAATAAAAGTTGTGACTTTGATGCGTCCTAAATGGTATGGTAATCGCGATCGTACGACCATTTTGACAGGATCGTGCAGACAAAAAAGTGCGTTTTTCTTTGATTTGCCATACTATGTTGGTTCTAAGGAATGATCTCCAAACGCAACACTATCGATTGATATAAAAATATTACGATATCTACTAAAATAAATCCATCTATGGACCTTTTTACACTTTTATGTCCATTTTATTCCTTTCGCAAAATTTACAGATTCGATTGTTAGCATGTCTTTTCCATAAATCTAATAATTCTGTTTTAGTTTTTGTCAAAATCGGCTCCGTCAGCATTTTAAGCTATATCTTATAGTTAATCAATAACATAAGTCGCGGAACGAAAATGAAAAAAATAATAGAGATATTTATCTATCTATTGTTATTGTATCGCTTGAGCCTCCTTGGGAATGCGTATCCCAAACCGGAGGAATATAGGTTTCTTCCTCTCAGTGGGATCACTGTGTTAATCGACCACTTCTTCAAAGAGTAAGAGACATTAAGGTAGGGGTAAACACAAAAGAATCTTGAGGATTTCTTGGATAGATAAAGTTTGTAATGAAAGAGTTTTACAGTTGGTGAATAAGAAAGTGGAGGTTCTAAGTACTGTAAAGAAACGTAAGCTACAGTATTTTGGTCATATCATGCGCAATGATAAATACGAACTGCTCCAACTACTGATGCAAGGAAAAATCCAAGGGAAGAGACCACCCGGAAGGAGGCGCACTTCATGGCTTAAGAACCTCCGGACATGGTTTAAGCAAAGCACTAGATCCCTTTTCCGTGCAGCAGCGTCAAAAGTAAAAATAGCCTTAATGATAGCCGACCTCCGGTAGGAGATGGTACCTCAAGAAGAAGAAACACAAAAGATCCCAATGGGTCGAAGTGTTCCTGGCTATTTGTCAGCCCTCGATATACAAGATATAAGATCTATTGTCTTCTTCGTATCGATAGCACAAATTAAAGGGGGGGGGGGGGGGAATTGATAAGTTCTATTGTTATGTGGTCCTCTTGATCTAAGAAATAACATGTTGTTGTTAAGATGGTCAGCAGACGACGTGGTGCTGTCAGTGTCACCGAGCGTAGTGGTCCCACCACCGTTCGTGGAGACGGAACCGGGACGGAAGTGTCCCCTCCGAGCGTTGTTCCCGTCGCCGTGCGTACGCAAACGTACGCTGAGACCGACCACGCCGCGTGCGCCGCGCGTCTCCACCGTGTCTCCACATCTCGCACAGGTAGACTCATTATAAAATTCTTCAATGGGGAGTATACATCATATTTTTTTTCAAAAAAATAAGGTTAACTTCGGTACTTACAAGTTTTTGCGAAAATTTAAATTTGCCCATATCTTTTTAACGGGAATAAGGACTATAGATCTCAGTATCTGGTATGAATTTAAAACATTCAGCTTGCTAGGTCCACCCGTTCCTGATAAAATCGGTGGTGATACACGGACAGACAGACGTATCAGACAGACAATATCTCTTTCCCGTAGGATCTTTCCATCTATTTGACCAGAGTCAATATTTTATTTAGATTAGAACTCAATCAAAACAATACAAAAAAAAATTGTTAACTTCACATTGCGCCACATATAATAAGGCATTCTCCCTATTTTTAAAACTAATTAACGCCGATTTAACATTGCAGGAATATCATCCATTTTTGAAAATGGCAATGAAGTCGACAGCTGAAGATCCCACGGTGAAAGCTGCGCTCGCGCACTTTCGCGCAACAGGATCGAGAATAGATGACAAACGACATGATAGTACGTATGCTTCTTACCCGACTGCCGGGAGGTTATGTTTTTCGCGCCTATCTTTATATGTATATAAAAGAAAAAAAAACTTTTATTTTATTTTGACGAGCACGGAGTGGGGGTTTAACAATTCTGTCAATCCAGTTAAATCTAATTGGATTATGGGACTCCATTAAGGCCTGAAATAGTTGGACAACGACCCCTAGAAGCAGGCCCGTGGCCCAAATTACTATAAAAACAAAAATTGCATCGCGATCAAACGAAAAACGAGCGAACAAAAGACGCCTGCGACGCAGAGGGTTGCGTTCAAATAGTAGTTTAATAAAACTTTGATCAATATTACGCCATCTAGCCGCCAAACTAAGCAACTAGGCTTATATTATAGTGGCCAGATAGAAAGTAAAATATACTTTTCATATTCGAATATTTAGTATTTTCCTTTTTTTACATTTCCGTATTTACGTATTCAATTTCCCTCAGAATCGTGCCCCCAATACAAGCCGGAAGCCATCCTGGCGCCCACTAAGCCGACTCAGCCCGCGACTAGGGAGGAGCCCCCGGATCCGTTCGCACCCGAAAACCATCAGAAGTTACATGTGTTATTATACAGTTATTGCTCGAAGTCACCTAATGTGCCTGACTTTTGTGTCAACCCTTGGTTAGTTGGTTTTTTACTATTTATTATCATCTAGCTGCGCGTCGCAGTTTCACCCGCGTAAGTCCCGATCCCGTGGGAATTTCGGGATAAAAATAGCGTACAACAAACTATCTCTATGCTAAATTTCATTCAAATCAGTCCACTGGTTTAAGAGATTACCTCCTACAAACTCACAAACTTTACCTCTTTATAATATTATTATAGATTAGCTTTTGCCTGCGACTTCGTCTGATTAGGAGTTTAATTTTCCAAAATCTTTAGTGGATGCCTACGGATACTTGGCATACAAATAGTTACGAGTACTACGTAGCTATTTGTATGCCAAATATCCGTTGATATATCAGTCAATCACAGAAGACTACAAAAATTAGCTATTTCTTTTGATTTGTCGCACCAGGTTTCTTTCCAGGAATTAATCTGTATCAACAAGACTATCGATTGATACAAAAATATAGGGTGGCTATTTTTTATGCCCCGAACCCCAGCCAACAGGGATGCACTTCTTTTAAGTAAAATGCCGTGGAAATCATCCACATGTGCATCTGCTAACACCCCTGATGCGCTACAGAATCGTGGAAGCCTTAAAAGCACCCAACGGTTTGTGTGCTTTTAGGGCTGATATTGAATTCTGAAGGTGTTTTAACTGCCTGTAATTGTCCGACAGGGTAGTGACAATGGAGAGTTACGGCCGCCACGATATAACCCTCGGCGCGTTCCTGGACAAGTACTGCTTCAACGCGCAACAACCTTGCTCCTCTGACTCCTGTCATATACCCATCAATCAACATATTAGGAAGTAAGTAGCTATAGTCTCCATCTTGTGAAAAAAAAACGTGTGGCACTCGGGGACTGCCGCGGTAAAGCTATTGCATCGTGCGAGCTTCGTACAGTCGTACCTATAATATACATACATGTTAAGCGAACGCTCGGCCGAGCTACATGGTAGGCGGATTGGGGGTGTTAGGTTTCATTTTCGTTACGAAATTCGGATTCGGTCGCCGCGCTCAAAGTCCGCGATAAAAGCTATGCAATAGCTTAAAAAACAATATTCCGGGACTTTGATTAAGGTGGACGGAATAGCACTAAGCTTTCTTAAGTATATTAACCAAAACCCTACATAATATCTTGTATATTCCAGATTCGTCCACAACGACGTATGTATAACGGTCACATGTAACACAATCGGACATAGCAACGTCGACAAACTCAAGGAGGAACAGAGCAAACATGTAAGATAGATAGATAACTTTATTTGTACAACACAGTAAGGAACATAGAATATGATATACACAAAGTAAAGTAATAGCTATAACTAGCGACCAGCTCCGGCTTCGCACGGCTATATTTTGCATGTATTATACATATAAACCTTCATCTTGAATCACTCTATCCATTAAAAAAAACGCATCAAAATCCGTTGCGTAGTTTTAAAGATCTAAGCATACATAGGGAAATAGGGACATAGGGACGGCGAAAAGTGACTTTATTTTATACTATGTAGTGATTTACTATTTAATTTTTGCATGTTGTTTCATTGGTAGATAATGTTCTGGTCCCGTTGCGACGTGTGCGGCGCGACGGCCGGCGCCCGACGACTGTCTCGCTCTGCGCTGTCCCTCTCGCTCGCACAGTACGTGCGCGCGCGCGCCGCCAGCGCCGGCCTCGGGCTGCGCGCGCGCTGCGTGCATCGCCTGCACACCGCGCTGCATGCCTTCGCCAGGCATCTCACTACTGCCACGTTCACGTTCGTATACTTATCCCAACAATTTTTTTTAAACACGCGGCATCGTTCCCAAGAGTCTGGCGGCATTCCCTCTCTGGTTTCACTCAAAGGGTGATAGCCAGGCTCACCCTTTGATTGAAGAAGCCGCCAGCCCTTTGGTCACCTGACGCCGCACTAAGACGCCCCGCCAGGTCCTTAAAAAATAAATGGGCACTAGGACCCCAAGCTCCCAGAGTTTCTACCCCCACGGGAACGAACATGTAACTGCCCGCCAGGTCCACATATTTACGGGACTTAAGGCACCCTGCCTGCGCGGCCGCAGCCCCAGCCTGTCCGGACGTGGACGGCGGTAATTTATTTATTTGATTGTTCCCTCATCACGGTCTTACGACTCTGGACCGATTTGGATGAATATCGGCATTAGGGGAGGAAGAAGGTTTGGAGATACGAGGTGGTATGTACCTCCAAAGAGAAGATTTTCCACCGGGCAGATGTTATACCCGGTAGGCCGCAGCCCGACGATGTTTCGTTGGAACTTGTATATGAGCTTATCTTCAGAAAAACTTCGCTTGCGCGATCTAGGATCTACGATCGGTTTAGTGGCGCCATCTGTTGGTGGCGATGTGAAGCGTCGCCACAAAGGCCATCGGCGAAATTATCTGTGAAATTTTCAACTGTCTAGCTATCACGGTTTATGAGATACAGCCTGGTGGCAGACTGACATTGCAGACGGACAGTGGACTCTTAGTAAAAGTGTCCCGTTTTTACCCTTTGGGTACGGAACCCTAAAGACTATTATTATATTGTCTAATGAAGATCTAATAGTTATATTATCTTTGAACCAGGTATAGTAAGATATCCCACTGCGACATAATGATGCCACCACATGTGATATCGACCAACTACGACACTAAACAGATGCGTGACTCACTCATCGCGCAACTGAACGAACTTATGCTTAAAGGTAACTATACATATCACGATTCTACTTAAGGTGGTACGTTTTCCCTACTAAATGTTTTAGAGATTCCTACGTTTTATACTGAGATATTTAACTTATTATGACTTAAAGTAGGCCTAATTTAAGCTATTGTAGGGGCAGACCAAAAATATCACTGTTTAACATCCAGGAAGTACTCTGTTTCAGCGTGAAAAAAGAGACCAATTTTACGTATGTGGTGGTGCATGGTTATATTGAGGTATGGTCATAGTGTGAGGTGACGCATAGATGTGTGGAAACACGCGACGTTGTCGCGTTGTGTGTGGAAGCAGGAACACGCAATTACGCTAGAGCAGAGCCGCAATACAGTTTGCTGGATAAGGGCGACGTTGCCTCTCCGTCTAATCTGTCTAATAAAAAATCAAAATAATTTCAATTGCATGATATTCAACTCAGTGCTGCCAGACCTACACCTGCAAGATTTTATGTAACTTTTGGCACTGTCGCGTCACTTTTGATACTTGAATTATACATTATTTTGATAGACTTATCAAATTATCACTTTACGTATATAATAAATAAATAAACATTTGTACTTGTTTGCATTTAATTAATAGTATAAAAATATAATAAAATATAAATGAAGTATAGTAATTCGTGAGAAACAAACCAAGCAGTCTTGTTGTTTTTTTGATACTGTTTGTTGTACACACTGGCAACATACACCCAGTCGATACTTTGCCTCGCACTAGATGCGCGCTTGTTACCTAGGCAACGGAGAGTCAACAGAGATGTCAAGTAGTCAGTAAATAGAAAAACCAAAAATAAAATATTATAATCATTTAATATATTCCTACTATTGTGTTTAAAGTATCATCCATCTGAGCACCTACTGAAAATAAACCTTGAGGGAATTTTAGTGTCTTGTAAGTGATTGAATTATTTCACAAGTATACCCCTCAAGGTGGGTAACCTATCCACACAAGTTGGGCCGTAGGAACAAACTACGACTACTCTGGGTCCCAGGCCATGAAGGAATAGCAGGAAATGAGAAGACTGATGAGCTGCAAGAACAGGATCGGCAAATGCTATGCTTGGACCAGAACCATGTACGGGCCTGCCAGCATGCACAATCACAAAGGCCGTAAAGGATTACGTTGATAAGAAACACACGCAAGAGTGGGAAATCAGTGAAGGGCTACTACATTCGAAGAAATTCATAGGTAGCAGGCCCAGAGGGGCTTCTAAATTTATATTGAATAACGGAAAAAGCAAAGCACGAGCTGTGATTGGTGCCTTGACATGGCTTTACAAAACCAATGACATGCTTTTAAAAATGAAGATAACTTCTAATATTGACTGCAGAACCTGCGGTGATGTCAGAGAAACTATGGAGCACATCCTGTGTGAATGCGCCGTCTTAGTGGCGAAGCGAAGGAGACCCATGGGCCTCCTTGGGAATGCATATCCCAAACCGAAAAACATAGGATTTTTCCTCTTAGTGGGATCACTGCGTTAATCGATCCCAAGGGGTCGAAGTGTTGCTGGCTATGTCAGTCCCCGATATAAGATGATAAGATAGAACTAATTTTAAATAAATAAACCTTTTTGTACATTACTTTGTCTTTATTTTTCTCTTTCCATTCAGACCTAGTACAATTTGCATCGTTCAGAATTCGTCCTAGTTTAAAAAAAAAAGATTACTAACAGTACCTACCATAAAATTGATCCTGTTTTAGAAAATTTATTCAAAAATATATTTTCAAAAAAAAATTCTATTTGTATCGAGATTTGAACTGGGGCTCTTCAGAACACTACCCCGCCGCTCTAAATGACTACACCAATCGGTATCTGTAGGACTACGTCAAATATAGTCTATAGTTGCTACAGTTTATTGTTTTGTATGTGTGCGTGTCATTTATATCGTGACAAGAGTTAACAATTGTACTTTGGAAATACATTAAAATGTGACTTCCAAAAAATTAAATTATGTTTGAAATATGTTCAGAGCAAACTAGAAAACAGGCAACATATATACAAATACTTTAATTCCACGTCAATTATAGCAAAATAAAATAAAAATATACTTTCGGGGAAAACAAGCGCCATCTAGCGGAATACTTTGCTTAGCGATACGAAACATTCAACCTTAATATTGTAAACTAGCGACCCGCCCCGGCTTCGCACGGCTATACTATGCATGTATTATACATATAACCCTTCCTCTTGAATCACTCTATCTAAAAAAAACAGCATCAAAATCTGTTGCGTAGTTTTAAAGATTTAAACATACATAAGGACAGACAGCGGAAAGTGACTTTGTTTTATACTATGTAATGATGTAAAGGTTTGTAAAAACTACTAAACCAATTGCTATGTAACTTTGTGTGTAGCTAGCTGAAGATCTGGAACAATACATAGGGTACTTTTTATACCGATATTCCCACTGGTAAAACCGCAGGATGCAATTAATCTTATAGGCAAGCTTCCATCGTACATTCTGCCAGGTTTACGTGCTTGGATTTCTAATTTTTTTAAGGGAAAGGTCTCAGCCAGTAGTCATTGATGGCTGCTCGTCTGACCAAATGGCTATTAAACTACTTGACCGTAACTGAAAGCTTTATTATGAGATAGCATTTCCGCTTCCGTCTATTTTTCTACCAGTTTTCGTACTTTTTACTAGTTTTTACCTACTAGTGGCGCCACCTGGCAGACTTCCGGTGTACTTTTTTGTTTTCGTTTTAGCGACTGCGCCATTTTGGATCATTGGCGTTTTACTTTCCGTCGAAGCAACACGTGTTAAACTTATAAGTATAAATTAGTATTGAATATTACAATAGTGTTAAACTTGAATATTATAACAGTGTTAAAATAAGGTAAGTTTCAAAAATTTACTTTATAAAAGTGAAAGTGATCGATACTTAACGGTTTTTTCCGTTCGGATCACTTTATAAATTGAATATTTTACATTCTATCAGTACGTACTACTTAAAGCAAATCTTTGTCAAGATTTTGAAAAATATAACGATTTTTTGCAGCTTATTAACATAATTTATTTTCAGACATGAATAATCAAGATAATCCGAATGACGGAGCCGGACCAAGTGGCAACCCCCATTACAACGGGGCCGGGCCAAGTGGCGAGGCTCATAAACGGCGTCGCAGCCGTTCTACTACTAGTAATACCAGCAGTAGTTCGAGTAGCTCTTCATCGTCGAGCACCGCATCTAAAAGCAAACGTAAGCGGTCACGTCGCCACCGCCGAAAAACAAGTAAGCGTTCTAAGCGTTCAAATCGAATGATTAATAAACTTGTTAAAGAAGTGGGTGAACTTCGCAAACACATTGCTACATCTAACAATGTTGAGACCCATAACCAGGTTGATAACCATAATGACGGTGATACTGTTTACACTGTGGTTAGTGGAGACTTATATGAACAATACGATGTGTCAGATGAATGTCAAAACTCAAGACAACACTTCACTTTCGATATTGAGACAAAATTAAAAGAACCGACTGTTCCTAAAACCCCAGATAACTTTTTAAAAATGTTAAACGATGTTCAACGCCTAGGTAGTTCATCATGGTCAGACATACGATATGCCGATACACAAAAAATATATAATCATACCCCAGGTTTCGTAGACCTAGAAACAAACGAAGAGGTAAAAACATACGACACCTTACGTCACCTATCGTATGCTGATAAATCATATGCAGCTATATCTTATTGCATTCTTAAACAAAAAGAGTTATTACAAGAGAGCATTCGAAATTTACTTTTTTGGGCTAAATCTACAGAAATTAATTTTGATAATTTAAATCTAAAGGTTGATGAACTTTTTCAAAACGGCGAATTAAATAAAGTATCTTCTGATTTGTTACAATTAGTATGCGGCCATAGAGCTGAAAGTATTGAAATGCGCCGAGAATCAATTACTAGCCAGGTTAAAGATCCATTGTTAAAAGCATCGTTAAATAGGATTCCACCATCCAATACCTACTTATTCGATTCTGAACCATTTACATCGGCACTAGAAAAAGCCGGCGGCGTTCGCAAAGCTTTTTGGCCCAACAAATCTGATGTTTTTGCCCAAACAAGGTCAAACCAATCTCACCGTCGCCCCTCGCGGGGGCAAGGTGCAAAACCTGTGAAAGTTCCATCGCGTGGAACTCAATTTTATTCTCATGATAATTACCAAATGCAAAATTTAAATAACATGCAAATGCATGCTTGTGCTAATCCACCCTCGCGGGGTGCTTATAATAATTCTAATTATTACCCTCAAAGAGATCAACATTTTCAATTCGATCAAAATGCAAGAGGGTCATTTCACAACCGAGGCTCGCGGCCCAATCGTGGATTCAATCGAGGACGTGCAAATTCTACAAGAGGATCAAGAGGGCAACAAAGACAATTTAAACAATGACGCCAGGCAATTTCGAGCAGGTCAGTTGGTGCATTACCAGTCACAGTGGATGAAAATGGGTGCACCAGAGATTATCTTAAAATTAATTCAAGGGTATCGCATACCCTTTTTACAAAAGCCGCCACTAGTTTACCCAAATGTAAGCTCGAATCAATTCCAAACTCCAGTTTCAAAAGAAATGACGGCAATCATCAAGAATATGAAAAAACAGGGCATTCTAAAAGTAGCTCCGATGTCACCAAGTTTTGTATCCCCTCTGTTTCTGGTAGCAAAACCCGACGGGTCTGCTCGGCCCATTTTCAACCTCAAGGCTCTAAACAGTTATGTAATAACCGAACAGTTTCACTTAATAAACATGTATCGCATTCCGGACTTTCTGCAACCACAAGACTGGATGTGCAAAGTCGACCTGTCACAGGCCTATTTTCATCAGACCATAGCCAAATCGCACAGACGATATCTACGTCTTATTTACGACCAAGAACTGCTGGAAATGACTTGCCTCCCATTCGGTCTAAGTTCAGCACCGAAAATATTCTCTGTACTCACCAATTGGGTCGCTCAGATACTAAGAGAGAGATGGAACATGAGGGTACTCGTATATCTCGACGATTACGTATTGGTCCATCAAAATCGAGAACAACTTCTCAATCATGTGCATATTGCAGTAGAAATACTTCAAATCTTGGGTTGGCAAGTCAATTTCAACAAATCCGTTCTCGTCCCTCAAAAGAACCTAGTATACTTAGGAATACTATGGCGGCCATGGGACAATCTGAAATCCTTACCAAAAGAAAAGATTGCCACAATAAGTCGAAAAGCAACGACAGCAATACACGAAAAGACAATCAATTTGAAATCTCTGCAGAGCATAGTAGGCCTTTTAAACTTTGCAAGTTTTGTTGTGCCACGAGGTCGACTCCATCACAGACAACTACTAATCTTTATGAATTCGATTCAAGACCTACCAACAAAGAGGTACGCACTACCCCAAGGTGCCCTCGAAGAATTAGTGTGGTGGACTCTAAATTGTCAACATCCAACACCTTTACATTATCGGCCTCCGACGCACTTCTTGACAACAGATGCTTCAGACCAGGGTTGGGGAGCACAGCTAAACGATCTTTCTCTTTCGGGGACCTGGTCTCGTGCAGAAGAAGCACTTCACTGCAATCAAAAAGAGATGCTTGCCATACTGTATGTCTTACAGAGCCATGCACAATTCCTGCGTCACAATTCAATTCTGATGCAATGCGACAACAAGACAGCAGTTGCTCATCTGCGGAACGAAGGAGGTACGAAATCAATAGTTCTAACCGAAATAACATATCAAATCCTGAATCTCTTAGATCTAAATCAAATACACTTCAGCATACACTATATCCCAGGCAAATACAACAGCCATGCCGACCACTTGTCTCGCCATCGCCGGCCTCCGGAATGGCACTTACTACCGGCATGTGTGGACATAGTGTTTGCAAAGTGGGGAACCCCTGTAATAGATCTGTTCGCATCCAAATCAGCCCACGTAGTACACAATTATGTAACCCGAGACCTGACAGATCAACAAGCCCTATTTTACGACGCATTCAGTGCTCCATGGAATTACCCACTCGCGTGGGTGTTCCCACCACCATTTCTAATTCCGAAAGTACTGACTCATCTGAATCAATCGACAGGAATATTTCTAATGGTGGTGCCCCGATGGACGAAAGTGTTTTGGAGGGCGGACTTGAAGACCCGAGCCCTAGCGGCACCGTTCACTCTGAAAAATCTCCCGAGACATCTAGTCGACACGTCGACGGGTCTACCACCACCGAAAGTAGAGAACATAATCCTAGAAGTTTGGAAATGTGGGGGTGGTCAGAAAGAGTGCTTCCTGTTTGCCCCACCAAGCTGCTCCACAGTGGGGCAAAGTGGAATCATCAAAATTTTGTAGTGTCGTTTGCCCCACTAATATGATTCTGCCCATCAGGGTTGGCACCTTGAGAGTTTGAGAATTTTCGTGTCATCTCCAAAGTTATGAACCATCACGGTATGTTACAAATTACACTAAAACATGCAGACATAAGTTACTTGTGGTGCCATAATCTCGAAACAGCTATGTACGGACCATTAAATAATATGGACAAGATCTCCATTTCAAATTTCAGTTGTGATTAATGTAACTGGGTTGGTAACCTATGGAGTGTGTTTAAATAAAAGTACAAAATGATTATTTGAAACGTTTACTTCTGAAGGAATCTGGTTATAAATCACAAAATAAATTACACGACCCGTTACAAATAAAATCTTTGCCAAACTCAACACACAATAATTAGTCACTTTTACTACTAACTGTGAAAAATAAAATCTCAGATTAATTAACATTTGACTACGCTAACTGTATTTAGCGTAGTCAAATGTTTTTCCTGCTACCGGAATGGGAACCATGTATTTTTCAATCATATTTGAATCATATTTCAATTACTATGTATATGAGCTCATAGCAGCTGTCTCCATATTTGGAGATTGATTAACATTTGACTCAGCTAACTACAGTTTTACTGCTACCAAAGCTTACATCGCTCTTTTCTCTATAGTAAAATAACAGATTCCGGAATGGGAACCACGTATTTTAATAGTACATTGCGATACAAGTGTGGAAAGTTGATCATTCCATAGAGGCGGTTTATGACGCGCGAGCGGAACGCGAGCGTGGCAAAAGCCGAGATGGAATGAGCAATCCACACCTGTATCGTACGACGTTTTTTATCACAGTTGCGAATAAAAAAAAGACTTGTTAAAATTTTAATAATAAAAAGTTTTTAAGAGTTTTAGGTTATGTTTGCTATTTTTTGTTAATTACACTCCCGAAAGCCTAGGCAAAAGACTTTTAACCTATACAGCGTCTGACATACAATATTTTTTTAGGGTTTTTTTCATTTGTTTTTGCGTCGGCGATTAAAAACAGAATATAATGGTATAGATAAAATATATTTATGTACCTAAAGAAAAAACAAAATAAAAACAAAACTCAATTTTTAATTATTTTCAAAGACGTCATCACGTAATATTATCGTTCGTTATCAGACTTTAGAGACAACCTTTTGAAAAGAAGAAAAAAGGTACCAACAAAGAGTTTTAAGCCAGCAAGGCCTAAAAACTCTTTAGATGGTACCTTTTTCTATACATCAAAACAGTATAACCCAGATAAAGGAGATCATTCATGTTTCTAACAAAAAATACCAACAAAAAAAAATGCCGGCCAGTAATAAAAAATGTTTCTATCTTGTAGAGAATAACATTTTAAACAATGTTTACTAAGACAACAAAGAGCTACGATCAAAAATCGTTGAGTTATTTTACATTGAAAACCCAAAAAATGCATTTTATAGAGATCCGTTTGACCACTTTTAAGATCCTACTAAAACTTCTGAAAGGGTTATTGGATATACCTATTTATATAAATATAATAAAAACAGACAAAGCTTATCCATTTACTACTTATTTTTATATTTTTTCTGTAGTAATATCTTAAAAAGGGTCAAACGGATCTCTACAAAATCCATTTTTTTGGGTTTTCAATGTAAAATAACTCAACGATGGTTGATCGTAACTCTTTGTTGCCTTAGTAAACATTGTTTAAAATGTTATTCTCTACACGATAGAAACATTTTTTTTTCTGGCCGGCACCTTAAATTTTGGGTACGATTTGAACGATGTCCTTAGGATTGTTTCATCTACTATATGTCATTAGCAGTTTGACATATCGGGATGACGTATTATTTTAGCACTAGTTGGATTTTTTTTTATTGCACGCGTGTATAATACGTTGCATTATGAGCCTAAAAGCGGTTTAATAAGATCCACTTTATGAGCAACTGTGATAAAAAAACTTTTATTTAACTTGTTTCAATCATAATATTTGAAGACAGCTCCCCGATTCCCATTCCGGAATCTGTGATTTTCCTACAGAAAAAAGAGCTATGTAAGCTTTGGTTGACTTTTTATTCATAATAGCGTACACTAATATTTGTTGTTTCTTGAAAGCTACCTAAATCACCATGTAATGCATACACTTGCAAAAACGGATGTGGGCAACTTTAAACATACCGTCACATAACAAGAAAATCGGCGAGACCGTTACCTACGAATATGCCTACCAAATAAAACTGGTTTGGTCTTTCTAAGAATTTTCATATTTTGCGTGACTGTTTGTATGTTCTGCATGATGTTTTTTTATTATTTAATGTTAATCAATCTGAGATTTTTTTATTTTACAGTTAGTAGTGACTAATAATTATTGTGTGTTGAGATTGGCAAAGATTTTATTTGTAACGAGTCCTGTAATTTATTTTGTGATTTATAACCAGATTCTTTCAGAAGTTAACGTTTCAAATAATCATTTTCTTTATTTCTTTTCTTTCTCTCATTTTGTACTTTTATTTAAACACACTCCATAGGTTACCAACCCAGTTACATTTATTACAACTGACATTTGAAATGGAGATCTTGTCAATATTATTTAATGGTATGTACCTACATAGCTATTTCGAGATTATGGCACCACCACAGATATGGATATACATAGATAACGCAATAGCATGTACTTCGCGTGTCCGAACCCCGAACAAGCTTCAAAGTTGGTCGCCGCTAACTTTAGTCCTCACGCGTTCGTTATTGCAGCCGGACAGCCGCAAAAACTAAAAAATGCCTCATTACGTGATAATTAAATGCAATAGTCCAAAAATTTCGAGCACCCAAAGACAGGAACATATTTCCTATCACAGGTAAGTTGTTTTTAAATTATATTATTCGTAAATTCATATTAAAAACGTTTTTTTTAAGTATTCCAATCTGTGTGAGTCCCAGAAATATATACCTAACTATAAATTAACGTTAAGTAAACTATATTCACATTACGTTGCCGCTTTTCCTTTGGACGTTTGATCTGACTTTGAATATCGGAACAAGCGATACTGTCGCGCATCACTTCGACTTCGTGATACAGGCAATTTCTCATTCGTTTTCTCATTCAAATCTAGGGACTAGTGTTGTTCGTTCTACAACTATATCAATAATCGATTTCGGACAGACGAATGGTAATATAAAAAAGCTAATTTTAGTACAGACGTCCAACTCGACCAATTTGCTTTACCTATTCATTGGATCCTTTGTCTTAATTTAACGCCATCTAGGATGTGTACTGGTAACTTCCCGAAACTCACGCATCCAAATATATCATTCGTCTGTTAGAAAATCGATATCACAATATCGATATCAGAATCACAATCATTCATATTAATCGATTTATATTTTTTATAGGAATCGGTTTGGATTTCTCATCACTAAATTTCAGCTGTGACGTCACAGTAGGTGTTAAAAAGTCGGCACGCTTGGTTTTAATACAAATTGTGATACTCGCGTTGTCTATCTATATCGATGTCTGTGGGCACCACAAGTAACTTAAGTCTGCATGTTTTAGTGTAATTTGTAACATACCGTGATGGTTCATTACTTTGGAGATGACACGAAAATTCTCAAACTCTCAACAAGGTGCCAACCCTGATGGGCAGAATCATATTAGTGGGGCAAACGACACTACAAAATTTTAACGATTCCACTTTGCCCCACTGTGGGGCAGCTTGGTGGGGCAAACAGGAAGCACTCGGTCAGAAACGGTGAGCGCATGGAATACTGAACAACTTTCGTTACTCAAAAACTCTTGGCGTAAATCTACTTTAAAAACATACGAAGTAGCATGGAAACGTTGGACCTCGTGGTGTTTTTCTAAAAATATTGACCCGAGAAATCCAACAGGTTCACAGTTGGCTCAATTTTTATCAGATTTATATTTAAAAAATCATTTATCTTATAATACTATTCTTTTACATAAATCAGTTGTATCTACTCTATGTAACGTTGAAAATTCTAGCTGTTTAAGTTCACATGTCTTAGTTAAACATATTTTGAAGTCCATTGCTTTGAAACATCCTAGAACTGCCAAATCACCCATATGGGATGTCAGTAAACTAGTTTCATATTTAACTACCTACACCGTTGATGTAAATAACACTTTTCAAACGTCACGTCATACTGCGATACTGTTACTTCTATGTTCTGGTAGACGTATTCATGATCTTACTCTACTTAAAACTGATAAAAAGCATTGTATTAAATCCGATCAGAGTATAATATTTTGGCCTCAATTTGGCTCAAAAACCGACAGTAGTAATCATAGGCAGTCTGGTTGGAAACTACTATTAAATGCAAATAATCGTAACTTAAACCCTATTTTCTGGATAGATAGAACTATAGAATTATTAAATGAAAGACGTAACGCTGCGAATTCGTATAATTTATTTATTACAGTTAGAGGTAATGCAAAACCTGCCTCACGCACAGTCATCGCAGGTTGGATAAAGACCTTATTTAAAGATGCTGGCATCGCTGCTGCTCCAGGTAGTGTTCGATCTGCGGTAGCTTCTAAAAATTGGATGCAAAATCATTCCATCGAAGACATCCTGGCTCGTGGAAACTGGCGCTCCGCAAACACATTCCAACAATATTACCGACGCGAAGTAATCGAGAGCAATGATTCAGAAAATATTTCACAATTGTTCAATCCGGTTGATTAAACTATTATTGATTTGCAATAAAATATAGGTATAAGTTAATTAGAATATTGAAGGTTTTGTAATAAATAAACATTGATTCTTTAAATATATAGAGTAAATAAGTAACCAACATAATATTTGTGTTTTTATAATATCACATTGGCGTTACAGATATTAGTGGCACCACCAGGCGATAACAAACAGGTCTCATAATAAAGCTTTCAGTTACGGTCAAGTAGTTTAATAGCAGCGTTTTACCTGAAATAAAACGCATATTAAAATACTTACCTAACTGAAAGCTTTCACTTTAATATCTGCCTGGTAGTAATGAGCCAATGATCCAAAATGGCGCAGTCGCTAAAACGAAAACAAAAAAGTACACCGGAAGTCTGCCAAGCTTTCAGTTAGGTAAGTATTTTAATATGCGTTTTATTTCAGGTAAAACGCTGCTATTAATGCCGGGTTTCCTCAGGGATCCATGCTCCCTGCACCTTGTTTTTTGCATCTGTTGAAGCCCAGTATATGTGGGTAGGCAGATGACAGCACACTTGCAAAGAGATACAAAACGAGTGCACGGAACGGAGTTGGTAATGGATGAGTCTGTCTTTTCTGATGTGCACATTTTGGGGCCTTCAATTCATAAGTAAAGGGGTATCTTCTAGACGCGTGTACTACATTTTAGACCGCACTGTTACCTACTATCAGGCAGGTGTGATAGTGGTCAAACGTTGACGCTATCATTTGTTTAAAAAAATCTGTTTAATTGTCGTATGTGCACAGGTCACGAAGTGTTCAGTAACGCGGGCAACGAAGCGGAGCGCGAGCAGAGCTCGTTCAAGCAGCACATGGATTCGCTGCACGTGGCGCTGTCGGCGCCTGCGCTTAGAGAATCTTCTACTGACGGTGGGTATTTATTGATAACAATTTTATAATTAACTGCGCCTTGCGGTTTCACCCGCGTAAGTCCCGATCCCGTAGAAATTCCGGGATAAAATATGACACTATACCTATGACACTCGGCTACCCCCAAACTATCTCTAGGTATGCTAAATTTCATACAAATGAGATTGTATCTCCGAAGCCAGTGGACAGCCACTGGCTTCGGAGATACAATCTCACAAACTTTCCATCTTTTTTATAATAGTTTGATTAAGTTGGCCTATTGCCAATTATCTTTTTTTTTTGATGATTCGTCACTTGCCATCAAGCAGGTGTTGATAGTGGTCAAACGCAGACCTATCATTTAAAACCAAACTTTATTTATTTGCTGATCAAGTATTACTGATCAAATATTTTTTTACCGATGTCAAAAACATATTCAGCTGTGATTTTGCAAATAATTTCAATACTGATTCTTGCTAGAATGAATAAATCATTTAATTATATTTCGTTTTAAACTAAATTTATGTTTGTTCAGTGGTAATCCGAAGTCTATGGAGTATATCGGACGGTATAATAATGGGTGAGAAGATGGTACGAGACGCACAAGAGAAGTGGTCCACTCCACCGACGCCTGCGCCGGTAGCAGCCCCTGCACCGGCGCCCGCGCCTTTCAAAACTGGTGAGATTTACACACTAGAGTTATTTAAAAAGTATATTTGTTACTTTTTACGTTTGTATTTTTGTATGTTTGTAACTTTGTAGGTATGTGTGTAAATTTGTATATTTATAACTTCAAGTTCAAAATAATTTTTAAGTTCGAATATGAGCTAGCAGAGTTGTTGGAAAGATTACTGAAATTGGAGGATGGAAGGGTGTGAAAGGTAAAGAGGTACAAAGTGTAGTTTAGTCTTTACTTGAAAAAGAAAAAAAACATACATACAACCGAATTGAGAAACTCCTCCTTTTTTTTGAAGTCGGCTAAAAATCTTGTTCAAATCGTTTCATAAGCAAAGTTTCAGTCCAATCCAGACTTTTAGTAAAATAACAGATAAATTACCTTTTTTTTCAGTGGATGAAAAATCTGACCTTGAAGATACGGCAAGTGATGGCAGTAACAGTGATAGTGCAAGTAAGTTCAAATAAAACCGACCCTATTAATATTTGTCATCCTTACTCGGAAACTGCTGCTTTGGACCTTATCATTCACACGTGAAGTACTTTTGCGATCACGGGTGGAAAATGGAACGTTTCCGCCTGCAGGTGGACAAGTAGCACTTTTCCTCAGCCGAATAAAGCAATTGATAAGTCAACAGAAATTAGCATAGTTTATTAATATTTGTCCGCATTTTTAGGAAACTACAAAAAAGCGAGTACCTCTAGCCTTCTTTTTTTTATCGCGTGGCTTATGCATGTAGCCAGATTTTTTAATGATTTATGTTTCTTTTTTGTGACAATAATATAAATGTGAATAAACACACTGTGTTTCTCGGATGAGAAATGATATGTTTTCCCATATGTGGTTTGCTTGCATACAGTCCTTGCATTGGGCTTGAACTGTAAATGCACACTCTAGAATACATACTTTGTTTTCCCCCTAGTACTATTATTTTCTTAACATTCTTAACACAATGTACTATTATTTTCTTAACATTTCAGGTACGACTTATGTGTTCACCGATAACGCCGGTAAAGAAATAGACAAGGAGCATTCAGGTATATATTTACTATAAAATATATATATCTTACCATTATATTTGTATGGACAATAATACTATTGTTTGTGGTATTTAAAGTTAAAAAAATGGTTGATAAAATTCTTAATTTTGTTTTATTTTAGGTCCAGATGAAGATGAAGAGAAAGGCGACAAGAAAACAATTAGACAGATAGTTTCACAACTGTTGTCAAGCAATCACTCTGCTAATCAGGTTCGTTGTTTTTATACTACAGCCATTGATTTACAATAAAATTAACATTAAAAAAAGTTTATTTAATCCCACAATAAATAATAAAACGGTACATGGCAAACTTATAGTACTACCTAATACCTATAGAATCACAATCTCTAACTAACAACGTTCAAAAAATGTCCGAGCGCAATTCTACATACTTATAAATTGTGATGTTAAAAGTTCAAGATTACATTTGCTTGAATTTAGACGTTATCCTGCTTGTATAGTGTTCAATGTCGCTCGTTCAATGCAATGTCACAATAATTCGCAGCGTGCGCCGAGTTTTGAGTTGGACATTTTATTTGTTTGTTTATGACTAGTAGTATTTTAACTCAATGGCTACTGCTAATCAATTCGTGTATGAACTTCTATCATCATTTATTGCGCGCCACCAGAAAACTTTGGGTGTCCAGGAACTGGTTGGATGCTGTTACCTTTTGACCAACTTGTTTTTCTTCAGCTCTCTTCTTTTTCCTGCAATCGTCAATAGAGTGGCCCTTGCATCTGCAGTAATTGCATTTCTTCTTATTTCGGGAAGATAACGGCAGTGGGCTAGCTCTGGTCGCGGTTGCAGATGCCTTCTCTGCCAGTACAGCTTCATGACCTCTAGCCGCTTCGAGTAATTCGTCAAATGTTGAATATGTAATCCTCGGTATCTTCTCTCGTATTTGTAAGTGTAACAAACCATGCAACATATCCAGTTGCACCGTTTCGGAGTGATGCGGTTGTGGCAACAGAGAAAACAGCATCCGCTTCTTTCTAATGAAGTCTTCAGTCAGGGTATACTGGTCTTGCTTCTCTGATGTTATCTTCTGGTAGATGTTCCAAGCTGATTGTGGGGCAAACGTATTCCTCAGACGATTCTCAAAATCATGCCACGTAGAAACGTGACCTTTTACACTTTGCCACCATATACCAGCTTCTCCTTTCAATAGTAAAGGCAATCCAAACAAAGCTTCTTTGTCTTTAATTTCCTCCAACTCCTTAAAGGCGTTTACTTCTGACAGGAAAGTTCCTAGTACCTCGAGATCCTTGATACCCGTGTATATAGCGTTGCAGGAGGTGAACGTCATTCTTTGGGATGAAATGAGAGTATCCAGTTGTTCCTTAGTGATCTGAACGCTCATCTTGTCCGCTCGTCGTCGTGCGCCCGTACTTGGTCTCAACAAACTTTGGTAAATCTTCACCAGCTTGCCGATCAACTCTACGGATGACCTTCGGGACCCCACGTCGCGTTTAGCGCCAGATGTAGTAGGGATACGGAAGATATGGGTGGCCTGCATATGCTGCTTTCGTTTCTTTGCACCTCTGCGCTTATTTTCATATGCAGCCTATCGTTTAGAAGTAGGGGGTGGTAAGCACGGAACACGTTTACTCCTAGAAGGTACCGAAAACCGGCCGGCCAAGCACCCCGAGTAGTTCGGAAGCCTTCGCTAGCGCTGATGTTCGCTACTTTTATGCTTCGTATTATAGATGTAGGTTTCACTAAAGGTTCCTGGATCTCCAAGGAGCGCAATAGTGAATGTACCTGCTATAAAGGAAGCAAGGAAGTCGAATGGACAAAAAAAATTCACGCATCACTCTATCAATGTATGAAAACCTCAGAAAAAGGAAAGAGATATGGAACTGGTGCAACAAATACAGATTTATGGTTTAGAAGACGATTATAATAAACATGATGGCGTCTTTATCTAATGTATGCAATAAAAACAAGCCAACTCTATAAACAACAGTTTCGCTATGTGAGCTACATTTTTCGTGACGTCAGACGTGTGCCTGTCCGCCATATTGTGCCGCGCTGTTCCTTACGGTTTAAACTGTCACTTTGCTTTTGAAACATGGAGGTATGAAGGGAGGAGGGAATAAACAGGGTCTTCCCCCTCAGGCTAAGTAAGTACATTGGCCACTGGTCATCTACGTTATATAAAACTAGTTGAAGCGATATCAAACGATGTTGTTGGTGAACGAATTGACTGCGCAGTTCACCATTTTGGAGGAGCTCGTAACTGCGACACAATCACCAACAATATCGTTAGATATCGCTTGAACTAGTTTTATTTAACGTAGATGACCAGTGACCAATGTACTTAGCCTGAGAGGGAAGACCCTGCTTGTTTTCTCCATTTGTTTCTACCTCCATGTACAAACTACAACGTTGTACAACACTAAGCAGCCATGTTTAGCCGCGTAGGTATGCACGTTTTTTTCGTGGTTAGGGCACTTCTATATCTTTCCTTTTTCTGAGATGAAAACGCAATGATAGCGCGATTTAATTTTACTACTGGCGCCATCTAGTTTGCGTTGGTGAAAACCAGGTGATGAGAGGACTGTTGAGTCGTGTTTGTTTTACAATTATTGTTCTTTGATTTAGTAGACATTCGACTTATTCGCGATATGCCTCATTTTGATAAATCCTCTATTCGTGAAATAACCTATTCTATTTTCGACTCATTCGCAGAAAGACTTATCCTTAAATATTATAAAATAGAATTATCCAAAAAAAAACAGCGTTGTGCAGGACCAGAAATGGCACTGCTCAACAAAGCTGACGCCTCTGCTTTTGTGTTATTACTGTTGTGTGATAGGAGGAGTAGGGCAATATTACTGATTAGGTAAATTTAGACAATAAAGTTTTTTCATTTTATAAATAGACCTATTCTCGATACGCCCTATTTTTTTCTAAATGCTCTAAGGTGAAAGGGTACTGGCGCTCTCTCCATACAAACGTAGTCGACTGTTTCCTCCCTGGATAATGACACTAGCACAAATATTTTTGTGCCATAAAACCTATTACTGCCATGACTATGCCTCTATGTTTTGGTTTTTTTCATTTTCTAATTATCATAGAAATTAAAATTGAAAAAATTAAATAATTAAAAAAAAACCAAAAAATAGGGGCATGGTCATTTTTTTGTCTTGGCAGTCATAAGTTTTATGCACCAAAAATATTTGCTCTAGTGTCATCAAGGAGAAAACAGTCGACTACGTTTGTAATAGTTTGTATGGAGAAAGCCCCCGGTACCCTTTCCTCTTAATGAAACTATGAAAATTGCTCCTTCTAATGGGATGATCAAGATGTTTTATTGTACGTACCTATTGTAATAACAGGCAGGTATGGTGGTGTGCGGGCTGGTATGCGTGTGTGTGTACGCACACGAGACGGGGTCGGTGATTGCGTGCGCGCTGGCGGCGCCGCATGCGAGGAGAGTCGCCAGGGTCAAACACAGGTATATAATACATACAAACTCTCGCTCTAGGTTATATTCATACATTGTTAGTTTAATTAAAGAAATGGAAGAAACAAAATTTTATTTTCTGAACACATAAAGATTAAAAAAATTGATACAAGAAAAAACTAGTAAAAACAGCCCAAAAAAAAAGGTTCCAGCGCTGATTTCCAGGACGCCCCAGCCCCAGCGCTAAATTCCAGGACGAACCTTATTGAGACGCACGGCCTAGTATAATATGACGACCCAGTTGGCACAATGGTCACCATGCCGGACTGCCAAACACAGGGTTGCGGGTCATGTACATGTATATATGCTTAGATATTTGTCTGTGGTCTGGTTGTTTCTATGTATTATAAGTATATATTTACTAAAGAAAAGTATTATAAGTAGTATATCCGTTGTCTAGCACCCATAACACAAGTCTGTCTAGGTACTTAGCTTGGGGCTAGATGGCGATATGTCGAATGTCCTGCAATATTTATTTTATTTTGTTCATTTAGTTTAAATAACTTAAAAAAAAGAAATAAGTAGTAACATTATAGTCTTTTTATTCATTTTTCCAGGCCGATATTGGCTTAATGGCTAATTCAACCTATTTTTTATGAGTAATCGTAAGCCCACAGTAGACGCACGTTATCATATAAGTAAAGAGACTTGTCGCCACAATCTTTTTATATTTGTGAGGCCACCTGCAAAAACGTGTTAGATTTGACTGTTATTTGATATTTAAAAATTCATTTAAGATAACAGGAAAACCGGACGCTTTGCGAGTATAGTTACATGGCATTCGTTGTTTTTATTAATGTCCTATACACATTGCAATACGTTTGAAAGACTACTAAAGAAATGCTACTTCATCAGAATGTTAGGCAAAATACGCACCAACATTTGACAGAATTGATATAACTTAACCATCTAGTCGTAATAAAATATAATATTTCAGTTCACAAGCCGAAGTAGAGGAGACAGAGAACAACGCAACCAATAAGGATAAACCGGACGGTGAAAAGTCTAGTAAAGCTGCCAAGTCTAGTGAACATGTTGAAGTTATGCTTAAGGTAATCCCCAGAATAATTATATATATTTTACAAGCGACCCGCCCCGGCTTCGTACGGCTGTATTATGCATGTATTATATCTAAAAACACTCTTCTTTAATCACTCTATCTATTAAAAAAAACTGCATCAAAATCCGTTGCGTAGTTTTAAAGATCTAAGCATACATAGGGACATAGGGACGGCGAAGAGTGACTTTATTTTATACTATGTAGTGATAGTTACATCCCGCCGTAGAGAGAGTGAATGCTTGTTATGGCTAAAACAAACCCAAGTGAAATGCCTAATCAAATTTGCCCTGGATCGAATGTCATTCACAACAGCGAGACAAAACATTCCTAAAATTGGAATTCTTCTAGGCGTGGCCGTTACTGTAATCTGCCTGAGGATCTTTTACATCCCATCTGTACTTTGCATTGAATACTGTACTTACTCCGCTGGCTCAGCTAACCAAAGTGTATCTTGGCTTCCGAAACGAAAAGTATTATTTCAACCCCTTGTAACGCAATCTACTATATTTTGAGTGATTCTAATAATAGATAGATAGATAAACACTTTATTTGTACAACACACAAAACATTGAAAAAATCAAAGAGGACAATAAAGCTAAAGTAAAGTAAAGTTATCGTGTTCCAGGACGGTCTAGTATGCCGTATATACTACGCGGCGCAGTTCTCAGCGTTGAGGCATGCTGTCATCGCACCGCTCGCCTCTGATGAGGAGTGTTGCTGTGATGGTGATAGTAAGTTTATTGAAGATTTAACCGACTATGGCGACACCTGAAAAAAATCCTACTCAACACACTATTATTTTAGCACACATAGCAGTATATTTAAATACTACTAGATACTTTAAAAGTACATTTTAATCATCATCATTTTCCTGCCCTTATCCCAATTTATTTGGGGTCGGCAGAGTATGTCTTCTTCTTCTTCCATACACTCCTATTGTCGTCATCTCATCGTTCATATTTATCTCTCTCATGTCTTGTCTCACGCAGTCCATCCATCTTTTCTTTGGTCGTCCTCTTCCTCTCCATCCCTCTACATTCATACTTATCACTCTTCTCGTCACATCCGTCTTTTCTCATCACATGTCCATACCAACTCAAACGGTTCCCTTTTACTTTTTCAGTAATCGGTGCTACTTTCAGGCTTCCTCTAATTTACTCATTCCTTATTTTATCCATCCTCGTTACTCCACACATCGATCTCAACATTCTCATCTCCGCTGCATGCAATCTTCTCTCATCCTTCGGACCTTTGGAAGGCGTGCGTGGAGCCGAAGCCAACACGTAGCGGCCCTTTACAATAACAACGTTTAATAGTAAAGTACGATATGGACACCAAACCGGTGATTATCCCTGTCTGCACTATAAAATGCAGCCTGTTTTTTTAATATATTTTTTGTAAACTCCTGTGAAAAACTGTAAATTATGGTTTTAAATGTATAGAAATATGTTTTCAGAGAAGTTATGTTCAATAGAGGAAGGCTATATCCGTTCCCTGGCGCATTGCGTCCCGTGGGCCACGAGAGGGGGCAAGTCTGGCTCTACATTCTGCAAAACTAAAGGTAAGATAATAATATAAGTCAGGGCCTCCTCTCAGAAGGGTGTTCCCAGAATGACAACACATATTCCTACTATGAATTAGCGATTTTTTTTTTAAACTACCAAGTTTCGGCAAATTTACAAAGAAGTATTTTATAAGCTTCTTCTTCTTCTCGTATAGTGGTGTGGCTCACCTATTGTTATAGTTTTCAGATCGCCTTAAGGCCTCTAACTTGATCTAACGACTGCTACTAGAGATAGCAACCGTTAGGTCAAAAAGCTAATGTTTATTTTTTACCTCTTACAATTATCTTCATTCGAAAAATCGTTGATTAGTTAATAGTTATAGAAAAAAGATTTGTAAAAACTTATAAGCTAGACAATACATACTTCATATTTTTTTTACAAATGATAGGTAAGTGTTTGACCACTATCCTCCTGGCTAATGGTGATGAAGGGGTCTAAGATGTAGCACGGTTTCTTAGAAGAAAACTGCTTCACTCGTGACTTGAAAACCCCCAAATTGTACACGTCAGGAAAAACAAACGGAAGGAATGGAATGGATGAATGGAATGATGGAACAAACGGAAGGAATGGAATGGAACGCTGGGATAGTAACCAGATAATGGAAATCTTATTGCAACCGCCGAGCCACCGCCATTTTACTTTAAGGGAGGTCCATACGCCAACGACCTCGGTACACAGCCTACCAAAATAGCTACTACTGGCACCGGTCGCCTTCGTTGGTGAAAATTGTTGATTGTAACGAATGAGTTTTGTATTTTTCAAAAGTGCTGAGATGGAGTTGTAGGTGAAATTTTTACCGATATTTGGGGGTAATTTTGAGGTGAAAATTTCTTGTCATTTCAAAGCTAGACTAGTTTTAATTCTTAATTTTAGGATAGCTTCAAAGCTATAGGATTTTTTTTTGCTATTAGTTGTTAGTTGTAAGCGACGGGTATTTCTGGCGCGTTGCGTATGGCAGCATAAGCAGCCTTAAATAACAGGAAATACACTGACGGACATATAAACTGCATCATAGAACAAGACGACTTTGAAATAATAAAATATTTATTTCAAAATCGTCTTGTACTATTTTTAACGCAACAAGAGTTTCGGTACAATAATTAAAATTTGTTTGAAAAGTTTGCATACTTATTTGAAAGTAAACCTTAAATTTGATGCAGTTTATGTAATACTGATCGATATCTATATATTTTTGAATACAACTAGAATTATGATTGTTTTTTCTTACATTTTCAGACGATAGATATGTATTAAAAGAGATGACGAAACCGGAATGGCAACAGTTCCTAGAGTTCGCTCCGCATTACTTCAACTACGTCACTGCTTGTAGGCAGAACAATACGCCAACGTTATTAGGTATGTATGTACCTACGTTGTATTAGGTATGACATAGCTCATTTTACGATTATTTTACACCCACAAACGAATTATACAAAAAAACGGAACTACTCAATTTAACTCAAATATATAAATATAAAACTTGTGTTCTGGTAAAGAATATAGCATCCAATAATCTAAGTTCTAATATAAAACTCAAACAAAACCTAAAAACACAACGAAGAAACAAAAATAAATTTGTAGAAAGACCACATAGAACTACATATGGGAAGAGAACTATAGTATCTGAAGGAGTGATGCTATACAACGATCTGCCTGATGATATTAAAGAATCGGATAGTGTACATATTTTTAAAAGAAAACTTAAAATGCATATTGCCAAGCTAGAATAGTAACTTCTTTTTATTTTTCTTTCTTCTCAATTAACTTGTTAAAACTACCTACTTAAACACGTCAGACGTGAATATTTAACTATACCTATTTTTATGTTTGTATCTCATTTAAAGTGACTATTGTCTTATGAGAATAAATATCTTTAAACCTATTTTAGCTCTTTTTGTATTTTTCTGTAATTTATCTAAAAATTACAGAAAAATACAAAAATGAGCCATTTCCTTTCATTTGCCTTACTATGTTTGTTGCCAAATACTGATCTCTATCAGCAACACTATCTATTGATACAAAAACACATGATGGTTTTTAAACCGGTTCGATTCCTGTGTTATTCTTGTCAATTATTTTTGAAGCGTCTAAGAAATTGATGGAACACCTGCATTCACAAAAAAGTGTCATGTTTCGGTACTCATCTGGGCTTGTATTATGGTGACGAGACGAATAGAAGACTTACATAAAGGAAAAAAATCTACATTTTGATCGTTTTCTTATCACGTTATTACGTTAAAGTATCGTCCGTGAATCGACTGTACAGACAATCATCCTACTCCTACTAATATTATAAATGTAAAAGTTTGTGTGTGTGTGTGAGTGTGTGTGTGTGTGTGTATGTTTGTTACTCCTTCACGCAAAAACTACTGGACCGATTGCGATGAAACTCGGTATCTAGATAGCTGGAGACCTGGATTAACACATAGGCTACTTTTTATCCCGATATTTCCACGGGATCGGGACTTATGCGGGTGAAACCGCGGGGCGCAGCTAGTTTTTTAATAAAACTTTTTTCATTGAAGATTTTAACAAGACATTTTTCGGTATCTCTTATAGTTTAGGAAATGGACGTAGCGACCAATTTTAAAATATCACCCTGTATATTTCAGCTCGTATGGTAGGCGTGTACTCTGTCGGCGGCACAGGTGGAACCGGAGGCGGGGTACTAGTGTTGGAGAACGTATGGTACGGCTGTGATCCGCATCAACGATATGATCTTAAGGTACAATAACAACAATAAATAAAATACAATACATACGTCAGAATTGCAGACCAACCGTAGGACTCCAAAACTGCTGTTATTAGAATGTTTTTAACTAAAGCAAGATTCTATGAATGTACAGTCGGCTGCATAATTGCAGCCCCCGGTAGAGTTCAAAAGTTACTATTATTGGCATGTTTTCATTCTAATATTTTTGTTTGATAAATTCATGAGTTAGAAGACTTTAAAATTCAACTAAAGCAGGTGCCTAGAATCTTGCTTGTGTTAAAAACATTCTTATAACAGCCGTTTTGGAGCTCTACGGTGGGTCTGCAATTACGGTGCCGACCGTACATAAATATTGTTAGAATAAAAAAAACCAATCATAGTAATTTTAGGTCTCTACGGTGGGTCTGTAATTCTGACTCCGACCAATTCAGTTGCAATTCAACTATTGGCAATTCTTCTGAAAATTTTGACCCGACTCGAAGGACCAGTTTTACTTATAGCAAACGAATGTGCTTCATTCGATGTTTAATTTTTCGTTGTGTTCGTATCTGCCAGGGCAAGGTTTGTATTTATGTATTTACACTTTTGGAAAATACACCAGTTCTTTTTTTATTCCCATTTTTCTATGGATTTTTGTGCGAACTAAAGTTCATAATATTATTATGATTCAGAATCACACATCAAATGATATAAATGTGTGTTTGTAGATTGGTAGGTATGTTCGCATGCCAGATTTAAAAATATATTTATATTTTTTATACTTAAAGTGTTTTATTTTTCAATACAGGGTTCGTCCCGTCACCGGCTGGCACCCCCGTTGGTCCCCGCGCCTGCGCCGGCGACTAACTGCGCGGACGCACCGACACACACATACAACGTGCTCATGGATGAGAACCTACTCAACTGTAAGTTCAATGCAATTAATGTATGTGTTTATTACTATAGTGAAATATTTGCATGAAGCACTTCGCGATGCGATTTATTTTTTAGTTGATGCAATTTTTATTGCTTTATGATCTTTAGTTGATGCAATTTTTATTGCTTTATGATCTTTAGTTGATGCAATTTTTATTGCTTTATGATCTTTAGTTGATGCAATTTTTATTGCTTTATGATCTTTAGTTGATGCAATTTTTATTGCTTTATGATCTTTAGTTGTTGCAATTTGCTCTTTAATGGATCCAATTTGATCATTAGTTGATGCAATTCTCATTGCATTTTAATCTTTAGTCGGGAAGTCGTTGGGCGCAGAGAGATCGCTCTGGAAGTCTATGTTCAGCAGTTGACGTCCTTTGACTGATATAATGATGATGCAATTTGATCATTACTTGATGCAGTTTGATCTTTAGTTGATATAATTCTCATTGAACTTTGTTTCGATCAAAATAACAGAAGTGGCTGCAATGAATAAATCTCAAAGTTATTTACTTATAACATAATATGTGTTCCAGTGCGTTGGGAGCGTCCCCTGTACATCAGATCGCACGTGTCCCGCGCGCTGCACGCGTGCCTCGCGAGGGACACCGACTTCCTCACGAGGCACGCGGTCATGGACTACTCGCTTCTCCTCGCGATACACGGGAACACCCTCGTATTGGGCATTATTGGTGAGTTCTAACTGCCTTTACATTATATTATTTTTATCACAGTTGCTCATAAAGTAGATCTTATTAAACCGCTTTTAGGCTCATAATGCAACGTATTATACACGCTCGCAAACCGCTCGCGCGTTTTAAACCGCCTCTATGCAAAGATCAATTTTCCAGACTTGTATTGCAATGTACTATTTAATAATAATCTATACATATAATACAACATGAACTGTAGACATAAAAATATCTGGTATTATAGAATATCCAGAAAAAAACACACAGGTAGTCTTAAAACCGTTAGCTGAACATGATAGGGTAATTTTTATATTTTTTGTCTATTTGTTTGTTTGTCTGTTTGTTAGAACCAGCTAACTAATCTCATAAACTACAGAACAGATTTCGACAAGCTCCACACGAATATGTTCAGAAAATATCAGATTAACATTTAGGGTATGTTTCAATTTAACTTTAAGACAAAAATTATGACTTTTGTATTTGTTTGATATTTCTGAAGAATCAAAAAGGGGTCCGAAAATTTAGTATGTGAGCTTGGCATAGTGTTTATTTTTGCACAATGATTTGAGATCCGATGAACAAAAAACCCTTTACACTTTATAGGTTTTGTGTGAATGCATTATTTGTTATTCTTGAAGCCCTCAATAGGTATGGGTCTCAAAGTTAACCGCGCACTTACGAAAAATAACAGGACATCATGTTTCTTTAAATGTCCTATGATGACCAGTTGGCACAATGATCACCATGCCGGACTGCCAAACACAGGGTTGCGGGTTGGATTCCCGCCTCAGACAAGTATATGCCTAGATATTTGTCTGTGCTCAGAAGGCCAATTCTCGTAAATAACATTGTTCAAATTACATTTCAATATCATTTCGATCACAAATAATACCCTCAAAGTAGCTCAAAATACCCCCAAAGTTAGCTTTTTGTATAAAAAAAACTGACTTTGAAGGTATCTTTTGCAATCGGGATGATATTGAAATGTAATTTAAACAATGTTATTTACGAGAATTGGCCTTCTGGTTGTTCCTGTCTGATTAAATTTATTAACTTCGTTCCAGACTACATCCGAACGTTCACATGGGATAAGAAACTGGAACACTTAGTGAAGAAGAACCTCGGTTCAGGCATGCCGACCGTCGTCTCCCCGGCGCAGTACAAGGCAAGGTTCATACACGCAGTGAGGAAGTACTTCCTGCAGTGTCCCGAGCCATGGGACCATCTCTATGACGTCCTACATGTTGATGACGCGCACGATGCGGAACAATCATGATTAAAGTCTGGGTATGCCGGTATCGGTTAGGGTAGCAAAGGGTAAAAACGTGACCCTTTTACTAAGACTCCACTGTTCGTCTGTGAGATCCCCAACTAACTACGAATCAAGCTTCATCCTAATCAGGCAGTTTTGACGTGCATGAAGCCATAATCTTAAAAAACACAGTTTCTCTGTTTTATCCTGCCTGCCCGAGTTGGCGTTAAGTGGATTATAACTCGAGTTTAGTATTTTCCGAGTTGACCCATTACTACAGAGGCCATCTAAAGATGCCCTAAGTACTTGCTTGCTATCACTATTACTGCACATGGCTAGGAAAATCTAACATTCCATTGAGAAAGTAATTTAAAAAACCGGCCACAATATATCCTTTTTAGGGTTCCGTACCCAAAGGCTAAAAAAATAGTACATTGTTACCCTAGGTGTGAAAGTCACTCATTGAGACCCGAGACGGAGTTTGGCGCCCGAGCGTAGCGAGGGCGCTAATAGTGAGAGGGACTAAATGAGTCTTTCACCCGAGGTAAACACTGTGCTTTTCATTACAACGAGAGTGAATGAGAGACTCCATACTACATGATCCTCGTACAAGGTTGGGACCAAAGAGGTTATATACATGTAGTGTTATTCTTTGGTGTTACTAAAGCAAGGAGGTTAGGTTTTTGAAGTTCCTAATGCGTAATGATACTGATACTGGCTACATGCACATTGCACAAGCCGTGCGAAGCCATAATTTGACATGACAGCTGTCAGTGAAAGCGATTTTCCCTAGGGCTGAAAGTTTTTTTTTCTACACGCTCTTCAGGCACCTTTACCCCTACTTTCGGAGTATGAGTAATGAAATAGTACATTGTTATCCTAGGTGTGAAAGTCATTCATTACAAGTCCCGAGACGGAGTTTGGCGCCCGAGCGTAGCGAGGGCGCTAATAGTTCGAGGGACTTAATGAGTCTTTCACCCGAGGTTTACCTCGGGTGAAAGACTCATTAAGTCCCTCGAACTGTGCTTTTCATTACGAATAATACATAAAATTCTTCCTAACAACGAGATTGGATGAGAGACTCCATACTACCTGATCCTCTTACAAGGTTGGGACCAAAGAGGTTATTTATACATGTAGTGTTATTCTTTGGTGCTACCTAAAGCAAGGAGGTTAGGTTTTGAAGTTCCTAATGTATAATGATACTGATACTGGCTATATGCACATTGCACAAGTCGTGCGAAGCCATAATTTGACATGACAGCTGTCAGTGAAAGCGAAAAGCCCTAGGGCTGGAAGTTTTATTTTCTACACGCTCTTCAGGCATCTTTAGACCTACTTTCGGAGTATGAGTAATGAAAACCCTTTTACTAACACCCGTATCCACAAACAGTATATAAGTTGATCTTAGATAAGTGAACGCACTGCGCTAAATGTGGCCCTATGATTGGTCAATTTTGTGGTGCTTTCGTCACTCTAGTATATTATTTGCGGCTCTATGCGTTCGCGCGCACTATGCAATCTTATAGGGTTGATTGTGAATATGAGATAGGGTGTTAGACTCCATTGTCTGTCTGTCACCACTCACCAGGCTGTATCTCATGAACCGTGATAGCTAAACAGTTGAAATTTTCACAGATGATGTATTTCTGTTTCCGTAAATACAATACTAAAAACAGAATGGTACGGAATCCTTCATGCGCAAGTCCGACTCGCACTTGGCCGGTTTTTTATTGTATATTTAGGTTACTTGTAAAAAATAAAGTAAATCTACCCATTGTTATTTATTGTATGAAAGTGAATCTTGTAGGTACTCGTAAGTAAATAAATATTGTACAGAAATCTCTTATTCATTTAAATTTTCATTGATTTTAAACAATGATCAAATTAGTGTGTAATTACATAATTCTGTATAGATTTTCTTTAGGTTTTTTTGAAATCGAATCTTACATTTTATGTTTCTAAAGTTGTTTTTTTTTGTATATTTGTTTGTAATTTATTGAAATAAAATATATTACTTAAATTATATAAGTACCTACTAAACACAATTATATTTAATCTGGTCCGTAGTGCCTTTGTCGAATTACGTTTTGTAAAATATTCAAGCTTTTCGAATAACGTTTTGAAAAATATCTTTATTTATAAAACTTATACGTTTTTATAGTACAATATTTGAATTAATATAATTGTACATTTTATAATTCCGATTTTGTTTTTCCATTTATTTTGATGTTTATATTTTTTGCCTTCTTTTTTTATTGAATTGTAAACTTATTAATATGGAGGAGGTAGGAGGTACTATAAGTAGTAATCAAATGGATTTAATAAAAATAATAATGATGGAAATGGATGGAAAATTAGTGAATTAAATTTATTGATCAAACGAACTTACCAAGTGAAGTTCGATCACAATTGTGTGAACGACTTCATTCAACGCGGTCTAACATATTGCATTAGTGTTTGCACTATGCGGCCTTCACAGACTTTTAAAGCTTCGCGGGCTTTTTTTTTTTTTTTTTTTTGTGTGTGGTATCCCTGTACCTACGGTTGGTACGCTTGATACCATCACTAGCGCCACCTACCGATATCGACGTTATCGGATGGATGCGAGCTTCTTCATTGGTTCAGAGCTATACCTACCTATATGTAACTACATACCTACATTTCCTCATTTTATTTTAGGGATTAGGGTTATTTTTGTATGAACCTATTTACTGCTAAGTAAGTAGGTATTTGGGAGGGTTTGTAGTATAGACCGCGTTGAATGAAGTCGTTCACACAATTGTGATCGAACTTCACTTGGTAAGTTCGTTTGATCAATAATTGTGTTTCACGACGTTCATTCAACGCGGTCTAACATATTGCATGATGTTCAGAGAACTAGGTAAGTAAATAAAATAGGATTATGTAACAAAAATAAACATATTTATTTTTCGTAACGAATTACACTTACTGAAAGCAACTTAAGCTATACTTAAATCACTGAAATATTTAATGAATTATATAAATAGGAACCTAATTATTACTGGATAAAATCGTTTATCCAAATTGTACACTGTTATTAGCAACATTTCTATTATAAAATTTTAGAAATACAACTGATGTTTCACTCCAACCAGCGGTTTTCCTTAAAATTTCGATGTTAACACCGGCTCTATTGGCTGCAGATGTGGCTGCATGTCGAGTACTATGACCACCAAACACCTTAGTATCAATTCCACTGTTTTCAAGTGTATATCTTTAATCCAGTGACTTTAATCTCTGAGATGTTAACTTAGAATAAAGAAGCCTAAAACTTATAAACAATAATTCGTTTGTATTTCAACGTAATGAATAATTTTAATTAAATATGTTTCTAAACATCTAGCTGGGCAAATTTCAGGTCTTTGTTCAAAAATACGGTGGTTTTAATATCGGTTGTGGACAATTCGGTCTTAGTAGTTTTATTGATATCTGGTATTTTAATAAATATATGTACAGTCACGGGAACTACTAATTTGAATATTACTTCATCTAATTAATGAAAAGGTCTATACCCTATTTGCAGTCACTAGAGCCGATAAAGTCAGTGTCTTCTTCGATAGGGTTTCTAGATTAAGACTATTATTTGGGCATTTTTGCACCTAATAATTGAGTACTATACCGGGATCCCAGATTATTTCATACCTAGGTCCCGGAGGTCATAATCTAAACACCCTTCACATATAACGTTATATAATATATCATCATGTTCTGACAGATTTTGTGTAATAAGAGACAAAGCCGATTTATAAGAATTTATGGTGCATTACATAATATAGAACACATCTAACATCACTATTGAATATAAGTTAAAAAATCGATAACATTTGAAACAGATGCGTTATTATAATCATATTGATGTTCTACACAATATGCAATCAAATATTTGAAGTTATATTTCTTTATGCGCGTTATAAAAAAATGATGAGTGAAATTTTAATGCGCGCGCATCTGTAACACAAATGTCACATGTTGTTTATACAATTATTGTATTGAATACAGGTCTTATCTGATAGCGACTGCAAAAATATTTCTAAAAATGCAGGTGATAATATTATAACTAGTAAGGTCTGCCGGATAATTTCGCGGCAACTAGCGTTAGGGTTCAGTACAGTTTGTGTGACGATCTGTTAGGTGAATATCGGGATCGTAGATTATCAAACTTGAAACAATTATTGCTTAAAAACGGGGAACCAAGGCTGGATTGGTCAGTATGGAACAACTACGATAGCTAGCTAGCGAACAAACCGACATTTGGCTGAGCTAAACTGTATGTAATTAAAATGCATAATATGCTAATTCTCAATCGTTATATTAAATAAAAATTACGATGATTGTCTTTAATATTTATTTGCGACGCAAAAAACCCAGATTTTACGCCTTTCACGCCACATTCACAGATCTTGAGCTATTTTATTGAGATGTAGCTAGGATGGGTAGTATTTAATGCTTATGCAAGAAATAGCCGTAGTATTATCTAAACGCAACAATATTTCCGATTTATTTTCATTTTAAGCAAAACATTTTTACGCTAGAAAATATGCTTTTAGTTCCAGTTCATTTATGTGTAAATTAAGTACGTTTTCTTTTTAATAGCCACAACTATGTTTATTATCTACTGAGGGACGCATCCGAAACAAAAACGATTTAAAATTGTTTGAATTTATAGAAGTAAAAGTATGTTCATTGTTTATATTAGATTAGACAACCACCAGCACATATCAGTTTTTAAACTAGTGGGTATTTTAATAATTTGTTCGTAACTAGGATCTTTTAATAAATACTTGTATATAAGGTGCTCGAATTTTTTTTGTATACAATCAAGATTAACGATTTATAAGTTCAAAAATTTTAAGATTTGTTTTTTAATTCTGGTTTTGAATGTTAAAATCATGTTTTTGGAATCAAATTCTAAAAAACTTCCACACAGTGGCTGGAACCAAAGCACATTTTTCGCAGTTTAATTTAAAACCGAGGCTTTCGATTAACATAACTGTTTTGTTTACGTTACGTTGACACTGCGAATTGGTTCTAAATAACTATCGTCCAAAAATATTACGGAAATAAAATAACGTGATCGTAGGTATTCCATAACCGGTTTCATCAACTTGGTGAAAACATAGGGTGCAGTGCACACTGCACAAGCCAAACGGTAAAAAATTCAATTCGTACAGAATATTGTTATATTTACATCTAATGTAGGTACTTTTTATTTGATTCATGTATAGGTATGAAAAAATATGCGTCTTTAATATCTAAAGAGGCCATTGATAATAATAAGTTCCAAATTTTAATGCAATACTATCGTATTGGAGGACTATTGTACTCCATTTCAAAATGAGTTATATCAATAAACTTATTAAAATAAATCGTTTGTCGCCATTTGGCTTAGGCAGAAGAAAGATGCCAGACAAAAATTGATATAAAGGTTGGCACTCAGATAATATGGCATAAATATCGCGCTATTTTATTTTTAGAGCTTTTGCAAATTCTACATTTACTTCAACTAATTTTGAAATTATTAACCCCCGACGCAAAAACGACGGGGTGTTATATTAGATTAAAAATTTTGATAAGGTACTGGTCAGTACTAGACTAAAAGGGATTTTATAACCCTTTATCCATTGAAGTACAGTAAATCATCAGTGATTTGAGACCATTTATAAATAAAATATTTGGGACGACCAGCGTATGGTACCTTATAGATCTCCGCGTCATCGCTGCTTGCCCGGTGAGCGGTAAGGGAGCGCGCCGAAGTGGTGGTGATGCTCGCGGAGGTCGTGCTCGGTCCTGCGGCCCGCGCGTGCTGCTGTTCCTGGTCGTGGGCGCCGTCCCTCCGCGCGCTCTGCCCCTGGATGTCGGCTTCCGACGCAGCTCGATTAAATGACCAATTTTTAAAATCTTCTCCCGATTTTTGAATCGATTTTGCTGATTTCAATTTTTCAGTGACATTGTCACCGAAAAGGAATTTTCCTCTATCATTCGAATTCACGGCTGCAAGAACTAGTTTTCTACTAGTTTTTGTCTCACAGAAGAGAGCGTCGCACAAAATTCGGCAGACGACGCTAAGCAGCTTCAAAATTTCTTGCTCCTTACTGCTTAATAGTAGCAGCTTGTCCATTGCCACTGCTAAGCCTGACAAGGCTACTCGAATGGATTGAGTTCTGGTGCAAGGATAAACTCACAATTTGTGGGTGTGAAGTAGGTACTCCTCGTAGTAGTTATTCTTTGGCGACTATTTGGAGGCCCTTGGCAAGAATATTTTGCCAGCAGATGGCATCATCTTTGTGGATAGACAGTCCTAAGATAGTTTCTGGTGTCGTTACGTCACCTAGTAACTCGAAGATTTCACATCCAAGTTCCATCTCGGATTCAACGTCGAGATCATAGCCTGGCGTCGTTGTGACGTCAGCAGTTGGGCTGGGAGCGTCGTCGTCGGTCGACGTAATGGCGGCGGTCGCGGTGGCTGCTTCCGGTCGTCGGCCTCGTGGTTCGACGACCACGACCGGCGTGGGCCACGCCGTATGCCATTGCGTGGGCGTGGGCCATAGCGTGGGCGTGGGCCGTGGGCCGTGGGCCATGGCGTGGGCGTGGGCCGTGGGTCGGCTGTGTGGTGACGCGATGCGACGTCACGACGGTCCGTTGTCGGGACGCAGAAGCCTCGCTGTCCATGTCCACCAGTGCTGTGGGACCAAATAATTGTGTTAGAACACAATTTTTATTGTGACGGTATCTATCTGCGCAGAGGCAGAAACTCGTCAGATTTTGGTCAAGATGGTGTCGTTTTATCGACATTGCGTCATCGTACAAAATGACGGTACTTTTTGCCAGTATAGGCAGTAACACGTCATATTTCGACACAAAAAACCGCAGGCACACCGCAGGTAGAAGGTCTTCAGTTCTTGGACATGACGCGCATCTGAGAACATATTCATAAAATGGAGGGTATTTTTGAAACTTACATTCGGATTCACTCTCTGATGAGGAATCGATGACGCGGATGCGACGATGATTAGTCTTGAATTCTTGTTGCAACTCGGCGATCCTTTTCCTTATTTTCTCCTCTTCTTGCTTCCTTTTGATTCCTCCCATCTTCAGAGACCAAATAGGTACTGCTTCAAACTTGAGGTGACTTGTGTGAAGACCGGCAGACAAACACAGAATGAAGAAGCTCGCAGCCATCCGATAACGTCGATATCGGTAGGTGGCGCTAGTGATGGTATCAAGCGTACCAACCGTAGGTACAGGGATACCACACACAAAAAAAAAAAAAAAAAAAAAGCCCGCGAAGCTTTAAAAGTCTGTGAAGGCCGCATAGTGCAAACACTAATGCAATATGTTAGACCGCGTTGAATGAACGTCGTGAAACACAATTCGGTATAGAAATACCGAAAAAACCTATAATGAAAACCTATAATGTTAGAAAAAAGTACATACATACTTCAATGAGGGATACTAGAAAACTGTTTTGTCTAAACTAGTTCCAAAGAACTTGATAGATGGCGCGCACTAATACCACATCTCTGGTCAAGAGAATACGGGCCAGATAATTGAAAATAGATGAAAAATAATAACTTTATTGATTTCTAATAAGCCTGCACTACACTACTCGTGAAGTTGATCGATAGTGTAGAGGCACTTTGGGGTACTTCAGGCAACATCGCCTCGGTTGACTTCCGCTCGTCGGTATTTGTGCAAGAGTCCAAAGGGTGTGAGGTGACGCGGAGTTCGAATAAGTTTCTCGCGAAGTTGCACGAGTGTGTAGACACGTACTTCGGAACTCGGTCAATCTCGTCGAGTAACTTCGCGAGTAGTGTAGTGGAGGCTATAGACATCTCTTTATTGTTTGCTAGCTGCGCCCCACGGTTTCACCCGCTTTAGTCCCGATCCTGTGAAAATATATGACGAAAATTAAATAGCTTTTGCGTTAATCCAGGTCTGATGACTCCCTATCTACAAATAGCCCTATCGCTCGCATTTTCCGTTTGGTATAACAGTTTTAGCCTAAAGTTTTTTCGCATAAATTATGATAAGCAACAGTCTGCTTATCATAATTCTGATAAACGTATCATGGTTTCTTTGTCATAATAATAACTTACTATAATTTTTGATTTAAAAAAATCACTGACATTTGACAGATGTTAAAGTGGCATTGAATAAATGTCAAAGTGACATTTGACAGTTGTTAAAGTGACATTTGACAGATGTGACAGACAGACAGTCAATTTTTCGACACTTCGTTATATTTTGGACAATTCACACAATATCTGTATAAATTATAGCCTATGTTCTATTCTGACGTATAAGCTATATTATTGTAAAGTTTCATTAAAATCCATCCAGTAGTTTTTGCGTTATAGAGTAACAAACATCCATACATACAAACTTTCACGTTTATAATATTAGTAGGAAGGATGTGGTGCTGCCATCTATCAAAGCATAATGAACTAATCCTATTTTGTAAAGATAATTACATTAAATCTACATTTGTGTACATGTTAAGGGAAATGTAAAATAAAACACAGATATTGAAATCCATAGTTTGTTTTATTATCGTTTACTTCGAATATTTTGATAGTAATTGGTCTGTAAGTACTAGGCTACTATAACTCAGTAGAAGGTAGGTATCCTACAAAACAAACAGTCAGATAATATGTCTACATGCTTGAGATATTTTAATTTTTCCCAGTTCCTTTCAATACCTTAATGGCCATCACATACTTTTTCAGCAGAATTTAAGAAAAAGGTAACGTAATAGGTGTCATTTATACCTTCTACTGACTTCTGATTGCCTGGTACTTTTACAGGCCAATTACATACTATCAAACAATCTTAGAAAGAGATAACAATATTTTTCATTGATACCTTCTACTGACTTCTGATTGGCTAGTAGGTTCTTTTTACAGGTCAATTACATTCAAACAATTTACACGGTAAAGGAAAGAGAAAAGTTGAAGAAAGAGAGCTATAACAATATGTTTTATTTATACCCTCTACTAACTTCTGATTGCCTAGTACTTTTTACAGACCAACGACTATTTTAATTTGGATTCGAGGTCGGCGGTTCTGCCACATTGTAGAAAGTGTCAAAACATTTAAGCCAACATACTTTCAATTTTTTTTAAAATCTTCCATAAGTTAAATTAGCAGACCGGTCTTAAGATTCATTTCATTAGAGCACTAGACTAACTAGTTAATTAATATCTTCTAGATCTTATAAAGTTGTAAATAAAACGAACAGTAGGTATAAACGAAACGTATTTATTATTGTAATTACATGTAGGTACCTAATATTTACAAGTGTTAGAGTGTATAAACACACATCCACATTAATTCAGCAGATCTTTGGGTGTAGGGTAAAGGAAAGAGAAAAATTGAAGAGAAAGATAACAATATGTTTCATTTATACCTTCTATTGACTTCTGATTGCCTAGTACTTTTACAGGCCAATTACATCAACAAACAATTTACACGGTAAAGGAAAGAGAAAAATTGAAGAAAGAGAGAGATAACAATAAGTATACAATTATATTTATACCCTCTACTGATTTCTGATTGCCTAGTATACTTTAATTACTATTACTATCAAACAATTACACACAACAACATGTAAAGGAAAGAGAAAAATTGAAGAGAGAGATAACAATATGTTTTATTTATACCCTCTACTGACTTCTGATTGCCTAGTACTTTTACAGGCCAATTACATAAACAAACAATTTACACGGTAAAGGAAAGAGAAAAAATTGAAGAAAGAGAGAGATAACAATGTTTTATTTATACCCTCTGCTGATTTCTGATTGCCTAGTACTTTTTACGGACCAACGACTATTTTATATAGCAAGGGTTAGTGGCACGTTAGTGGTGTTGGATTCGTTTTCGGTTCTGCCACAATGTAGAAGGTGACATGTTTTCAAATTTTTCCTAAATTTTCCATAAGTTACATTAGCAGACCGGTTTTACGATTCATTTCATTGAGAGCACTAGATTAACTAGTTAATTAAATATCTTCTAGATATTATAAAGTTGTAAATAAAACGAACAGTATAAACGATACGTATTTATTATTGTAATTACATGTAATATTTACAAGTGTTAGAGTGTATAAACACACAGCCACATTCATTCAGCAGATCTTTGGGTGTAGGGTCGCGCCTGCGCCGGCGCAGCCTGTTCTCATGTCGGTTCCAGCGACGTACTTAGACATTTTAGTTGTTCGACGCCGGATAACAGCTCTCTGAAACACGATATTATATTTATTACACTTTGCTAGGTCGTCATATATAAGACTAGCGACCCGCCCCGGCTTCGCACGGCTATATTATGCATGCATCACTATCACTACATAGTATAAAACAAAGTCGCTTTCTCTGTCCCTATATCCCTATGTATGCTTAAATCTTTAAAACTACGCAACGGATTTTGATGCGGTCTTTTTTAATAGATAGATAGTGATTAAAGAGGAAGGTTTTTAGATATAATACATGCATAATATAGCCGTGCGAAGCCGGGGCGGGTCGCTAGTTCTATTATATTCTATACCTGAGTTGGTCCTGCGCGTGCGCGGCCGCCCGGCGCAGGTCGAGCGCGAGCCGCGCACGCTCGCTGCGCGCCGCCTCCGCCTCGACTCGCAACGATGACACCTCCGAACGGAGGGACTCCACCTCCGATGATGAACTCTGATAACACAAATATAAATAAATAAATATTACAGAACATTCCACACATCGCCATCTAGCCCCAAGCTAAGTAACTAGACTTGTATTATGGGTGCTAGACAACGGATATACTACATATATTATACTTTTCTTTTGTAAATATATACTCATATTACATAGAAACAACCAGAAGGCCAATTTTCGTAAATAAAATTGTTTAAATTACATTTCAATATCATCCCGATTGCATTTCGATTGCAAAAGATATCCACAAAATCAGTTTTTTTTTCTATAAAAAGCTAATTTTGAGGGTGTTTTGAGCTAATTTGAGGGTATTATTTGTGATCGAAATGATATTGAAATGTAATTTGAACAATGTTATTTACGAGAATTGGCATTCAGACCACAGACAAATATCTAAGTATTAATACATATCTGAGGTGGGATTCGAACCCGCAACCCTGTGTTTGGCAGTTCGGCATGGTGACTATTGTGTCAACTGGGTCGGGTGCCAAATATATGTCCATCTATTATATATTGTATTTATATCTATACTTGTAAATGAACTTCTACAATCGTTTCACCAATGAGGTTAACTATCAATCTATACTAATATTATAAAGCTGAAGAGTTTGTTTGTTTGAACGCGCTAATCTCAGGAACTGCTGGTTCGAATTGAAAAATTCTTTTTGTGTTGGATAGTCCATTTATCGAGGAAGGTTATAGGCTACTTTTTATCCCGATATTCCCACGGGATCGGGAGTTACGCGGGTGAAACCGCGGAGCGCAGCTAGTCTATTATATGGATGCAATCTCTTGAACGACGATCCCTAAAAAATTGTGTTGCATCAAATAATTCCGTTGAATACTTACAGCATTATCCCTAGCATCATCGTCCCTGCCCCTCGCACCACCAGCCTCAGCAGAAGCCCCAGGTACTCCAGGTGCAGCAGCAGACCGAGCCCGCGCGGCCGTTAGCTCCACACGAAGCCGCGCAGTCTCCTCGCGAGCTGACGACAATTCCTCCTCAATACGCCCGCGCCGGCTTCGTTCAGCGAATAATTCACATCTAAAAGCATTCCGTTCATTTGAGGCCAACGTTTTTAGAAACATTTAAGAGGAAAGGGTACTGGGTGCTCTCTCCATACAAACGTAGTCGACTGTTTCCTTCCTGGATAATGACACTAGAGCAAATATTTTTGTTGCATAAAACTTGTAACTGCCATGACCATTGACCATGCCCCTATGTTTTGTTTTTTTTTTTAAATCTTAACTTCTATGATAATTAGAAAATGAAAAAAAATAACAAGACATAGGGGCATAGTCATGGCAGTTATAGGTTTTATGCAACAAAAATATTTGTGCTAGTGTCATTATCCAGAAAGGAAACAGTCAACTACGTTTGTATGGAGAGAGTGCCGGTACCCTTTCACCTTAAAAATCTATGATTATTTTATTATAGACCAGCTGAGCCCTGCGGTTTCACCCGCGTAGACCCCGATCCCGAGGGAACATCGTAATGCCTATGTTATATGTATACATACTAAGTTTCATCGGCTCCAAAACTACTGGACCTATTTTGATGAAACTTGGTATGAGGATTGAGGATACATTGGGAGAAACATAGGCTCCTTTTAATCCCGATATTCTCACGAGAACGAGACTTACGGAGGCGTATTTGAGAATGTTTCTTTCATCCCTTTTCACAGTCAAAGCGGAACGGATTTGAATTAAAAACTGTACAGAGGTAGTTCATATTCTGGAGAATGATAGGGTTTTTTAAATGTAATTTAATCAATGTTACTTATGAGAATTTTCCTTTTGACTAATAATATCTAATCTAGAGAAAGATAATCGTGCCTAGGATGGAGTAGGCTTGCCTAGAACCTGTACCACCCTCTCAACTTAGTCGACCATGTCTAGAGGAAAAAACTCGTCAATATGCCTCGAGCCAACTAAGCCACAAATTTCATCACGATGTCTTCCTTCAACATAAGAGCAATTTTTATAATGTCAAAAGAGAAATTAATAACAGTTTTTACCTAGTCCGTTCCAATTCTGATATAATCTGCTGCAGCTGCTCGTCCTGATGCTCAGGTTCTGGAGACGTACGTCCTGGATGAACTGGTAGGAAGTCAGGGAGGCGCATCGATTCTGCACCTGTAATAAATTATCTTTTATCATGTTGAATTAGGACCTTGATTTTTATACACCTAATAGGGACCTCAGTATCTGGTATGAATTTCAACTTGCTAGGTCCACCTGTTCCTGATAAGCCAGGTGGTGACACACGGACAAGAAAGTGATCTTATAAGGGTCCCTTTTTTTTACCTTTTGAGGTCAGAACCCTAAAAAGGAATAAATAATATTTTAGCTTCTGGACTATATGTATTTTTTTTGTTTGTTTACTTAACCTGTGTATGGTTATGTAAACAAACAAAAAAAAAGATAAGAAAAATTGGTGCGTGTATTTATGTACGTGCGTGAGAAGTTATACGTCCGTCTGTCTGTCCGTTTTTAAAATTTCACTCTCGCAGCTTCAACTTGTTTTACTTTTGGGTTACGCAGCTGCAACATGTGATTTTCGTGTTACAGATGCGCGCGCATCTTAAAATGTAACTCTCATCATTTTTTCATAACGCGCCTAAAGAAGTATAACTTCAAAAAAGTAGAACAGCATCCGGAAAAAAGGTTCAGCCTCAGCACAATATTTTAAATACACTTTTACCTAATATATTTTCTCTTTATACACTTTTATTTTAACCCTTAATTGTCGTTGTTTGCTTAAAAATGTATTAGGTTTATTTTAATATAATTTATTTTATTTGATAAGCTATTAACTCTTATTCGCCTGAAACACAGGAACACCCTAGTTCAGGCAAATGTGTTTTTTGTGTTTTTGTATTTTTAGTTCATAGTTTACATTGTAAAATGGTTTTGAATAAATTTATTTATTTTTTTATTAATGATAGAGCAAGAATCCTCAGTGCTGATTTTCAGTAGTAACTTTACTAAGCCGCATGGGTGTAAAATATACTCTAATCACGTTACAAACAACCCACCCATCCCCTTCTTTAATTCTTGTCCATCCAAAAGTTGCCTGGAAGAGATCGCTTTTAGCGATAAGGCCGCCCATTGTGCCATATTGTAAGGTATTATTATATAATACCTTACATTAATTTTCTTTTAGCAGATTTTCACTTAAGTTAGAATTTATTTTGTGTTATTTTTTTATGTAATTATTTTTTGTGTTTGTCTTTAAGGTGCAATAAAGTGTTTATCTATCTATCTATCTATCTAATCGAGTTTAAATAATATCAGTTTCAGAAAATCCTTTCTTATCGGATGCCTAAGTCATACAAAGAACACACCCTCCAAGTTTCAGGTCTCCATGATCAGCGGTTTAGGCTGTGCATTGATCCTTCAGTCAGTCAGTCAGTCGGGACAAAGCATTTCATATGTGGACGTCAAAACAACAGTTAAAATGTTTGTACGCCGTAAAGAGACATATTAATGTGCATAACAATATATTTGTGTTCAATTATGTGTTAATTAGGCAATAAACAATGGACAAGTTGAATTAGTTATAAGTTTACAACTCATTTACAATTTGATTGTCATGTAACAACTTAAGGTATTTTATACTTATTGTAATTTATTTTATTCAGTTTTATGATATCACTAGCTGTGCTTGACGGTTTCACCCGCCAATAGCCTATCCCTTAAGAATATTGGGATAAAAATGATGTATGTCAATCCAGGTTTCAGTTATCTAGATACTTAAACGGAAAGGGTACCGGCGCTCTCTCTCCATACAAACATAGTCGACTGTTTCCTCCCTGGATAATGACACTAGAGCAAATATTTTTGTAGCATAGAACTTATAATAACTGCCATCAACATGTCCCCTATGTCTTTATTTTTTTTGTTTTTAACTCCTACTTTCTATGATAATTAAAAAATGAAAAAAATCAAGACAAAGGGGAATAATCATGGCAGTTATAAGTTTTGTGCAACAAAAATATTTGTGCTAGTGTCATTATACAGGGAGGAAACAGTCGACTAAGTTTAGGTGGGGAAAGCGCTGGTACCCTTTTCCATTTACTTCTTCTGTTAGTAGTTTTTATGTGAAGTAACAAATATTACACATACCTACACACTAAAGGATTGTAACATCTACTATGCCAGTCTCCATACTTATATGTTATAGTTAAAGAGACTGCAATTTAGTCAATAATATAGATATTTTGAGGATTTAAATTGTGACAATGTCATGGTACATGTTGTTCTTTTGTTTTAACTGTATTCTTGTTTATCTACATCCCAAGTTAATTAGTTTATTATAGTACTTTAATTGTCTTACCTGCATTTGGTGGAAGATCCAAAGGGAAGGAGTTGTGTGGAGACATGTTCCTCCTGTCGGCCGGGTTCACAGACTCGGTGAGATCGAGGCTGAGATGTGGAGGCAGGTCGAGGGGCACCGCGGCCGCGCCCTCTGCGCCCGCCAGCGCACCTTCGTAGTCATACTCGCGACCACGACGTCCCGAAGACGACGAGCCCGCGTTAAAATTTGTATTAAAAGTAAAGTCCGGCAAATTGTCCAAATCAACTGTCAAAGGTCCGTTGGGATTCAAATATGCTTGCTCAACTAGAATATGGTCCTGCACAAAGTCTGGCAGCGAGGGCATGCCGAGCGGCTCGGCGGCGAGGTTGGGCCGGTGGTAAAACGGTAACTCGCCGCTCTCCGAGTACAAGTTGTGTTTCGAGTCTGAATTGTCCACTACACCGAATGGTATCTCGACGGAGCTGGAGGAGGAGGCCTGGTCGAGCTCGCAGACAGGCGCGGGCTGACGATCCCGACGCGGGTCAGGCTCGCGCGTCGGCGACGGGTGCACTGTACTCGCGTATACCTTCGGCCGAGCACCGGTGTTCTCGTACGTCGAATTCCCCGGTAGCGACAGGTCGCGCTTCAGGAAGTGCCGGAACGAGAACGGGTTGTCTTCCTTCCGCGTTCCACCGCCGCTCCCTGTAACCAACGCTCACAGTCGTCCAGGAATGCCTTTTAATTTAGGACAAAAAACAACTGAGTAAAACACTCACTGGAAGTGGAGCTTCTCGGCTCCGTGGGTGAAGACCTGCCGTTGTTTGTGATATTATACTTTTCCTCTTCGATTCCTAGATCTGGTTTCGATGTATTTTGTTCAGTTTCCTGAGATGTAGCTCCGTTATTTGAATTTTGTAGTGATTTTTTGTCAGAAGCACCATCTTCGTCCTCCGCCATGATATCGAAAAATGACAATTTCAAGCAGTATTGCCAGAACATAAGAATCAAAAGATCTGTTCTGTTTTTTTTTTTCAAAGTTACAAGTTTTTGTTTGACGACCCTGTTTTCACAATGGTCACCATGTCGGACTGCCAAACACAGGGTTCGATGCCCACCTCAGACAAGTATTTATGCTTAGATATTTGTCTGTGGTCTGGTTATTTCTATCTATGGATTATAAGTATATATTTACAAAAGAAAAGTATATAAGTAGTAAGTATATCCGTTGTCTAGCACCCATAACACAAGTCTAGTTACTTAGCTTGGGGCTAGACGGCGACATGTGGATTGTCCTGAACACAAGCTAGCATTCCTTTGACTAAACTGACAAAACGGAACTAAAAATAATTGAGAATTTTTCCTTTAAATTCATCCTAATAAAATATCATATTATTATAATGGATCACACAATGATTTATTGAAAACTGCGTTATTAGTTTTTTTGACAAAAAAATATAAAATACGCCTCCTGGTAGTCCTGATCCCATGGGAATTTTGGGATAAAAACTAACCTGCGTTACTCCCAAGATTTTATTCTATACCCCGTAGCAAACATCAAAATCAGTCTGGTAGTTTCAGACTAAAAAAGAAGAAAACTCCAAAAATTAAATAAACGGCTTTGTTTGTATTATTAATTTGTTTTATTGTAGTGCGAAGAGTTCCAAAAACTGAAACAAATCACTTTACTGTTAGCAACACTGATTTAATAATTCGTTCAAAAATATCGGGAGTTTCAACAAAATTCGTTCAAAAATTATGTTTTTTTTTCTTTATTGAGGCAAAGCAATATCTTTTTTATACTGCCTCAATAATTCAAATTGATCAATGATGGATCAATGCTGCAGAGGATCAATCAATTGATATCCTCAAAGGCCATCAGGCAGCAGTGGTTCTGGTCAATCTGGAGGGGTTAAAAGACTTCAAAACAGTTATTTTACATTAATTTAGAGATTTTTTTCCTGATTTGCTTGTGATTCATGCTTGGGTTTCGTAGCTAAATAAATAAATAGAGAATAAAACACACTGAGGTAAATAGACGATTTGTTTATTACACATATTTATAAGGCTCCTTTCACTTAAACAATATCATCAGACAAAAAACACCCAACAACAAATAAAATAATATTATTTTTGTTAAAACAAAATATAAATTCTTTACAAATAACAATAGGTAAATGCATCAATATTTAAATGTGTTCCTTTTCATACCTACTAATAGTTTTTTTTACAAATCTGAGCGATATTTTAGTTTATACCCATTTTATACCTATATAGGTATTAGGTACTGCATACAAAAAATTTAATTATAGGTACTATTTCAACCAAGAATATGAATCTTCAAGCAAAAAATAAATTGGCGATTTATATAAGTAGGTACTACAGCATAATTTATTTCATTATCAGAAAGGTGAGCTGGACAGACAAGACTTAGGACTACGTAAAAATACTTTTTTATCGTGTAGTGCGAAAGGGTGAAATGCGAGTTTCTTCGTATCGAGAAAGTTGTATGAAAAGTTGAAAAGCGCCCCTAGCGGACGTAATGCGAAGCTTTAACCTTTTAAAACTCGCACTTTACCCACTGAACTCACCCATTGTTAGAGTTTCTAGGTCGCCTTGGGCCTCTAATTTGATTTTTTATTAAAAAGATGATACTTAGGTAATTTTGGCACAAATTAATTGAAAATATACAATGTTTATGAAGCTAAATTAATTCTAATAAAAAGTCTTCCGATGGTTTTCGGTTAAAAAGGCCCTGGATCTCGCCATTTGGCTAATGACCTATAATTAAAATGACCTTTAATTAAAATTGATGTTTTTATCTAAAAATTGTAATCATGACAATTTCTTGTTGGAAACTAAACCGAAATTTAGTGAAAATAATACGCGACGGATTGAGAATCTCCTCCTTTTTATAATTAATTAATTATTATAACAAAATATTTTTATTTGACTAAAATTAGAATAAGCTTCGACAAAAAAAAATGCAGGCGACTTGAAATTATAATATCACTACATAGTATAAAACAAAGTCGCTTTCTCTGTCCCTAAATCCCTTTGTACGCTTAAATCTTTAAAACTACGCAACGGATTTTGATGCGGTTTTTTTAAATAGATAGAGTGATTCAAAAGGAAGGTTTATATGTATAATACATGCATAATATAGCCGTGCGAAGCCGAGGCGGGTCGCTAGTTCAATTATAATTTCAAGTTCAATGATTAGAAATACTAAACACTTTTTTTGTATGGTACAATTAACAATATTATGCAAGCATTTGGCGAATAGCTTTATCTAGGGCCATATAGAACTTTATACATTTCATTCATAAAGAAACCACAGTCAAAACAATTCCAGAGATAAATATTAAACAAATATACATATTATTAAACATACAAATAACTGTAGAAAAAAAAACATGGCACTAATCGATGTTATTGCATTATACATAAATACAAGGAATTAGAAGTCTAATTTCCTAAACTTTTACTATTAAATAAATATTTTATACTAAAACTTGTTAACATCATGAATTCATAATAAATATAGGATTTTTTACTCTCACATCAACATTTTATTAAAATAAATACAAATAGAAGGGAAATCAGTCTTTAGGATTAAAGGAAGAACGTTTAATACTTTAAGTGTTAAAATAACAAATGAAATAATTATTAAAAAAACTGGTTGCCTGTAAAGTCGGTATACGGGCGAAAGTTTTACGTGACAACAACTGTGCTCGAGTGGAAGGGACGCGTGCCTTTCACTTTTTATGTCTGTCTCTCTCGCTCTTAGGCGGGCTAACCATGCCCGAGTGGAAGGGACGCGTGCCTCTCACTCGCTCTCATTGTGAGCGCATAACGTCAGCGGAGCGTAACGCAGTTTCTTGAATTGTCACCCGGCAAACCAATTTATAAGACGTTGTCACGTCAATAAAAAATAAACATGCACCATTAAAATATCTGTTACTAAAGTTATTTAAAATTAGATATTTAATATACCACGTATTTTCGTTTCATCTGCATTGCATAGGCTCCGAAAGTGTGTAGAAAAAAATCGTGAACAGATTACTGTGATTTTCACTTGTCGAGTATAGAATCGAGTTACGAGTGAGATCAGTGACAAGAGTAGGGGACCGAAAGGTAGTCGGAAACGGCCGCCTCTATCAAGATCTCCGGTCTCGTGAAAATGATGCTTGTTACAGCATCGACATACCGAATTCCATTCCAATACAAAAATATGGTTAATATTCCATTCTTAATAACTTTAGTTGTAAGAATAACCATGTTAGTTTAAAATCCTAATTAATATCTAGTAATGTAAAACTAACTATTGCTTCTTGTTTGTGAATGAGCTATAACTTATAAAATATCGAATGAGCTGCACCAATTATCAATTGGTTCACGAAATGCACCAATGAGCACCAAGACTCTGCGCACTGATTGTTTCGTTAACTCGTGATAAATTATTCCAGCCAATCCGATATCTTTATTAGCCTTTGCAGTTTATGGAAATAAATGTTAGCACCCAGATTTAAGTAAAATAATAATAAATTAACAATAAATGGTTTAAAATCATGTAGAAAATCCATTTTCACATATAGAATTTCTACAAGTAGGTACTTACAGACCGTAAGTATTAAAAATACATAATCTGACTTACTACCAGGAATATAAAATAAATAGGTTTAAAAACACGCTAAACTCAAATGCGTCTCAAAAGTACGCGCACATAAACGTTTTATTTTTTTTTTAAATTTTAGAGCAGGAAAATAATGGATGGAGACGAAAAGTTATTTCATTTTTTTTTTAATTTTTTTAATCTTTCTATTATTTAAAGTATTGCGCTGCTTGCGCATAGAGCTGATGTGAAGTAGGTACTTATTAAAAAAATATATGTATTTTTTTTTAAATTAGAAACTTAGCTAACCACAGACATAGAAAATACAGGTCAAACGCATTTAAGTTTCGCATGATCTGTACATAATATAACACACCTCATTATCAAACAGTTAAAATGTAAACAGAAAAAAGGTTTATTGTTTTTTCTTATTTTTGTCTAAAATAGCCTCGTGAAACTACTGTCCTGGTCCGTTGGGTATATCGGGATAAAAAATAGGTTGTATTTCAAAAGATGCAATGTATCCTATCAGCAAGTTTCATCAAAATAGGTCCAGTAGTTTCAGAGCCTATTCCTTACAAAAAATAGTAAGTATGTGTATAAGTAAGTGGCATGGATTCAAAAAATAATGAGTACAGTCACAAACAAATTACATTTAAATAAATATATTGTTTGTAATTAATAAAAAAACAAATTGTGGAAAGTAGGAATCCTATTTATATACTTATATAGTTACTTTTCCTAATTTTACAAAAAAACAATGTGTACAGTCACAAATAAAATACATTTAAATAAATAGGTATAAGTACTTTTTATTTTGAATAAAATCAAATTGTAGAAATAGGAATTCCTATAGTTACTTTTCCCTATTTATTCGGAGTCGGGCGCATAGTTAACAGTTTTTATAAATAGAAAATTATAGGAAGTTGGCAATATATAAAAAAAATATAATTGGTTTGTGTGTTGCAAATTGCTATGGTTTCAGTTTGGTCACTCACGCTATTAGATTCACGCAAAAGATAGTCAAATTAAACGTTGTTAGGACTCAACTACAGTAGTATAAATAATTTAAAAATTATATTGCGACACTTTATAAACGCTAGTCCCCTTATTCATAAAAGTTTAATATGCTTTTTGTATTTAAAAAAATCTTTTGTCACTTTCGTACTTTACAAAATACAGATGTGTGAAAGGGACAAAAGAGGGCTTATTAAAAGTTATGAATAAGGAGGTAAAAGTTTTATTTGTGACTTTTTTGGCAACAATTTTAATTACCTATAATTTATATAATTTATTTAACACTACTATACATTTTTCGAAAACCATTCGCTTACTTAAAAACGCTGAATATACGATTAGTTGAAAAATAAATAATCTGTTTATTTATTTAATTATTTACAATCACGCTTTTATAGTTTAGAATATACGGGAGTTATAAATATAAAGTCATTGACAATTTGTCATGCTTATTCACTTCTAAATATTAGTTATGTATGTTGAGCCACTTTAGAAGCCAGAAAGTGATTATTTATCATCTACATTTGGTTCTGCAAATAATCACTTGTTGTATTGAAGGTACCTAACCTACACGTTTTAATATATGACGGCGGCAGCACCAATATGAGTTTGCGGTAGACAGTTACGACAGGCAACCAACAGATGGCGTTACTAGTACGTTTTTCAAGCGTTAACGCCAAAAGGAGGGGCAAGGGCGTGGCGAGTCTCCCCACTTCGGAATTGCTATAAAACGAGCTGCAACGTTGGACCGGCACGCATTTCTCATGATTGCGTCCTGGCGAACGGACCTTTACGGATCGTTGCCTGTTGTGACTGACTGTCGCTGCTCTCGTCACTTCCTTTATTCAAGTGTTATTCTGATTAATTATTAATTGATTTCTAAATTATTTATTTGTTAATAATAAAAGGTGAAATGTGGTTCGCTTCACCGTCCACGTCTGTGGTTCATGTGGGAACCGTTTTATCTGGCTACCCGTTATTTGTTACCCGTTACCCGCTTCCTTCATTTAGTAGGTTTGGCTTCTGATTCTAAAATTGTCTTATTAATAATATTTGATCAAACTCGGCTTTTACTTCTGATGTCTGACTATTCGCCGACATCAGAAGTGGGATCTGATCATCAGCCCACTTCTGGAGATTCAGCTGCAGTGATCATGTAAATTAAAATTTCAATGTTAAGGGTTTGTGTTCTCTAAATTGGTCGAAAGATTGATGGCCTGACTTGGTACGCCAAGTTCCATGTTCTTCGGTTCTTTTGACCCTGATAACCCGGATTCGGCCATGGAAGGCTGGTGTCGCCTGTCTGGAACAGTTGTAGCGAGGCAGCAGCTGAAAGAAATTGACTTGGTCGTGACCTTGACCCACAGTCTTAAGGGACGTGCAGTTACTTTACTTGCAGGTTCACTCGGAGCAGTTTGGATGGCCTACAAATGGGAGAACTTTTGAATACGCGGTTTTCTCGACCGATGCTGATGCAGGATCATTTTCAATCAGATTCTCCAGTTCCAGGTTGATACTAGAGAGGCACTGGTTCAAGGTGCCTGCTGAATCTGCAGTGCGTCTGGTCACGTGGTCTCCGCCAGCCCGGCGGGAATTGTTGTCGTGAATCAGCAGCGTTGGTTAAGAGAGGGGTCAACGTGTGCTGCAGGGCTGTCAATATCTGTGTGATGGTGGACCTTTTCTTTTGCTTTTGACTCAGGTTCTGAATGTAGCCTAATTGGAAAAAGTATTTCCAATCTGTTTAGTAGTGAAGGATCGTTTGACCTGGTGAATATGACAGGAACAGTTAATGGCGCGGAGCAGATAACTTGTGATACCAGGGTCTAGAAGATTTCGCTTTTAATGACTTTTTACGTCCTTCCGGATGATTGCCTTGAATACAGTGTCTTACTGGGTCGAAATAACGTTTCGTAGGAATCAATAAGGATCGGTTACTTCCTTTTTTAGCCGACGTGCTTTCGATTTCGTAGTCAGATACCGTGGAGGAGAGACTCGAGCGTTTGGACAAATTGTCGAGAATTTTATCTGCCATGGATTTTCTTTCAATATTAGGAAGTGTAGTTTTATGGTCTGCAGGAGATACGTAAACCTAAACGTGTTGAAGTGAAATAGAGGATTTTAGTAGAGATAGCATTCAGCTTCACCTAATAGATGCAGGTGCTGGCAGAACTGATGAACAAGTGGAAAGGATCATGCGAACTTGCTAGTTCTTTATACAACAGCTCTAGTCTACTACTACTCCTTAAATTTGGCTAGAGATTCTGTTTTCAGTAAGTTTTAGTGATTGTTCCGTGTGGTGTGTGAATTTGTGTTCAGGAGTGTGTACAGCAATACTTACGTTGATTTTGGTAAATTGTGTTGTGGTGAATAGCCGCGACCGGCCTGACAGTGGATATCGCGAACAATCGAAACTAATTAAATTACAAGCTTGAGATAAAGGCAGCGATGGTTCGCAAGAGGACGTTGGAGGAAGAATCTAAGGCTTCATCCGTTTCAATGTGTTAAGTTATCGTGCAGTATTATTGCCGGAAGATGTCAGTTGTAATAAGTCGTCATCGAAGCATCAGCGAACAACGTCGTAGCTAAGCCGCAGTGCGTTGCGATCAACGAATCGCGTAGCGTGCATCGTTAATCGCCGTCGAAGCGAACGTATGGGTTAGTGTCCCGGTAAGCGTACAGCGTCGCGGTCGTGAAACCGGTCGTTGACTTGTGATTGTAGTCAGCAGTTGCGGTCTCCGTCTAGATTGATAGAAATTGTCTACCACGAGATTCAGAACGCGTAGGGAAACGCCCCATCGACGCTGGAATATTCCCCGGTCACCGACTGTATTGTTGACGATATTCGTTCGATTAAATTATGCGGGTAGGTCGAACCAACACTTTTATATTTTGAATTTCAATCCCGATCTACACAATATTAACGATTGGTGTGCGGAGGTAGATCGTGCAAAGGTGTTCAATAGTTGGAGCAATTAAGAGTGTTTTTCGCGTATCGGTGATCGCTAAAAGGGTGGTTTAATGAGTAGGTATCGAGTGATCGTACCTGGAGTAAGATATCGTGTGCGTTTTCGCTGTTGTTATTAGTGCGAATTCCGATAGATGCCCTACGTATGCAGATTGCGCGCGTCGTTCATTTCTTTGTCTACGTAGAGTGTAGGGACTTTTGCCAATCAGTTTGGTCAAATGTATCTCGATCTATGTTAAACCGGTTAGTGCTTTGAGGAATATTGCATCGGGTGAACAAGTTGCGGATGTATCGCGAAAGCGTGGTGGTAGTGACGTCAAATGTTTTTCGTATGTCAAGTGTTTTTCGTGTGATAGTGGCGTCAAGAGTTTTTCGTGTGGTAAGTTGGGACATGGGCAGACTTCGTGGACTAAGGGACCTTGAATCGATCAGGGATCGAGTAGTTCATAGATACGTGGAGTGCCACGACTTCCAAGCTTGTTTTTGTGCCGACGAGGTCTGAACCTTGTTCGTTCTGTGACAGGCTGGGCCATAAAGACGAAACTTCTTTTGCCGAGGAAAGATATGAAGCGGTGAACAAAAAAAAACTGTTAATTTTTATTACGTTTTAGTAACTTCCACCAATAGTGAGTAGCCATTGTTCAGGATATAACTACTTTGATCGATAGCGGTTCAACTATATCCCTCATCTCGTTATCTTTAGCACATTGTAGCTGTACGTACAAACCAGATATAAAAATGTTGAAGGTATCAGGGCCTTATACTACTTAACTCAACTTGAAAAAGTGTTCATTCTTAGTGACTGAGATTGAATAGGGGACTAGTGAAAATCAGGTTAGGCCGAGTCGTGAAAAATTGAGTTTTGTCAAGCAGGTTCGATTCTTGCTGTCGTCAGAGCCCTTCAGTATTTTAGCCATTACCTTGAGGGGGTACACTTAGCGTATACAGTACGTATAGCGGCGGATATCACGTGTACTCTGTACGCGTGGTGGCTATTTTCCCGGTTTACATGTTCTCTAAATGCGTAACAGCCAGTGATATTACTAATGCTTTTCAATTCTGTTCTCAGTTTTGCTATGGTGCACGCGTGCTGCGGGTGTTTACCGCTACGGACGGTCGTTGTGGGGCCCACGGATGCCTCGTCATGGCTACAAACTAGAGCTGCGGGGTCTACGGGTGTTTGGAATAAAAGGACATTTTGGAAATGTCACCGTTTTGGATAGTCATTGGTATGAATGGAACAAACAAGTAGCGCTATGGAATCTGTAAATACGAGCACGAAAATCTGCGAAAAGTATCTGGTGAGACTTATCTTAAGATTTCCCAAAAAAAAATTGTAGCGATGAAGGTGACGAGGACGATGGGACCGTGACGACGGATGCAAACCTCAGTAACATACTGGTCGTAATAATGTTAGTGCAGACAGGGTCGGTGATACTGAAGCTGAACTTTCCTTTAATGTCGTAACCGGTGTTGTTGTACACCAAGCTGACCAAATTAATAAAAAAAAACAGTTAAAAAAAAAAGTGTAAAAAAAAGTGTAAAAAAAAATTAAGAGTAAAAAAGGAGAATAAGTAAAAAAAAAGTAAAGAAAAAAGAATAAGTAAAAAAAAAAAAAAAAAAAAGTATAAAAAAAGAGTAAAAGAAAAAAAAAAGAGAAAAAAAAAAAAAGTAAAATGAGAGAGTCATTGAAGGGAAAATCCGGTCCAATGACTCAGCTAAAGGGATTATTATCCGGTCTAGCATGTTTGGCTACAGGGACTAATGTCCGGTCTAGTCAGCTAAAGGGATGTCAATCCGGTCTAGCAGTCAGCTAAAGGGATGTCAATCCGGTCTAGCACAGTCAGCTAAAGGGATGTCAATCCGGTCTAGCACAGTCAGCTAAAGGGATGTCATTCCGGTCTAGCACAATCCGGTCCAGTGTTCAGACTGAAGGGATGAAGTAGTAGTCAGCTGAAGGGTTTTTACTACCGGACCAGCAAATTATTTAATGAAAAAAAAAGAAGCAGTGGTTGTGCTGTAGGGATCTTTCCCTTAAAGTGGGAGACGATCTAGACCAGCAGTAGTTAGGCTGTAGGGGTCATTGTTCAGCGATGATCTAGACCAGCAGTAGTTAGGATGAAGGGATCACCGTTTAGTAATGAGCTAGACTATCAATAGTCTAACTGAAGGGATACTTCCTATTAGAAAGGATGTGATTGAGACCAGAACTCAGTAATAATGATAATCATTTTGTGTTGTCATAAGCTATAGAGATCTAGCTTTTATGAACTACGATCTAGTCTAGATCAAGTAATTCAATTGTGTTTGCTTATTTCAGATAAGAGAAATTAGACGCTCGAGGACGAGCGACTTGTCAGAATGGCCGTGACGGCGGCAGCACCAATATGAGTTTGCGGTAGACAGTTACGACAGGCAACCAACAGATGGCGTTACTAGTACGTTTTTCAAGCGTTAACGCCAAAAGGAGGGGCAAGGGCGTGGCGAGTCTCCCCACTTCGGAATTGCTATAAAACGAGCTGCAACGTTGGACCGGCACGCATTTCTCATGATTGCGTCCTGGCGAACGGACCTTTACGGATCGTTGCCTGTTGTGACTGACTGTCGCTGCTCTCGTCACTTCCTTTATTCAAGTGTTATTCTGATTAATTATTAATTGATTTCTAAATTATTTATTTGTTAATAATAAAAGGTGAAATGTGGTTCGCTTCACCGTCCACGTCTGTGGTTCATGTGGGAACCGTTTTATCTGGCTACCCGTTATTTGTTACCCGTTACCCGCTTCCTTCATTTAGTAGGTTTGGCTTCTGATTCTAAAATTGTCTTATTAATAATATTTGATCAAACTCGGCTTTTACTTCTGATGTCTGACTATTCGCCGACATATACATTAGATTGTTTTCAATTATAGTTTGGAGGCACTTTTGTTATTGATGTTACTCTTAATTATTGTTTTTTTTTTAAACCTATTTAAGATGTATTTCTTGGCTTGTCAGTGTAGGGCAAATAACCAATTAATAAGTAAGATTATTTTTAAAACAATCTGGTGTTGACGAAAGAACCCTTATTAAGATGTCCTTACAGCATAAGAGATGCGAATCCCGCCTGGTTCAGTTCCATCTATCCTCATGCCAAGTTTCACCGCAATCGGTTCAGTAGTTTTAAAGTAAGTAACACACTATTTTTCAAATTTTTAATATTGATAGGATTAGTATAAGTAATTATAAACCCCCCCAAAAAATAGCAACTACCAAATAAGGCTTAGATGAAAAAATATTTTCTGAAGGACAAATATTTACTGAAAGAAACCTTGACAGTATTTCAAACTGACTGTGCGTTGTACATTTTACGAGCCGAGACGGATTGGCACGTTTCCAAATATCGTAAACTCTTAAAAATGTTTTGTTTTCGCGCATAATACAGACTGTCGGCGATCTGTCGTCCGATATATTCGCGGTATCGTGAAAAATATGTCTTAAATATATCGTCTTGTGTTTTTATCTTCGCTCAAGATTTATTCAGTTGGAATCATTTGCATCACATTGAATTGTCTTAAACTAGTGTTAATTTAAGATCTGAAAAACTTATCGATTCGTATAAAAAATAACTAATTCTCTGCCCAATTTGTACTAGATGCAAATATTTACTTGACACTGGCTCTATACACAAGTGGTACGAGGCTACAGGTGCATTTAAAAAATGTTCACTTGTCTATTAGCCATTCCATAGTCATATCAAACTATCGGGTGATAATATGTTTCTAGCCTGTGAGAAGCTCCCAAAAATGTTTTTGTTTTCACCGACAAAGAGACAGTCCCGAGAATAATCATAATTACCTTCTTTAAAACTTTTTTTAATAAAAAAATAATGTCTTTTTTATTAAATTATAGAATTTATTGTTCTATTGTGCTTTTAGTTAGACAAGATAATTAGGATGACTGAAAAACGATGTTTTTTTTATTAATGTTGGAGGCAATGAACTGAATAAACGATTTAGAATAAGAGACAAAGTGTGTATGAGTCCAATTATTTCATAATAACCAGAAGGTTAATACGATTTTAATTTCTCGACGAAATTTCATACAAGATTTCATTTCCAATATTACCCCCTAATATAGAACATTCGGACATCAGCAATTTGTACGTTTTGACACTGAGACTATGTTACCTTTTGACATATTGATTTTGAAACATTAGTACCAGGTCTCACTTTAAGGGCATAAGATAGGGGATGAACTACTTTCAAAAATCGTTTTTAAGTGCTCGATCAGGGGCTACAATACCCCTTTGCAAAATTAATAACTCTAGACCCAGCTGTGTAAGTCAGTCAGTGAGATCAAGAATTTTATAAGGCGAGCTAAGAAAAAAAATATTTAGATAATTCTAGCAACACAAGAAAACACGAAAGCAGAGAAGACGCAAGAAGTTGATGTCAAAAACAACATTCAAAAGGAGCAGCTGAAGACAAAGTAGTGTTATGATTTATGATGGAATTTTATTGGCACCGTTATCGATAGATCGTTTATTGGAAACGAATAAATAAATAAAAGTGAACAGACGATGATATCATCCAGCAAAGTTGGATCGGTGCAGACAATTTTATAGTCAAGTCTGAAAGCACTGTCTGAAGTCCATTGGTATTCGTCAAGACACAATTTAAATACCAAAGTAAATATAATTTAATACTCGAGGAAGACACTAAATTCCTGAGAAGTTTATTTGTATCAATGCGCTAAGAGATTATATTTGTTTTTAGACTTTCGTCGGTTTCCCATCTTGTTTATTCCTGTCTTTAACAAACATTTTAACAACAAATTTTTTAGCGAGAATTGTTGTTGTTTTTAGATTACCTACATATTCTTGTTGTTTGTTTGAAAACAATCATTTTTGTTATGTTATAATATAAATAGTTCATTTATCACTATTTTAAAATAAATAGCCTAAAAACCTCGTTTTGTAATCCTCATTAGTTAAAGATTTATTCAGTTGGAGTCAGTACCAAGGCTGGCGCTTTATTTTGCATGCCTCCTGCCATTTTAATTTGAGATCTAACGATTTTTTTCTAAACTATATTTATAAGTGGCTCAAACACTCATCCACGCGAACTAGCGATCTAAAAATACATCGTTATTAAGGTTACCATATATTTTCCAATATTATCGAATGGGTAAAGTTATTTGATTAAATTTGTTAAGTAATTAGTTTTCGTATCACAAAGGGGTAGAAGTTTGGAAGTCAATTTCTTGATGTTGTTATAGATAGGGCTGTAGGTGTAGCGGATTTAATATTATTTTTGCTAAGGCTTTTTTACCAGCATAATAGATGCTTTTGATGAATAAAAAAAGGATAAAAGATACAAAAGAAATAAACATATAAAAAAATGTAAGAAGATAGCCTTACTCCCAAGTTTTAGGACACATTAATTTACTTACGATGTTCAGCGTATGTAAAAACATACGATGATGTAAAGTAATAAAGATTAACTCCAATTGAACACCCCAACAACAAAACACCCAAGGAACTGACCGAGGAAGCGCTGGAAGGACTGTGTGGAAGAAGACCAGCAGAATTGAAGCAGAATTAATTTATGAAATAGAATGGAATGGAGAAGCTTACATTTCGGAAGGAGATAACAAGTGATCAAACGAGATAGTGGAAGATTCTAAAGGAAACCAAGACCCTCACGAGAGTATGAAAATGCCACAGAGTCAATAAAAAAGAAATATCGACAACACAATACAGTGGGAGTAGATAAAGTTGTAGTTTGTATTAGACAGTTTTTTTAGATAATTCATTTTTAAAAGCTTTCATTAAAGACGGAGCTGACAGACGGTAAACAAGCATTAAGCTAATTATTATTTCATTAGTAATACGAGCTGTGCGGCATATGGAACTTGTCAGAATTTTAATCTAAAAATTTAATAAGATTGTTTATGTTGCGTTGAAAAATTTATGCCGGTAGTTTTAGCTTGTATTATGAATAATGGTCTCTGCAAATATTGGTTTAAGAAAATAATTCTTTGATTAAAGAATGGCGTTCCGCAAGAATTGTCTGATAATAATTTACTGACACATTAAATATTAAAATTTTGTATTCGATTGCTAAAAATGACAAAACAATCGAACAATGAAAAATATATAAACAATATGAAACCACGAAATCACAGAAACCAGATTAACTTTATGGTGATTTCGTTAGAATTGTTCCAATTATTCTCTAACACCGCATGCCTCGTTTAAATCGGTATAAAATACTAAGATTTTTAGCAATATAAATCAGGATTTCCCATCATTAATTAATTAATTGTTGTATCTTTGAAATGAACAAATGTCTCTAATTTAAGATATTCAAAATATGTAAGTGACTCCATAACTTGTAAACGTCGCTTAGCGTGTGAATTATTATAGTTAATCACCTTTGTTAAGTTACATGATAAACTAGCAGTTTACTAAGTAGCGATAGATAAGTAGAAGAGTAGGTATGCATAATTTTTTTTATCAAGATTTTTCAAAGTAGTAGGAAAACAGTTAAGTTGTGTAAAAGTAGACCACTTAATAACTGTGTGAAGGTTACTCGAGTCTAGATAAAATTCTGCCAAGAAATTTTGCCCTATATAACTATATCTAGTGGTGCTTTATTGTGTTGCTTGAGCATATAAAACCTTACTATTTGGTTTGCGTTGGTATCTTAAAGTATTTAAGTGACTTATTATTACATTTTGTACAAAACTTTTCGCCTATTGCTTATGAACTGGAGAGGCTAATAATTTTTCAAAACTATTATAATGTAACAAAATTTAGAAAAAAAAATGCGATAATTGAGCACCATTTGTTTAAAATTAGATAAAACCAATTTCTAAAGTTCATAATCAAATAATTAAATGCCTCATAATCTCACTATGTAGTCTTCCTTACAATTGAATAAAAATAATCATAAGAGCCCTTTGACAATGTTCATTTCAGCATTAGACCATCGTATTGTCACTGTTTTGGATTTAAATAAACTGCCAACATCATAAGTCTTACCAAATACCATATTCTTCTTCTTAAACTAAGGAATAAGTCCTCTTGGAGGTAATTATATCACTTAACCCACACTTGGGGGTGGCTCAGGGTTCAATTTTGGGTCTCGTAACCTTTGTAATATACATCTAAGATTTCAGATGTATTTTTCTTGACCCTAATACAATAACTTCTTTAAAAGTGCTTTAGGGGTAAATTTTGGGTCTCTTAACCTTTATGGTACATCTTAGACGTACGTTTCTTGATTGTCATTTTGTATGCGAGTCAAGCGTGACTCCACGAGCCCTCGTGGCTCGAGGGGTAAACCCTAGCTGTTTTCGGAGACGCTGTCCAGGTCGGTGGACGCGCGGGCCGTGGGCTAGCTGATGGTAGAACTGCTTGAAGTCGATATCGTTTCTCTTCCCAATTCTGCCGCCATTATTGCAATGGTTAATTCTTTTCGCGCCTTCTGCACAACCCATACCATTAGAGTTATGCCGACTAAAATCTGAAAAAAAAAGTTGGAATTCATTATCACTTACAAAAAGTTATCTGTACATATAAAATGCTTTGTCCTGAATGAATGACTGACTGACGGATTAACTAAACAGCTGATCGTAGTATAAGTATAAAAGTGTATACAGATAAGCAGTGTAGATGCTTTTGTATTCAACGAATTTTAATTATGTATTAATTAATTATGTATGTATTGAAAATAATTTTGAGTACCAGTTTAAATACGATTTTGTAGGTTTTTAGCTAGTCTCTGACGTAAGAAAAGGCCTTCTTGTAATGTAATCTCTTCACATAAAAACGTAACATTAACATTGTAGGTACGTTAGGTAATATTTAAATTCATTGACGTCAACCATTGCGTGTTTAGATACGAGACGAATAGTAAAATAAAAATAAAAAAGTAGGAAATAATAACAAATAGAGGTATGTCATATAAATTTTAAAATTGCACACGTGAATTTAATGAATTTGGTGCTAAGAAAAATTCAACACACGTAAATAATAATTGAAACAAATCCAAAACAAGTTAAATAATCAAACTATTAATAAAAAATGTTAGTTATCATGCATCGGTAAATTGCGCATTTATCCTGCACCAAATATACTGGAAAATACCTATTTATCTTTACACCCAAAAACATTATCAGATAACAACATAATCAGCAAACATTAACGCGGGCTTCCACCAAAATTCCAATATCAAAGATAAATTTGATAAAATTGTTAACTCTTATCAACCTTTGCTATCGTTTATAAATAAGATGATTTCGATAATTTACAAGATAATTTTCGAATCAATGCTGATAACTAATCCTACGTAAAGACGATGAAAAATGAACTTTAATTCAAATAAATAAGTGGTCTTGCAATCTCAATTATTCTTGTCTTCTACATGAAAATCAATCATGGTTAATCTCTTAAACGATTACAAGCCTTTATGATTGTAAGATGATTACAAATAATCGTTTGAAAACCTAATCTTTTGATGTGAAATAACGTCTTGTTTTGTTGCAAATATCAAAGCAAACAGTATAATCGTGTCGTTAAATAATTTTACGATGCAAAAAGTTGGAGTAAAGAGAAAAATCATGATGCAAACCACGTAGCATGTGTAAACAAAGAGAATATTTCATTTTCTAAAATAGATAAAGAAATTGAAACTAACTATTGAAAACCGAACGCACAAATCATAATTGAATATTAAGTTCTATTTAATCTACCGTGAAATTAAACTCTCAATTGGTTATAAAATCCATCTATTTCTATTTTATTTAAGAGAAAATATTGTTGTTTAAATGTTTGTTTATATAATGGACTAGCGACCCGCTCCGGCTTCGCACGGCTATATTATGCATGTATTATACATATAAACCTTCCTCTTGAATCACTCTATCTATTAAAAAAACCGCATCAAAATTCATTGCGTAGTTTTACTTAGACTTTGTTTTATATTATGTAGTGATACGCTCTTTACTCTCGAGTTTTACTCTAGACAGATTTTGATAAAACTTTGTATACAGGGTTATTGGAAATTAATTGACACGGCGTTAAGGGCTTCTTCTGTGCATCTTAACAAACAACTTTTGTTCTACGACTTTTGGAAATTCGAACATTTTTTTGAAAATTTTGAGGTTAGGTTTACCTGAAAATCAGCTGTTCCTTACACGGAGAGGTCAGTAACCTTAAATTTTACTTATTTTTTAAGTTTCATCTACTGTTCTTGGTGTGAATGACCTTTGTTTTAAAAAATCAGCTATTTTTCGAATTTACATAACCTCAAAATTTTCATTTTTTTTTTCGAATTTCCAAAAGTCGTAGAACAAAAGTTGATCGTTAAGGTGCACAGAAGAAGCCCTTAACGCCGTGTCAATTAATTTCCAATAACCCTGTATAGACCAATTGTATGTAGGCTAATTTTTTTTCCAAAATTTCTACGGGATCTTTACTTACGCGGGAGAAACCGCCGAGCCGCATGGACCTATCTACTTCGACCAATCTCGTATATTCATTATCCGAATTCATCAAATTTGGGTAATCGATGCACCAGTCATTCTGAGACTTGAATGTCATGTGCCTGACGTTCAAACGAGACTTTAAGATGGAATGTCATGTGCCTGATGTTCAAACGAGACTTGCAAGTTGGAATGTTATGTGCCTGATGTTCAAAAGAGACTTGAAGTTGGAATTTCTGATGACCCTGATGTTCGAATGACACTTGAAATTGGAATATCTAATGTGCCTGATATTAAAACAGGAACGGATCAGTACAAAAACTGCTTAGCAGTTAGCAGGTGCAGATATTGGTAGTGAGTAACTCGTACTGTATTTAAACCTTATCTTAAGGACTTTGCCTAACCCACTTGTAACACAAAGATAGGTCTACAATATCTTATGTAATTCTATTCAATTATGTTACCTACAAGCCTTTACGTACGTACAATAAGATAAGATTATAGCCAAAGATAATTAAATTTCATTGAAATAGAGAACCATAAAAGAGTACTTTAGCAAAACTCCGATCCCAACTGGATTTACCAGTGGCCTCGATGGATCACAGTATCTTTACATTAAGAAAGGAAGTGGAAGCCTGCGTCTGTCTTTCCTGACGTGTACAATTTGGAGGTCTTCAAGTCGCGAGTGAATAGGTATCCTTTAGGAAAGCGTGTTACATCTTAGGCCGCATCGTCACCTACCAGCAGGCAGGTGTGATAGTGGTCAAATGCTGACCTATCATAATAATATGTAAAAAAAAGATAAAAAAAACTGAAAGATATCTATGACCAGTAAATCGAAGAAGTTTGAAAGACAACGCTGTATAGGCTCACTCAAAACTCAGGCTCAGAAGAAGGTCGGCGGACATTTTGGTAAAAGTATTTGCGGTCTTTACAGAAGACCAATTCTCGTAAATAACATTGCAATCGAAATGATATTGAAATATAATTTGAACAATGTTATTTACGAGAATTGGCCTTCTGATACAGAAAGTAAAGATTCAGGGCAGGCAGAGGCGGATGTCATTGGATGACCTTAAAGACTGGACGGGTCTCAGCTAGCAGCAACTCAAAACCACCTGAAAGCCAATTCTCGTAAATTAAATTGTTTAATTTACATTGCAATATTGTTCCGATTGCATTTCGATTACATGAAATATTCTTGAGAATACCAAAAGCTGACTTTGTGGGTATTTCGAGCTACTTTGAGTGTATTTTTTTGTAATCGAAATGATATTGCAATGTCATTTTAACAATGTTATTTACTAGAAATTGGCCTTTTGGTACTTTTGAGACTAATAAAACTGTAAAAGATGTTCTGTTTACGCCATTGTATTGCATATTGTAAATATATTTGACTGAGTTTGATTATAACTGGATTCGCTCCGTTCAAAGCAGATTTATCAGAACAAATCCTTGGTGCTGTATTGGTTAACATTCGAAGAGACTCGTTTGTTTTTATCGTCTCCATCCTGTGTTATGATGAGGGGAACTCCTCATATTAATAGTGTACATTATAGTAGTGTATTACCTTTTATAAAACATAGGTACATACATAGGCTGATAAATACATTACCCTTCTTTCCAGTCGGCAGTCGGTCATCGGCAGTCGTTTAAATAAGATGCCCTGTTTTATTAACTCTAAGTCTCGATCTCGTAGGAATATCGGGATAAAAAATAGCCTATGTGTTATTTAGGACTCCAGCTATCTAAATACAAAGTTTCATCACGATCGGTACAATATTTTTTGTGTAAAGGAGTAATAATTTATATTAGAAAAAAGGATGGTTATTTAATGGTTGGGCTGACTTGGGCGGTATATTTCAACTAACTTAAGTTGTACTCCTATGGGAATTTCAGGAATTAAAGTAGCCTGTGGCCGGAGTTTCTTCGATTTTTGTGGGAAACCAAGCATGGAAAGTATACCATTCAAAATGTGTAATTTACCTGTAAAGCGAACACGATATACCCGGTGACGTGAGACTCATGCAGCACTTCGTGCATGGACCTCAGCGTGGAACCGACGTACACGTGGATCAGCTGAGCGGGGAACAGGCCCAGCATGGTGGCCAAGTGGTATCCGCAACCGCGGACGTCGCTTACCTGTCGACAAACGATACTGTTGAGAAAAACTATAATAATATAAAAACGCTGTTTGAATAAAAATTTATTGCTATAACTTTTGAACGGCTTAACTGATTTTGATCAAACATAGCTAACAACACTCCCGCCGACTAATTCAACTTCAAACGAAAAAAACGAAATCAAAATCGGTTCATCCGTTCGGGAGCTACGATGCCACAGACAGACACGACTTATAACTTATATCAAACTTATAACACCCAGTCAACTTAACATCGGGATTAAAAAAAATTAAGGTAACAGAGGAGTCGCCCCCCGTCGGCATGGGGGGGCCAACATGACTCGTCTACTAAAGAAGGAAGGCCTATCAGACACCCTCTTCCCAACAAATTGGCAGAGCCTGCCTGCCTAGCATGAAGACCAAAACACGATACGATAAAGCGATATCACGCGATATAACTACATCAACTCTCAAAATATGATAGATAAAGCCGCCATGTTGAATTTTTATCATAATTTTTATCGCAATTTATAATAAAAATTTAACACGGCGGCTTTATCTATCATATTTTGAGAGTTGATGTAGTTATATCGCGTGATATCGCTTTATCGTATCGTGTTTTGGTCTTCATGCTAGGCAGGCTGAAGTGGAAAGTGCAAAAAAGAAGTACTAGAGAAAAAAAAAGAAATATTGGTATGTGATTTGCGATTGATCGACTTGGAAGTCTTTGGGGGAGGCATATGTTCAGCAGTGAACGTCCTGTGGCTGATATGATGATGATGGAATATTGGTACAAATATCATAGAATACAAAATAAATATTGTTAGACACATCTCTCTTCCTATCTATTAATGAAACCGGGTAGAGTTGGGATTTTTGTTGGGTATTTTAAAATCGGGTAGAGATGGATCGGGTAGAGTCGGGATGAAGCCATACTAACAGTTGGGTTTAGATTGTAAAATAAAATTTTAAACTCGTTTTTATTTTCAAGTTCCACATACTCGACACCCCAGACGACCCAGTTGGCGCAATGGTCACCATGCCGGACTGCCAAACACAGGGTTGCGGGTTCGATTCCCGCCTCAGACAAGTATTTATGCTTAAATATTATTTGTCTGTGGTCTGGTTGTTTCTATGTATTATAAGTATATATTTACAAAAGAAAAGTATATAAGTAGTATATCCGTTGTCTAGCACCCATAACACAAGTCTAGTTACTTAGCTTGGGGCTAGACGGCGATGTGTGGAATGTCCTGCAATATTTATTTATTTATTTATACTTTTTAGGGTTCCGTACCTAAAGAGTAACAACGGGATCGGGCTCGCACACAACATGGTACGAAACCCTTCGTGCGTGGGGTCGAGTCGCACTTAGCCGGTTATAGACCATTTTTTTAAAATAATAATAATCATAAGCCTGTTACTACAGGCTTATAATTATTATTATTCTATCTATTATTATTATATCTAATAATAATCCAGCTACTAATCGTGAAAGTGGTTTAAAAATAACCCACGACCACACACGACACAAATAATGTTCGCGGATTTTTATGTTAATTTCGCGGAAAAAGTTCAAAGTTGAACCAGTAAAGTGAAGTTTTTACAAGTTGTACGTTATACAACTGTTTAGAATTCATTCGATGTAGGCTAGGTCACGCAAATCAGATAACCGTTCAGTCTGAAGTATATTCTGTTAATAAATTAACATAAAACAGTGAAACACTTGAAACAATGTCGGTAACTAGAATACGCACGGAATCACGATAGCGATTTGTACTGAGTTTGTAAGTATTTTAAGCTAATTGTCTGATAAACATGAAAGGAAAATGTTCTTTACATTCATCCATTATGTAGGTTTTATTCTTTACAATTAATTCAGCTACCTATACTAACTCATTTGGCAAGTCTCAGTTTAGGCTTACAAAAACAATGACTAGTTTCAATAGCTGGCAGTTGAATCTTTAAATAAAAACATTAGACTCGTGGTTCGGGTAACAATTTAATATTATCTATACTAATATTATAAAGCTGAAGAGTTTGTTTGTTTGTTTGAACGCGCTAATCTCAGGAACTGCTGGTTCGAATTGAAAAATTCTTTTTGTGTTGGATAGTCCATTTATCGAGGAAGGTTATAGGCTACTTTTTATCCCGATATTCCCACGGAATCGGGAGTTACGCGGGTGAAACCGCGGAGCGCAGCTAGTACTAAATATAAAGCTTCCTCTTGAATCTATCTATTAAAAAAAAAATCTATCTATTAAAAAAAACCGCATCAAAATCCGTTGCGTAGTTTTAAAGATTTAAGCATACAAAGGGATATAGGGACATATGGACATAGGGACAGAGAAAGCGACTTTGTTTTATACTATGTAGTGAAGTGAAGATATCTATGACCAGGAAACATTGACAAAGTTTGTAAAGACGAGGCTGTATAGGCACACTCAGTAGTCTTTGCCAAAAAAGAAAACAAAAAATAGGTATATCATTATTTCGACCAGAGACAATGGTAGCTATACTAGTATAACCCGCCATCTATCGGTGAATTAAGAACTACTAAGTACAAAAAATAAGCCAATCAAGTATCCGTCATTCTATACAGATCAAAACAGTGCCAATGAAAACTTGATCGTTTACAATTGGTAGCGATATTAATTAAAATGCAGACAGCATTGTCACGTTGAATCGCAAAACTGATTCTCTCTAAGACATCATAAGACATTCATCATTTTAATCAAATAATGCAGCCACCTATCGTTCAGATTTATATTTTTTGGAAACACTACGAAGACTGGGGCCAATCCTTCCTCATCATGTTTTGGACCGAATTGCTTGGAAGCATGTTAGGATGGAAGAGGTCTTAGCCTATATTGCATTGGGACTATAGGCTGACAAAATAAGGTCCCCACGATCCTGAAATCTTACTTTATTTGTGTCAGTCATCATGATTATTATCAATTCGTCACTATAATTATTTGGTGTTCTTACAATCATGATGACTAACAAGAAATTACACACATAGTTGCTAACAAAGGTAATATCTGAATTATCATCACTACATATTATAAAACAAAGTCTGTGCCCGTGATAAACTCAAAAACTACTAAACGGATTTCATACAGTTTTCGCCAATGGACGGAGTTATTCTTGAGGAACGTTTAGGGGTATAAGTCATTATTTTGTGTAAATTAGCTGAAATATGACAGACAGAAGATGCAAAAGGCTATGTAAATTTCGATAGTCTATGCTAAATTAAAAATTCTGACTGGCTGATTATTATCAAGGCACAGTCAATGGACCGATTGGGCTAAAATTTGGCACAGACATAGCTATTAGCTACTACGTGGATGCCTATATCAGGATTTTGAAAAAACTCAACTTTTACGTGAACAAAGTCAGGGATGAAAACTAGTCTGTCTTGACGTGTACAATTTAATAGTACATTGTTATCCTAGGTGTGAAAGTCACTCATTGCAAGTCCCGAGACGGAGTTTGGCGCCCGAGCGTAGCGAGGGCGCTAATAGTTCGAGGGACTTAATGAGTCTTTCACCCGAGGTAAACACTGTGCTTTTCATTACGAATAATACATAAAATTCTTCATAACAACGAGAGTGAATGAGACTATGAGACTCCATACCACATGAGTAGGTACTCATGTGTCCATACTCCTTGATCCTCTTACAAGGTTGGGACCAAAGAGGTTATACATTATGTAGTGTTTTTTTAGGTTTCTGTTAATTGTATTCAATACTTAAATACGGCGGTACTTACCGAAGAAGTTTTTATTAATGAGTTAATCCAACATTGGGAAATGACGCGAAGTCCGTAGATTTAACTTACAGTTTTTGTAACACGGTTTGTCTAGAAAATGTTATTTACAAAAAATACACAATCATAAATGAAAAACCAGATTAAACTTAACACAAAAACATAATAAAATAAGAAAAAATAGTTACTTAGTACTAAACTCTGGCAGTATGCATGAGCCGTGCCAAGCCATAATTATTATTCTTTGGTGTAAAAAAAAAAAGCAAGGAGGTTAGGTTTTTGAAGTTCCTAATGCGTATGATACTGATACTGGCTACATGCAGATTGCACAAGTCGTGCGAAGCCATAATTTGACATGACAGCTGTCAGTGAAAGTGAAAAGCCCTAGGGCTGGAAATTTTATTTTCTACACGCTCTTCAGGCATATTTAGACCTACTTTCGGAGTATGAGTAATGAAAATAAATAAATTGATTTTTATTTCAGGCAAAACCCATATACAAATTCACTAGATTACACAGTTTATACAGATGTCAGAATTTCATTTTAAAAGGTAGGTAGGTACACATATTAAGCAATTTAAATTCAATAATCATATTATTATATATAATATATTTAAGGTTCTTCAAATCGCGAGTGAACAAGTATCAAAAGCGTGCTACATCTTAGAACGCAACGCATCAGCATCGCAGGCAGGTCTGATAGTGGTCAAACGCTGACCTTATTATTTGTAACAAAAAGTTGGACTATGTGTCATTCTAGGTTCAATAAAATCGAACCAATCGTAGACGATAGACGACTAACACGAATGGACATCGTTAGGTATGATAACAGGAGCATTAAAGACAGTTTCGGTGTGATGGCACTATGGCGCACGCATGGCGATCGGCGACGCATTGTCGCGCCACTAAATTAGATAGGTATCTTTCAATCGTTCAGCAAATATGTGACACGGACAAACAAACAACGAGAAATACTAAGAAAATCTCCACTAATACAATATTTTACGTGCGAAAGTCTGTTTGTTTATTCCTACTTCACGATCAAATCTCAAAACGGCTTGACAGATTTGGAGGTTGATACAGGGGTATTTTTAGCCAACTTCAAAAAAAAGGAGGAGGTTGTCAATTCGTCGCGTAATTATACATATTATATTCTTTAGAAAAAAAAAACACCAAATGATTTGGATGTGGTTTTCTTCTTCTGCTATAATGGTGTGACTCTCACAATGAAGACGAAATTCCTTGCCGTTTCTATATTATTGTACTTACTGAAAATCAGCGTTGTGGTGTTTTTGGCGTCACAACATTATGCTGAGTATAATCCTTTTTTGGTTACACTACAGGTTAAGAAGTTTGTTTAATTGTTTAGTTTTCTGTTATTATGTATTATATTATGTCTTATTGACTTTTGAGCGTGTAGTGTAATTACAAAATAAAGTTTTTCTTTCTTTCTATTAAAAAACTGGTTGCCTGTAAAGTCGGTATACGGGCGAAAGTTTTACGTGACAACAACTGTGCTCGAGTGGAAGGGACGCGTGCCTTTCACTTTTTATGTCTGTCTCTCTCGCTCTTAGGCGGGCTAACCATGCCCGCGTGCCTCTCACTCGCTCTCATTGTGAGCGCATAACGTCAGCGGAGCGTAACGCAGTTTCTTGAAGTGTAACCCGGCAAACCAATTTATAAAACGTTGTCACGTCAAAAGTTTGCCGTCTTTATTTGACTTAAGTTTGGATAAGCCCAAAGAAATTGTAAATTGTAACAAAATTGTACCAAAATGTAGAAAAGATTTCACCTATACAAACGGTGCACACAACAAGACTTAACAACTTCCTTGCGATGATTACCCTTTTAACTACTCATAGGTCTTCTGTTGGAGTGCTTCCTGTTTGCCCCACCAAGCTGCCCCACAGTGGGGCAAAGTGGAATCGTTAAAATTTTGTAGTCTCGTTTGCCCCACTATTATGATTCTGCCCATCAGGGTTGCCACCTTGTTGAGAGTTTGAGAATTTTCGTGTCATCTCTAAAGTTATGAACCATCACGGTATGTTACAAATTACACTAAAACATGCAGACTTAAGTTACTTGTGGTTGTAATCTCGAAATACGAGCTATGAATAATACGAGACATTAAATAATATTGACAAGATCTCCATTTCAAATGTCAGTTGTGATAAATGTAACTGGGTTGGTAACCTATGGAGTGTGTTTAAATAAAAGTACAAAATGAAAGAAAGAAAAGAAATAAAGAAAATCATTATTTGAAACGTTAACTTCTGAAAGAATCTGGTTATAAATCACAAAATAAATTACAGGACTCGTTACAAATAAAATCTTTGCCAATCTCAACACACAATAATTAGTCACTACTAACTGTAAAATAAAAAATCTCAGATTGATTAACACTTGACTAAGTTAAATACAGTTTTACTGATTAAATAATAAAAAAACATCATGCAGAACATACAAACAGTCACGCAAAATATGAAAATTTTTAGAAAGACCAAACCAGTTTTATTTGGTAAGCATATTCGTAGGTAACGGTCTCGCCGGTTTTGTTGTTATGTGACGGTACGTTTTTAAAGTTGCCCACATCCGTTTTTGCAAGTGTCTACATAACATGGTGATTTAGGTAGCTTTCAAGAAACAACAAATATTAGTGTACGCTATTATGAGTTAAATGTCAACCAAAGCTTTCATAGCTCGCTGTCTTCAAATATTATTGAAACAAGTTAAATAAATAAAAGTTTAAAATACGTGGTTCCCATTCCGGAATCTGTCATTTTACTACAGAGAAAAGAGCGATGTAAGCTTTGGTAGCAGTAAAAATGTAGTTAGCTGAGTCAAATGTTAATCAATCTCCAAATATGCTGCTATGAGCTCATATACATAATTGAAATATGATTCAAATATGACTGAAAAATACGTGGTTCCCATTCCGGTAGCAGTAAAAACATTTGACTACGCTAAATACAGTTAGCGTAGTCAAATGTCAATTAATCTGATATTTTATTTTTCACAGTTAGTAGTAAAAGTGACTAATTATTGTGTGTTGAGTTTGGCAAAGATTTTATTTGTAATGAGTCGTGTAATTTATTTTGTGATTTATAACCAGATTCCTTCAGAAGTAAACGTTTCAAATAATCATTTTGTACTTTTATTTAAACACACTACATAGGTTACCAACCCAGTTACATTTATCACAACTGAAATTTGAATTGTGTATTTGTATACCGTGATGGTTCATAACTTTGGAGATGACACGAAAATTCTCAAACTCTAAACAAGGTGCCAACCCTGATGGGCAGAATCATATTAGTGGGGCAAACGAGACTACAAAATTTTAACGATTCCACTTTGCCCCACTGTGGGGCAGCTTGGTGGGGCAAACGGGAAGCACTCTTCTGTTGGCTCCTAAATGTTTTATGCGCGTTACAATGTGAGAGTTGATTTATAGTATTTTTCAATATAAAAGTGTCGCCATCAATGGCCTCAATAAAACCTATTCAAATGTGTAACAAATTGTAATGGCCTGAGTTTCTTAGGTCATTCGGTGGCTCGCCTACCATTTCGAGCAAGGTTAATGTATTGAATATTTCAATGCGAAGTTCATTGCTTCTATTGTCTAGTTCTATGGAATACTGCGAATTAGGTTTCATTGGTTTATAGTGAAAACTATTATGAAGTCAGACCGAAGTAATAATTTAGTTTCTGGAAATATTTTCAATGACAAATGTGTCCCATAAAAATTTGGTCAATAATTGATGAGGGACTAGGAATAAGATTACTGACACTATGGATATGTTAGTACTCTGGGATAGTCCAGGCCTTGGAGCCGTGGAATTCAGCAGCGGTTTCCTCACAATATTTTTCTTCAACCGAAAGAGCGTGTTTAAATAATATAATTTTAATATCTATTTCCAAAATGCCTTTTTCCTACTGATTAGGTGTTTTAGTTTACTCTTCATCAAATTTATTAACACCATGACACCGAAGTAAGTAATTCAGGCACCTATTACTACAAATTGCATTTGCCCTCGACCCTCCTCGATCCAAGGACGTGTGACAATTTGATTGGTTAATTTTAGCGACACTTCAATCTGATAGGCTGATGGCGATTAGTTTGATTCATATTGGAAGTCTCAAGTCACGTACGGAAATAAAGGTTTGAATTGAAAAGTTTTGATGGTCGTGGGTCTTCCGGAAGTCGTTAGAAATGTCAGGATATTAGAAAGCATAGTATTGAAAATAGTATCTATTCTTGTTCGGGATTAAAGACATGATATTAGCCATTTTGAATGTATCAAAGACAATTTAAATTGTTGATCGTCCTTCAGTGGGCCCTTCATGTTTGCCTTCGCTGACCGAGTAAAATTAAAAAAAATAACGAGCTGCCGTGCGGGTCACGCGTTTGGAACAAAGTCCCTTTACTTTTTTTTTCATATATGTGTGTGGAAAGGGAAATTAGTTATCGGTCTCCTTCTTCGGTTTTTCGTGTCACATTTTCGTAACGCGTTACCTTTTTTATCGGCTAGGTCCACGCAAACCCGCGATAAGTAACTTCGTTTCATACATATCATTATACCATAGACAACTTTGGCTAAAGTGTGCCATCTATCGTGTGATTCGGAAAAAACTAACACCCTTATTCACAATCATGAATCAACCCTATGAGATTGCATAGTGCGCGCGAACGCATAGAGCCGCAAATTATATACAAGAACTAGCTTTTGCCCGCGACTTCGTTCGCATAGAGGTCAAAAATAGACCAAGAAATCACGTTGTCCCATACAAATTTTCACTTATCCAAGAGCAACTTAAATCTTTGTGGAGGTGGCATCCATTTTCAACCCCCAATTTAAACCCACGGCATAATTTTAATTAAATTACCTCCATATTCAACCCCCTGCAAATCAATAGTCCATTTTCTACCCAAATACGCAGTGAGTAACCAACTACCTACCTAATTATTTTTCTGTCTGTACGAAAAAACATCATATTAAATATTATAATCACTTGGGTTGAAAATGGAATACATTTTAAGTAGAAATTGGAAAAAATAATCAATTAAATTATTGGGGGTAGAAAATAGAACACATTTTAGGTAGAACATGGAAAAAAATATTTGTGGGTTTAATAGGGGGATCAAAATGGATGCCACCTTTGTGGATACAGGCGTAAGACAATAAAGTTTCCCTCATTGTTATCGTTCCCTACGTATGACATCAGGTTGTATATCTGCATACCATCAACCATTACATATCATACGAGAGCATCAGTAAACAAGACATAAAACATTTATGCCCGTAGTACATCACGTATTTTATCGATAAACATTTCAGTTTGTTGCTTCACCGTTATTTTAAGATTATTACCGGGGCGGTAATGATATACTGTCTGTCCATAAACAGGATTAAGTTTTTTTGTAGGTTTCGCATCATTTGTGCATTCAGCCAGTGTCAATTACATAGTTTGTTTATCTTTACAACTAAAGTGCGACCTGTAAGCACCTAGATCATGTCACCCCAGGTTCTTAAATTAGAATAGACCTCGTAATTATATTTATTTTAATTTTAACGGATATATTCGTGTTTTTAATTTTGGTTATAAACCTGACGTTTCGGGAACTTTTTGGACCCATCTCATATATCGGTTAAAATAAATATAATTATTAGTTCAAGTCGCGAAAACCTTAGAAAATACTAGAATAGACCTTTTATTTATTCATCTTTTCTCAAACCTCTTCGAGTTTTTGGTTACGTCTTTCCTTGATATAATATATCAATTCGTAAGAAATGTGATGTTAGACGCTTTATCTATGTACAATTTATTAATTTGTACAAAATTTGTAACATCTAAAAAGTGTTCCTTGCATCGCCATTCGTTGAAATTCTGAATCAGTACAATTAGTGATTTGTTAGCAGTTCGTTCAAACATTTTTGTATACATTTTATCTTTAAAGTGCAATAGAGAAATAGACCACATTTTCTCACTAAAATGAAAACGTTCCGGCAATTTCCTAGCAAAACTTACGTATGCAGAACCAATTTTAAACAAACCATTTCTTGTACCACTTCATATCGCGTTTGTAGACCATGTTTATAACAACCAACCGCTAAATTATAACCCCACATTCGAAAATAAACCTAGTTATTGAGGAGTATGGTTTAGATTTGACTGACGAAGTTTTAGCCCGTTATTATGACCTTACGAAGGTTCCTCAAACGTTATAATATGTGGATGTGCGTGACGACTGACTTAGAACGTATAGTCGACAGCAAAAGTGGAAGTCCACCGTAGAGTTCTAAAATCGCAATCAATATCCGTTGCGTATATGGAAATGCTTCCGGAATTCAGCACCGCCACTAATTTGAGATGCGGGAGGATTTACTACTATTATTCCAAAAATAGTTCGCCTAAATGCTTCTAGTACTATTCAGCGCCTCCAAAAATCTGAGATGCTAATTACTAGGATGACTAACATGGCCCAGCATCAGAGTGGAACAGGGCGTCGACTATGAATACGGCGTTGTCCTAGATGAACGACAATGGGTCTTCAGGGTCATTTTCTAAAATCCTCTAAGAGATATTATACAAGCAATTTAAAACTCTTCGGTGAGAACCCACTTTTGTTGCCTGATTGTACAATTGTATCGTAATACTTTATGCAAATATTATTCGATAACGTTAAGAAATATATTTTATTGAAGTTTGAATAAGCAGTAAGTATAGCATACATTTTATGTTACTAAGAAAAATATATATTTTAGCAATGAATGTACAAATGTGGTACTTCAAAGCAGGCTTTCTGTCCAATCGTGTTCTACGATTTTCTGAGAAGATCTGATAGAAACCACAGCATCTGGTTTAACCACACACATTAACTAAATTCCCCTTCAGACCAGGACCTGCAGTGGGTTACGTGGGAGAAACTCAACCGACTCCGGACCCAAGTAGGCCGCTACAGACAAAACATGCCACCATGTTTCACAACGCTCCACTGAAGTAAAACCCCACGGTTTTACTTCAGTGGAGCGTTGTGAAAGTCATCTCCTAAAATTTATACGCTGTGCCCCAACACCTGAATGTTGGACGACCTAAATGAAGCCAACGATGCTGCCATAGCTGTGGTAAGACAAAATTTAAAGGCTGTGCCTTACTGACACGAAAAGAAGATAAGACCACTGTAAAGCATTGTATGGAGTCATCGGTACTCCTTGGTTATAGGCCCGATCGTATGACAAGTTTTAAGAAAATCTAAAAATCTCTTCTTCCTTTTTTCAAATTTTATTTAGATTTGTATTCTTTAATTCGTTTTGGTTTTGAACCTTAAGTTTGTTTCAGACGCGTTTGAACAGAATAACTTCGTTAACGACATCATAATTATGTCTATAATCTAAACATTTCATAGAAAACCGAATTTTGTTGAAGGAAATTCCGACGATCAAATTTCGAAATAGTCAATTTGCAAGACACTGTATATTGACTTTGGCTGGCACCCAGGAAAACGGACATTTCTTAGAAAAATCACTGTTACACTAGAATTCACTAGATTAATCAATGTTTAACGGTTAAAATAGTTTTGTGACAGTTTTAATACTAAATACCTATGAAAATATAGTTTAATCCTAATCTATAGATATCTATATCTTCTATAGGTATAAAATCTTTTGTCAACGTAGGCATCTGATAAGAAAGATTTTTGAAAAATTCAAACCCTACGCGGATGAAGTCGCGGGCGAAAGCTAGTCTATCAATACTATACTATCACTACATAGTATAAAACAAAGTCGCTTTCTCTGTCCCTATGTCCCTATATCCCTTTGTATGCTTAAATCTTTAAAACTACGCAACGGATTTTGATGCGGTTTTTTTTAATAGATAGAGTGATTCAAGAGGAAGGTTTATATGTATAATACATTCATAATATAGCCGTTCGAAGCCGGAGCGAGTCGCTAGTCTATACTATCTTTCTTCTTATCTTCTTATCTTTCTTCTTAATATATATAAATCTCGTGTCACAATGTTTGTCCTCAATGGACTCCTAAACCACTTAACCGATTATAATAAAATTCGCACACCATGTGCAGTTCGATCCAACTTGAGAGATAGGATAGCTTACATCCCGATATTCCCACGGGATCGGGAGTTACGCGGGTGAAACCGCGTAGGGCAGCTATTTCTTCTTAATATATATAAATCTCGTGTCACAATGTTTGTCCTCAATGGACTCCTAAACCACTTAACCGATTATAATAAAATTCGCACACCATGTGCAGTTCGATCCAACTTGAGAGATAGGATAGCTTACATCCCGATATTCCCACGGGATAAGAGAGTTACGCGGAGAAACCGCGTAGGGCAGCTAGTAATATTATAAAGCTGAAGAGTTTGTTTGTTTGAACGCGCTAATCTCAGGAACGTCTGGTTCGAATTGAAAAATTATTTTTGTGTTGGATAGTCCATTTGTCGAGGAAGGGTATAGGATACTTTTTATCCCGATATTCCCACAGGATCAGGACTTACCCTGGTGAAACAGCGAGGCCAGTTAGTGGGTATTAATAAATACCAATAAAGTAAGCAATATCTTCGTGTAACTGATATGATGATGATTAAGATATAATGATTGTGCTTGTAATTTCTACACCGCAATAAGGTGCTATTTGAATTCTTTTTTAGGGTTCCGTACCCAGAGGTTTAAAACGGGACCCTTTCACTAAGACTCCACTGTCTATCTGTCAGTCACCAGGCTTGTATCTTTTTTAGCGGACCCCGGGCTCCCGAGAGGGATGCAACCGGGAACATCGCTCGGATGATGACCAGGCTTGTATCTCATGAACCGTGATAGGTAGACAGTTGAAATTTGCACAGATGATGTATTTCTATTGCTGCTATAACAACAAATACTAAAAACAAAATATAATGGTACGAATCATTCGTGCGCGAGTACGACTCACACTTTGCCGGTTTCTTTTAAGGAGTATTATGAGATCGGGCCTCAAGTAGGTAAAACCGCGGGGCGTAGCTAACTAGTACACGGGTCAGCGATAAACCAACAAAATTATACATTCTGTCTGTTCAACGTCGGAACACGAAGGGCCCGTCTAATCGAAAATGAATATCTAAAATTCTAAGTAACTATTTGATATCGCATACTTTCTAGCATTCATAACTCCATCGAAGAGATGTAAAATATACCAAATTTGGAATAGAGGAAACATCTGATCCTTTCACGTAGTACAAATCAGTTATTCCATAGCCGATTAAACGCAGCAGTAGTGCACTACTGGTTTTTTTTATTCCTTTACAAATAAGGTACTTGTGGGTAATAAAGGCCACCTGCCACTGTAATTCATAACTAAATATTTTATAAAAAAAGGTATTTAAAACTACTTAAAAACAGGTCATCAGACAAATATTTGCTTTATTGTCAATCTGAAAAACAATTAATTTGTTTATTTTCTTGTTATTTTGTCATTCATATCAAGGTTTTTAAAAACCTTACTAAGAAGTACTAAGAAGTACATAATGTTCTCACACACAAGTAAGTTGTAACACCTGAAATAACTTTCGCAACTAGCGACAGATCTGCCTCGTAGCTTTAATTCATAAGAATATAGTGTCGCAGCGATAAGCTTGCCTGTTGAAAGAAAGATTTTTTTTCTGGACTGTACTCTACATACACGTATTTATAAATATAACATAAACAAAAAAAACAACATATAAAAGTAGTACAGCGAGCGCCCAGAAAAAAGGTTCGTCTTCAGCACGATGCTAAAGCAAGAAGCCCTAGCGCTGATTTTTGGAACAATAGTTCCTTATCGCGCGTTGTGAATGAGGGCTAGACGGAAAAAATTCTTACGAAAAAGTTGTCACGACACTTTTTGCTATAGTAAGCTATTGTAAGCTGTGCGGCGTCGCATGTTTCTCTGTCTGTCTCTCTCTCTCTTATAGAAAGCAAGCCAGATATTTTCATTTCTATTTCGCATTGAACAGTGTGGTGTCGCGACTGATTAAAAATGTCGTTACAACTTTTGGTCTTAAAAGTGTCGTGTGTCGTTACAACTTTGTCCATTCCAACTGACAGCTGTCAAACTTTAAACAGCTATATCTCGGAAACTATTAATCCTAGGCACATGGTTTCTTTGCAGAAGTGATAGGTCTTATTAAGGTCTACATTTTGGGTGACAGCTGTCAAACTTCAAACAGCTATATCTTGGAAACTATTGATCCCAGGCACATGGTTTCTTTGCAGAAGTGATAGGTCTCATCGAGGACTTCAATTTGACTGACAGCTGTCAAACTTTAAACAGCTATATCTTGGAATCTATTGATCCTAGGCACATGGTTTCTTTGCAGAAGTGATAGGTCTTGTCAAGATCTACATTTTGGGTGACAGCTGTCAAACTTAAAACAGCTATAACTCGGAAACCATTGATCCTGGGCACATGGTTTCTTTGCAGAAGTGATAGGTCTTGCTAAGATCTACATTTTGGGTGACAGCTGTCAAACTTCAAACAGCTATATCTTGGAAACTATCGATCCTAGGCACATGGTTTCTTTGCAGAAGTGATAGGTCTTGTTAAGATCTACATTTTGGGTGACAGCTGTCAAACTTTAAACAGCTATATCTTGGAAACTATTAATCCTAGGCACATGGTTTCTTTGCAGAAGTGATAGGTCTTATTAAGATCTACATTTTGGGTGACAGCTGTCAAACTTCAAACAGCTATATCTTGGAAACTATTGATCCCAGGCACATGGTTTCTTTGCAGAAGTGATAGGTCTCATCGAGGACTTCAGTTTGACTGACAGCTGTCAAACTTTAAACAGCTATATCTTGGAATCTATTGATCCTAGGCACATGGTTTCTTTGCAGAAGTGATAGGTCTTGTCAAGATCTACATTTTGGGTGACAGCTGTCAAACTTCAAACAGCTATATCTTGGAAACTATCGATCCTAGGCACATGGTTTCTTTGCAGAAGTGATAGGTCTTGTTAAGATGTACATTTTGGGTGACAGCTGTCAAACTTCAAACAGCTATATCTTGGAAACTATTGATCAACTTACACTTTTGATTTACAACTGTTGGTCTTAAAAGTGTCGTTATAACTTTTGGTCTTAAAAGTGTCGTTACAACTTTTGGTCTTAAAAATGTCGAAAGGAACTTCGTTCCATCCGGGTGTCCCTTGACACCTCTCTAGTTTTTTTTAATTGTTGCTGCCGTGTTCATTTCATAAAAACTTTCAAATGTTCTCTCTATTTCACTGAAATGTTACATCTCTTCGAAATTATGGTTGCTAACTCAATTGATCCGGATTCCAGGAATAAGAGATGGGTAGGGATAATTGCTTTTTTCCCCAATATAATTTTTGGGCGGTTTCTTGGGAGTTTTAGAAAATTATCTGCTTATTTTCCGATTTGGCATGGCAACCCTACTTGAAACGTACGTAGCAGGTACCTTATTCTCGCCGTAAATTGCCCAAAGGAAACGGTAATGAAGCTAAAAACATAGGTCAAAGGTGGCCTGTCTAGATATTATGTGAACCTCTAGTCCATATGTTCTCAACGAGGGCAGTACCGCCCCCTAGTTGGCATTGGAGCTTTTCGTAGGGACGCTAGCGGGTTCAAAGGCAAATGATAAACTAAACTGAAACATTGACAATTTGTTAAAACTCCACCAGCCTCAAACCATCTCCATGATATGTATGTTTCTTATTGATTATTTTTAGTAATTTTGATTACTAAAAATAATCTTTGCCTTTGTACAGTAATTATCACTACAAAGTCGCTTCCCGCTGTTTGTCTATGCACGGAGTATTAAACAATGCAACGGATTTTGATGCGATTTTATTTAATAGATAGAGTGATTCAAGAGGAAGGTTTATATGTATAATACATGCATAATATAGCCGTGCGAAGCCGGGGTGGGTCGCTAGTTAATAGATATTAGACAGACATATAAAATTGGTATGTTTAATCATCAAGTAAAGGGGGCGTTGGATTTTTTTTTTTTTAAACGGGGGGTGGTCCATAAAAGGTTGGGAGCCTGTGCTCTAATCAGTATAATCGACGTGATCCCGTATTCAGACAGGCCTACCTACTATCACTACGAGGAAGTCTATTATTGAAACACCAGTTAAAAAAGGTCACAGTAAAGAAAGCTATTTTAAGAAGAGATATTTTAAAATTCTATTTAGAGTTTCGTACTTCAAGATGAAAAACGGTACCCTTTTAGGCTAAGAGTACGACTATGCCGAAGATGCATCACATATTACACATAGCACGTCGCACATCGATGTCACCTCCATGTAATACAAATGTATGGAAATAGAGACGAAGCACATACAAGGATGCCTCACTATGATATGTCTGTCGCAGCCAACTAGCGCTTAATCAATAGCCTAGCCTCTTTACTAAACAGCGCCGGTCAACTAGAGGCCTGAATGATATTTAGCCATTTGATCAAACGGCTAGGATCGGACTTGGACTTGGATCGATGACATTTTATTACTTGCCTAGCCTGTTCATTTCAATTTAGTTCCACTTTTTATCGTACGAATGGCCTAAACATTAGTCAGTCAGTTTACTAAATATTGTAATAAACGTTGACGGCGCTATTTAGTAAAGAGGCTAGGCTGTTGATTGAACGGCTAATTATTAAGATAGTTGGCTGCGACATATAGATTCAAGTTCATCGATGTGCTCTGGCTCGTGATTGGTCAAATGAAGGTCACCGCGTCCCGTCTCGCTCGCGTTGCACTGCTACGTCTCTACCTACTTGTGCGATGTCGATGCGCGATACATCTTTGTCTTCGACATATGTACATACCTACGTTTATTCTCAAATAAATGATTGAGTTTGCATAGCCGTACCGTAAGGCGACAAAAACAATCGTGCGCAATTCTGTAATATTTATTTACATGCGACGCAGAAAGTTGCGGGTTCGATTCTCGCCTCAAACAAGTATTTGTTGGGTGTTTCTGTATGTAGTTAAATTGTGTATGTATTTACAAAAAAAAGTATCTACTTATTTAAGTATTATATCCGTTATCTAGCCACCATTACTGCACAAGCCTTAGTAGCTTGGTTTGGGATCAAAAAATGGCGCTGTGTAAAAATGCCCTGCAATATTTATTTTACTTTTATTTAAATAGGTTTTTTTCTTTACAGTGCAGTCTTCTTAAAAAGGATCATTCGGTTTTCCGTCCATTCTGTCTGTTAAGTTTTTACATAATAGACTGGTGTTTGACCGCTATTTCACCTCTGATAGCAGATAAGTCTTAGTCTCAAAGGTTGTAGCCTAAACTCGCAAAGCAGATAAGTCTCAGTCTCAAAGGTTGTAGCCTAAACTCGCAACTTTAAGACGTATCCAAATGAGGGATACTCAATTGGCTTATTTTCTAAGTTAGCTTCAAATTGCTCGATAGATAAGGGCGGACGCGTACTATAGTCAAAACTGTTTTTTTTTTTAGGTTTAGTCGATTAGGGAAGGCAAAGACTGCTGAGTGAGCCCATACAGCCTTGTCTTTAAAAACTTCGTCGATTAGTACTAGTAGTTTTTTTCCTGTATGTGAAGATACCAACTATCGAGGCAATAGGGTTCCGTACCCAAAGGTTTACCCTTTGGGTACGGGATTACTACTAAGACTCTACTGTCCGTCCGTCCGTCTGACACCAGAGGCCTAAGTCTGTTAACAAATTGTGTTTCAATAGAGTGTCGATATAATCGTAATAGAAATTTAATGTCAAAAATATGACATTACATGTCAAATTGGTATTCTCCTAACGTTAACTATTCTATCGAAACACCACTGACACACCACTGACTCACTTTTGTATTCTGCTCTACAATTGGAATCTTGATAGTTGTCAAAACGGTATATTGCTTAGCAACATATACCATGTTGCTAGGCAACACCTGCAAGGTAAATATTACCATACCATTGAGACTCCATAGTGATTATATTGCGATGTTATTAAAACTTTAGCAGAATACCAAATAAAGTCACAATCTCGATATAATATCAATAGAGTCTCGATATAATGACAATGGTTGGCCAAATAGCAGAATAAGGCTCCTGGTCATTTTATCAGTATTCGTTTTCTTTAACAAATAGTAAACATCAATTCAGACATTGGTTTGCGTAATCGTAAGTTATGTTTAAATTAACGCGCAATATTGTTTGGTTCTTTTGACTCATTGACGCTATGATTAGATGCATTAGATATAGTTAGGTACTTCCCCAGGACGAACATGTACTTACTTCTAATGCGGCTTTCTAGAGATGATTCTTACATACTTATCAAAATAAATCAAAACTATGATCAAAATCCCTAAGTCATTATTAATCTCCTATACATAGAAATGCTTTGTCCTGACTGACTGACGGATCAACGTCCAGCCTTAACTGCTGATCATAGAAACCTGAAACTTGGAGGGAGTGTTCTTTGTCTGGACCAGCAGGCCTATTCTCTATCCAGTTTCTAACTATACTAAAACGCCAACTGGTAAAAGTTTCCATTTCAGAACTGTCAAAAGCCATGTTTTGCATTCTGTATTGAAAGTTTCTAACTGAGATGACGTCATCTTCACCCAGTTGTTATGATAGCCACTATCACGTGACCTTCATACACTTTGACAGGTGTTTTTGTATCGATATTTTCAAAAAGGCATTCTCTAAGGCTTAAGTTGTAAACTTAAAACGTCAAATGACATTACAAAACTTCTAACTGAGGTTTTTCATAGCAACTGCTCGGGACCAGTTGCTTAGAGTCCGTTTACAAAAAAAGTTCCTCAGACAGAGACTGTAATCGCCAGACAATAGCCTAAAATTCATTTTAATTTAATTACTGTATCAGTTTTCACGTGTTTACCGGAATAGTATTGGAGCGAATACAGAAATCCCCTTTTTTTTAACAAAAGTTTTAACCTTAGTTCCATTTTTTGGCAAGGAGCTACATTTGTGGTGTGGACTATAAGTTTTTTAGTATTTTTACAAAGGAAAAGTAGGTACATAAGTAGTATATCCGTTGTCTAGCACCCTTAACACAAGTCTAGTTACTTAGCTTGGGGCTAGATGGCGATGTGTGAAATGTCCTGCAATATTTATTTATTTTTCGAAATAAAATCACGGAACAAGGAGATTAGGTTAGGAATAAAACACTCTTTGGTTAGGACCTTCTTACTTCTTACCTTCTAAATCAATGTTGACAACAGAGTATATTCTACAAAAAACGAAATATAACCCGACAGAAAAAATGTTCTCTTAAATTGTGGTACGGTGAAGACCAAAGGTGTTTTTCAACTTAGTCGCATAACGTCGATAACAATTGGACCCTACACTATGGCAACTGGTCTGAAACATCAACTCAAGCTGACATCCACCCATTAGAGAATCGCATTTCAGACGTTCCATAGTTTTCAACTAGAGCCGCGTTGGTAACTGAAGGCGGTGGCTATACCGAACAGCCACTGGATAGAGAATAGCCCTGCAGGAGCCAACTTAGCCGCGGATTTCATCACGATGTTTTCCTTCACCATAACAGCAATGTAAATTAGCGCACATAATTTTTTCTTAAGAAAAATCCATTGGTGCACGGCCGGCCTGGATTGGAACCCACGACATTCAGAATGAAAGTCGAGGTATCTACCACTAGTCCAACACCGCATCGCAAGTAATTTATTACTACATTTTTTTTAAATTATCATTTCAATTTACCAAAGATTACAAAATATAAAATATAAATTGTATTGATTTAATAATTACTTTTGGATGACTAACAAAATTCATAATTAAAACAAAGGAGGCTTTGCGGCCCGCGGGCCCGGGCCCTAAAACCTACCGACCAGACTTACATAGCCAAGTACATAGATTATACAGATACATAGACAGATAGTACAATCCATTTGTTAGTTTAGTCTTAAACTAACAAATGGATTGTACTATCTGATTAATAAATTAAATTAATTAAATCAACACTAGAATACCCGACGACCTAATTTCCGAACACAAAAGCGCAAGCATTTATTCAGTAAGTACACTGAATTACGCTTAAAATAAAATTGTGTATTATGCGAATGCGTTTGGCAAGCTACCAAAAAGTCACGCCGAGTTTACTGCCCTGAAGACTGAAGCTGTAGGTAATGTTATTTATTCTGTGGCTTCTAGATAATACTGTGTATTATATCGGACATTTACTTTTAAACAATGAACAATGGATGATAACAATATTTGCTGAGATTTCTCTCTGTTATACGTAGGCTGTGGTACTCTAGGTACTATCAGGGGACAAAATTCCACTCACACCGTCACTAAATTAAAGTGCGTATTATTTATCTGTAGAAAGAGGTCTAAAGTCCAGCACTATTATTTCGTACTGCAAGGGAATGGAATCGGTTGCCTGCGTCTGTCTTTCCTGACGTGTACAATTTGGGGTCTCCAAGCCGCGAGTTAATTGGTATTTTAGGTATCTTCTAGGAAAACGTGCTACATCTTAGGCCGCATCGTCACCTACCATCTGGTGGTCAAACGCTGAGCTATCATAATAATATGTAAAAAAACTAGCTTATGCCAGTAACTTGTAGCTAATCTAACCTCTCCGAATTGTGTCAATTTGACATAAAATGTTTCACGAACTTACTGCGGCCGCGTTGTTATACCAATTTTAACCGACGACTTAAAAAGGAGCCTTATCCTGATACCACGGAATCGGGACTTACGCAGTTGCAGCACCCAGCTAGCTCAGAAATAAATGACCGACAGAATTTTTCCGTAATATCTTTAGCAAATGGGAAAAATGCTAAAATATTTATATGACTCAAGATCAACACAAATAACTCACAAAGTAAATACACGAAATTATTTTATAACATCATCTATTACGTTTATGATAGTGTTATCATTCTACAAAAATAGAATACCTATCCGTGGAAAATACCTAATAAAAGTATACTAGGTAAGGTAAGTAATTCTATTTGGATTGCGGTATTTTTCCACAACAAAGTCCGGAGTGCGAGTTTTTTTGTAAAGCAAACGTTAACGTAAACAAGAAAATTGTATGGAAAGTTAAAACTTCGCATTACGTTCAATAATTAAAGGGCGTCTTTCAAATTAACGTTAACGTAGTAGTAGCGCACTTTAACTTCTGTAGTCTCGGATTTACAGAGTGTTCAATAGAAAAAAATCAAGATTTTGGGTTTCTCTTTCTCTTGTCCGAATAGAAGGAAATAGAAGCGCACGTGTACAGCAAAAAAAAATGACACAATTTATAGAAAAAAATTGTCCGTTGCTGGGTAAAGACTAGATTCTAGTTCTAGTAGGGCATTTATTACTAACAGAACATGACCATTCGTTGTTTACTTAAACTTCTTCGAACATTTGCTTTACATTCCATTGAAATGGTCGAGGAAATACTCACTCACCTTTAGTGGCTAATGTATATCCATAAATATCAATTTTGTGTGGTTTCTATTCATATTTTTTTAAATAAAAGCGATTGTTTATGTCGTATTTCGCACTCTACATCATTAAAACTCATAATAGGTACTAGCAAAGATAAGGAAATGCGATAACATTGAACCCCGATCAAACATACACTGGCATAGTATCACAATCTAATGATTCACAAACGAGTGCTGTAGAAAACTGAGGCTTTAACAGCCTTACCTCATTCAATCAAACGTATAGATTTACTAGCTGCGCTCCGCGGTTTCATCCGCGTAAGTCCCGATCCCGTAGGAATATTATCAAAATGAAAAGTAGCCTATAGCCTCCCTCGATAAATGGACTATTCAACACAAAAATAATTTTACAATTCGTCGAACCAGTCGTTCCTGTGATTAGCGCGTTCAAACAAACAAACTCTTCGGCTTTATAATCTTAGTATAGATGACTATTGAGGTTGGAAAAGATGTTCTTTACAAATAGGTCAACGTGCACAATGGATTTTTCTTAAGAAAAAATTATAGACATAGCTGTTACGGTGGAGGAAAACATCGTGATGAAACCCGCGGCTTAGTTCCTTAGAGACAGTCGACTAAGTTGAGAAGGTGGTATAGATAGGTGCACGCAAAAAGGACCCAACTAAAGAGGTCAAGAGAACACAGCCCCAATACAAGTACAAGTGTGATTTTCGCTTTTTCATTTTTCTCTACATTTCGCTTTCGCTCTATAATTGGGCCTTTTTTTTGCAAAAATCTACTGATTTATTTTATTTTGATTCCACCCAAAGTAACGCTTTGCGCACTTCATTATCATTATATAGTATAAAACAAAGTCACTTCCCGCTGTCTGTCCCTATGTATGCTTAAATCTTTAAAACTACGCAACGGATTTTGATGCGGTTTTTTTTAATAGATAGAGTGATTCAAGAGGAAGGTTTATATGTATAATACATGCATAATATAGCCGTGCGAAGCCGGGGCGGGTCGCTAGTAAATTATAAAGAATAAAAAAATGTTTCAAACGATTAGGCTTCGAAACTACTAGACCGATTTTAATGAAACTTCGTCTAAGGATACCTTGATTCATTGAGAGTAACATAGGCTACTTTTTATCTTAATATTCCCACGGCATCGGGACTTATGCGGTGTAAAACCGCACGGCGAAGCTCGATGAATCATAAAGTGTAGCTAAACGCTTCACAAATTAAATTACGTTCGTAACATGACATTTTTATGGTTATAATCGTTATAATTGGGTCTAATTGACCAACTACATCATTTAGCACATTAAATAGTAACAGTTTATATGATAATTTGAAGACATTATCATGTTATAGTAATCTGGTAGCTTATCTGGCGTTTGCAGTTTATGTACAGTCGGTAACAACATTTCAGACCCACTGTAGAGCTCTAAATTACTATTATTAAAATGTTTTGATTCAATTAATGTTTGTCTTATATGTGTAGTACTGAACCAAACGCAAGTATTTAGCATAAACGAAACGCAATTTGTACAGACGATATAGAATGACACATTGATATTATGTTAACCTAAAAATGTATAGGAAAACGTCAATTGCGTGTGGTTTACTACAGACGCCTAGAAAAAGGGATTATGTCACATTAGGTTATGTTGGTCAAGCCATTCTTATTTGAACGCTTCTTGAAGAAACATTGTTATGTTAAATTATCTGAATAAATAATACCCAAGTGCTTCTACGCTATTGTTTCATTAATATTACAATAAGGAAGAACATTACAATATGTTTACTAGCGACCCGCCCCGGCTTCGCACGGCTATATTATGCATGTATTATACATATAAACCTTCCTCTTGAATCAATCTATCTATTAAAAAAACCGCATCAAAATCCGTTGCGTAGTTTTAAAGATTTAAGCATACATAGGGATAGAGGGACAGAGAAAGCGACTTTGTTTTATACTATGTAGTGATAGTGATAATTCGTTGAAATAATTTAAACTCAATCAGGACGTAGAAATGGTAGAAGCTTGCTTGAGTTAAAAACATTCTAATAATTGCAGCTTTGGAGCTCTACGGTGGGTCTACAATTTTGTTACCTGATTGTACAAATACCTGCGCCCAGTTTCACCCGCGTAAGTCCCGATCCTGCGGAAATTTCGGGACCAAAAGTCTCCTATTCTTCAATCAATCATTTAACATACAATAAAAAACGGAACCCTTTTTACTAAGACTGCACTGTATTTCCGTCTGTCTGTCACCAGGCTGAACCGTGATAGCTAGACGGTTGAAATTGTCACAGATGATGTAATACTACTAAAACAAAATATACGGAACCCTTCCTTTGCGAGTCCGACTCCCATTTGGCTAGTTTTTTCCGATTCAGGCACGTTGTGCCTCAATACTCTTATCTCAGATCTCGTATTGAATATTACATTTAAATAACGTAAGCTTTAGTTTTCCTGTACGTGCTATATCGGGATGGCCTTTCGGAAAGGTTATGGGTTGCAGAATAAATAACATCTCAGTGTGGCTACGTTCGTTGTAGAACTATAGTATAAATGCCAGACATATAAATAATAATCTATACTAATATTATAAGGTTGAAGAGTTTGTTTGTTTGAACGCGCTAATCTCACGAACTACTGGTTCTAATTGAAAAAATATTTTTGTGTTGGATAGTCCATTTATCGAGGAAGGTTATAGACTACTTTTTATTTTGATATTCCCACGGGATCGGGACTTACGCGGGCGAAACCGCGGAGCGCAGCTAGTAACTAGCTCCGTGGTTTATGAATTTTTTAGGGTTTCGAGTCCTAACAAGCTCCCGTAAACATGGTTCCTTTCCAAAGCTAAATCGCCAATAGACAGATTTTTTTTTGTATGAAATTACCATAAGATGAAAGTTGACTCTACCATTTTTTAATTCTCTAACGCAGGACTTTGAGTGGGTTTATGACGAATTCATACAAAAAAATCTGTCGATTGGCGATAATCGATAATTTAGAACTTTATGGTGGGTCTGTAATTCTGTTGCCGACTGTACCTATGACAGTACTATTTCCTTGCTGGGTATAGTCACACGCATGATCCAATTATCATGTCGCCTGACCTTCAAGCATCAATGCGGACAATCAACCAGTTTCTTCATGACCACTGACCTGATAAATTATTAGATAGCTGTGCTTCGCACTATCAGTGTCCAGAGGTTTCACTCGCGTAAGTTCCGATTCCGTCGGAATATCGGGATGAAAAGTAATCTATGTTACTTCTAAGGATTCTATTTACAGGGTTATTTTATTTAGACGGGCCTTCAGGGTCATATTTCCTTGACTATAAGAGCGTTTTCACATTATCCGATCCGATATCGGTGTCGGACGCCGATCCGATATCAGGGTAAGTAAAATGTATGAAATATGTACCTGTCTTTCATATTGTCCGGCCCGATATCGGGTATCGGAGCCGACACCGATATGCTGGCGGCACCATCGGACGCCCGTGAGCCTTCGGCCGATAATGTTGTATGTGTGCTATAGCACACATACAACGTGTATCTAAATAGTCTCTGTGTGCGTAGAGCCTGATGCGCGGCGGCCATTTGAAAATGTGTGTCTTGTTTTTTGATACTGTTTGTGAGATGAATTAGCAAATAATTGAATGTGGATTCACTCATACGAAAGATATTAAAAACTTTCTAGATGCGTAGAGGTTAATGCTCCCTCTGAATATCTAGCTTCCACAATGGGATGTATCCAATATTGTCTATGGACAGATCTTTTTTTGCGTCTCATATATAATAGATACAGCAAATAAAGTTTTCTATTATAGTCTGCCATGATGACCTGCCCGCACTAAGCTATCGAGCAAATGGCCGTATCGGAACGATTTTGTCGGAAATATGTGAAAATAGCACATGGTGTCGGCTATCGGATGTCGGCTATCGTCGTCCGACACCGATATCGGATCGGATAATGTGAAAACGCTCTAAGAGATAGCAAAAAATGCTCGAAAGCGAGCCCGAATTAGAAAAAAAAATATATATATATTCTGTGTATCCACACAGCGGCGTCATCTAACCCCAAGCTAAGCAACTATGCTTGTGTTATGGTGGCCAGACAACGAATAGAATACTTATATAATTTTCTTTTTGTATTTCTACACATAACATACCCTACTTAATATACCTACAGATACCCAGTATAGAAACAAATATTTGTACATAAATACATGTTTGAGGCGGGAATCGAACCCAAAACCTAGCAGGTGCAGGCGGGTGTTCCCCGAATTGATTTAACCTACGCGTATATAATCGCGGTACACAGCTAGTCCGTATGTAATATTATCGTAGCAAATTATTGTGTGCAAATCATCTGTGTTATGTGGTTGGTTAACTTAAGGTTGCGCCGAACATAATTTGGCAGGGACGAAAAAAAAGCTAGTTTTTTGCAAAGCAGAAACCCAAATACCGTTCGAAATGTATTTTCTCGCGGACTACTTATTGTAAATATTTATAGATTTTTAAACCTATTTAAGGCGTTTTTAAGGAGTAATTAAAGTGGTACCTATACCTACCTACCCACTTAAAACCAGTAATAATTATAAGCATTCCTTTTTAACCCTTTGCGGTACAAAAGTCTAAAAACGATCATGTTGTATTGTGACAGAATTCTACACTATAATTCTGCTTTGAAAATAAATTACCTTTTTAATCAACCATCGAAATTACTACTAGGTACTAATATTACCTACTACTTTTATATATTTAAATTGATGTTCTATTATACAAATAGCCCGCGAGGATTTTTTTATTTCGTGACTTCACTATCACTACATAGTATAAAACAAAGTCGCTTTATCTGTCCCCATATCCCTTTGTATGCTTAGATCTTTAAAACTACGCAACGGATTTTGATGCGGTTTTGTTTAATAGATAGAGTGATTGAAGAGGAAGGTTTATATGTATAATACCTGCATAATATACCCGTGCGAAGCCGGAGCGGGTCGCTAGTTTTGTACAAATCTGACTTTTATTTCGTTCCCGCCAAATTATGCTCTCCGCAGTGTTAATGCGACAACTGTCTCAAGACGGAAGTTTAAATGTATAACAGAGAATGTTTACACAATCTTATCTTGTATTTATTTATGTACGTAGTTCTACAGGATGGTTCAAACGAATTCAAATAAAATAGAGTATCAGTCAACAATAAAAACCAACTGCGCAAAAAGTAAACTTTGAATAAAAACCGAAAAAGTGAAGTGCCTAGGTAGGTAATCTAGAATTCTGTTTAATTAAAAAATACTTAGCTTTATTTGACTATGACTATACCATTGAAATGCATGATCGTTTATTCATAAAACACTTAATCTAACCTACCTAATAAATTCTGATGTGGAACATAGCGACTTAATCAGTCAGGACCCATTATTGGGATTATTTAAGCTAGTCTAGATTGTTGATGAAAGAATATGGCGTCGCCTTATTTAATTATGATTATGTCTAGCATTTTGCGTAAATGAAATAGGGCCACATAGGGCGTACATACCGAGATTAGTAAAACCAACCGTAAACAAAAGGGCGTTATGTTTATAATATACGAATCTGACAATAGACGACAGCACATGTATTATTCTGCAAGGAGGAAAAAAAACACATTTTTCTATTTATATTTTAATTTGACGTCACTATTTGGACGATCCTGTATAATCTGTTTGTCCACACAGCAACTGCATTTTCCGCGTAACTCACAGACATAAAGACCATTGTCTTATTTTATTATTAGTAATTAATCAAGTTATTTATAAGACATTGTCTAGATTTGAAAGTGATTGAGGAAAATCTGACAATAATTAACACACAGTCCCTGAAGGTCGGAATTAATACTTTAATAATTACGATTCTAATTAAAATTATTAGTGAAAACACTGGAATTTGAACCCTTTGCTACGTGCAAGCACTGACCCACGGTTTCACCTGCTTAAGAGCCTACGTAATTTGAATTTAGGGTGGTTTTTCACAGACGAATCCTTAAGGATAGTTACAAAGCCTAAATCAGGTATACGGTCGTTTAGAAATTATATTCTAAGGCGCAATAACAAAAAAAAAATGATTTATAATCGCTATATACCTATACTATAAAAATTCTCGTGTTAGTCACCAAACTCCTAAACGGCTGAACCGATTTCTTGCTTTTTTCCTTTTTTGTATCTGGCGAAACAACGTTTGCCAGGACAGTTAGTTTTTAATAAAAAACAAAGGGAAAACATTTGGTTTTCGCAAGTAATATTAATAAGCTATGCACTAGCATAGCCCTAGGTACTCTACTACTAAGTAGAGTGCACGGCAAATAAGTCTGTATGCTGTTGCAATCGGAACCAATTGATGATGATGATCGTTTACGTCAGGTGATTGAACACAATGAGACGTAGACGACCAAAATCGAAGTAAGGTAGGCTATTTTGTATGTGATGTTTGTATAATCTATTGTTCGTCTATGTTAAAAGCTATTAAAACGAAATCGCGACAAAATCTCAACCAATCACGTGTCATGCAGCCTTATCTAGTACGCAGACAAAACAGTCCACTCATTGTGCCATTGCAAAGTAGGACAATATGATACAAAGACTGCCACCTCGTTTCACTTTCACGTAGCCAGAGCGAACAATTCGCCGGGATTTGTGGCCCAGTTTATACGGTTTTATTGTCAATGGTGATAATTGGGGAAATATGTAGAAATGTTTACGGTCTCTGCTGTGCCATTTGGGATAACAGCATTTATGTAAGGATTCACGTAATGGAGTAATAAGAACATAAGTATTGCAGTTGGCATACAGCGCTGTCTATCCTCAAGTTAAGCATGCTATTGTAATGGTTGCTAGAGAACGGATTTAGATAGATAGATAGAACGCTTTATTGCACACACAAGTTACAGAACAAGTACAAATAATTTAAATCATATAAAATTAAATAGTGACACAATAGGCGGCCTTACCGCTGAAAGAGGTCTCTTCCAGGCAACCTTAGGATGGAGAGGATTTAATACTTTATAATACATTTATTTTGTATTTTTAAGAAACTAATATACTATGTACTACATATTTTTAAGGCAACTTTTAGCGTCGCAGGCCGCGCCACAGAGGTCCTCATGACATTATGTCGAAGTTGCAATTTAAAGTGGTAAGCAACGAGCGACAGGCATTTTGGGTTTGGCCCCTAAATATGATATTCAGTAGAATGTGGTCCATGTTCGTTAAGACGAAGTAGGGATCGTGGGTTCAGATAGATATAGATATAAGTTTATTTGAACAACATACAACACGATTTAAACAAAGTAATAGCTAGAAAGTATACATTTCACAAATGGGCGGCCTCAGATTCCATTCAGGACAAAGATTTTTGGTAATAATTACAATTTATACGACTAAGAAAGAGTTTCTGATATTTCCAACGGCATCGTGACCTACTCGCTAGTGTACAGCAATTAAAATAAACTTTTGTCGTATTCATATACGGTAGATATTTGACTTTCTAGCTAGAGTGCACGCCAGATGAGACTGCGTGCGACTAATAATTTAATTAATAAATATTGCAGGACATGCATACAGTGCCATCACGCGCTTGTTTTGTGGTGACCAGACAATGGATAGTACATACCTATATTATATTAAAACTAGTGTTTACTCGCGACTTATGGATTAGATAGACGCGTATTATGGATAGAGTTTTTCAAGATCCTTTTTTAGCGGATACCTAATAATTTTAATAATTTTGGCATGCACACAGGCGTATTTTTTTATTGTTTTTGGAGTGTGTGCGTGCAACATAAGCAAATGATTTGTTTATAGGTTGGACGTACGTCCAGAAGGTCAATTCTCGTAAATAATATTGTTGAAATTACATTTCAATATCATACCGATTGCATTTCGATTGCAAAAGATACCTTAAAAATCTTTTTTTTTTTTTCAATAAGCTAACTTTGAGGGTATTTTGAGCTACTTTGAGGGTATTATTTGTGATCGAAATGATATTGAAATGTAATTTGAACAATGTTATTTACGAGAATTGGCCTTCAGGGCGTATAGTGAGACAACCCTTTAACAATTCACATCACCGATTTTGACAACGCGTAATAGTTTCTGGCGTGCACGCTAAAGAATTCGTAGATAAAAAATATCGTGCGTTTCGACCACGTTTGCGTGAACTAGGCACCCCTTTATTGTCTTGTTATTATTTTTTATTGCCATTCTGAATACGACATTTTTCCAAGAATGCTTGGTGTCAATTTTTCTATATATTCTGATAACATGACAAAATGCTATAATTCAAAGCGTGATGATAAGCATTATTTAGTAGGTATTTATGAGTGGTTTTGATAAAAGGGAAATACCCACCGGTAACGTCCATATTAACTTGGCATGATCAGTGGCTAATTCATTTGATAACGAGATCCGTGGATACAAACCCCTATTTAAAAACCTACTATACTATAATTAGGGTTACCAACTTTTTTTTGTACTAATAAAGTTTATTGGTTGGTATAGGTAGAAAAAATACAGTACACTGTATGGAAATAAAGTATTATTTATTTTTTACCATTGCTACTAGAGAAGGTCACAATAATCTATACTAATATTATAAGGAGGAAAGATTTTTTTGTTTGTTTGTAACTTAAAGGCTCCAAAGATACTAGTAGTAGTTTTTTTAATAGATAGAGTGATTCAAGCGGAAGATTTATAAGTATAATACATGCATAATATAGCCGTGCGAATCCGGGGCGGGTCGCTAGTAATAAATAAATAAAATGTACTATTTTACAAACTATGTGAAATAAAGTATTTTCGCGTACTTTATTTGAGGCTTCCGGCGACTGGGACCGCAACCCACTGGAACCGCGGTCCCGGTTGCCGGATTCATTTATTTTATTATTTTTCTTCCGTCGAGTGGGACCGCTCGCAAATAAACAAAGAAATCAATTGTTCAAGAGAAATAGTACAGTCAAACGAAAAAATGTTTGAAGTAATAATTTAAGAAAAAACTCTTTGATTCAAAAATATCATTAAAAAAATACGCCAAACCTTTGATTATTTTTAATTTAAAAAAGACGTACTTAATTAATTACCTTTATTTTCAAATGTTCAAATTCCTTTTTCAAAATGACACCCATAGAATTTGAGTTCGTTTCAATTAGGAGTGATTGTTGACTGTGATTATTGTATAATACGTATTTATGTGTATATTTTTATTTTATTTTAACGTCTAAGGCTGACTATTATCAAAATATGCAAATAATAGGAGGTTTGTACCAGGGTGTAAGAACAATGTAGGAGGTATACTGATTCGTATGAGAGCAAGCCCTTACACACCTTTCTGTTACCTACAGTGTGAATTGTATGATGGTAATTGGTTTGTATGTACTAGGCTATCAGAACTTAGTAGAAGGTTAATAGAAAAATCATGCTCGATATATTTGAATTCTTTTTTCAGCTTCTTCAATACCTTTAAGGCCATCACATACACATACAGGAAAAAAAATGAAAGAGATAGAGATAATTTAATAAGTGTGATTTATACCTTCTAATGACCATTTTCTACAGCAAAAGTGATGTTAGATTCGTGGCTGATTTATGTAGGTACTTACATAGTTATGTTTATTTCAATAGTTGTTCCAACCCACCCATTAATTGTTTGTAAATTGTTGATTATTTTTAGCATATTTTAGGTGTATGTTTTGATTGCGTAAATTTTAAATAAGTAACAAGAACGATAATCAAAGAGTGTTTTTTTATATCACTACATAGTATAAAACAAAGTCGCTTTTTCTGTCCCTATTTCCCTTTGTATGCTTAGATCTTTAAAACTACGCAACAGATTTTAATGCGGTTTTTTTAAATAGATAGAGTGATTCAAGAGGAAGTTTATATGTATAATACATGCATAATATAGCCGTGTGAAGCCAGAGCGGGTCGCTAGTTATATAAATAAATGATATTATTTAATCAAAGAGTTTTATCTTTATTGATTACTTTAAACGTTTTTTCGTTTGACTGTACTGTTTTTGACTTGAACAACAGTTTTTTTATGTTTTTTTAAGAGTGGTATCAGTCGACGGAAGAAAAATATTTAAAAATATTAATCCGGCAACCGGGACCGCGGTTCCAGTGGGTTGCGGTCCCAGTCGCCGGAAGCCTCCTTTATTTTCCTTATAAAGTATAGAGTACATTTTTAACCCGAAATAAAGTATATACCTACTTTATTATATAGTACGGTTGGCTACCCTACCTAACTATAATTCCGGTTAAGTTAAAAACCAATTTGGCCAAAACTTTAATGTTTTGAGAAGGTGAGACTAATGTTCTTTACAAATAGTCCGAGAGGAAATACATTCCGATATTTTGGGTACTCATTTATTTGCGAACTTTTATTTTGTTCCCGCCAAACTATGCTCTGTGCAACTTAATGAGAAAAAAAATAGTTTTTTTGTAATAAATAGGCGGGTTATAAAAGCTAGTATTCAGTACATTACGTAGTTTATTAAAAAGTACGTATCTAAATAAGTCTGAGGTGGTTTACCTCAGACTATTTATCAAAGTTGATTCGTACCACACATACAAACTTTCTCATTCATAGTGTGAATGGTTTTATTTTAGGAGTCATTTATTACAGGAAATACCTACCAGAAAATTGAAAGAGGCTTTCCTACCTAATATAAATACCCAACCATGAGTTTTAAATAATAAGGAAAATGTGTTATATTCTTATTTTTCCTTAGCTACACTTATGTACAGCTGAATTCATAAATAAAGGAAAAAATGCGCTTTCTAAAATTGCAAATGAGACGAGACTGGAAGTTGCAACCCCCAGAATACCGTACAGGTGCGCTTCCAATTGCGCCACTCGGCCAATTAACGTAATTGTTGAACTTAAGGTGAAAGGGTACCGGCGCTATCTTCATACAAACGTAGTCGACTGTTTCCTCCCTGGTGACACTAGTACAAATATTTTGTTGTAATAACTGCCATGACTATGCCCCTAAGTCTTTGGTTGGTTTTTTCCTTTTCTAATTATCATAGAAATTAAGATTTAAAAACAAAACATAGGGGCATGGTCATGGCAGTTATAAGTTTTATGCAACAAAAATATTTGCTCTAGTGTCAGTATTGTGGTTTTAGTAGTTAAAATAATATGTTAAAGAGTCATAGATTACTTCGTCATTATTACGAAACAGTAAAAAAGGGGCGTTTCGACTTTACCATAACATAGAGAAATTGGGTACTTACTTTAAATGGCCCAAATTTAATTGAGCTTGGGCCAAACATAAACAAAAACATAATAAGTTCAAAAGGCCCAGTGATATTTAGGCATTGTCAGGTTTGTGTTATGGGAAAACCTAGTGTGGCATAAAGGGCCGTCTTATCGCCCGAGGATGCCAGACTCCAAAACACAGGGTGGCGGGTTCGATTCCCGCCTCAGACAAGTATATATTCTTAGATATTTATCTGTGGTCTGGTTGGTTCTATGTATTATCACTACATATTATAAAATAAAGTCACTTTTCGCCGTCCCAATGTCCCTATTTCCTTATTTCCCTTTGTATGCTTATATCTTTAAAACCACGCAACGGATTTTGATGCGGTTTTTTTTAATAGATAGAGTGATTCAAGAGGAAGGTTTATATGTATGTATAAAACATGCATAATATGGCCGTGCGAAGCCGGAGCGGGTCGCTAGTAAGTATTATATTTACAAAAGAAAAGTATTTATGTGGACACAAGTCTAGTTACTTAGCTTGGGGCTAGATGGCGATGTGTGGAATATCCTGCAATATTTATCAATTAATAGTCACTTAGGAACGTGTCGGCTGTGGTTAAGTCCTAGAGGCTAGAGCTGACCTTGCTTTCTTAAAGAAAAGGTAAATACTAATTAGTCATGGTAACCTTCAACTTACACTGTGTTTATACCTAACTACCTGGAGGTTAGATTTGAGATTTTACTTTTAATAGAAATCAGGTACCTACTTTCTAAAATGCTTGGTAAGTACAGTATGGGTCATAAGTAAATGATCAGTTTGCTACAATAATACTGTCAACAAGTATTGGAGTTACGACCTTCTTCTAATAGACGTTACACACAAACTTAAATACTTGAATTAAAAGTACTCAGTGTGATTATTATTTTCAACATGTTAGCTATGTGCTTAGTTGTGTGAGTGAGTGGTATAAGCCGCCACCCGCTACATCAATCGACGTGGGTTCGATCCATAGGTTACGTTGTTATAATATTCAAATAGTGCTGCACAGGATTTTAAACGTTAAGGTGGGCAGAGACTTTTGACCGTCGATTGTACCTCTATCATTATTATAAATGCGAAAGTTTATGTATGTTCGTAACAATAGCAATGACACTTTGTATGTAGATTGCTGGAAACCAAGACTAAAAGATAGGCTTATTTCTATTTTCATGGGATTGGGACTTTAGGGGTGAAACCATAGGGCAATAATGGTATGACATAGTTTTTTAGTGTAATTTTATATTTGGTTTTTTTTAATTTCTATTATTGACAATGTGTGATTGATTAGGTACAATCAGGCAGCGAAAGGGAATGGTCACGGTAAAGTTTTAAACTTGCTATTATTTAAGATTAAAGGCATTCAACCCAAGTGGGAGTTTAAAGCCCTGTTCTCGATGGTGGCCCTCTAATTTTGTTGGGGACTGTACCTATGGTGCTTTACCTCTATCTCTGGGAAAAAACCCTGTGTAGTGAGACATAATTATGGCTAAGTTTATATTTTAATACTTACAGCAAATATAGTATTCTGGAGTCCAAATGGCAGTGGAGTCAGTCTTGCGAAGAAGACAATCTTGAAGGCCTGAGGGCCAGAGATCACCTTTAGTAATGCTCGGGCTGTTTCATTCTTGAGCAGCCACCCGAGGGGCAAGTATGACCTTAGCGCCTTCAGGGTGAAATGTGCCACTGCTACTCCGAAGTTAGCACTCACTAACACTGTTCCCAAACCTTTCAAAGTTCCAAATAAATATCCACTAGTAATTATCAACAATAAGTAACCAATTGTTACAGGAAAACTCACTATTAGAAACAATCCCATGAACAACAGGAATATTATCCAAGGGTCCTGTGCGTCTACCCAATGAAGTATAATCTTCAAGTATTCTTTGAAGAAATACAACACTAAAACTAGACATGTGAGCAGTAATATAGATACGATGATGTTAATTAAATAACTATACGTCGTCTTATTGTTAATTTTAGCCCATATCGTCTTCTTTCTTTGCACCGCCACGGGGACGGGCTGGCAATCTTCAATGTCCACGATTTCCATTGTCCGGTAAAGATACGTTTCTCGACCTATTTTTGTAACTTAAGTTTCCAGCCGATTTTAAGATCACTTCCCATAGCCTGGGTTCTGCCGGTGTTTGTCTCAAGTTAACAACCCCGAAGCTAAAAATATTCAAGGAAGAAAACTGAAACGCGTCGCGAACTCGCGAATTTCAATCAAAGACTAGAAAAAATATCATCCGTCCAACAGTCAAATCAGTGGAATGACAGTAACGAGAAACGTCATTGTCATATCAATTCAAATCCAATCACAATTGAGCTCTTTAAAGCTTATTTGTAATTGGTTGTCACACTGTAATGTTGCAGTATTTTTTACTAAAATTGTGTATTGCAGCATAGGTGCGAACGAAAAAACGATACTGAATAAAAAGAAAGGCTTGTAATAAATGCTAAAATTATTGTTTGACACTCGAAAGAAAACTGGAACATTTTTATATTTTCCATGGGCTCTGTGAACGTGGACAGCTGTGTGTTTTTGTGAAATATACCAGAAAATTGCTGAAAATCAGCATAAAACGAATGGAAATTCGACTTTGTGCCGTTCGATTATTGTTTTAGCCGCAGACGTGGCGAATAATTCGTTGTTTTAGTGTTTATTGAAGGTGCGATAAAAAAATCTAACCATGCCGCCGAAGAAAGCACCTAGTACCAGTGGAGGAGCTAGCAAAAAGACGGAACAGAAGAAAAAGGAGAAGGTTATTGAGGTAAGTTCGTGAGAAATGTCGTTGTCTCCTAACCTAATAAAACGATGAGAATTAAAGCAACTCCATAAAACGTCCAGCAAACCAACCTATTGAAACATCTTCTCTTGAATGTCAAGGCTCTATGCATTTTGCCATCACTCCATGCTCTGGTATCTGGTCTATTCTGTTAAAACTAAAATAAATTGAGTCCATACAACTAAAGAACTTTATATCATGGTACAATTACTATAAATAGAATCAGTAATTTCAATTTTCTTCGCTATTAGTTCCATAGTTTTTGAATGAAGGAGTAACAATCACAAACTGACATTCATAATCACTACATAGTATAAAATATAGTCACTTTTCGCCGTCCCTATGTCCCTTTGTATGCTTAGATCTTTATAACTACGCAACGGATGTTGATGCGGTTTTTTTTAATAGATAAAGTGATTCAAGAGGAAGGTTTATATGCATAATATAGCCGTGCTTTTGCTTATCTCCAGGACAAAACCTTCGGTCTGAAAAACAAGAAAGGTGCTAAACAGCAGAAATTCATCCAACAAGTAGAGAAACAAGTCAAAAGTGGCGGCATACATCCCGCTAAGCCAATGGATGATAAGAAAAAGGATAAGGAACAAAAATTGAAGGAGCAGAAGGAAATGGCTTTGCTGTTTAAGCCGGTACAGACTCAGAAGGTTGAAAAAGGTAATTAATTAGCTTTGCTCTATGTTTTTAGCTTTAAGATTCTTAAGTGAGAATAACTCAGTTAAGAAGTATATTTCAAGATCAGTTCAGACATTTTCCGAGTATACTTTGTAAAATACCTGCAATGCTAAGTTCCTAGATTAGTTTTACAATTCAATTGGTTAAAATTGTATCTTGTAGTTTTGCAACTCATTTGAAAAAACATATAGATATTTTTTTGTAACAAGCATAAGAAATTGATTCCCCAATTTGCCACCCCTGAATTCTTTGTCAGGCCAGAGCTGTCCTCAAGAAAGGTTATAGTCACAGCTACCCGAAATTTGTAGTGTGTAGTTCCATTCCATATAGGCAAAGCTATGGGGCGAAAATTAATAAATCTGTAAAATGATAGATTCTGACTGAAGAAAATTTCGTAACTGAGTGATCCCTGAACTCGTCCTTTATACATACGGGCAATGGACAACACATAACAGACAGACATAGTTATTTTCATGTTTATAATATTAGTCTAAATTATGAAATAAATGACGTTTTATCAATTTTAATGTCAAAATTTCAGGCACAGATCCAAAGTCAGTAGTGTGTGCCTTCTTCAAACAAGGCCAGTGCACTAAAGGAGATAAATGTAAATTCTCACACGACTTGACTCTTGAAAGGAAGGTATGTTGTTTATACTACTTGTACTTGTATACAGGCTGTTTTCCGCGATTAGACCCTTTTTAATTGGGTCGTTTTTGCGTGAAGATGGAGTAGGCTCCATCTTCACGCAAAAACGTGGACATGGTCGACTAACCCTCTCAGCTTAGTCGACCATGTCCAGAGGAGAGAACTTGTCAATACTTCTGGAGTCAACTAAGCCGCGGGTTTCATCACGATTTTTTCTTTCACCGTAAGAGCAATGTCAATTAGCGCACATAAATTTTTCTTAAGAAAAATACATTGGTGCATGGCCGCCTGGATTCGAACCCACAACCTTCAGAATGAAAGTCGAGGTATCTACCACTAAGCCAACACCGCTAATTTAATAATTAGTTTACTTGGAAACTGCTTGGCACCATCTTGCTGTCTACCAGGGGTTAACGTAAATAAGCATAGAAACAATGCCAATCAGGATGTTCAGTTTAACACGATGGTGCCTCTTTATTTATTTTACTACCAGCGCTCCGCAATTTTACCCTTGTAAAAAGTAGCCTATGTGACTCCCAATGAATCAATGTATCCTCATACCAAGTTTCATCAGAATTGGTCCTGTAATTTCAGGCCTACACATCCTCTTTATAATATTAAGTATAGATAGCATAGATTATTTTTGTGTGATTTCAATGTCGTTTTGTTTGTGTTTAATTTTTATTTCTTTCTCTTATATTTTACGTTTTTTTATATTCTTGATTCTGTTTTTATTTATTATTGTCTGTATTAGGCTTTTTCTGTTTCCTTGTCTATGTTTAAAGTTTTGCTGTAGACTGTCCGAATAAAATAAATAAATAAAATATATTACTTATGTCTTTTCTAATAATTTAAGGCGGAAAAACGTTCCCTGTATGTGGACATGCGTGACGACGAAGACACGATGGACAACTGGGATGAGGACAAGCTAAAGGAGGTAGTTGAGAAGAAACACGGGGAGGGTGATAAGCAGAGACCTACCACTGATATTGTAAGTACCGTTAATTTTCTTAAAGATAAAATCTTGTAGATTTGTAAAAATGAATAATTAGTCTGTGAATAAATAGATCTTTGACCTCCTATAACTTCTTTAGCCGATGTCGGATCGATAGGGACTGTTGACAATTCCTTTATAATGGTGTTCCGAACATTCGTACACATTTTTAGCGACTTGCGAATTATTGTAAGCTTAAATGTTATTTTGACTGGGGTATCTGGCTCTATTTCACTAGAAACAATGAAGTTCATGAGTACCTTGAGGTGCCAACAATATTGAGCGCCTCACTGCCCATCCAAATCCACTTGCTTGCCGGCTAATTGACTCCACAAACAAGACACGCAGACTGAAAAGGCTGGACGTTGTATGAACGTGGAGGAAGCATTGGCGATGGCTACTGCGCTGCGGCTTAACTTTCACCCTTCTCGCAACAACACAGATTAAAGTCTGTTAGCAGTAACTCCAAGAAAAAAATCGTGCAAGCTTCGTACAATCGTACCATATACATACACATTAAGCAAACGCTCGGCCGAGCGACATGGTAGGTGGAGTGGGGGGTGTTAGGTTTTATTTCCGTTACGGAATTTCTTGATTCGGTCGCCGCGCTCAAAGCCCGCGATAAAAGCTATGCAATAGCTTAAAAGTCTGGCTCTATTCATCTTTTATCATTTACGTGGGCTCAGCCGTATTACTACTATTACTACTGCACTTTTTATAATGGGAAAAGAAACATATTTGACTTTCGTAAAGTGTCAATTTTGAATAATTTTAGAACCTACTACAGGTGTTAGTAGTAGAAAAATATGTTACAAAAGCGCATTTTTCGATTTCTAACTGAGCTATTTTTACAAAAAATATACATTATTTTCGAATTTGGCGAACATCTCGATCGAAATACCCTTAAAATAGGTACTTATTAATATACCAAAAATCATTACAGATTTGCAAACATTTCCTCGAAGCAGTTGAAAGGTCAAAGTATGGTTGGTTCTGGGAATGTCCGTCTGGTACGAAATGTATCTACAGACATGCTCTACCAGCCGGCTTCGTCCTCAAACGGGACAAGAAGAAGATGGAAGAGAAGAAGAATGAAATATCTCTCGTAGATTTGATTGAGAGAGAACGGGCAGCTTTGGGACCTAAACAAACTAAAATAACGTTAGAAACATTCTTAGCTTGGAAGAAGAAAAAGATTAAGGAGAAACAGGTATGGTTTTTCATAGACTAACTATTACTAGAAGACATAGACAAACACGTATTCGTACGTACGCTATTTCGCGGTCTTTCGTATGGCCGCGAAATAGCGTACGTGGTTTTTAGTATCATCTGTTAAAAATTTCTGAAAATGAGTCACACAGTTGGCATTCTAATAAAGAATTGGAGAACTTTTGGATTATTTTTTTACTTATTAAAAGCGATTTTTCTTCCTTTCAAAATAAATTTTCATGTTTACTACTTTTTAAAACAGATAAATCTTAAAAAAAATAGTGTTGGTGCTATCTATAATTATCTAATTAAAAACTTAACTAATTGACATATGTATGTATAACATAGCACAGTCTAAACTGCTAGCTAGCACTGCTTGTCGTAAAGACATGATTTAAGTGTAGATATCCACTAAGAGGATGAAATAGCGGGCGAAGCCGCGGGCAGAAGCTGGTGTAGAAATAAGAAGCTTTATTTCAGACGTTTATTTTTTATTTGTAGCAGTCTATATATATCCCATTGTTCGTCTATGGTAATATCTAAAACTGACCCTCTTATTTACCCCTTTATCAGGAGGCTCAAGTGCAAATTTGTTTTGTTTATGAGTAGGAGTCTATCGCCCGAATACTGAAAGGCTACTAAATCTTAAGTGGCGTTTAAATTGAAATTTAAGTGTATGCTTCAATAGAAAGCATACACTTAACGTCGATTCCCATTATTCGTCTATGATAATATCCAAAACTGACCCTCTTATTTATTCATTTATCATGAGGCTCAAGGGCACGCGGATGAGCAATGGTGTAGAGATAAGGAGCTTTTTGTCTTGACGTTTAAATTGTTTTGTTTATGAGTAACAGTCTATATCTCATTATTTGTCTATGATAACATCCAAAACTGACCCATCTATTTATCAATTGTCAGGAGGCTCAAGTGGAAGCGGACGAGCAACGGCGCAGCGACTACAAAGCAGGCCGAGCGGTCGGTCTCAGCGGACGAGAGATGTTCTCGTTCGACCCGGCGCTCGCTGCCGACGCGGACGAGGATGGTGACGAGGCTGTCGACCTCGCCACCTACGAACGGGACGAGGATGATGATTATAGGGAGCTTCAGTTCGACCTTATTGGCATGGAGGCTTCAGAGGTAACATATCAAGTGTATTACTTAGGGCGGTTCGCTTAAACGTATATTGACGACCCAGTTGGCACAATTTTCACCATCCCGGACTGTCAAACACAGGGTTGCGGGTTCGATTACCGCCTCAGACAAGTATTTATGCTTAGATATTTGTGGTATGGTTCTTTCCATGTATTATAAGTATATATTTACAAAAGAAAAGTATATAAGTAGTATATCCCATAACACTTTAGTCTAGTTACTTAGCTTGGGGCTAGATGGCGATGTGTGGAATGTCCTGCAATATTTATTACTTAGGGCGCCTTGGTTAAACGCATTTTGCTAAATAGCAGCAGCTGAATACAATTAATGGTTAATTTAAATTAAAATTATATTTCAATAACCACAAGGTTGATAATTCTATAATATTATTTTATCACGTTGCTTTGCACTTTTTGCCGTAAAAAATATAAAATACTAGCTGCCCTCCGCGGTTTCACCCGCGTAACTCCCGATCCCGTGGGAATATCGGGATGTAAGCTATCCTATCTCTCAAGTTGGATCGAACTGCACATGGTGTGCGAATTTTATTATAATCGGTTAAGTGGTTTAGGAGTCCATTGAGGACAAACATTGTGACACGAGATTTATATATATTAAGATTTATGGAATCAGCTTTCCAACATGGACCTATGACGCCGATAATGATTATCGAGCGACAAATGCGAGAAAAAAGTATTTTTTTTTAAATTGATTTACGCTTTTTTCCAAATAATTTGCAAGAGATTTATAATAAACAATTGCGAATTTAAAAATATTTATAAACGGTAAACGATTTAATTTCTAAACCTAGTTATTTAGCTTGGAGCTAGATGGCACTATGTGAAATACCCTACAATATTTATTAATCAATTCCAGGTGGATGACACGGGCACAAAAGCAATGTTAGATCGCCATGAACACTTAAACCAAGGTCTAACGAACGGTGACAGCGGAGACCAATCTGACCCTTCCACTGCCATCACGGAAACGGGACCCATTAATGAGAACCTGTTCCTAGATGATGACCTAGATGAAGAGTTACAGAACCTTGACTTGGAAGACTAGTGATGTGATAAATAGTGATTGTGAAGTTTTCTAATCTCTTGTTTTAGACAAAACTGGTTTCGATAGTTGCCGGTCTAATCTCAGTTAAAGATTGTTGATGGTCAAAGGCGGGAAGTTTTTTTCTTTTCTTTGGTCTGTGACTGAAAGTTGTGGCTGTGTTGCATGTCAGTAGCCCAATGATAGTTGACTAGTCTAATCTAAGTTAAAAAAAATTGTCTCTGGTCAAAGGCAAAGTTATGGCTGTGCTGCATGTTAGTAATCAATATTTTGCATCAAATTGTGGCATGATGTTTAGAAGATCTTTAAAACTACGCAACGGATTTTGATGCGGTTTTTTTAATAGTTAGAGTGATTCAAGAGGAAGGTTTATATGTATAATACATGCATAATATAGCCGTGCGAAGCCGGAGCGGGTCGCTAGTATGGTATAAAGATGTCACATAAAAATATAGTTCAACATATTTCACCAGAGGCATAATCGGGCTTTAAAGTCTACATAGTCAAGTCAGGGGCTATAGTAAAGCGGTGGCAACTTTACCGTAACCTTGTAGGATTTGGAGGCAACGAGAAAACTCCATGTTCCGCATTGATTTTAACTTGCACTACACTTGTGCAATTTTGAATTAAATTGGGTAAAATTCCACCAAAATTATACAAATCAACTCCTAAGTTTTATGAAAGAAAAAAAAAACTGCATCACGACATGTTGGCTCGTCGATGACTTAGATTAGAGAGCCATCTATCGAAACTAATTTTGTATTAAAAAAAAAAAGAAATTGGAAAGTTCCCAGTGTTGTGAACGGATTAGAAAAGTTATAAACAGTTGTTTAAAATAACAGTAAACTCTTTGGTTTGAAGAAGTACTTTAATAGATTTGATGCTATATTTTCTTATCTATGGATAATTGTATAATACGCGTATTTTAAGTTGATCAGGCTAAACAGTGATGGTTATTTTTAGAGTTCTGTACTTCAAAAAGGTTATAAGATCACCTTCTTGTCCGTTTGTCCTTGTGTTACCACCGATTTTCCCAGGAACGGGTGGAGCTAGCAAGTTGTAAATGATACCAGATACTGAGATCTATAGTCCTTATTAGGTGTATAAAAACCAAGGTCCTGAGTCAACATGATAAAAGATAGTGGCTTTAGATTTATTTTTCTCTACTGAGGCCTTTTCTTTAGGCTGGTCAACTTTAAAACCCGAGTATTATACATGTAATACTTTACTGTTATCAAATCAAACAGCTGGAAAATTGTATAAAAAGGACCTCATCAAATTCACGGTATTAATATAAAATATAATAGACATGTCCGTTTGCTTTTTATATATATAGGTATAACTGAGAACTATTTATCATTAGGAATGAATAAAGTTTTATTTTATAATGTATATGTTTTATATTTTTTCAACAGACCGTTTTTGATGAAACTTGCTATGAGGATACATTGATTCATTGGGAATAACATAGGGTACTTTTTATTCTGATATTCCCACGGGATCGGGAGTTACGCGGGTGACGGTTTCAGCTAGTAATCAATAAGTCAATACCAGAAAGTCTTTACTGAAGATACCAAATCACCTCTGAAATATTTGGGACGAAAAAGATTTACTAATAAATTATAAGTGCTTAGGTTTTTCCACTGTAATTGACAGTTTTTCAATACTCTGACTTAGGAATAAGTTTGTAAAATAAACAGACTAAAAAAGGTTAAAAGTTATAAACTTTAATTAGGTACTTACCTTTTTTACTTTACCTAATTTTATTCAACATTCAATAATAAATGCTTAAAAAAACATTGTATAACTTATGGTATAGTAAGCCATGTTGCCGGGTTTGTGATTGTGATCTTGTCTATGGTCTCATCAGTGAATCCTTTTATCTTCATTTTAGGTAGAACATTGTTTATGATATGGGAGTAGCCATGCCCACCGTAGTCTATCTGTAAGTACAATTACAAAGCAAATTTAAGTAAATCTCAGAAGCCAAATGAATTAGAGTAAGATCCCGGCTACCATTGAACTTTCTTATTTTATAAAAGCTAAGAATTTCTTGCATGTATGCAGGAAATAATTGCTATTAAGGGAACATTATCAGTTGAAGAATAGAGAGAAAAAATATTCAAGGGGGATGTTTCATGTTTATATGTTTGCTTGTCTATCTATACTTCTAACAAAGGCAGCTAAGAAAAAGTGTGTACTTGGTAGCAGATTAAAAATGAGTTGGGACATAAAAAAAGTAGAGGAACAAAAAATATATAGTTAAAAATTTTCAAAAAACCTCAAAAATTAATAAAAAAATTGTCTGTAAAGTCGGTTTACAATTTTACGAGTTAACGTTATAAGAAAACATTCGTTGCTATGGCTACCACTCACGTTCCAGGAAGGAACGGACGGAGCGTGGAACGCGATGTCGTCACACTTTTTTGAAATGTAAAAATGAAATGAAATGGCTGGCGGTGTTCACCAATATAAAAGACAAATTTCTAAACGTAGCAAAAAATTGTTTAAAAAAAAAAAACGAATTGCTAAACGTCGGCGTCGTAGAAAAAAAATGTTTATTTCAGTGCACAGAAGTAGCCCTAACCGCTTGCTTATATGATTACCCTGTATACGGTTTCGTCTTGGAGATATTAATTACCGGATGTGCAAGAAATTTAAATTCACTTACCAATCTATGTTTAGTATGTATATCATGTGACATAAGCACTCTATCCGCCTTCCCCTCATCAACCAGCAACTGTATCTTGTCCAACCGAGCCGCGTCCGACGGCATATCCGTGGGCTCATTCAGCTGGTAGTATGACACTTCCACGCCGAATAGATCGAATTGACAATACGTGCCGAGGGTTGAAAAGTCTAGGAGGCGGTCGTTTTGAAGTAGAGTGCCTGGAAAGGTAGATTTATGTTATTTCTTACATTAAAATACCTATGTTCAGGGGTGGTTAACACGCGGGTAACATAACGACCCAGTTGGCACAATGGTCACCAAGCCGGACTGCCAAACATAAGGTTGCGGGTTCGATTCCCGCCTTAGATATTTGTCTGTGGTCTGGTTCTTTCTATGTATTATAAGTATATATTTACAAAAGAAAAGTATATAAGTAGTATATCCGTTGTCTAGCACCCATAACACAAGTCTAGTTACTTAGTTTGGGGCTAGATGGCGATGTGTAGAATGTCCTGCAATATTTATTTTTTACCAGGGGGCTTATAATTTTTTACTAGGGAGAGAAACTCTGCTCTGCTACGTTATATTTTGATTATCCGAAAAATTATTTTTTATGGAATTTGGCGGGCATACTGTATGAAAACTTACGATCCAAATGCGACATAACAGCTTTATCCTTCTTCCCTCCAGCCTCCAAATACACCCTTATTATCTCGAAGGGCGCATCCGGTTCTCTGTGAGGATGGAAGCTGACTCCACACCCTAGCTCCGGTTGGAGTTCTCCAGCCGCTTGGATGGCGCGCCGTTCGAAATCTGAGGGTAGATAGAATATTTTAAACGATTACGGTTTAATTTGATTTGATACAAATATTTTTACTTGACATAAACTGCCTGCACACGTCGTGTAAAACCCGGCATCACGCGTGAACGGCTGTACCTACCAATTTCGCTAATTCTATTTTGTTGACCATAGTGACCATACACTAGCAATCTACCAACCTCCCCCCTAAACCCGGTCTTAATAACTCATCCGTCAACCAACTATAGTATTTTCTAAGGCTTTAGCGACTTGAACTCATAATTATATTTATTTTAACGGATATATTCTTGTTTTAATTTGTCTTTAAACCTGACGTTTCGGGAACTTTGCAGATCCCATGGTCACAGGCAGACTGAGATGACATTCGTCTTACAAAAAATATTATGTGTAACTACCGTCTACTTAAAATTAATAAAAAAGTGGTAATGTGACATACGGCAGACATACATGACGAATCTATAAGGATTCCGTTTTTTGCCATTTGGCTACGGAACCCTAAAACGGTTTCATCTAACGCACAATTGACTAACGGTGTCTCGAGGTATTGCAGCTGTTGCTTGCGGGGCTTGAGACCTAATTAACCAAATGTAGTAGGTACTGGGTCCCAAACCAGTGGTGCTCTCCAACCATCCTCTCTATTTGTTGGGATGTTTCTGGATTTCAAAGGCCTCTCGAAACATTCTAGGCACAAACCGGTTTTACCGACAGCATTTCACATAATATTTTTTGTAAGACGAATGTCATCTGAGTCTGCCTGTAACCATGGGATCTGCAAAGTTCCCGAAACGTCAGGTTTAAAAACCAATTAAAACGCGAATATATTCGTTAAACTAAATATAATTATGAGCTATATACTAACCTTTCAACGGCCATACACTAGCGATCTCCCCCATAAACCCAGCCTTAACCTCTCCGAAGTCAACACAACCGTCAACCAACTCCCGCCTCATGTGGCTGTAGATATCTTCCACTGATGCCTTCGTATTGCTCTGCAAGTCTGCGATGTAGTGCCCGGTGCCGGCTATGATGTTGACTCCGGTCTGTTTAGATAATTGCCGGTAGAAGTTCACATCGCGTTTTAATCCTTCGGTTGAGTTTTCTACTATTGTTCCTGGAAAGAAAAAAATTGGTTAGCATCGTTTTTTTAGGGTTCCGTACCTCAAAAGGTATAAAAGGTCCGTCTGTCTGTGTGTCATCATTTTCTCAGGAACGGGTGGATCTAGCTGAAAATACCAGATACTGAGGTCTATTAGTCCCTATTAGGCATCAAATTAGGTGTATAAAAATCAAGGTTCTGAGTCAAGACGATAAAAAGATATGGGCAAATTTAGATTTTCGTGAAAACTTGTAGGTACCAAAATTTACCTTAATTTTTGTTAGAATGGGGATGTAACAATTTTGCATTAAAACGGTCAGCAATTTTTACGATTGAGATAGATAAATAAATGTTTTATTGTACCATATTATAACTTAAATTCTAACTTAAGTATCTTCTAAAAAAATATAAGTACTTATAAAATGCTTTGTCCTGAATGACTGACGGATCAATGCACAGCCTAAACCGTTGATCGTAGAGACCTGAAACTTGGAGGTTGTTTTCTCTGTATGACGTATGCATCCGATAAGAAAGGATTTACCGAAATTCTAACACTTATAGGAGGTGATAGGGGGGGGCAAAGTTTGTATGGGACAACGTGATTCCTTGGTCCATTTTCAACTTCAAAGCGAACGAAGTCGTGGGCAAAAGGTAGTAAACACATATAAATAATAATACCTATGGCATAAGTGGTTTACAAACCTCCACCAAACTTCTTATAAGCGATCAAATCATTGAACACCGCCGCCTTCGCCCCATCATCGTTCAGGTACAAGTTGTTGCGCCAACTATAGGGATACTGGCGGAGGTAGCCCACTGTGGATAAAGTTAGGTCTCCTTGGAACTTGTCTGCGAGTTGGGTGGGCGGGTGGCGGTAGAAATGGGTGAACTCCATCGATAGATGCTCGTGGGTTAGTGTTCGCCCCAGTTGTGAGGGAGCTACATCTCCTAGCACTGGAATCATATAATGTCCTATAAATTATCTACTTATATTTTTTAGGGTTCCGTACCCAAAACTCCGTTGTCTGTCTGTCACCAGGCTGTATCTCAACAACCGTGATAACTAGAGAGTTAAAAATTTCATAGATTATGTAGGTAGGTACAGTCGTCTGCATAATTGCAGCCCTCGGTAGAGTTCGAAAATTACTATTATCGAAATGTTTGCATTCTAATTGTTTTTGTTTGATTAATTGATAAATTAGAAGACTTGTGACGGTGGGTCTGCAATTATGCAGCCGACCGTACCTAGGTATTTCTGTTGCCGCTGTAACAACAAATACTTACTAAAAAACAGAAGAAACAAGTAAGAAAAATTAAGTAGGTTCCCCCCTAAATTTTGTAAAAAAATGTTCCATGGTACGGAACCCTACGTACCTACACGAGCCCGACTCGCACTTGGCCGGTTAAAAAAATCTCTAATGATAAAAAGAGGTTTTTTATTTGTGTCGAATAGGCTACGAAACTAGGTACTGGATCGATTTTGATGAAACTTGGCATAAAGATACATTTGATCCTTGAGAGTGACATAGTAGGTAACTACTTTTAACCCCAATATTCCCAAGGGATCAGGGGACTTTTGCGTGTGAAACCGCGGGGCGTTGCTAGTTTATTTAAATTCTGCATAGAAACAGTAAACAACAAGGTCACTCAAAGACGTGAACGCCGTAGTAGGTAAAACATTACCTACATTAAACCATAATATTGTTTTGATAAATAAAAACACTCACCGGTCTGCACTTTGACAACCATTTTCCACTTATTTCAACGTAAAACTAATGTTTTACTGTTACCACACTCACAATTACAACATATAATATAACTATAAACTAAATAAAGAGGTAAACACAAGGTAAAAACCTTTATTTTAATGTAAGTAAATAGTTGTGTTTACGTATGATAGCGACTGATAAACGCTGGAAGCAGACGGCAAACTGAATTATCTAGGCTACAAATAGATTGGTCCGACGTTCGTAGTAGGTAGATAGGCACATATAGTATTTGTGTCCGTAGTAGGTAAGTACCTACCTAATCTTATGAATGGAAAACTATTTGAGTTCATTAATTCAATTATTACAACATAAGTACAACAAAATCAATTCTTGTAGCTAAGCTTCTAGTTTAGGTGCATATTTATGGGCCAAATAAAATACTTTGAAAAACGTTTGAGAAATTAAGTTCTTTGCTTACATTTTTGTAGGTAGGTACCTACCTACTGTCGAAGTCGGAATTGTAGTTCTAAAATTACTTACTTACTATAATTGGAATAGTTTTATTCTAATCATATTTATCTAATAAATTCATGAGTTGGAAAGACTTGAACTCGAGCAAAACTTTAGAATCTTGCGTGAGTTAAAAACATTTTAATAATAAGTACTTACCTACTTAGTAGTTTTGGAGTTCTACGGTGGGTCTGCACTCTGCAGTTTTCGCCATAGCAAGAAATGAAAAACCCTAATTAAACACCCCACCCCCACGTCCATGGCTCTCGGTAACACCAAGTGACATGAGTTCTCTACTCATGTGAACAAGTCACACAATACCTCAGACAAAGGAAAGCAATACGCGTATGATTGTAACCATAGCAACAGAAGTTGTTTACATTGCCGCAAAAATTGACAAGGCGTCGAGTCACAACAAAAAATACCTGAAAGAAAATAATAGTTTCCAAAATGCCTATAATCGTGAAAGATTTCACCTGGACCCAGAACGACAAAGCAGTTCTCATTAAAATACCCATACCCTCAGTAAGTCACGAAAATCCTGACATTTTTACATCTGAATCCTACATCAAGATACATTTCAGTCCATTTCTATTTGAAATATTTCTTCTACACGAAGTAAATAACGATAAGAGCAAGTGTGTCGTTAAAGATGATCTTATAACTATAGATCTGTGTAAGATAGAAGAGATAGAGTGGGAGAAATTGGAAAAAGATTTAACCAAGGCGGAAAAAAAGAAGATGCGTGAAGAAATACTAGATAAGTCTATAGAAAAGGCAAAACAAGAGGCAGAAGATAAGAGAATAAGAAAGAGTCAGCTAGATAGATTTACTGTACAGCAAGCTATGGAGATAGATTCAAAACAACACAGTTTGATGGATTCAAGGAGAGATGCAGAACGAAATAATGCAATGAACGCTTTAGAAGAATGGAGAGTCAATGTAAGTAATGGAAAAACTAACACTAACGTCAAGCAACTTCCTAAAGAAAACAATGACTCTGGTGTAAAGGTTGTCGAACTAAAAGACGAAGTTATTAACGAAAATAATAACACTGGTGTTAAAATAGTTGAGCTAAAAGACGAAGATAATAAAAAACCAGGTGTTAAAGTCACAGAAGTGTCTTCTGGAGAGGTTCTTGAAAGGAACAAAGCTTCAGGTGATTTTAAAACTCCCAGAGCAGCTAAGAAACCGGTTAAAACTCCAGTGAGATCTGAATATGTGGACAAGAAGAAAGAGGAAGTATCAAAGAGGGTTTTGCCGAGGTTAAGGGAGTCTGGCCAGGTGGAAATCACTCATACGCCGCGGACTTTCCCGACGCCTAGTAGGGAATCTACGGCTAATGAAGAACAAGCTTGGTTGAAGAATGTTACGATGGCTAGAAGAGCTACAGGTACAAAACTTTAAAACAATAATAAAATGAAACAAGGCTGGTTTTTTCAACAGCATTTGATCTTTATTATCGTTTTCTTCAGGGTTTGTATCAGAAGATTTGCGTCCAGAAGAGCAAGACCCACAGTGGTGCAAGGAAAAGGGGGACGAATTCTTTAGAAACGGCAATTTTTTGGGAGCCATCAGCGCTTACACTCACGGCATATCGTTGTCAGATAAGCTGCCGAGTTTGTACGCAAATAGATCTGCCACGCACTTCGCGCTTGGAAACTTTAATAAATGCGTAAGATACTAAAATTTGATCAGAAAGTAGACTCATTGAGAAATTTTCACGTTCATTCAAAACAATAATTTAACCAATTTTGTGTTTTAGATGTTAGACTGCTCAACAGCCTTAGATTTGATGAAACCTCCCTGCGAAGGCAATCGTCGTAGTCGCGCCAAGTGCATGGCACGCCGCGCAGCTGCGCTTGCTAGATGCGGATATCTTAGCAAAGCTATTGACGAGATGAAATCAGCTGCTAAACTCATGCCGGAAGACGAGAAGATCAAGAAAGATGTCTATGATATGGAGAGAGCTTGGGAACAGAATCCTGATTCTGAATAAAGATAGATCGATGAAGTGATGGATAGGCAGTAGGTACTTACTAATTTATTTTACTTTAAAAGTGTATTGAATGGCTGAGTCAGATCTAAATAAAATTGAAATGGATTGGATTATTGACGTTTAAATGTCGTAATAATTTCATTTACAATTTTTTATCATCTTAACTTAATGAATAGAAGCGTGGTAAAGTAAATACTTCCTACGATATATCACAACATAACATTATATTAACGCAAATAATTTACAATAAATGTCTTAATTAATTAAATTCAATCCCTCTGTGGTTGTCAAGACTTTAGGCAGCCCCAAGTTCTTGAGTAACGCGTGTGGGGATGGATCTCGCCCGCGGAACCTTCTGAATACTTCACTAGGGTGGCAACTACCTCCAGCTGCCAGGAAAGTATCTCTGTATCTCTTTCCCACATCCAAAATATCACCATCTCCTTTTCTAGCCTCTTCAAATGCACTGTAAATATCTGCGGCGATCATTTTAGACCATAAATGACAGTAATACGCCGCACCCCATTCTTCAGACATGATTTTAGTGAACGAAAGTGGATGTGAATCGTATTTGTCTAATGGCAGCGCGTGGTATTTCGGCCATAGTTCTCTGACAATATCTAGCCAGAAAGTTTTCTGGGAATGCAGCTCTAAATCTAGTTTTGAAAGGTACAGTTCTTTGCACAAGTTGTATCCAGCCATATGACTTCTTATGTTCTGTAGATTTCTTACAATATCTTCTGGTAAGGGTTCCTCTGAGCTGAAATGTCCACTGACAGCGCGTATCGTATGTGGGTCGTATAGCCAGTGCAACATCACTTGTCCACAAACTTCAGCTGCATCCCATTCTACATTCGACAATCCTGCCACTTCAGAATAATTCGCTTTTGTGAGCAGATGACGTAACGAGTGGCCAAATCTTTGGAACAATAGCCCTACTTCTTTAAAGGTTAATAATGACGGCTTTCCTTCGACTGGTGCTTGGAAATTGAAGATTAGAGCGGACAGTGGATTAGTCGATGTTGACGTGCATTTGTTGCGCATTGCGATGTGCCATCCTGCGTCATCGTGCACGCGGATTTTCTGATCTTGACGTGCATACGGATCTAGATAGAAGCCTGCTATCGGAGTGTTGGCAGATTCATCATAAATGTCATAGAACTTGACGTCCTTATGCCATGTGTGAACACCAGATTGCTCCACAATCTGAATCTTGAATAATGTGCTGCAGAGATTGAATAAGCTAGTCAGCACTCTGGGGAGAGGGAAGTACTCTCTTATTTTGTCTTCATCAAACCCATATAAGGACCATTTCTGTTTCCTCTGCCAGTAAGGGACATCCCAATGTTCTAGCTTTGTATCGAAACCTCTGTCATGAGAATATCGATGCAACAACTCTATTTCAACATCTTGCATTGATCGAGCACTGTCAAGTAAATTATCGAAAACGCTGTTAACATTATCAATGGATCCAGCCATCTTCGTCTCCATACTCATATCTACAAAGGTTTCGTACCCCAAGATGTTGGCTTGTTCTCTGCGGTATGATCGGATGTTTTCAAGGTTACTCCCAGTTTCTAACTCCTTGTTGACATAATTGGAGCAGCGTTGCATGTATGCCTGCCAGGCGTTCCATCTGAGTTCTCTATCAGGACAATACTGCATGAAGGGTTCGTAGATGTGAGGCTGAAGAGTAACATTCCATGGCCCTTGTCTATAATCACTAGTAATACTCATTGACTTCATTAAAGATTCCGGGAACTCCTTTACAATACTACTATCCCGTATGGTGCTTTGGAATACTTTATTGGCAACATTAACTTTCTCTCTGAACATTTGACGTTCCTTCTGCAAAGACGTCAGAATATTTCCCAGTCTGTCTCTCTTAACCCCTTTGACATCTAGCCCGTTTAATTTACCCTCCAAAATATATTTATCTAACAGTCGCTGCTCTTCATCCGTTAACTTTTTAAGGCGATTCTTTTCATTGACAGCCGCAAGGTAAATTCCTTCATTCTGGAATTTGGAGGAGCGTGCTTTGTGGGCTCGTTCATGTATTTGAATGTATGATTTTGTAGGCATGAGAGAACTGTTACCGAGGTAAAGTGACTTAGCCATTCCCCATGTCAGTTCGAGTTGAGAATCTAATTTCTCTAAAGGTTGAAATACTTCAACGAATGCATTCTTACAGTTCGGAGCTCTCTGTTCTATTTGGTTCACTCCATTCTCGTACTCCAGACTCTGTCGGCTGATAGCAGCAATACACTTCTCGATAGTGAAGTCGTTGAACTCCGGCAACCCATTCTCAGACAAGAGTGCGTGAGAATCAGCATCTTCACCTATTTCTGGAATACTGAAACGATGTTTTAGGTTAGAATTTAGCAATAATATAAATAATATTGTGTAACACTAAAGTTTACAAAATATATCAATAATGTGTAAGAAATAGACAAAGGAGATTCCAAATACGTTTCTAATAATATAAAACTGCATACTTTTGATGAATTTTATCAAAAATAGGGTTGTTGTGAAGATAATTTTCTGTGGCCATATAATAGAGTTTTGTGTGTTATAATGACAAGATTGCGAAACTGCACCCAGCTAAGAAATTAGTTACGTCTTTAATAAACAAAATTACAACGAGTTATAGGCCAAATAATGAAGAATAATAGTTAAAATAACAACTTACAGTACAACATATCCAGCATTTCGTTTGCATTGAAAAGTCTGCCTTTTTATGTGTCGACTAATCACTTTGGTTCGTAAAAATGATAACGCCATCGTCCTAAAGTAAATCTTCTAAAAATTCCAGTTTTATTTCATAAAATTCACGCCTAAATTGAAATTACTGCAGATTTTTTCAATGGATTTTTATTTTCTTGTCATTTTGTTGTCAGCTGATGGATGACAGATTTTTTTTTTTACCTCAAATGGTCAGTCGAAGTAATTTTAGACTATACAGCCTTGTTTGACTAGTAGACCTATAGGCACACACTTCCTAGTTCCGTGCACACGAGGTATAAGAATAGGCAGGGAAACGAACTCAAATTCTATGGCTTACTTTTCTTCTTCTTTTTGTTTCGCTGAAGTTGCGCTGAAGCAAGGAAGCCATCAGTGACAATCCCCGTCGTTTTTTTTTGGCGTTGTTGTTATTGTTAGACAAATTAAAGATAAGTAATACAAGACAAGAATAAACTATAACTTAACGCAAAGATTAGGTACTTGACTTGACACTGGTTTTATTAAAAGTGAAGTCAAAAGGAACTTGGAAAAATTACGCGCCTTTAAAAAGAGCGATGTTGGCTTAGTGGTAGATACCTCGACTTTCATTCTGAAGGTCGTGGATTCCAATCCCAGGCGTCTGTGCACCAATGGATTTTTCTAAAGAAAAAATTATCTACGCTAATTCACATTGTTCTAACGGTGAAGGAAAACATCGTGATAAAACCCGCGGCTTCGTTGGCCCCAGAAGTATTGACAAGTTCTCTCCTCTGGACATGGTCGACTAAGCTGAGAGGGTAGTAGGTGCTGGGCAAGCCTACTCCATTCTCACGCAAAAAGGCTCTTTGGGTAGGTACCAATGATAGGTACAATCAACGGTCAAAAGTCTCTGCCTACTTTAACGTTTACAATCCTGTGCAGCACTATTTGAACATTATAACAGTGTAACCTGTGGATCGAACCCACGTCGGTTGGTGTAGCGGATGGCGGCTTATATCACTCACACAACTAAATACATAGCTAACATGTTGAAAATAATAATCACACTGAGTACTTTTAATCATAGAATTTAAGTTCGTACCTCACAAGCTTTTAATTCAAGTACCTATTTATGTTTGTGTGTAACGTCTAAAGAAGGTCGTAGGTCCAATACTTGTTTATAGTATTATTGTTGCAAACTGATAGTGGACTTATGACGCATACTGTACGTGATAGATACATTCGTATTAAACACACGTTAGCACAAATTACAATGTATAAAATAAATAAAAACTTGAATCTAGATGGCACAAAGGGCGGCCTTATCGCTAAGAGCGATCTCTTCAAGGCAACCTTTGGATCGACAAGAAGTTGAGGAAGGTTGTAGAATGTCCAAAGGTATTAAGGCTTAGGTATTTATGACAGAGACCCCATACCCCTATTCTTCGAAGCCTACCTGATTTTCGCCCGGGTACTTCGATGAGTAGAAGTCTAATTCTGTACCTACTTGTGTTAATACGCTCCATTGTCAAAATGTACAATTGTACAAAATGTTTTTGTGTCTGAATGATCATATAATATGCCAAAATGTGCAATATACCTAACTTTGAATGGTCAAATTGTCTATGGCCTTAACGATCCTATGACACAATACGCCATTGCCAAAATCTGCATTCACTCCTGGATCAGAAGTAAAATTATTATCTACTCTATATTATATTATCCCCTTTGAAACAAAAAAAGATTTTTCCAAATCGGTTCAGGCGTTATCGGCGAACAAACATAAAAATAAAAACGAATTGAGAACCTCTTCCTTTTTTGTAGTCGGTTAAAAATAAAAAAGGGAGTAAGGTACCTACTTTCGTGGTACAGGTCTACAGGATATATCCCTAAAAATCTATCGCCTTTGGCAACTGGTTGAGTAGCAAGAATTTTAGTTCTTCTTTGTGTCAGTGACAAAACGAAAACGACTGAAGGAAGTCAACAATACAGTGCTTCATTTGATGTATACCTCAGGGCGCCGCCATCTTGACTACTGTTTTGTGTTTATAAATAGGAATAAAATGACGGAACGTGGTTCATTCTGTCGCAGTAGCTTCTTGATGTCTGATCTTTTTCATGGTCGCACAATTTATTTGAGTTAATTAGTTTAATTACCTTTAAATAGTAGATTAGGCGTTGTAGTAAAATAATGCTGATGGGTATGTAATTTATATGATTATAATATGTTCTGATAATAAGTGCCTTTCGATTTACGTAATCTACGCTCAGAATTTGGCAAAAATAGCTAGTCCTTTATATTTGGCAACTGGTTGTGAATCTCAGTTGCCAATGTGGCCGGAGGGGATCTGGGAAGCTGTAGGTACCCGACCTTGGTCCCAGGTCGAGATTTGTCCTTTCCCCAGCCAATTATATCGCTAATCGAATTGAATGACGGTCCTAGAATGAGATAATTGCGCACGCGCATCCCATTTGCATTGTACAGGATGTACTGGTTTTAAGCAAATATTTTGTTTTATTTTAATAGGAACACAAACAGTATAATACAGGCAGTAGTTAGGTCAATTTTCATACTAAAACTTTGTGCTTGTAAGTACGATTTGGTACCTAACTAGATAACAAGCATTTACCTACAACTATTTTTAGATCATCATCATGGCATTCATACTGTGTGGATCAACCCTCTATATCCAAGTTTTTGTTTATAGAGTAGCCCTGAGAAGGGCTGTTTGTCGTTGAGGAGTCCTGAAAAGGACCTGCTTAGATCCATGATGATAGTATCGCCAGGGAAAGAACCGGGAGATGCGCCAGTCAAGAACGTTTAGCCGGCATATGCCTTTGCCCAGGGTGGACCACGAGGAGGTAGTGCTGGACCAATTCCCATCCCACTATTTTTGGATATAAGTTTATTCGTTTCCGGTCTTCTTCTCTTCTTCTTCTTCTTCAGCAGCATGTATTAGCCCACTGCCTCTCCAACGCCTCTCCACAACGTCCTATCACCGGTCCTTCTGGACCACGCTACCCCAGCATGAGCTCTTATGTCGTCGGACCATCTGGCTGGTGGTCTGCCCACACTTCTCTTCATTGTCCGATTGTTCAATGTCGCCAGGGTCAGTTTTCTTTGAAAGCCGAGTTCCTCCCAGTGATTCTTAGCACCCTACCCTACCGTTTCCCCGATCGCTGTCGTAACCAGAAGGCCAATTCTCGTAATTAACATTGTTCAAATTACATTTCAATATCATTTCGATTGCATTTCGATCACAAATAATACCCTCAAAGTAGCTCAAAATACTCTCAAAGTTCGCTTTTTGTAAAAAATAAACTGACTTTAAGGGTATCTTTTGCAATCGAAATGCAATCGGAATGATATTGAAATGTAATTGAAACTATATTATTTACGAGAATTTGCCTTCAGGACTAGTAGGGCCGCTGGGAACTAGGGCCTTTCATTTGTGGAGCTTCTCATTGGAGGTTTTTAGCCCGATTCTCGCCATGTCGGCTACACGTCTTGGCGAGGTCCTTCCTTTTGAAGATTATTTAGATCTTCGGTCCTACGGAGGGTTATTTACCGCCGCCCATTTTCGGCGTTTGTTCCTCGTATAGCACCACCCTGGGTGTCCGATTTACTTCTAGTTTATTGATCAAGATGCATTCGAATCATACCTGCTGAATCCGTAAGACTATTTGATGATGTCGATCGCGAAATACATCAGAAATAGCGTTTATTTATGAAACTATGAATGGAAACCACAAAATAGATAATTATTTAAGGATACAAAGCCATTAGCGGTCTAAGTTTGTAGATAGTTTGTGTCAATTTTTAGTTAGTACTTATACTTATTACCTTATCACTTCACTATCACTAGTTACATAGTATAAAACAAAGTCGCTTTCTCTGTCACTATATCCATAAGTATGCTTAAATCTTTAAAACTACGCAACGGAGTCTGATGCGGTTTTTTAATAGACAGAGTGATTCAAGAGGAAAGTTTATAATATGTATAATACATGCATAATATAGTTTAAGAAATATATTCATGAAAATATTAGACCGTGTCACACGTGAGACACATCAAGTTACTATAAAGAATTACGGCCCTGATTCGTCCACACCATTTTTAAAATAAGCGGTAAAATTCAAAGTCTAGTCTAGACTGATAGATTATAATATTCCAACGTATCTACAGCCCAAACCAATGGTCGGACGATAGCTTCTATGGATATCCACTAAGAAAGGAAAATTTCAATACCTTGTGCACCCTGTATAGACCGGTAGAGTTTAGAGTCCCGTAGGTACTCGTCCAGTCACCACTCGAACATTGTTTGTTAGTCTACCTCATTGATCGACAGTCACTCTACGGTTGTGACCAATTGATGTGGAATAACCACTTGTTATTTATTTATAGACATCTCGTCAATTTGTAGGTAAGTTTTTAAATAGTTTTGTTCGTTATTTTAAGGGTTTATAAAAGGTAAAAAAATTAAATTAAAATTTTAAAATTAAATTAAATTTTGTAGTTTCCGTGAAAATCTAAATTTTCCCATATCTTTTTATTGTATGACACTTTAATTTTTATACACCTAATAGGAACTATATACCTCAGTGTCTACCGGTTCCTGAGAAACGGACAAGAGTGACCTTATAAGGGTTCTTTTTGCTACATTTTGAGGAACCCTAAAAAGCTACCCATCAACAACGACAATATTGACTCTGCGACACTGGTCAAATCTACCAAATGCTGTACTGCTAATCCAAGATCACAGGTTTCTGAGAATTTTTACAAATCTGTAAAGCATCAACCCCAATTATTTTAGGCACCATGGATTTCGATGCTATCCTTGAAGACGTAGGCACGTTCGGTCGATACCAAAAACTAGTAATCTACTTCATGCTACTTCCGGCTGTAATCCCTTGCGGTTTCCATGCGTACGCGCAGCTCTTCATGGCAGCGAGCGTCGACCACTGGTGCAGAGTGCCAGAATTGGATCTAATTACTGATCAGGCGCTTGTTAAGAATTTAAGGTAGGTTATCCTAAAACAAACCACAAATCTCTTTGTCTAATCTTCTTCTCTTCCATCTTCTATGCTTATAAAATGCTTTGTCCTGACTGACTGATGGATCTACGCACAGCCGCTGATCGTAGAGACCCTAAACTTGGAGGGTGTGTTCTTTGTATGACGTAGGCGACATCCGACAGGAAAGGGTTTTTGAAAAATTCTAACCTTCATAAAATTATCCACATAGGACGGTTTTTTTACATATGAATTATCAGCGTTTAACCAATTCATACCTGCCTGATGGTAGCTGGCGATGCGGTCAAAGATGAAGCAGCCTTACCTAGAAGATTAAGAGCTTTTGTACACGTCAGTACGACTAAGGATGCAAAACTCGTAGTGCGGGTGTCTATGGGATTGCCACCATGAATCGGGGTCGCGTACCTATCAGTTTGCCTGGTTTAATGACGAAAGAAAGGTTGCCTGGAAGAGACCGCCGTTAAGCTGCCTATTATTGTACATTAGGTTAAAGCTGCGTAGAGCATTATTTGCAGGGAACCTTTCGACGCCTAAAACCAACCACGTAAAACACCTTTACGCAAATCGCGTCACTCGGAAAATACCACATATACGCAAAAACCCTAGAGCAGCACAATTTGTAAATCAATTTGTTTTTCAGCATACCAATAGAAGTAAAAAACGGTGTTCTCCAATATTCCCAATGTAAAATGTACAATTTGAACTATACTGACGTTTTGAAGAACTACCCGCATCTTGGTGATGCTGTGACGAAAGAGGTGCCTGGAGAGGTCATACCTTGCAACCATGGGTGGAGTTTTGATAAGAGTATTTATAAGAATACTATTGTTAGTGAGGTAAGCTATACGACAAGTATTATCAAGAAACTTACATAAACTTACTTATTATATATAGAAAACTTACTTCTAATATAAATAAGCCAATTAGCTTGCATTGCTATCTAGCGGATATTTTCAGCTCATAATTTACAAACCAGTGTCAGAAAAATATTTATTTTGCAACAAGTTTTCTTATTTCTTCTATCTTTCATTCATCTTTTTGTTTAGTTTATAACGAAACCCCCTCGCTCGAAATAAGTTCTATTTTAATTTATTTTCTAATCCACATATATCCTGATCCTGAGAGAATTTCTAAAAATCCTTTCTTAGTGGTCACTTAGGAATTATGAAGAAGCTCTAAGTCAAATTTAAAGTTTCTAGAACCAGCTATTTACCGTTTAGGCTGTGCGTTGTCATAAGTCAGTCAGTGAGAAGCGATAATTTTGTTCCTCAACAGTGGAGCCTAGTCTGCGAAAAAGACTTCCTCCCAACCCTCGGCTTAGTCCTCCTGGCCGTGGGAGGTATCGTCGGCAACTACATCTTCGGATACCTTCAAGACACCATCGGAAGGAAGCCTTCCTTCTTCATATACTTGTTCATCGAGTGCGTGTTTGGAGTCGCTACTGCCTTCGCACAGAACTACGTCATATGGGCCGTGTATAGGATTGGAGTAGGATTTACTGTTCCTGCTATTATGACAACACCTTACGTATTGGGTAAGTAATCAATTTAGACTTTTTTCGTCTAGGACTGGATGGGACCAAATCTTTATATTATAACTCCCGATCCCGTGTGAATATCGGGATAAACAGTAGCCTATGTTATTCCCAATTAATTAATGTATCTTCATACGATGTTTCATCAAAATTGATCCAGTAGTTTCGGAGCCTACTTGTGACAAACATAAAAACAAACAAAAAATCTTTCCTCTTTAAAATATTAGTGTAGAAAAAACCGGATAATCGGATTTTTAGCTTCATAGGTACAATAATTCTTATTAATAAGTTTAAAGATGCCTCAAAAATAACGTTTCAGACATAGGGACGAACTCTATTTAGCTTTATATCGAATTTATTTTTTAAATAAAAACACCATTCGAGAATTTGAGGTTTGTGAAAACAATTTAAGGCATATTATGATCCCCCAAGCCTACGAGCCATCGCTTGGGTCATGATATTTATCATCAATCAAACACATCAGACACGCTGAATTTCTTGCTTGAGTTCCAGAAAACGGGGTTCGTTGTGATAATCTTATGACTTTTCTATAAGTTCTTAGATATAAATCGCCACAAATTGGCTGGCATCCACAAAAAACTAAAGGATGCCAGTCAATTTACCGCTTTTAATCATTATTTGTTATTTTCCAGCGATAGAACTTGTAGGACCAAAACATCGTACCCTGTGTACAATTCTCTCAAACATAGCCTACTCCATGGGGCTGATTCTACTCGCCGGAGTTGTGTATCTAGTCCGGGACTGGCGCCCTTTAGCCTTGGCCACTACACTACCATTTATCATATTCTTTTTGTATCTCTGGCCTATGCCGGAAAGTCCAAGATGGTTGCTAGCTCGAGGACAGTTTGATAAAGCTGAAGCTATTTTGAAAAATATGGCGAGGTTCGTATTATAGATTATCACCTGTAGGAATATTGGGATGAAAGCCTATGTTTAAATTCAGGACTCCAGCTATGTATACATACCGAGTTAAATCGCCATCGGTTTAGTATATTTTGTGTGAAGGAGTAGCAATATTATATCTTCCACATTTATAACAGACTAGCTGCGCCCCGCGGTTTCACCCGCGTAAGTCCGATCTTTAAATTCTCACCGTTTAAACCTTCCCTGGACTACAACAAACATTTCAAAACCACAATCATCTAAATCGGTTCTTGCGTTCTGGAGTTATAGCGTCAGGAAGGAAAACCCGACTTATTTTTATATAGTAGAAGATAATAGATTACTAGGATAGGATGTGGAGTTTAGTTGCAACTATACTACTTCACGCAAGTTTAACTCCAAAAGTGAATTTTTGGAAAACTGTTCTAATATCAAAACTTTACTTTCAAACTTCTCGACCGATTTCAAAGAAAGTACAAGGAAAGTTCTTAATAGGTACCTAGGTTAATAGGTAAGTAAAGTTCTTAAAGGTTCGAAACCGCGGGGTACAGCTAGTATCTTCCATATAATTCATATAATGTAGGCCTACGCACTAGTACGCACCTACTAAGATGTTATGTTAGATGTTTTCTTAGATACCTATAGATAAGGAATATAATGGTAATATTTCTTTTAGAATAAACGGTAAATCTCTACCAGCGAACTACATGGTGCATCTCCACCGTAAATACGAGACAGACAAACTGAATCAAGAAATCGAAAAGGACAAGTCCCGAAAATACGGCATTTTAGACCTATTCCGAACCCCAAACTTACGTAAAAAAACCATAATAATAACATTTATATGGTTTACAAATACTAGTGTGTATGTCGGTCTGTCGTATTACGCGCCAGTTTTGGGTGGGGATGAGTTTCTGAACTTCTTTTTGGCGGGAATTGTGGAACTACCCACTTATTTGTTTCTTTGGCCGTCGATGGAACGGCTTGGACGAAGATGGACGCTCTGTATGAGCATGGTTGTCGGTGGTATAGCTTGTTTGACTACCTTCTTGGTGCAACATGGTAAGTTTAAAACAAGAAATCTAATCTTAATTAGCTAACAATTGGTATACTTTATCTATGAATGCCCATTTGGATAGACGAAGAATAAGAACGGCCCTAAGATAGAACCTTGAGGTAATCCTTAATCAAATTTCTCGGTCTAACATGTTTCGGTCTAACATGGTAAGACGTAAGCTGATGGAGGAGTATCCCGAGGGTCTATCTTAGGGCCTTTATTATTTTTCGTCTACAAGAATGACATGACTTATATTAATTAGTCAGAATTCTCATTATTTTTACCTCTTTTGTTATCTATTGGTTTAACTTCTCTTTTATTTCAGAAACCTACATAACCTTAGCACTGTACTGTGTCGGTAAAATGGGCATATCATCTTCGTTCGTGGTGCTCCCACTGATGGCCTCGGAACTGTATCCCACTGTTGTCAGAGGACTCGGAATGAGCCTCAGCTCTGTTCTCGGCATGCTCGGTCCTATATTCATACCGTTGGTTAATTATTTGGTAAGTCAAAAGTAACACATCTCTTGCAACGTTTATCAAATCTACATCCCTAGCCTAGTTATCCTATAGTTCATCTCTCCACACCACCAGGGCTTTTGAGATATTTAGCCATCAATGTTACTAGTTTGTGTTTAATAAGAAACCCTATTAATCATCAACATAATTTAATATACCTACCTAATTCTAATGTCCTTTATTAATGTGCCATGATTTGTCCCCAGGGATCGGACATAATGATCCTACCTCTGATAATAATGGGGGCGCTCCTAGTAGCGGGTGGTATAGCCAGCTTGTTACTACCTGAAACCCTGAACCAGCATCTACCACAGACCCTGGAAGATGGAGAGAAAATGGGCTTGGATACAGAGTTCTGCTGCATACCGCCAGTCAAGGAGGTTGTTATTAAGAAAAAGGACAAGAAGGTGATTTGATTTGATTTTTCATAAAATAAATTAAAAACAAAGTAGTTAATGTCTTGAAAAAGTTTGAAAATAAGCCGCCTATATTATAGAAGATAATTATTTACATATTAATAAAAATTAAAATGTAGCGGGAAGTCATTAGACGCAGAGAGCATGCGACCGATCGCTCTGGAAGTCTTTGGGGTAGGCCTATGTTCAGCAGTGGACGTCCTGATGATGATGATGATAAATATCAAACTAATATCTTAGAATTTATGCATTGATTGAATCCACCAATGGATTAAATAGCACGGTGGAGTTCACTGAAATTCATCATTTGTTTACTAGGTGGATCCTGTAACACTTAACTCAACTAGGATCCACCTGAATCCACAGATCTGGCTCATTCCGCTAGTATTCACCAACGAGGCTCCAGCGGTAGATCTATGGATTTTTTTACTCTTCAATCCACCTGTCTATCTGAAGTTTCCACACAAATCCTATAACATTTTACTACCTCAATTAATTGGATCCACCTAAATCAACCACAATCATCATCCGCTACAGTGGTTTAATACCTAAGTTTAGTTCTACTAACTTTCACCGGCGACTTCATCTGCTTAGGAATCATATTTTCCAAAAATATATCTTAGCCATGATGCCTACGTAGTAACTACACCATATAGTATAGCTATCTAAGTGCCAAGTTTTAGACCGATCGTTGGGCTGAGCTGTACCTACGTTGATTTGTCAGTCAGTTAGGACTTTCATTTTAATATTTTTCTTGTTTTAGGATAAAAAAGACAGCGTCCAGCCCCAAGCGTGCAGTTCAAGCGTATGCACTGCTCTATGCAGTTGTCAGATGGTTAACGTGGCGCTTGTTGAAACAACCGCTAATGTTGAGAAACTAAGGGATAATGTTGACTTTGTTTTACTTAAATCTTGACCAATTATATATTGATAAATTTATTATGTTGCTGTTTATTTTTGACGTGAATTCGATCAACGTCTTCCGCGTTGTACTGCGGGCGATCTTTTCAGAAAAAATGCGACATTAATTATTAACGTAGGTACATTTGAAAGCTTCATTGCTTCTAAAGTTTAGGTAAGTATATTTACGCTTCTAACCACCTTGATTTCGTGGATTCCGTACTTCAAAATGAAAAAAAGGAACCCTTGTAAAGAGCACTCTCTTGTCCGTCTGTAGTCCTGTATGTCCGTGTGTCACCATCGATTTTCTTAGGAACCAGTGGACCTAGCAAGTTGAAATTTTGTTGCTATTATGTGTATAAAAATCAAGGTCCTGAGTAAACACGATAATAAGATATGGACATTTTTTTTTGGATTAGTTTTACAAATAACAAGTTTAATAGCTAAGTATGATGTATAGACGACCCAGTTGGCGCAATGGTCACCATGCCGGACTGCCAAACACAGGGTTGCGGGTTCGATTCCCGCCACAGCCAAGCATTTATGCTTAAATATTTGTCTGTGGTCTGGTTGTTTCTATGTATTTTAAGTATATATTTACAAAAGAAAAGTATATAAGTAGTATATCCGTTGTCTAGCACCCATAACACAAGTCTAGTTACTTAGCTTGGGGCTAGATGGTGATGTGTGGAATGTCCTGCAATATTTATTTTATTTATTTATTTATAGACATCAAACCGGCGCAGACGATTATCCCTGTCTGCACGAGCAAAAAGACGAGTGTTAAAAGTTTGAACTGCGTGTTTGTCTGTGGCATCGTAGCTTCCGAACGGATGATCCGATTTTGATTTTGTTTGAAAGGTGAATTCGTCGGGAGTATTGCCGTTACCCGCTACACCAACCGACGTGGGTTCGATCCACAGGTTACGTTGTTATAGGTAATGTTAAGTATTCGGCTTAAGAAAAATAAACACTTTAATAAAAATCCCTTTTAATTCACAAATAAAACATCCCAACATTAAATCTTATGACACATTTTCCTGAACCACTCCGGATCATCCTTAGCGACAGACTCGGGACGTCCGTCTGTATGTCGGTAATGGAACTCGGACACGCCACGTCCGGGGACATCGTTTACAATAAACTTGCAAAATCTCTCCACCATACGAGCCTCCCATTCGTCTGATACGTAGTGTATTGATTGGTATTCTACTAGTACCTGAAATAGTTAATAAGTGTCTTAAATATATGAAGATTTTCTGTATTTATTTAAATCCCGTTCTTCGGAAAATCTTCATAAATTTAACCTAGATAAACTAGTTACCTTTTTACTCTTGTTTGGGCAAACTATCAAAACCCCCGGCTAAAAAGGTCTATAAAATCGTAACACCTGTATACCAATTTTCGTTCAGATCGGTTGTAAAAAACGACATGTCAAGAGATACAAACAAAAAAAAACATACAATCATAATAACAGAGGAAAACCAACATTTTCTCTGACTCGTTTCGTTCGTTTTTCTCATTTTGCTAGCTTCGGTCAACAAAGTTAAAAAGCCTTTGGACACTTTGGCATAGTAACTTAAATGCTGCGGTGCATTTTGAGATCGATGCCAATCGATAGAGGGCATTATGGCGAACAAATAATGCCTTCACACCAAACCTCTAAGGCGTCTCCAAAACGGGATTTTGGTGAAACATGTTGTTGAACGAATCACGTTTCTTTGTAGGGATAGCCCGTTTCCGAGACGCTTTAGGTTCGGTGTGAAGGCATTAATTATTTGTTCAGTATCGATTGGCACGGATCTCGAAATGCACCGCCCAAAAAAAAAACACTATGCCAAGCTCCCATACTAAATGTCCGGACTCCTTTGGTAAAGTTTACCTAAGGTTGGTTTGAGAATAAGTTAAGGTTGTAATAAGACAAGACAAGACAAGATTGAGTTGAGGTTGGGTTGAGGCTAGATTTATTAAATGTATGCTTTAAATACCTGTACATGATAAATGCGATCCGCTTCAAAACTGAACCCGTAGTCTCTAGGAGCGATGCCTCCCTCTCCGTGTTGGTATAGTTTCAAATCTACCCACTTTATTGGTAGAACTTCGCCTGATGGTAGCGCTATTTGACCCGCTTCGAAACTGTGTAGGGGAAAAATGTCACTAGTGGTTTTAACCTGCTTAAGTCCCTATCTCATAAGGAGAGGTATCAGGGATTCCTAACTCGATATTCGGGACTTATCCTATGTTCAGGGTTTCAGGGTTTCAATGTATGAACTACATGTATGGGACTTGCACGAGGGGGGGGGGACGAACTCATTGAGACAGCTGGTCCTCAATGAATGGCATTCCAAAAAATGTGTATAGATGAAATGCTTTATCCTGGATGACTGACTCACGGATCAACGCACAGCCTAAACCGCTGATCGTAGAGACCTGACACTTGGAGGGTGTCTTCTTTGTATGACGTCGACATCGGATAAGAAACGATTATGAAAAAATCAACGCGATTAAAAGCTAGATATGTAATAACGACACACGCAATGGGCAGAGTGATGCCTAACTGCGAGCACCCTACCTAATTTGTAAACTCTTTAATGTAAAACTTACACGGAAGCAGTGGATGGTTGGCAAATGACTCCAACGCTGATATTAGTACCATCTTCCAAGAAAATGTGATGGAATGCGTATCGATGCATCAGGCTCCAATCACGCTTGTCACCTAAAATAATCAAGACACAAATAATAAAGGCACAATGTTCACAAAGTAGAAATAAAACCCTGGATTTAGTAGCTACTTCAATCGACAAATACCTGTCTCCTCTATAGTTTATAAACAAACATAATAGTAAGAGAAATAATCTTTAACTTTAATAAATTTGTTAACTTACCAAAACTATGATCCCTGAAAGAAGGCAGTGTGAAATCAAACGATTCGTTCTCTATCTTAAAGTTACATTTCAAGTTGCCAAATTGTTCGTAGTGTGATTGATGGGCTCTGAAACATGAAACAGTTCATTTAAATATATTAAAGGTAGGTACATCAGGCAACAGAATTAAACACCCACCGTAGAGCTCTAACCCCTATTATTAGAATGATTTGAACCCCTAGCCTCCGTAGAGCTCTAAAACTCGTATGAATGATTTGAACTCAAGCAAGATTCTAAAGATTCTAACTTTAACTGAAACAGTGGTTAAAGTTTAAAGTCTTTCTCTCATAAATTTATTAGACACACATTATTAGGAAAACATTTCAATACGACCACGGGAAATAGGAATCACTATCACTACATAGTATAAAACAAAGTCGCTTTCTCTGTCCCTATTTCCCTATGTATGCTTAAATCTTTCAAATTACGCAACGGATTTTGATGCGGTTTTTTTAATAAACAGAGTGATTCAAGAGGAAGGTTTATATGTATAATACATGCATAATATAGCCGTGCGAAGCCGGGGTGGGTCGCTAGTTATTTTTATAAAATACTAGTATCGCTCTGTGGTTTCACCCGCGTAACTTTCTATCTCGTATCTCCTATCTCGATAAAAAGTAGCTTATGTCACTCAATGAATCAAAGTATCCTCATACCAAGTTTCATCAAAACCGGTCTATTAGTTTTGGAGCCTATTCGTTATAATCAATAAAACGTGTGGCACTCGGGGACTGCCGCGGTAAAGTTATTGCATCGGCCGAGCTATATGGTAGGCGGAGTGGGGGGTGTTAGGTTTTATTTTCGTTACGGAGTTTCTTGATTCGGTCGCCGCGCTCAAAGACCGCGATAAAAGCTATGCAATAGCTTAAAAATAAAAAATCTTTCCTCTTTATAATATTATTAGTATGAGTAGATATCTCATAGAAAGTTATCTATTAGGTATGTGGTATGAATATTACGTTTTAAGTCTGTCGAAGTATTCCCTGCTCCACGGCTCCCTAGCAATAGACCGTATCACTGTCGCCGGATACAAGTCTGTATCAAAGTCAAATACTTCGCTAGACGCGCGCCATTCTCCAGTGAAATCTACTTCCACCTTCTTGGTTGGCTCGTTTTGGTACCTATAACAAAATGGTTAAAAGTATTTATTTAGGTAGGTAGGTATATGAAAATATTTATAACTAACAGCGTCCTGTAGTTTTACCTGCGTACTCGTTTAAATATCTACAATATATCTATAACAAAATATCTATAAATAAAATATCTACCTAATAAAGATCTAAAATGTCTACTTTCGAAGTCGAATAGTATCCGAATCGTAATACGAAAATCACACGCAAAATATGTAAAATCTAATTCGTAATACGATTTGTCGAAGGTTGCCATTCCAGACCCCCTTAATAATGTACTTATTTAAACCCAGTAAAACCAAAAATATATTGTAACTAAATTGTATTTCTAATATGATTTAATCAAAGGGGTATTCCTGTATAAACCACTGCTATCTTCCCCATTGTGAAGACCAGGAATCAAAGACCAACTTACCACATTTCCCCCTTATAAGCGACGTTCCACCTGACCATGGGCTCGACTGGTGTGATCGTCAATCCTTCAGCTCCGAACTGGCCCACTTCAGCACCAAAAAGCACTGTGTCTGGAATCTTCTTGCTGCAAAGCAGACCTTTGCCGGGTAGCTAGAAAGTAGGTTCACAAATTAACAAAACCGGCCAAGTACGAGTCGGACCCGCGCACGAAGGTTCCGTAACATTATACATCATCTGTGAAAATTTCAACTGTCTAGCTATCACGGTTTATGAGATACAGCCTGATGACAGACAGACAGACGGACAGTGGAGTCTTAGTAATAGGGTCCCTTTTTTACCCTTTAAGTACGGAACTCTAAGATTGAAAATAAAGATCATCAAAGTTCAATGACAATGAATTAGAAAGGGAGAATAAAAAAGGATAATCTAAATAGGTTCACAAAAAAGTGAAGCTTACATAAAAAATAACCTTTTTTAAGTTAGTTAAAATCAAAATTCTTTGTTCATTTGGAAGCATACAAATTGAAGCTTTGAAGAGTCTTAAAAATTAAGTTAGGATGTGTACCTTCAAACGCGCCCACTAAAGAGACGGGCACAAGAAACTCATGGGCATTTATTTTATTCAGATTACATACGGTTATAATTTTTCGAAGTCTTTTTCAATTTTCATGTGTTTCTTCTTTATCCACAGTCTAATGCCAGTTCGGTTCAGTTCCTATAATGATTTTAATGGACTTACCCCAATATAAAATACTCCATTACACATGCCCATGGGCCTCCTCTCGCAGCCGGCGATCACGTAAATACCCTTGTCGTTTTCATTGGCTTTCGATGATATGAAGAACACTGCGTCGAATGCCTGACAATTAAGTATAAATGACATTAGTTTTGGAACGAAGATCCTTACCGAGGGTTAGCGAGGGGGGGAGATTTTTTTTTTTACGCGTTACGAACACATGAAACGAAAAACTGTAAGAGAACGGCCATGGAGCTTTTATTAACAATCACTTTCACAAGTTGGACATAACGGCGCTGTGCAGAGCATGCATGGAGGCTGACGAAACGACCGCGCATGTGCTGCTGGATTGCATGGTACTAGCGGAAATTAGACTTAGGATAATGGGTGACGTCAATAGCTTTCCAAAACAATTTGTGTAACCACATCTAGTGGCAATTATGTAAGCGCTGAGCTGGTTCTCCCCCTGACAAGTGGAACCTTACGTAAAAGGGACCCAACTAAAGAGGAAGGCCAATTCTCGTAAATAACATTGTTCACATTAACATTTCAATATAATTTCGATTGCAATTAATCCCCTCAAAGTAGCTCAAAATACCCTAAAAGATAGCTTTTTGTAAAAAAAATAAGGGTATCTTTTGCAAACGAAATGCAATCGGAATGATATTGAAATGTAATTTAAACCATGTTATTTACGAGAATTATTGGTCTTGGAAAACAGCCCGTATACAAGTATATAAACTTTAAGAGGAACTAATCTCCTACTAATATGGTGAAATCGCAGAGCGCTGAGGTACCTTTGCATGATCGCTTAGACTTTGCGCCTTTTCCATCAGAGCGGGATCGGCTATTGCTTTGACTCCTTGCCCCGCCCGACCATCCTTAGCAGCTGCATTCTTGTTGGCATACTGAAAATAAAATTAAAACAAACACAAGAAATAATAATCTGAAGTAACAACATAAAGATATATTTATTTAGAAAACAAATTCCAAAGTTACAACATAATTAAATGGACAATTTGAAGTTATTAAGTATTTTTGATTTTATAAAAAAGTGAACAAAAACCTCTGGTTTTCGTTATTAAACTCATACAAATTTATCCGATTTTGCCGGGATTTACCAAAACGCGTAAAAGTAAGCAAAAACTTAAGTAGTAAATTAAAAACTATGTAAGTAGTATAGTAGGCGTTTTTCTCGTATGATCGTTATAGGATACAGACCCACGAGCAAAGCCAGGATGCTGGAAAAAACCAGAATTTTTTTTTTTAGTGATTGAACGAGCTAGCAGTTAAAAAAAGTGTCTGGGTCCTAATTAAAATAAACAGGTCCAAAAAAAATCATATTAGCTGAAATCATAATTATTTTGATGACATATTGGTTTGATTTCAGTACAAAATGTAAGAAGATTGTTTTTCGCGATTTACAGAGCTTCTGATTTATGTACCTACTCTAACTTATGTTGATCGAGTCCTTATTCGAACCCACGTCGATTTCAATAAAAAAAACTTTTTTCGAAAATACCATTTTCTCAGCAACTCAACCAAATTTCAAAAAATAAATTTCGAATTTATCCAATCTTAAAACCTTTATCAGTTGTTATGCGTTATCAAACACACCTGTGTTTTAGTTAGTTGGCTACAGATAAATAATTATTAGGTAAGTACCTTGTACGCTGATTGACATTGTAGTTAATTAAAAAATACGAGACTAATTTTTTTCTGCAGTTTTCACCCCTAAGCCGCTGAACCAATTTAGATGAATTTTAGTAAATAGATAGATGGCACCATGGAAAAGGGAATAGGCTACTTTTTATTAGTCCGACTCTTCGCTTGTGAAACTGGGGGACGCAATTATTTGATAAGAAAAATTAAAAAAATCACTTCAAATAAGTAATAAAAATCTTACCTTTCTATAATAATATAAACACGCAAAAACAGCATATTTCAAATAATACCACTTTCCAGGCACTTGATACACGCCTAATATAGGTTTAGAATTCTTTTTAAACTTATAAATAAATAATAAAATTAATATAACACCAAGACAGATTAATGCAGTCATTATTTCTTTAGATTATATAATATTTTGATGCTCCGTGGTTCACTGCACTGACCATTTAAAAGTGAAAACACTGATTAAAATTTTAGTGATGTGCCTAATTCAATTACGGAGTTACGGACGTATATAAAGAGGTTACGGATTCTAAGGTTACGGACTATCGATTGATAGCGACCGAGCGGCGTTTGATAATGGATTACTTTTTGCTGAGGCATCGAACAAAATGGTGGGGTGTTTAATTTGCTAAGTGCGTAATTAGTTAATTGGTTTTGGATAGGTACTAAAGACATCCTAAGGTAAGTTACTTATAAAGACGTCCACTGTGGTGCGGTGGGTGAACAGAACACCTGCCTGCGATGCACAAGGTTGCGGGTTCAACACCTGCCTTAAATAAAATATTTATCTAAGTACCTAAAGATATTTATTTCAGGTTTGGGTGTTTCCGTACGTTTATAGTAAAGTTAGCTTTTTTACGATATTTAAAACAAATCCCTATTTTTCATTTTAGGGTTCCGTCAATTCCAGGTCAACCGGAAGTACCCTATAGGTTTTGGGTCGAAAACTCGTTGACCTAGTAAGGTCTTAAAGCACACATATTCCAATTAATAAAAAAAATGAATATTAAACCGAGTTACGTAATACATACATACTTAGTTAAATCAATTTAACTTGACAATTACATTTTTTAGTAAGGTTTGGGTGAGTTAAGATGAATCGCAGGATATTTGTTACAAAATGTATTTTAACCGTAAAAATAACAAAATAAATACAAAATCCGTAAAAAAATAACAAAATATTCAATCACTAGAGCACTCTCTCTGATAAAATACCGAGTCATAACACAAAGTCCGTTAATCAGAACAAATAGGTAGTATTGATTATTACATTTTATTTTTATCTGTCTACTTAGAGTACCTACCTAAGGCACGCTTTAAGGTGAAAGGGTACCTGCGCTCTCTCCATACAAACGTAGTCGACTGTTACCTAGATAATGACACTAGCACAAACATTTTTGTGTCATTAAACCTATAATTAACTGCCATGACTATGCCCCTATTTTTTGTTTTTTGTATATGTATAATAGTTTGTATGGAGAGAGCCCCCGGTACCCTTTCCTCTTAACGCTTATTATGAAACTAAATGACCGATTTATATGAAACTTGGTTTGAGGATACTTTGATTAATTGGGAATAACATATGGTACTTTTTATGCCGATACACACACGGGGTCGGAAGTTACGCGGGTGAATCGCGGTGCGCTGCTAGTATTTAATATGTATTAATTAAAGCTCGAATTCAAAGCCTATTATCAACACAGTCACTAGTGTTTTAGGTTTTTTCATTCTAATTATTATCATAGAAATTAAGATTTAAAAAAAAATACCATGGGGCATGGGGCATGGTCATGGCAGTTATAAGTTTTATGCACCAAAAATATTTGCTCTATAGTGTCATTATCCAGAGAGAAAACAGTCGACTACGTTTGTAATAGTTTGTATGGAACGAGCCCCCGGTACCCTTTCCTCTTCACATACCCTATTGAGTATTTACCATAAAACTTATAGCTAATAGGCTAAAACAACCACTCTTTGAACCCCAACCAACGGAAGACGACTAATCTTAATAAGGGTTTTTCATTTTCTAATTATCATAGTAATTAAGATTTAAAAATTAAAAAAAATACCATGGGGCATGGGGCATGGTCATGGCAGTAATAAGTTTTATGCACCAAAAACATTTGCTCTAGTGTCATTATCCAGGGAGAAAACAGTCGACTACGTTTGTAATAGTTTATATGGAACGAGCCTCCGGCACCCTCCGGTACCCTTTCCTCTTAACATGCTCTTAACATACCCTATTGAGTATTTACCATAAAACTTATAGCTAATTGGCTAAAACAACCACTCTTTGAACCCCAACCAACGGAAGACGACTAATCTAAATAAAGTTTCCTTTTTTACCTTTTGAGTTACGGAACCCTAAAAAGACGAGAATCCCAATCTCTGCCGGAAATTTTTGCGAAATATTGACATTGGCAATCCGTCGCACAAGATATTTTCAACAGTTTAGCTATCATGTTTCATGAGATACAGCCTGGTGATAACGTGGTGGCAGATAAACGGACAGTGGAGTCTTAGTAAAAGGGTACCGTTTTTACTATTTGGGTACGGAACCCTAAAAAGGATATCCTGTTTTATATTTATCTGTAAGTACCTACCTACATCTGTGCCTACTATAGAAACCAAACGGATGTAGTGTATCATCATCTATTTGGACATTATAAATCAATAATTAACTAAGTATTAGTTAATAACAGTCAATTACTTTAACGATTGTTTACTTTGCACTTTGATAGCACCTAAAATAACTATGTAGGTATCTAAAGTACTATAAATTTTGGGGAGTTTGCAACAGAACTAAGTAGTAGAAGACCTAATTTTGCCATCTCCATTATTTCGTCATACATCCAGGCAAACTGAAAGCCAATTCTCGTAAATAACATTGTTATAATTACATTTCAATATCATTCCGATTGCATTTCGATTGCAAAAGATACCCTTAAAGTCAGTTTTTTTTTACAAAAAGCTTACTCTAAGGGTAAGTATTTTGAGTTACTTTGAGGGTATTATTTGTGATCGAAATGATATTGAAATGTAATTTGAAAAATGTTATTTACGAGAATTGGCCTTCTTATATGCGCGGCACCAATTTATGGTGGAAATTTATACTTACCGGACATCCGCACTAAGCGTTTTGGTTCGTCATTATTCATCCTTATTTCACAGTAGGTACCATAGGCGTCTTCCTTCCTACCTTCAGTCGCGTAACGTCCCTCGAAGTCCCTCGTTAATTATCTTCTAAGGGCGCGTGCTACATCTTTGACCGCATCGTCACTTGTCATCATGTGAGGTCAAACACTAACCTATATTATAAAATTAATAGTATCATGAGTTGGAAACGATGCGATGGTCAAATACATTTTTCACACTGGATGATGAATCACTACATAGTATAAAATAAAGTCACTTTTCGCCGTCCCTATGTCCCTACGTCCCTTTGTATGCTTAGATCTTTAAAACTACGCAACAGATTTTGATGCGGTTTTTTTAATAGATAGAGTGATTAAAGAGGAAGGTTTTTAGATATTATACATGCATAATACAGCCGTGCGAAGCCGGGGCGGGTCGCTAGTTAGAATTAAAGAGTTAGTGTGCGTGCGTATTTTGTAATTTTTTCCGTGTTTGCTATAAATAGTATAATTTTATCGCCCTCCGCAGGTAATGATGGCAGTCCGTATACCTAACAAAGGCTGTGTGCCTCGCGCTGACGCTGTTCGCGTTCCGGACGAAGTGGGACTTCACAGCCATGGGCGAAGTCCTACTCTGTGCCGCTGTCATCTTGTTACTGTTCGGTAAGCATAATATAGAGTACCTACTCAACATTTAAATAATTCAACTTTTTGTGGCAAAGTTTGTATAAAATAACGTGATTCCTTTGTCCAATCTACTAATTCTACGCGGAAGAAGTCGCGGGCATATGCTAGTCAATACATATAAAATCCTTTGTCCCGACTGACTGACTGACTGTCTGACTGACGGATCAACGCACAGCCTAAACCGCTGATCGTAGAGACCTGAAACTTGGAGGGTGTGTTCTTTGTATGACTTAGGAATCCGATAAGAAAGGATATTCCGAAATTCTACCCTTAAGGGGGTGAAAAGGGGGGGCAAACTTTGTATAGGACAACGCGATTCCTTGGTCCATTTTCGACTTCTACGCGGAAACTAGTCTATACCATAATACTAGTAGCGCTCCGCGGTTTCACCCGCGTAAATTCCGATCCCGTGGGAAAATAAAAATAAAAAGTAGCATAAAGCCTTCGTTTGTTTGATTGAACGCGCTAATCTCAGGAAGTACTGGTTCGAATCACTACATAGTTTAAAATAAAGTCACTTTTCGTCGTCCCTATGTCCCTATTTCCTTATGTCCCTATGTAGGTATGCTTAGATCTTTAAAACTATACGCAACGGATTTTGATGCGGTTTTTTTAATAGATAGAGTGATTCAAGAGGAAGATTCATATGTGTATAATACAGTCGTGCGAAGCCGGGGCGGGTCGCTAGTAAAAAAATATTTTTGTGTTGAGGGTACCCATTTATCGAGGGTGACACCGCGGGGTGCAACTAGCCATAATTAATATTAATAAATCCGAAAGTTTGTATAATTATTTATTTGTTTGTTCCCTTTTCACTGTTAAACTAGTAGACCAATTTGGATGAAAATCGGCATACTTAGTGGTAGTTTAGTGGATGAAAAAGAATACTTTTCATCCCGAAATTCCCACGGGATCAGGCCTTACGCGGATGAAACCACGAGGTGCAGTTATTTTTTTCATAAATTTTCCTTATTAGAACTAGTTTCAATTTACTCAAAATAAACACGAACACAAAACCGCGATAAATGCACAAAAAATAATTAATTTTAAATAGGAATTAATGAACTCGCCCTTGAATGTTATCTAACACACCTACAGCTATTCTAGACCACATGACCTACCGTCGCGATGTATATTTCCCTGTTTTTGTTTGTACTGTAGGTACATACATCTCCAAGCACTATACAATACAACGCGAACGCCCTAAAAAGCATAAACTGATGTTACTCTGGTGTAAATCATCTCAGATGAGATGTAAAGATGTAAATTATACTCGTATATTTATCTATCGTAGGTAGGTAGGTATATGTTATGAACCCCACTTGACGTTTTTTGCTCCAATTCAATTATTTTCAAAAATATTTGTACCTACGGTCGGCTGCATAATTGCAGCCCTCGGTAGAGTTATTACTATTATTGTACTAGTACATTTGTACTAGTACATAGTAGTATTAGTACTATTATTGGAATGTTTTCATTCTAATAAGTACTTTTTTGTTTGATTAATTGATGATTTAGAAGACTTTAAAATTTACCTAAAGCAGGTGTCTAGAATCTTGCTCGTGTTGAAAACATTCTTATGCCAGTCGTTTTGGAGCTCTACGGTGGATCTGCAATTATGCAGCCGACCGTACCTAAACTTGACTTTTATAAACATGATTTTATGACGACCCAGTTAGCACAATGGTCACCATGCCGTATCGCCAAACACAGGTTCGATTCCCGCCTCAGACTTGTATTTATTCTAGATAATATTTGTTTGTGGTCTGGTTGTTTCTATGTATTATATATATAAGTATATAGTTACAAAATAAGGTATATAGGTAAGTAGTACCTACTTATATCCTTCCCCATAACACAAGTCTAGTTACTTAGCTTGGGGCTAGATGGCGATGTGTGGAATGTTCTGCAATATTTATTTATTATTTTTCGAATTCCAAATGATAAAATAAATTTTGACTTTGTTTCCAGGTGTAATCGCGATATTCTTCCGTAGCCAGATAATGGGCCACGTCTACGCATCTATCGGAGCTCTTATATTCTCCATGTACATCGTCTACGACACGCAACTAATTATCTCCCAGGAGGAGTACATCTTTGGCTCCCTCAACTTGTACCTACATGTTATCAATTTATTCTTGTGCATTCTTATTTTTATTGGAATGACTAGAGATTAGAGCGCCGAGTGGAGAGTGAGCAATTAGCGGTTATCAATTTCGGGGCGGTAATGTCGATTTTTTACTGACTGGACATTGTTACGGCAGGAGCCATAGTTTCCCAGTACCCAGTCCACTACCATCCCATCGCAGTAGCTCAAGTAGTTTTCTCCAGTAGTTTATCAATAGTTCTATCCAAACCGGAGCTAGAGATTGTCCTTGGCTGCATAGGCAGACAGAGATAATCACCGATAAGGTTGCTTACCTTATAGTACAGCAGCCCTCGAACGTTTTTTTAAGTGATTAATAACAGGCTGAATCTTCGTGAGCAGGTTCAGTTCGACGAGACGCCCAAGTTTCTTCCTATGAAAATTCTCGATACAGGTAGCTAATGTAGTGCGCAGGTATAAAACATGTCGATTTCGTGGGGTGTAAAATTTGTCTTCCTTCCTTCTTCTTTAATCACTCTATCTATTAAAAAAACCGCATCAAAATCCGTTGCGTATTTTTAAAGATCAAGCCTAGGTTTTTGACGTGACAACGTTTTATAAATTGGTTTGCCGGGTGACACTTCAAGAAACTGCGTTACGCTCCGCTGACGTTATGCGCTCACAATGAGAGCGAGTGAGAGGCACGCGGGCATGGTTAGCCCGCCTAAGAGCGAGAGAGACAGACATAAAAAGTGAAAGGCACGCGTCCCTTCCACTCGAGCACAGTTGTTGTCACGTAAAACTTTCGCCCGTATACCGACTTTACAGGCAACCAGTTTTTTTTAATAGATAGAGTGATTAAAGAGGAAGATTTTTAAATATAATACAGCCGTGCGAAGCCGGGGCGGGTCGCTAGTTTTATCTAAAGTAAGATTAAGATATATTGGTAAGGTAAACCTATTTTTACTTTATTACGATGATGCCTACCTATATAAGATGTAGGACGCTTTCCTAGAAGATACCTTTTCACTCGCGACTTGAAGACTCCCAAATTTTTGGTACACGCCAGGAAAGCGACGGACGCAGGCAACTGATTCCATGAATAAGGAATGACGAAGCAAAACGCTTAGTGAGGATTTCTTCCGCGTGGAAGCGATAAGGCAGCCCATTTGTGAAACATTTGGATGCAGAACTGAAAGTTTTAACAGGTTAATAAAACACAAATCAACGTATTGTCTTTCATTTTTATTCAATACAGAAATATATTTTAACACCTTAGGACTAATCAAATAGGTTAATATTAAGATACAACACACAACATTTTATTTAGAAAGCCCACAAAAGCACTAACACTCTTATGTTTATCCAATAATCTAAAAATGTTGAACTTGAAAAATAAAAAAAACGCTTCTATTTTGAGTTATTGAAATTCTGTTTCCAATAAGGGTGAGTATAGACTAGAGAATTTCAATGTAATGTACCGTTACAGGCAAATGCAAGTGAGGTTCGAGTTGATTTAAAATCGGCGGATGCGATATTCTGCTACTAGTAAATGCACTAGTCCATACCCACCAAGGTTTATTAAATAAAAAGGACTAGTTTCTTATGCTCTGATAGATAGGCAGCACCACTTAGGTACCTACCACCGGATAAAAAACTGAAAGAGGTCTTTGACCACAAAAAATCGAGGGATTCGGTACAAGTTTAGGGACACAAAGCGTAGGAAAAATTGGATATGGCGCCTCTATATGAATACCTAAATCTCATGGTTGGATCCAAAGATGTAGCCGTGGTATTTACTTACATCATCCTGGTTTAATCCTACTTTACGAAGGTCATTGTCAAAAACTAGCTTAACCAGGCTATTAACAGAGCAAATAACATTAATAAAAATATCGAGCGTTTTTTTATTTTTCTAATTTATTTTTAAGGCTCGAATACACCTAGGGGACAAACGGAACGACATGTTGCGGAACACGCAAATTCACATAATTTCCCATGCTACAGAAAGTAAAGTAGTTTTGCTTTATTTAGGTTCATTCTTGCTTGAGTAGAAGACCATAAAGAGCTAAACCGGTATAAAAAGTGCTAAATTAAGTACCAAAAGTGCTAAGTTGACATCACTGCTCGGAGCAGTATCGTTGTCACGTTGCAGCGACACGTACCTAGATTGAGTGTTGCGCGTCATGTTGCAGAACAAAATGTCCCCTAGTGTATCCGGGGCTTCGTATTTGTGGTCAATTCAGTGCTGTGTCATATTAAATATTAGATAATAATTTTAATAGTTTTCGTAGTAAACTTAGAATTTGGGACGGTAGTTTAACAAAGTTTGCTATATTTTACGATTTTTTAAGAAGTTTTATGATTGTGTTAAAAGTTTCGTGCGTAGGCAGTGTAGGTACTTATTTATATTTTTTGTAACATTTTATTTGGTGTGTTCCAATAAGTGACGTCAGTGTGCCTTCAGTCAGTAGAAAAAGTAGTCGACACAACTAGGGACATCAAAACTGATTCTGGATCATCCTTATTTATTCCTAATTTTATAAAGATCCACTAAATGCGGTTAATACTGCTTCTTATCAATACTTCATCAAGTCTTCAAAAATGAATATAGGTATATTTCGTTAAGCCAGCACGGCCTAAGGGATGATCCTCATTAGAGCGGGCCGAGTCCGGAGCGGAGCTCGTCCGTGCTGCACGTTTATTTTACACCGGGTTATCAACCGGTGTAGCCACAAAAGCAAACGGACTGAAAAATTTATCGTTCCACTGCTGCCTTCCTTCACTCGTATCATTTGAAGGCCCCTGTTAATTTGCGGGTCTTCAAGTAAAGAGTATATTTTCTATGTAAGAGTACGTGCTACATCGTAGACCGCATCGTCACTTACCATCGGGTGAGATAGTGGTCAAACACTGACCTCACATATCAATTTAAAGAAACAAACAGTAACCAAAATTTAAAAAAAAATTTGATGAATTTTGGAACCTTAAGATCCTGATCTTACGCAGGTGAACCCGCCGGATGCTGCTAGTATAGTACTTACGTATAATATAGCTAAATTGACCACTTAAATTTTTACTTATACTAAAATTTAACACAGCTATACGGAAAAACTAAGAAAATAATAAATAAAAAACTCAAAAATGACTTATTAGTTACATTTAATTAATGAAAAATAACGAAAACTTACATTCAAATTCTAAGGTAGGTACATAAATATTGTAATAATACATTAAAATCAAATATATAGGTCCAATATTTAGACATTTTATGTAGGTAGAACTAAATATTATATTTTATTGAAACTATTTCTGAGTTACTCAAGCGAAAGTACCATAATTCTGTCATAAGTAAAAAATATAATAAGTAAAAAAACAGACGGACAAGAGAGTATAAGATCATAAGGGTTTCTATTTTTACCTTTTGACCCCTAAAAAAAGATGAGTAGAAGACATCATCAAATTGTCATACGGAATATTAGCCTAGGTAGTTATATTTTCATGCCGATTTTCAATTGTCGAGGTTGAAGTGAAATTAAGTTCGAATATGAAAGAGAAATCAATATTTTATTAGCCATTCGTTTTTTTTATGTAAGTATTTGTAGTTTGTACCATAACTAAAATAAAAAAAAAATTACCCCTACCACGAATTGTAAAAGTTTTCGACAAAAGAAACCTGCCTGCGGCGGCGGCGACATCTAGCGGTTGCAGAGAGAGGTTTTTAAAATTATCATTTACTTTGTACAATTTTTTTGAACCATAATAACCTACAAGATCATTCAAAAATCATTATCATATCATTTTAAAAATTAATTGTCTAAATTTTGGACCTACATTACATATTCATTATTCTATTTAAAAAAGAACTTATTTCACCATATTTAAAGTTTAAATATCTAAACAATAATCCTATTAAAAATAAAAAAGCTCTATTATCATAAAACATTCAATCATATGGGTCAAACTTAAACATATCCCTTCATTAATTCTTGTAATTCAGAGTTTAAAAATAAGCTTTTAAAGACTACTTTTTTAATTGTAAGGTGGCTCTGAAAATTGCATAGATTTTTATTCGATGATGGTGAAATAAGTTCTAAAAACAACTAATATATTATATTCATATTATAATATTGTGAAATGTGACTTCACTATGCTATAGGTAGTCCTGCCATGAGCTGTGATAATATTCAATGCGTGAAAGGGTACCGGGCGCTCTCTCCATACAAACGTAGTCGACTGTTTCCTCCCTGGATAATGACACTAGCACAAATATTTGCGTGCCATAAAACTTATAACTGCCATGACTATGCCGCCCCTATGTTTTCGTTTTTTCATTTTCTAATTATCATAGAAATTAAGATTTAAAAAACAAAAAAAAAACTAAACATAGAGGCATGGTCAATGGTCATGTCAGTTATAAGTTGTATGTAACAAATATATTTGCTCTAGTGTCATTATCCAGGGAGGAAACAGTCGACTACGTTTGTATGGAGAGAGCGCTGGTACCCTTTACGGCCTGTCCACAATCGCCCGGTCTGCCGCGCCAGCGTCGTCAGCCGCGCGAGTCGCAATCACCTTTACGGACAGGCTAATACGTTCATCGAATAAAATAACAAATCATGGCAGGGCTATTGACGTTTTACGAGTTGAATACGCACTAGATCAAACGTTTAAATTTGCCACGAAACTTTAAGACTAGTGTTTTGTCGAATCATCAGGTTTTTGGGAACTAAGATAATTTAATATTAATTTTATTAGCTAATGTTTGTAAGTTACAAGATGGTTGATGATACTTCATACTTTTTGCAACTTGAATAAGTTTCTGTGACGTCACGACGTAGACAAGAGTGTATGTGAAAGTATAATGAAACGGCGCGAACTAGTTTCTGCCAATAAGGGATATAAAAAACAGTATAATTCTGTCTCTGTCATTAGGGTAATTAAATACTATTTTGTGAAGATAACTGCAATGGAAGGTGTGACAGAGACAGATATACTGTTTTATAATCACGGGTCGCTTATTGGCCTTATATGGAAAAATACTAAGTACCGTACGTTTGTTCGAGTGCGTATACATCTCGTGGTGGCCTCTGTACGACAAAAGCGAGATAGAAGTTGACTCGCGACACAAATAGTTTGTAAGGGCGAAAAGTGCTTTACAATATTGCATGTATTTTTTTTTAAATTTTGAGTTTAACTATTTCGTCTCATTCTGTATTAAATAACTCTACTTAGCGGATTATTAGTTATTCAATGCACTAACGCAAATTTCACTTACAAAAACATAAGCTTAAGATCAGCTAAGCAGCGTTTTTGAGTGTGACATTAGTTTTGAAATGGTTAGAAAGAGGCAGAAACGACTATTTCCTCATAGTTGAAAAGTTTGTTTGTTTGAACCCGGTTATCTCTAGAACTACAAATCGGATTGGAATACTATTTTACGATTTGATAGCCCAATTCTTAAGAAAGGTTATAGATTATTTTTAGCCCGATATTCCCACGGGATCGGGACTTACGCGGGTGAATAACATTAAGTAGAACATTTTAAATAGAAAGGTTTCAGGCTCTTTTCCCAGACAAGGAACAAATATCTTCGGTAAACAAAGCTCTTCGGCTGGAATAGAACCCGCTACCTCATCTTACTTTAGCCGCGACAGTATTGCAATAATATTAAATTAAGTATATTCATTCAGCTTTGGTGATGTTTTGTATTTTAAGATTATACGAAAATCTACTTTGGGTTTTTCAAGGGGCAACGGTTTCATTCGTAAATGCATATAAAAAAATACGCAAGTTATATTAAATTTATTTTGCATATTAAATGAGATAAAAAGCAAACATTCGATAAGCCTTCGATAATTAAAAAAATATTATTCGTCATAAGTTTTCGAAAATTTTATCAATAAGGTAAAAAAAAGTTACAACAAAGAATAATATTGGAATGGTTTAATTAAATATTTTTATGAGAAATGTTACCAATTCCTGATCAAACTGACAACACTCAGACTTAGACTTATTTTCAACTCTTGACACTTTATAACATGTAATTTCGTACCACAACAATCTCAATAAGTGTTTTTTTTTATTCTAAACCACGCGAAGAAAGTTAATACAAAAACATATCGTAAACAGTCAATAAATTACAGGAAAAGCTTTTAGAAGTTATTTTCCGCTAATTAAGAAATATTAATCGTTGAAAAATGGTAATTATTAATTAACCTTATTACCAGTGCCTTTAAAATCTATAGTTATAATAAAACTGCCTTCGAAACGTAAATAATTGAAATAAACACCAAAAATCGATATTAAATTGCAAATAAATTCAAATAATCGACATCAAAGAATCTACTTTAAACTAAAGTCGATACTAAACCGCAAAGAATCGATATTAACAACAAAAATACGATAAGAAGCCGCAAAAATAGACATTAACTAAAAATCGATATTAAGCCGCAAATAATCGACATTAACAGCAAAAATACGATAAGAAGCCGCAAAGACTCGACATTAACAGCAATAACCGATATTAAGCCGTTAAGAATCGATATTAATATTGGATTTTGCTGTTAATATGAACAGCAATCATAATATTAAATTTTAAGCTGTAAAGAATTGACATTAACAGCAAAAAGATCGACTTTAACAGCAAAAAAATCGACATTAACAGCAAAAAGATCGACATTAACAGCAAAAAATCGACATTACCGCTCCGAAATTGAAAACCGTTGCTCACACTCCAATCTAATCTCTAGTCATACCAATAATGGTAAGAATGTAAATAAATATATTGATAACATCTAGGTACAAGTTGAGGGCGGCAAAGATGTACTCCTCGGGGGAGATGGAATACTTGTGTTTACCGCCCATCATCAGTTGGGTGTCGTAAACGAGGTACATTGAGAATATAAGGGCTCCGATAGACGCGTACACGAGGGTCAGGATCTGGCTGCGGACGAAGATCGATATTATACCTGGAATATTAAAAGAATAGTATCAAAACTTGTTTGCAAGGTTAGGTTCTTATACAGTGTTATTAGAATTTATACTAGCAAGCCGTTGAGGGCTACTTCTGCAACGGATATACTACTGACATACTTTTCTTTTATAAATATACTAGCGACCCGTTCCGGCTTCGCACGGCTATATGATGCATGTATTATACATATAAACCTTCCTCTTGAATCACTCTATGAATTAAAAAAACCGCATCAAAATCCGTTGCGTAGTTTTAAAGATTTAAGCATATATAGGGATATAGGGACAGAGAAAGCGACTTTATTTTATACTATGTAGTGATACTTATAATACATATAAACAACCAGACCACAGACAAATATCTAAGCATAAATACATGTCTGGAAGGGAATCGAACCCGCAACCCTGTGTTTGGCAGTCCGGCATGGTGCCCATTGTGCCAACTGGGTCGTCGATATAATTGTTTTAAATATTGCGTACTAGCGACGCGCTCCGGCTTCGCACGGCTATATTATGCATGTATTATACATATAAACCTTCCTCTTGAATCACTCTATCTATTAAAAAAAACAGAATCAAAATCCGTTGCGTAGTTTTAAAGATTTAAGCATACATAGGGATATAGGGACAGAAAAAGCGACTTTGTTTTATACTATGTAGTGATATGCTTACCGAACAGTAACAAGATGACAGCTGCACAGAGTAGGACTCCGCCCATGGCTGTGAAGTCCCACTTCGTCTGGAACGCGAACAGCGTCAGCGCGAGGCACACTGCAGCTGTTATACCGACAGCCATCATTACCTGTGAAAAAAATCAGAATATTTGGGTGATGAGAGATAAATCAGTGTTTATTATTATTATTTATTTGGAGTGAAAATAATTAGATTAAGACCTTTTTTAACCGACTTCAAAAAAGGAGGAGGTTCTCAATTCGGTACTATGTAAATTTTTTTTTATGGATGTTCTCGCATATCTTCTTTGTTTAATCAACTGATTTTGATGAATCTTTTTGTATAGCAATATGTGTGTTTTAGAGATCAATTAAACGTTATATATATCTATCTAATTTTACTATTTATAAAGGAAAACATTGATGGTAATCATTGCAACGATAAAACTTTGCCATGGTTACCTTGTCAATAACACACGCGTTCCCGGAACATGACGCATGACGTCACACTTTTGAGAGTGTCCCCCAATTTATAAGACGTTATCACGTCAATAAAAAAAAACAAAAAAAAGAGGGATGCGAGTAATGGTAGGTATGTGCGCCAATTGACATTGCTCTTACGGTGAAGGAAAACATCGTGATGTTGGCTCCAGAAGTATTGACAAGTTCTCTTCTGGACATGGTCGACTAAGCTGATAGGGTAGTAGGTGCTGGGCAAGCCATCCTCACGCAAAAAGAACCCAATTAAAAAGGGTCGTATTATTATTTTTTTGAACAAAATAGGCTTGCATTTAACCTCTTCTCACTTGATTCCCCTGACCTGATTCTTATTGCGGAAAACAGTCCGTATACAAGTACAAGGTAGAGTAACCCATCCTTTTGTTGAATTGAATGTAACTTACCGCAGTAGATTCGTAGACGCTAGATGTGACGCCGAGCAGAAAGCTCTCAGCCAATGTAAATATACCGAGGAATATGAAGTTCGTAGGGAAGGTGCGGCGGACGTTCTCGCAGCAAGCCATTGAGATCAGACAAACGAAGACAAGCGCGAACGCTACCCAGCTGAAACATAATAATATAAATGATATGACAATAAGGTAAAACCGGCCAAGTGCGAGTCGAACTCGAGCACGAAGAGTTGTATGGGAGCCCAACTTATTTTTTTATTTGTTGTTATAGCAGCATCATCATCATTATCATCAACTGTTTAGCTATCACGGTTCATGGGACAGACATACGGACGGACGGACAAAGGTCCCGGTTTTACCTTTAATAAATAATCACATATATTATGTAAAAGGTTTAAAATTACTAGTTTTAACTTCGGGTGACCAAAGGGTTACCTCGGACAACGGATAAGCATCGCCATCCAACTAGGTAACGCAGCCAGCCTTTTGGGCACACTTCCTAGGGTCATACTCCTTTTTGGACATTTAGTTTTTATTAAATTAAGTAGGTTTTTTTTCCGGTTAGTAAACGAAGGAGATATTTGTTATCTCAGAAGATAAAAAACATTTTATACTGTGGGGACACTTCACATCGCCACCAACAGATGGCGCCACTGATACGATTGTAGATCCTAGATCGCGCAAGCGAAGTTTCTCTGAAGATAAGTTCCAACGAAACATCGTTGGGCCGCGGCCTACCGGGTATAACACCGGCCCGGTGGAAGATTTCCCTTTGGAGGTATAAACCGCCAACTACCTCCAAAATACATACATCCGAATTGAGAACCACTTCCTTTTTTTAAGTCTGTTAAAAATAAGTAAACAAGCGTATAAAATAAAACTTACAAGAGCCATGTGTTCCGTAATGCCCACTGTTTGGTAGGCGCGTGGTATATGAACAGCACGATGAAGCTGAGAGTGATTAGCAGTTGTACCATGAGGATCGAATATACCTGAAATACGTTGAAAAATATTTTATTTTATTTTATTTTATTCGGAAGACAAACAGCAATAATCACAAACATATAAATCAACCTTACTAACTAAAAAACCATTTACAAGTCTCCGCAATATAAGTTATTTAAATTGTGTATTGTGATTTTTATAAGATAAGTATTTAGGGACAGTTAGGACGGCGAACGCAGGCTCGAACGTGTGGTAGTTTTGATCTCTTTTGGTATTCCACAATACTCTTTTGGTATTCTACAATACTCTTTTGGTATTCTTAATAATACCTAAAATAAGTTTGTAATCGGAGTAATATTCCAATGTAATATGACTTTTTTTATTTACGAGAATTGGCCTTCTGGTACAATTCGAGGTGCGATACAATTAATAATTTACGAAAGTTATAGGAATTATTATACACAATTTAAAAAAAAATATCTTAAAAGTTCACTTCTAGTAAAACTTAACTCCATTTTATTAACCTAGAATTAGTCCTTACAATTTTACAGAGAGCTAAAACAGAAATTCAAATGTGTATGGGACAATTCCAGATTTAAATCGAGCTTGCACTCGACGCTCAATAGCTCGAACGACTGTTCTAAGAAAATCGAGACTCGCCTCGCATCAATACTACGGTTTTCACTAGTGAAACCTCAAAGGCTCGATCGAGTAAGGCTTAATGAAGCACTTACCTTTCTAATGAAGGATTTTCTGATAGATTGTTCCGTGAAATCGAATCCTTTGACTTCGCCATCTTCTCCGACGCCGGGTGGCGGGGCGTATCCGGTAGGCTGGAAAAGAACAATTAAATATTTTAATTATTTATAAAATGGTAGACCCAGAAGGAGGTGGAAGGACGAGTTGAGCTCACACCATAGAGGTTAGACCCAGCGTGGCGTGGCTTCATAGTAGTAGTATGTCGTGTTTGAAAGTATTGATGAATAATTACGTTGTAGTTATTCGTAATTGCATGGCTTCGGTATTAAGTGTTTCGTGGAAGAGTGCATTCGTTGTTAAGTGATTCGTATTAAACTTACGGGGATGTGGTATTCTGTGTTACAATTTTCAAAATTAGGTAAAAAAGCATGTATGATGGAGTTGTTCCCCTTTAAAAGTTAAAAAAAAGTCCGCAACAGCATACTGCTTATCAAAAAAATAGTGCACAACAAATGCTATTTTTTTTTCAATCATAACCATTTTCGTGATAATCAAATTAGTTCTAAAATAATGCTTTATTTGCGAAGGTGTTTTTACCATAATATAATACATTTTTTGTAGGTTTTACTCAAACTACAGCGGAGCACAACTAGTCACCAATAACACTTCACAACAAAGGCTTAATACATTAGGTATATCAGAAATATCGACCTAAGCCACGTTACCAAATAAAGGCAATATTTTAAATGGATTACTATGTTTATTTTCCTCCTGACGGTCAAATGATTTCGATGAAAAATTGTACAAGGACAAGGATGTAGGCTACGTTTTTTCCCGATATTTCCACAGGATTGGGATTTACGCGGGTGAAATCATAGTAAGAAATAAACACAGAAAAACCACGGTAACACCCAAGACAATCAACAAAGAGTTTCAAGTCCTGCAATCAACAGCTTTAACACCTCAGGACAACGTTAGCTAAATTCTGCTTATAAAGGGAACGTTTTGATTAATTTTAATTGGACGGTAATAGTTTAGCAACATTTCAAATAACTTTGACCAATGTCATCTGTGACCATAAGAGCTGTATAGTTCTCGAAACGTCAGGTTTTAAACAAACAAAAATAAACGCGATTATATAGCTATTAATATAGTTTCATTATAAAATATTTTCCATTATCAAAAATTTTTAATCAATAATATTAATGTTTTTTGACGTGACAACGTTTTATAAATTGGTTTGCCGGGTGACACTTCAAGAAACTGCGTTACGCTCCGCTGACGTTATGCGCTCACAATGAGAGCGAGTGAGAGGCACGCGTCCCTTCCACTCGGGCATGGTTAGCCCGCCTAAGAGCGAGAGAGACAGACATAAAAAGTGAAAGGCACGCGTCCCTTCCACTCGAGCACAGTTGTTGTCACGTAAAACTTTCGCCCGTATACCGACTTTACAGGCAACCAGTTTTTTTTATATATAATTTATTAGAATTACCTGTTGTTCCATATCGAGTATGAAAACGAACTGTCATATCTTACTACTAAAATGTTGATAAACCTTCTTATCTACTGGTATCCGTTTTACTTATCAAGCTATTTTAGAATTAAAAACTAGAGGAAAAGGGATTATTTTAGCTTATCTACCAGTATCCGTTTATTTATCAAGCTGTTTTGGACTTAAAAACTGAAAGTTTTAAGCATTATTTTAGCTTGGCTTTATTTCCGATTTAGGCAGGGTGGTTGATACGTAGTTTTGAACAAATATTACGAAAAATATGTAATATTCGTATCTATATTTAGTTTGATCGATATTATAGTAAGTACAGTTGGGAAACTTTGAAAACATCGTGTTGGTGCAAATGAAAGAAAAATGAAACACTAAATCAGTGAGGAAATGAAATGACAACATTGAATTGGTGCAAATGAAAAGACATAAAAAATCAACTTGCTAGGTCCACCCGTTCTTGAGAGAATCGGTGGTGACAGACCGACAAGGGAGTGATCTTATAAAGATTCCATTTTTTACTTTTTGAGGTACGGAACCCTAAAAACATCAAATTGATACTTACGTAAGAAAACAAAACCTTAAATTAATGCAAATGAAAACAAACGAAAGGAAAAAAAACGTTGAAAAGTTGAAAGGAAATTAAAACATTGAAATGGTGCAGATGAATGAAATGAAAACTAAATTGGCGCAAATGAAATGAAAATGAAAAAATTGAATTCGCAAGCAATGTAAGGAAACGAATATTGGTGAAGTTTTAGTGAGTTGGTGAAAATGAAAATTGGAGCAATTGAAAATGTGCATAAAAATGATTAACTAAGTTTTCAAATTGTTGTGAATTGTGATGTATTGTTAATAGTGATAAAATATTTAGTAGTATTATAAAAACGATTACATACGTATAACACATTTTCGCTTTCATAAAATCACTCATAAGTATACTTATTTATTTGATGACTTGCTTTTTTGTTAGGAATAATCCGGTTAATTTATTTTCTCTCGACACCCGTGGGAATCTATACATACAGACACCCAGACCAGAAACAAATATCTTTACATAAATATTTGCTTATGGCGAGAATCGAACCCGCAACCTTCTGAAACACAGGCGGGTGTTCCTCCACCACACCACAAAACCCGTCAAATCTTTAATTTACCTAATAGGTAAACAGTTTTTAATATTCATGTCAAAATAAAGTTATAAAAATAGTATCACTTACTTCATTTTGTGTTGACATACAGCAAGGCATAAAATGTACCTATTTGGTAGATTTATACTAGCAACGCCCCGTGGTTAAGAGAAACGGGTACCGGTTCTCTGTCCATACAAACGTGTTTCCTGTCTGGATAATGACACTATAGCAAATATTTTTTTTAGCATAAAAATTATAACTGCCATGATGTCTTATTTTTTATATACAGGCTGAATTTTTTATGTGGGCCTTCAGGGCTATATCCTAAACCATAAGAGATAGCGAAAAATGCTGAAAGGAGTTGCGTGCTCGATTTTGACAAACACTAAAACTGCATCATTAGATTTTTGAAAAAGTCATTACGTTAGCCGGGAACCGAACCTGTTGATTTTGCAAAAAAAAAATCATCCTATATTTTTATACCAATCGATAAGTGTTGCTGATAGAGATCAATTCCTGGAAACAAACATAATATGGCAAAACAAAGGAAATGGCTGAATTTTGTAGTTTTCTGTAATTTTCACCTTTCTGTCTCTGGCAAAACAATAGTGTGAGACATAGAGGACAAGTGATATTATTCTAAATATTATAAAATAAGTTCTAAATGACGTTCTTTACATAAAATTTGTAAAAACAGTTCTTATTTTTAGTGCAGCAGTTTGTTACGTCATTGGCCATACCTCCACACTGCATTTTTTTCAGGGGTAGTTGTATGAAAATTACAGAAGATTACTAAAATGAGCTATTTCCTTCAATTTGCCAGACTATGTTTGTTTCCAGGAATTGATCTCTATTAGCAACACTATTGATTGGTACAAAAATAAAGGATGATTAATATTTTGGAAAATGAACAGGTTCGATTCCCGGCTAGGGTAATAACTTTTTCAAAAATCTAATGATGAAATTTTCGCTATCTCTTATGGTTTAGGATATAGCCCTGAAGGCCCACATAAAAAAATCACCCTGTATACCGATTTTGTTTTTTTAACTCTTACCTTCTATGATAATAAGAATATGATAAAAACCAAAACATAGGACCATAGTCAAGGCAGTTATAGGGCAGAGCGAGTGCTTTATTTGATATTATAAGAATTACTTACTAATCTAAAACCCGGTTGTAAAAACATAAAATATTATGAAGCCATTGACGGCTATTTGAAAAATCAAAACATATACCAACCTACTAGATTCATGGTTTACTATAAAAAACAATGTCAAAATTAACGAATGTCCTTACGGTGAAAAGGTACCGGCGTTCTCTCCATACAAACGTAGTCGACTGTTTCCTCCCTGGATAATGACACTAGCACAAATATCTTTGTTGCATAAAACCTATAACTGCCATGACTATGCCCTTATGTCTTGGTTTCTTTTCATTTTCTAATTATCATAGAAATTAAGATTTAAAAAACAAAAAGAACAAACCATAGGGGCATGGTCATGCCAGTTATAAGTTGTATGCTACAAAAATATTTGCTTTAGTGTCAGTATCCAGTGAGGAAACAGTCGACTACGTTTGTATGGAGAGAGCGCCCGGTACCCTGTCCTCTTAAAATCGATTATCACTATAAGTAGCTTTCTCTGTCCCTATATCCCTATGTATGCTTAAATCTTTAAAACTACGCAACGGATTTTGATGCGGTTTTTTTTTAATAGATAGAGTGATTCAAGAGGAAGGTTTACATGTATAATATAGCCGTGCGAAGCCGGGGCGGGTCGTAAATTATATAATATCTTATCTCTGATCTATTATGATATTTGGTGTCAGTACTAACTATTAATTATTCTGTGTTTATTGCCAGGTAGGTAAGGTAACATGATATTTCCGCGAGTTAGACTGCTAAGTAGGTCTTAGGTTTTGTATCATTCTAAGAACTGAGATAAGGTTACTGCGTAAAGATTCGACGTAAAGCAACCTCTAGTTACTTTTCTACTTGTGTACGGGCTATTTTACGTAGTTAAAAAATCGTACACGAAACGATCTATCGCTGAATAGTCCATAGTTGACAAGTCCTGTCGTCGAACAGCCACATACGAATAATGCTGTCGGCGAAACGTCGTACGGTGAATGGTTCTGACGGCGAACCTCTCAGAAATGAAACGTCCTATCGGCGATCAGTCCAAAGGCGAAACGACTGTCGGAGAACGATGGTACAATCATTTTTCCACAACCAGAACTCTTCAGTTGGGTCCTTTTTGCATGCCCAGCACCTTACTACCCTCTTAGCTTAGTCGGCTATGACTAAAGAACTCGTCAATACGTCTGGAGACTACTTAGCGGCGGGTTTAAATAAATAAATATTGCAGGACACTCCACACATCGCCATCTAGCCCCAAGCTAAGTACTACACTTGTGTTATGGGTGCTAGAGAACAGTTATACTTACTACTTATATACTTTTCTTTTTTAAATATCTACATCTACACTAATATTATAAAGAGGAAAACTTTGTTTGTATGTTTGTTTGTTTGTACTGAATAGGCTCAAAAACTACTGGACCGATTTTAAAAATTCTTTCACCATTCGAAAGCTACATTATCCACGAGTAACATAGGCTATATTTTATTTTGGAAAAAAAATAGGGTTCCGTAAGATATTTGGGTTTTTCGGACACAAGGTGTAAAAAATCAACCAGAAAAGTTACTTATTTTGCGTACGCTGCCTAAACTATAAAAGATAGAACCATAAAATGTTCTAATTAATTGTAGATCTTATAAATATCTACAAAAAGTCCGCACCACACTATACCCATCTATGTCGAGTGAGGCACAGCAACCATTTTTTTATTTAAAAATCTTGAATTTTTTTTGGACTACATTTAAACGCGTTTATTTTACTCATGCTATTAATCCTTATCAAAATAAATGATTTCATCACTAAGAACAGTTTATGGAGATAATATTTGGTCTTTGAATGATTAAAATTGGACGTTTGGTTTTGAAGTTATGGCGAAATTAAAATATTACGATTTCTGCTGCACGGCCCGTTGCGAAGTGGGCGTCACCAAGGGGGGGGGTGCGCGTGCGGGAGGGGAGTTTAGATCTATGAGTAAGGTACCCGCGCGGCTCAGTCGCGAGGTCGGCTCCCTACGCAGCGGTCGTGCGCGAAGTCTAATAATTTTCGTGCGATTTTTTTTAGATTTCGTTCTTAAAACTACACCTACGCAAAAGTTCTTCTCAGAGCTAAACAAAAGTTCTTTTCAGGGCTAACCAACAGTTCTTTTCAGGGCTAACCAACAGTTCTTTTCAGGGCTAAACAACAGTTCTTTTCAGAGCTAGACTATTACACGCTATTAACATTTTCTTAAACATTTGAAAATGCCTAAGAGAGCCAGGTCTCAACTTTCTAAACATAGTTCTCAAGCACGGGCAGCAAGAATACGTCGTATGGGAGAATCTTCACGTGTCGTCAATGTTACTGTCGGTGTCTGTGAATTGACCTGGGAATCATTTTGCTGACCGTGTCTTTCCTGGGTAGGCTTTTTTTTTAATTTAATATTAATAAAATAAATGCCCAACGAAGTGGGCACGGGTCAGCTAGTTTATAAATATAATACATAGAAACAACCAGACCACAGACCAATATCTAAGCATAAAAACTTGTCTGAGGCGAGAATCGAACCCGCGACCCTGTGTTTGGCAGTCCGGCATGGTCACCATTGTGCCAACTGGGTTGTCCCATCACGATGTTTTTCCTCACCAATGTCAATTTGCTCACATAAGTTATTCTTAAGTTGAAAGGGTACCTGCGCTCTCTCCATACAAACGTAGTCGTCTGTTTTCTCCCTGGATAATGACACTAATACAAATATTTTTGTGCCATAAAACCTATAACTGCCATGATTCATTTCTAATTATCAAAGAAATTATGATTAAAAAAAAAATAGGTCTTGGCAGTAATAAGTTTTATGCACCAAAAATATTTGCTCTAGTGTCATTATCCAGGGAGAAAACAGTCGACTAAATTTGTAATAGTTTGTATGGAGAGAGCCCCGGTACCAGGGACTTAAAACGTTATCCATAACAGAATGTTTAACGTTATAAAAACGTTATAATAGTATCGGTATCTCAGCAAACATTTCGTTATCGATCTTTTGTATAACGTTTTACGAGTAACAGAACGAAATTTTAACTGCAAAAATAACGTTATTATACCGATAAATACGCGACGTTGCCAAACTTATTCATTTTACAAATCCGCGCCACGCGCGGCGGAATTTGCGCATCAGTTGGTAAAAGCGAAATGGATCGAAAAAAAATCAACAAAGTTTACAGATATTTCAATCTTTAAGACCTCAAAATGTTTAGTTTGCGAAAAAGTTTTAAAGGTAAGTTAAGAAAGAAGTAGATAGTAAGTAGGTAGTAATGTGTAGTATTTTCTAAAAAAAAAACTAATATTTTCTAAGAAAATCGGCTTATTAATATTTATTTTTTTACAATAATGCCGATTTCCTTAGAAAATATGAATGTTTTCAATTTTTTTATAGAATCTTTTATGTTTCTCCGAAGAGCCCTTGCGATAGGCAGCAATAAAAAAAAATATTAAAGATTGCTTATAATTTTTTTACTCTAAAAAATTAAATGCTCCGCAAGTCGCAAATGGATCAAGCTGTTTGTGTGTGGTTTGTGGTGCCTTATTAAAGGTAAAGAGTTGAACTAACACGCCTCAGTGATGAAAGTTATCGACTTTGGTTTTGATGCTAAAGGCCAAAATTTCTAGTACTTTTTTAAATAATGCCGATTTTTTCGGAAAATATTAATGTTTTGAATGTTTTTATAAAATATTTTATGTTTTTATAAAGAAGCTCTAGCGATTAGTAAAAAAAACCACGATAGTTAAAGATTTGGTCATAAAAAATTCAATTGAAAATAGAGTATTTTCAATGGCTTCTATTTTCCAAAGTCATCGATATAGCAAGCTGTTTGTGGTGTCAAATGAGAGATATGAGTTGAACTAACATGCCTAAAAGTTGGAGTGCGTAAGCTGCTCTGGTTTGTAACCTAGAGACCAAAACATGTGACGTTTCATACATTTTTTTCATATTTTGACGGCTTACGATCTGCATCAAAAACAGCCCTATGTCCATCATTTGCCGTTTCGAGCCACTGTGCGGCAGCGCGCGCGTGCAACGTTGCCGCCGTGTGCGCGCGAGCGGTGGTACCTGGTAGGTACTACCGCTCGCGCACGGTTTCGAACGCAGCGGCAACGTTGCTTGGCCGCAGAAGAGGTGGTTGGTAGGTATTAGGTATATACTAATTGCACTGTGAAAATTTATCGCTACATTATTGATTGGTTTATTTTACTTTTAATCGTAGATTCACTATGATAAAAAAATGTGTTTCGGAAATTTTACCTATTCCTACTAAACATATATCTAACACCAAAGTAATAGTAATTTCAGGACGTTACGTAACCTTTAGCCTTCTTTGATATTTGAGATATCCAACACTAGAAGAATTATTCAGATCGGTCCAGTGGTTTTGAAGCAAATTCAATACAAACAAACAAACAAACAAAAATCTAATCTCTCCCATTTATACTATTACATAGTACGTACATGTACCTATAGATTACACCCTTACGTAGCCAGAGAGAGCACTGCGTTCGATAGTTCACACGAAGAAAAAGTAAACATTACTTTGAGTAAAAGAGATAGCATAAAAACAATAATTATAACATTATTATATGAATAACAATATTTTTAATAACGTTAAATTGACAATATAACGTAACGTTATTATAACGTTATACATTTTCAAAGCTTTGAATAATATCGTTTTGTTATATCGTTTCTCTCACAAATAACGTTATCTTGCAATTCCACAGATAACGTTACTGTATTTTACCGGTATTTAAGTCCCTGCCCGGTACCCTTACTTCTTAAGAAAAATCCATTCCATCCATATAGAATTCACAGCACACCGCGGTTTCACCCGTCTAACTTACGATCCCGTGGTAATATCGGGATAGAAAGTAGCCTATATTGCTCTCAAGGATTCAACGTATCCTCATACCAAGTTTCATTAAAATCTTTCCAGTACTTTCAGAGCCCATAAACACATAAAAAATCTTTACCCTTCATAAATTTTTTCAGAAAGTTTGTTTGTTTCATGTTCACGCAAAAAACTTTAAAATAGAATAGAAAATAATTTATTCAAACAAGCATAAGACGGCCAACAAAAATTATAAAAAAAGTATAAATATTTCAATTACGCTAATTCATTACCTATTTATTTGATAATACATAAATAACTATAATGAATACTCAATAAAAATGATTAATTATTTATACTTACCAAATTTTGATAATTATTTTATACTAACCGCCCCGGCTTCGCACGGGTATATTATGCATGTATATACATAATATAAACCTTCCTCTTGAATCGCTCTATCTATTAAAAAACCGCATCAAAATCCGTTGCGTAGTTTTAAAGATTTAAGCATACATAGGGAAATAAGGACAGATAAAGCGACTTTGTTTTATACTATGTACAGTAGTGATGATGATTAATTTATTTTTAATTTAATAATAATTATAAGTTAGAAGATATGATACTCACTTCCCCATATCCTGCTCCTCCATACCCTCCCTGGAACCCTGGCTGAGGCGGCGGCGGGTAACCCGGTTGAGGGTAACCCGGCTGCCCGTACCCGGCCTGCGGATACCCGCCTGCCGGGTACGCTCCTTGAGGCGGGTAACCGCCTTGCGGTGGAGGGTATCCGCCTTGAGGGTAGCCACCTTGATTCTGATCTGTTGGTTTTGGAATTTTAAGGTGAGTAAATTTTTTTTACGATAAATAAAATTAATATTGAAGCTTCTATGTATATTCCATTTTCATTTTAAAGCCCTTATAAAAATAGCATGCAGTAGTGCTGCCTTATTTGAAGTTATCTGTGTTTCACAAAGAGATTTCATGAAGACTTTCCTATGATTATGATGGTGTTAACATTTTTTATTTTTTTTATTTCCACGGTAAAATTAAATTTCTCGTGCTTTTTTTTTAAATAATATTTAAGTCATTACCTCCCATGTTTTTTGTTTTTATTTTGTAGAACTCGATATTGCGATGTTGTCACAAGCATCATTTTCAGTTTAGTAAAAACTAGCGGCCCGCCCCGGCTTTACACGGCTATATTATGCATGTATTATACATATAAACCTTCCTCTTGAATCACTTTATCTATTAAAAAAACCGCATCAAAATCCGTTGGGTAGTTTTAAAGATTTAAGCATACAAAGGGAAATAGGGACAGAGAAAACGACTTTGTTTTATATTAGGTAGTGAAGTGATAGTAATAATTCTTGTAACAATATCTATCATCAAAATCATCTCAATCAGCCGTCTTCGGTGAACATGCGTAAAAAAATACGCGCCGAATTGATCCCATCTCTTTTTTTTAGAAGTCGGTTAAAAATAAATACAAAAAACATTGAAAATATCTTGTTTTAAATAACTTTAGTAGTAAAAATAACCATTGCAGTTTGAAATTCTCTTGGAAAAACACTATAAAATGAACAGTTTTATAAGCGTTGAAAATAATATTAAAGGTCGGCACATGCTGTAAATTGGAAGTGCTAACAAATTACCTAAATAGACACAGACAGAAATAGTAGTAGTCATTATTAAATTGGTGAGTTTTAAACTTGGATAGTTTTAAATTAAAGGGATAGTAACATAATAAGTATGAAGACTGGTTTAATAGTCGCGATAATCATTTGTTTTTATTTAAGCGGCCATCTTTTTAACTTAAAGCAATGTTAAAGGACCTTAAAATATAAACAAACAAAAAATATTTTAAAGTGCCAGGTTTGCCTGTAATTATTTAAAATCAAATAAATGTCAGGAAATGCGAGTTTCACCGCAATCGATCCAGTAGTAGTTTCGCGTGAAGGAGTAACAAACATACACATAAACTTTCACATTTAAAATATTAGATTAGATACGAGATTTGTTACATGGCATTTGTTGTTTGTATTAATGTCTTCTATACATTGCTATAGGCTTATCAGATGGTCGCGCAAACAATAAATAGCTGACCGTTTCCCATGCCAAACTGTTACAATCCTAAAAATGCATGCCGAGAATTGAACACGACTATCATAGACCAGTCGGTGAAGCTTATGAAGAACCGTGGTTCAAGTCTCGTCATGTGCATTTTTGGAAATGTATTTCAAGTAAAAACTCCCCGCCTCAATGAGGTTGAGGATACCCGACGGGCGGGTAACCGCAGAGCTTCAAGGAAAGTGAAAACTATTTACGAAGATAAAAAAAAGTTAAGATCACTATGCAGAATTCTCCATAAAATAATACCAATACTTAAAACTAAGTAAATATAAAAACGGGACACAACAGAATACAGGACAAAACGACATAAAAAATCAGGCATTCGTAAAGTGTATTCTTGGACGGAAGCACATTAAAATAATACCTTTTGGTTCACTCATTGCACCCACACCGTTTCTCTATAAAATTTTACACTATATTTTACTAAAAGCGTGTGTAAAAATGTAAAAATACAGTCAGATTGTCACTAAAACACCACCATCACAGAAGAAAATATTAGCACAACTGTAAGACAATAGGTACTTAGTACGTGGAATAGTGTAACTTATCCTCGATAGCGATGTCTCGCTAAGTAGTGACGATATTTTTATGAGTAAATGTGAGATAGGTAGATCGTTTTTTAAAGTTATGGCTCCGAACGACTTTTCCATACAGCCAGTGTCAAGTTATTCGAATCTATTTTAGACCAAATAGGCCGAAAAGAGGCATCATACATGAGCCGATGGTTGTGGCTAGTGTTGGACTGCATAGAATAAGATACGAGATGATTCCGTCGCTCGAAAAACGACGAATTTGTGATTATTTTCTGTCGATTTAAAATAGTTGTATGTACCTATTATTTAAGCCCAATATTTCGGTAATAAAATTGTATTCTATTCAAAAATAAAGATATATTATATCATAGATTAAAAAAATGTTTTTTATTTTTGAAGTAAATCATATAACTACTTTTACGCGTTATAATCCTCGCTTTTAGGTCTTGTCTCCCTCTTATGATTCATACCGCAGTGTCCCAATGACAAGCTAACAGTTTAAATTGTATTAAAGAGCACAATTGTCTCTTGATTGTGGCCGGGGAATTCCCAGAGGCATTGGCCGGATGAGATATCAGGTTGGTAGTGGGTGAGTAGACTAAACACAAACATTTCTTAGAATAAATTACCTACTGTTCTGGTTTTACGTATCGTTTTGTCATTATGTATGTTTGACTATGTTAGTTTGCATGCAATAACTAGTGATAGAACTTCAACCGCAAGTTGTTAAGGCACTCAATTAAAAGTACCGTCTGAGTATTTATCATGAAACTTTATTGCCCAATACTCAAAAAACCTTCAAATATTGAGGGGTTCCAATAAATATTTAAGACGCTCCTATCCTATTAAAGCATATAATGAAATGTCAATTTAACCGCCACTTAATAAGCCTTTCAGTATCCGGGCGTTAGACTAAAAAGGCGCTACTTATCGTATGATAATGATTGAGTATTTATCATGAAATATACTATATGTATATCACTTAGACTTAAGCTTTTAATGTTTACTATTAATGTTATTTGAAATTGGTGTTTACAATAAAGAATTTATCTATCTATCTATGAAACTTTGAGACTTTGAAGAAATAGGTTTAATCTACTTTAATGTTACCTACAATAGATAAAATACATTGTTTAATAATGACTGTCATCCATATTATACAATATCTGTAAATCATGTGGAATCTTAAATGAATCTTAAAAAAAGAAAATAAATCTCTCTTTGTCCCTATTACGCCGTCTATTTCAGCTATCTACACAAAATAATAGTCACCCTAAACAGAGATACTGTTTTCATCTATCGGTTCGCGTATTAGGTGAATTCATTCTAAGGAAATACTCAATATTGATTTCAACTATATGCTCGCGTATTAGCCGATTTCAGTTTTAAAGTTTCGTTGAAAATACTTAACATGGTACCCTTTGATTGAGTTTGTAAACAACCCGTGGTAAAGCTTCAGATTGTGATGAAACTTGGAATATATAGATAGTTGAAGTCCAGGGATTACAGCTAGTTTGTATTCCCTAATCTAGTCTGTACTCCCACGGACTTACGCAACATAAAACTATGAAAACGGATGCGCAGGAAATTCAATGTACATTTACCGACACTGAATTTTTAACTGAATGCTTGATTTATACCCCAGAGTTTTAAAATAATAGGTCAGTTGGTAAGCGTAAAATTCAATACCCAGGTCCACAAAGAAGGGGCAGACCTAAATTGAAGTGGACAGACTTGGTCAAAAATGACTTATAAGACTGCGAAGTTTCCTTAGACGATGCGTTTAATAGAGCGAAGTGAAGGGAGAAGACCAGAAAGGCAGACCCCTGACCCCACCATCAGATGAGATTAATAACTGCACATGAGAGAGAGAGAGAGAGAGAGAGAGAGAGAGAGGTCAGTTGTACGCAAGAAAATTTCCGTCATTATGTTTGTAAAATTCGCATCTTTGCGTAATATTTTGATACAATACGTGGCGTGTAGGCGCGGTCAAGGAAAACAATTATTTCAATGCCATACTTAATTAGTTTTTTGTTAGTCTTTAAATAATACTTAATATGTAGACGTTCTTCATTTGCTTATGGACAAAAGAAGCCCTAAATCGCTATCATGCCATTTGCCAAGTTTTTTTTTTGCGTCGAAATATTATGAGATCAATACTTACTGAGAGAATTTGATCTTTTGCCAAATACTTTGAAGTAGGTAATGTTAGTTTTAAAGTAGGTATTTTTATATCTATTTGTAAAAGAAATAAAATAACATAATCAGGAAACCATAGTGTTATGAAAAAAAAAAGATTGCTCATGTTATCCAAGTAGTGTTTTTTTTAATATCTATTGTATGGGTGGAATAAAGACTATTTATTTATAGAGAAAGCGCTATAACACTACAAAGATGGGCTATTTCCTTTGATTTGCTTGTTTATGTTTGTTTCTTGAAATTGATCTCAATCAGCAACAACATCAATTTATACAGAAATAATGTACGATTTTTTTATAGTTAACGGGTTTGATTCCTGGCTAGGGTTATCCAAAACTCGAATGATGTACGTAGTTTTAATTTTTGTGAAAATCGAGCAACTCTTTTAAGCATTTTTCACTCTTATAGTTTAGGAAATTCCTAAAAGCCCATATAAAAAAATCAAGCTGTATACTTCTATAGCTATAAGTACATATCTAGGTATATTATAGTCATTGTTAAGAAGCATACGACAATCGCCTTGAGCTTAATTAACCTGAGTATGTGTCTACCGAATACGGCTCTTTATTTCCTTAGAAACGACTTATTTTTAGACATTTCAGTAGGCTACAGTTACATAACACTGGGGGACGATGGACGACGCAAGCATTATTTTTGTTTACAACATAAACCTAAGAACTACCGTATTGGTGACTCATTCTGTGACGTCACTAGACCTATGTATAATATAATAGACTGTGCGGCGCTGGCTTAGAGAATGGATAAATCTAGAGTGCTCGTAGCAAATGAGTTTTTAAACTGTTAGAACGAACTTTAGACTTTTTTTGTTAGAACTGTGAGTTCCTTATCGCGGGTTGGCCGAGAAAAATTTTTACGCGTTACGAAAACGTGAAACGAAAAACCGTAAGAGAAAGAGAGAATGAAGGAGACCGATAACTAATCTTTATATTAAAAAAAAGTAAAAGGACTTCGTTCTGTGTGTCCCGCGACACGTTCCTTTTCCTTTTTACAAACACAAGCTTTGGGAAATTGGTTTTGTAACCACTGCTTGCTGCTGCAGTGCTGCCTAATGAATGACGAATGAATAGAATAGAATAGAAAAAACATTTATTTGGCATGAGCTCTCTATAATTCACTGGTAGGATTATCTACTCTATACCAGACTACTGTACTATTATTTAATCTATGATGATTCAGTCTAATTCAGTATATCCTCATTTTTATTTATGAAGAAATCCCACAATTTCTATGAATTAATCGGGTTTCTAATCTAGATCTTAATTTGTATAGGTTTTTTCTACAGAGTTAAGTGGGGATCCGCAACCACTAGAATAGACATGACATAAAACCGCTATGCCATTGGGACTCAACAACGTTTTTGTTTAGTTCATTTTCATATAGGGAATACAACCAGGACGCGCGCAAAATTAAAATAAAATACATAGTTTTCCGTGAACATGACCCAGTTAGACTCTTTACACAACCGAAATTAGACTTTGAAACTATCTCTAAAATACGCACCGGATCAGTAGTACTACTAAATAGTTCAACTGGTAGTGCAAATGATACTTTATTGTTTCTCTAGTACTACTAAAAAAAATACAAGCAATTTCCTTCGGGTTTGTTCATTGATAGTACAACTGGTAGTACAACTGATACAATGTACTACCAGTAGTACTAGTGACAAATAATATAGGTAGAAGTTGTTTGAGAAATAACCATCAACTATTATCAAGTATTAAGATGGTCTCAAGGCCAAATTCAAGTTTGTCACACTAACATGGTGCTTGCAGCAATGCCGATATACTGAAATCCACTAAACAACATAGTAATATCTCATTTTAAATTAAAGTTTTTGGTAGAACAATTATCACATGCTTGGGTCACAGACTACAACAAAATAATGTTCTAAGTATGTCATTTGATTTCAAACTGAATTATTCTTTTTTATTGCACGCGAATTTGGTATAGATTCCGTCTAAAATAGATTATCACTACAAAATAATGTTGAAAGTAGCAACAATTTGATTTCAAAATTTTTAATTTCATGGGAATCTGGTATTGAATCACTTTAAAATAGATTTTGAATCATACATACTTGTAAAATTATCTTGAGATAGTGCAATCACTATCGTGCGTAGGTCTAGGTAGGAACCTATCTTTATCTATTATTCTGTGAGTAATATTTCCAATGAATTCAAATTGTTCTACACTAGCTAAACCTGCGGTTTCACCAGCGTTAGTCCCGTGGGAATATCCTAAAGCCTATATGATATTCTAGCTATCTACAGAGTAAGTTTCATTGCAATCTGTCAAGCCGTTCTCGAGTTATGAATGGTGTAACTAACACGACTTTATTTATAGATTAATCAATAAGTAGGTACAGTGAATTTATGATAAGTTTTTATTGCAGACAGGTTTATAGCATTTAAACAAAAAATAATAAGTTAATAGAAAAGGTAATTTTTTTTAAATAACATTCGCCACGATACTAAAATAATAAAAGAATCATCAAAGTTGGGCATAACTTCGATGATTTTGATGAAAACAGCCAAAATATACTCAAATTGAAAACCTCCTTTTTTGAAGTCGGTCAAGAATACAAATTCCTGACTGATACGACGCACAGCTCTAAGCAAAAGACGAATCGGGCTATTTGGCATACAGATAGCATACAGAAAGTAGGTCGTTCTTAAGAATGGATTTTAGGGATATTCAAACCCTAAGCGGACGAAGTTGCGGGCAAAAGCTAGTTAAGATATACCTAAAATTCCTAATAATATTACAAATGCTAAAATAATTCTATCTGTCTATTCGTTACGCTTTCACGCCTAAACTGCTGAACTATGAAGTTTGGTATTTAGCTAATAGGTGTGACCTTAGAAGGACATAAGGGTACTTTTCATACAAATTCTAGATTTAAGCAGATAAAAAGGCATTTAGTGCAAATTTACAAGAAGATATATCTAAGTTAACATAAACTATTCGATCTTGAGACTATCTGATAAGTATCCCTTTTTTTCCACAAATTATAGGCCAGCGTTTGGCCACTATCTCACCTGCCTGATAGCATGTTTCCTAGAAGATATCTATTTACTTGTGACTTGAAGACCCGGAATTGTATCGACTGGCAAGACAGAAGCCGGTTTATTTAACTTATTCCATTACCTTGCTGTATGAATAAGAAATGACAAAGCAAAACGCTTAGGGATTTCCACCATGAATCGGTATCTATCTAATCCGATTGTGTAAAGATCGTGAAATGGTATTACGTATTTAGTAGAAAATTCAAGTTCCACCATAACCAGTTTCCTTAATAGCTCTAATAATGAATAAATAGGTTTCTAAAAAGCAGATGTTATCTTAATGTAGTAAGGTAGGTAAGTCAATCAAAGACAAATTTAGGTAAAAATAACTTTGAATAATCTAGTTCTAGACTTTTTTGTTAAAAAATCTTATTAAGAAAGCATATTTTTAAAGTAATATTTTTAAATAGCAGAGTGAAAAAAAACAGCTTTTGAGGGAAAGGGATGTAAATTTTGCGCGCATCTTGTTAGCATTCTCTTAAGGTAGAAGTTTTTTAACACCTTCTCAATGTTTCAAAATTACTAGTTTTAGCTTTGGTAATCAAAGGGCTCCTACCTCAGACAGTGGATAAAAATCGTCATCCCAAAAGCCTTTTTGGCATACCTAGGACTTTTAATTTTTATTGAATGTAAGTAGATAGTTTATTTAATTAATATAAGTTTTTATTATTTAATATTTATGAAGAATATTTTATTCCTTTGTTTATTAAAATGTTAAACAATGCCTTTTGATATTTGTAGTGTTTTAATGAAAATGTATATGTATAAATGTGAGATATTTGTGGACAGTATGTGTGCAGTGGTAGACATTATACCAAGCTAGTGTAACATGACCTTATATTAGGGTTGTGTGGGTGCAATATTGGACCGTTCACAATATATTGCAGAATATATTTAACATTGTTTGATAGGGTGTCACTAATTTTAGGTGATTTAAAAATATAATGTAGTGCTAAGACGGTGCTTGCCGTAGCATAATTTTAGTGGTGTTTTGTAACTGTAAAATACTTGTAACATTTTAATTATTTAATCAGAATGATATGTAAGAATATTATGTCTACTTTATTTTTAACATAATAAGTTATTAGACATAATATCCCTAAACTTATTCATTTCACTATTTTCCTTAAAATTATCAATTTTTCGTGTTATTAAGGGGTTTTTCACGTTTAATATGAGTTTTATTATGACTTTACCTTATGTTTTGATCCCATTGCAGGGACTGTGGTCACTATCACATACGTAGAGCATGTCTTATACTATGCATGAGTTAAAATTGTGTTACCTTCTTAAAAAAATACTGTTTCATTTATAAAAAATGTATCTTATCACCTTTCAAACAATGTTAATAACCTGCAATATTCTTATCTTTATAAACATCACTGTGTAACAGTTAAAATAAATAAAATAAAGACCTCCCGCATATACTCCTGGATTCTGCCACATCCCGGTATAAACTGGACAGAAAAAGACAAAATTAAAAAAATATACATACACATTGTATTGTAGTTCGGTTGCTCACTCCCTTTTAGATTTTTCGAAGCCGTTTTGATTGATTTTCACTTAGGACAGCTGGAAAATACACTTTTTCTATGTCACTAGGTAACTTTACTTATATCAGCTGTAAATAATGTTCTTGATTAGATATCCCGAAGTATTTTTTATCAAATTGATTTGAATATGACGTCTGTAGCCTCTAAACACCGGATCCTGTTTCTGTTTGTGGGTAATTTGCATTTATTTTCTAACATTTGACAGATGTTTTTATCGATCTAGAAGGTACCCCGAAAAGATGAAATTCTTGTGCAATAGGCCCTTTGCGGCTATCATTTATTTACTGCTAAGAAGTAAACTAATAAATTAGTCATACTTTAACAATGGAATTGAAAATACGATGATATGGAAAATGCCAGACGAATCTGATGAATGGCGCAATAATTAATCGATCTTTTTACAATACAAACATGGAATTTTTGTTTACCTTTTAAAACTCGCTGAGAAAAAACCGTTTAGCTTTGAGATTCGTTAAATCACGATTATATTCGAGATAAAATATTACTTTCACAAAACACTATCACTTTTCTTTCGTTTTTCACAAAATTCACAACACCTCACGTCGACGAAAATTGTATGACTAATTTTGTGTTGCTATATTGTAAAAACGCCTGAATATTAAAACCACAATTTATTAACATATTTTTCATACTCAGTGGTGGTAATGATTAGGTGTATCCCGCCAAAATGTACGTCAAAGACGGTTTAATTATTTTTGTAACGTCTGAAGTTCTACATTTTAATATAGCTTGCAGTTTCATTGAAGGTTTATCTACCACGTTTTATTTCCAAAAATGTGGAATACAATATTTAGCTGGCAACTCGATCCAGAACCAAAAAAAATGCAAAATGAAAAGTCGATCCATTGCCGTCAGTGTCATTAATTAAAAACATCAATGTCATGTCATTGACAGCTAATGTCAAAACAAGATTCTAACCTAAAATATGCCTAAAATTCACTTGCGAATTTTCTGATTTTTGCCTTTCAATTTGAACTTTGACTGTAGAAAAAACATCCAATAAACATGAATATAATTCTTCGAAATACCATCACTGTTTGTCGACCCCAAAGTAAGTAATATTTATAACAAAACTCGCAATAAATCAAAACTCGAAGACTCCTAACCAATCTAATCTATTTGTAAACAATTTTCAGTGATATCCCGTTGCTTTAGCGGGTCCTGTGTATTGGAGAACAAGAAATGGCGTTTAACTAATGGTTTGAGTGCAAATCGTAACGCAGAAGGCATTCTTACTGATGGACCTGATTATTCTTATCTTGATGGACGGCCTACTCCCTTACTGGTAAGCAATGGACTGTTTCTAAACTTTATTCGAATTCCAAACCTGAAATAAATTACATCTTCATACGTAGGTATGTAAAATATATTCTCATATATAAGAAAAAAAGAGAAGTTTACGACATTATGTACTTAACTGCTGAATAGAAAATGATTAGTGAATATTATGGCATGTAATAACTGTTAAATTGTGTAGTAGAAAATAAAGGCTTATTTTATTTTATTTATTTTATTTACGTAGGTATGAGAAGTTCTTGGCCTTGTAAGTTGAGAATGGTCCTAAACTAACTTCTTCTTTTAATGGTCCTAAAAAAATCTTAATAATTTAGATGATTTCAGCCAATTTTTGGGTTTGTTTTAGTTGGAATATACTCGATAGTTTTAAAATAAATTTAATCATTATTGTTTTCTTGATACCTAGCATATTAGAGTTATTAGTATTGCAATAAAACTTACTGAATAATTATTGAATTTAAAACAATAAAATCAAACTAGGATAGGTCTGCGGTTTGTCCCTTTCCCGCGAGGATATCAAGATAAAAAAATTGCCTATGCTACTCCCAATGAATCAGTGTATCCTCATACCAAGTTCTATCAACATCATCTGTCCTGAAAATTCAGAGCCTTTTCATTACAAACAAACATTTTTTTTTATATACTATTAGTGTTGATAGGTACTTGACCTATAAACTAAACCAAACGTTTCTGGCTTATCGACAGCATAAACAGAAAATCAGACTGGAAAGGCAGCGATCCTACGCCTCCAGAATAGTTGACCTATGTTACGAGGTAGATTTCGCCAAACAAAGACACCAGGACATCATAAAAGGCAAAGAGGAAGAAAGACAGGTAAATAAGTTGTTATTTATTACTTAGTAAGCAAATAAAGGACATGAAACATTCGGCTAACCAACCTTTAGAGTTGTTAGGGTGACTTAAAACAAGTAGCTGGAAATATCTGGAGTATCTAGTCAACCAGAGAGACCACAAAAGTGTTCGAGGAAGCCTACACCCAGAAATAGGGTCACAAAAAGAAGGAGAGAGTGATCTTATAAGGGTACCTTTATTAGGTAAATAAAGGTACCCTGAGGTACGAAATCCTGAAAATAAAGTTCATAATAAAAAATTACCTAATTTTTTTTGTATTGTTGAAATGGTGTTTGTTAAGTACAGCATCAATATATAGAGCTCCACAATATAATAAAAATTCCGTCTTAGATAACTTTACTATTGAAAATAATAGTGTTGTTTTAAAATACTAAATAAAATATTTTTATTTACAGAGAATTTTGGGAGATCGACTTAAGCCTAAAGGAGAAGCACTTAATAGAAAGGTGAAGAAATAGGTTTTAGTTCAGTACTTATCTAATGTTTTAATAGTTAATAAATTGATCTAGTTTACTGGTGTATTGTTTTTACAAGATAATCAAAGCAAACATATATGGGGCACCGATTCAAGGTGAAAATAGCATGCGGTAAATATCCCGTTTAAAATAAATAACAATGAAAATAACCATGTCAGTGTAAAATCCTTTACCTATGGAATGTTTATGGAAAATTCATGATATTAGTTATTATAATCAATCTATATAAATAGAATGCTTTGTCCTGACTGACTGACAGCACAGCCTAAAAAAATTAAAATAAGAGGTATATGAAAGCAAATAAATGAAATAAATTAAACTGCTGAGCCTAGAGACCTGAAACTTGGAGGGTATGTTCTTTGTATGACGTAGGCGTCCGATAAGAAAGGATTTTTCGAAATACTACCTTTTACAAGTTGAAAAAAGGGGCAAATTTTGTATGGGACAACGCGATTCCTTGATCAATTTATTACGTTTACTGGACGAAGTCGCCGGCAAAAGCTAGTTTTCAATAAACGATCTATGGCTCCCATAAAGCTTGGAAAGCTATACAAAACAAAGCCCCTATCAGTTTAACACATGAATATTCCGCCATACACCAATGACTCTGATATTAGGCCGTTTATATTACAAAATTCGACAATGTTTTACAGTTCACTCGTTCCATTGAATTTGTTTACTGGTGACGGTGTTGATAAATAGGCTTTGAATTCGAGCTTTAATTAATAAATATTAAATACTAGCAGCGCTCCACGGTTTCACCCGCGTAACTACCGACCCCGTGTGTATATCTGCATAAAAAGTAGCATAAGTTATTCCCAATTAATCAATGTATCCTTTAAACCAAGTTTCATCTAAATCGTTCATTTAGTTTCTAAGCTTATTCGTTAAAAAACTAGAAATATTTTCTCTTTAGTAGTAGCATTTTAGAAGTAGGTATATAATAAATCGATATAACCGGATACTCTGCTATTCTAACCATTCCGTACCTAATAAACAGATAAATAAAGCAATTATTAAATCTCTATCGACAAAAGGGATTATTTGCATTGGCAACACAAATCGAAATTAAACCGCGTCCATTGAAATTCGAACATGTCAATTCAAATTTTATTGTTCGTTCTTAATGGTCGATGTCGGCGTTGATTGGTTCATTCCGTCGTTCATTCAATAACATTTACTAATCTAAGGCTCTGAAATTACTGGACGGATTTTGATGAAACTCAGTATGAAATTGGATATTGGATACACTAGCTTTTGCCCGCGACTTCATTCCAAAAGCCTTTCTTAGCAGATAAGATACCTACGTCATACATTTTGAAAGGTATGCCAAAACCCGTCCATTGGCTTTAGCTGTGCACTCTTAGATCTTTTTGATATCGATATTCCCGCTGCTAGTGAAAAAAAAACTTGAGAGGTGTCAAGGGCTCAGAAAAAGGAAAGATATAGAAGTGCCCTATCCACGAAAAAAACGTGCATACCTACGCGGCTAAACATGGCTGCTTAGTGTTGTACAACGTTGTAGTTTGTACATGGAGGTAGAAACAAATGGAGAAAACAAGCAGGGTCTACCCTCTCAGGCTAAGTACATTGGTCACTGGTCATCTACGTTAAATAAAACTAGTTCAAGCGATATCTAACGATATTGTTGGTGATTGTGTCGCAGTTACGAGCTTCTCCAAAATGGTGAACTGCGCAGTCAATTCGTTCACCAACAACATCGTTTGATATCGTAGATGACCAGTGACCAATGTACTTAGCCTGAGGGGGAAGACCCTGCTTATTCCCTCCTCCCTTCATACCTCCATGTTTCAAAAGCAAAGTGACAGTTTAAACCGTAAGGAACAGCGCGGCACAATATGGCGGACAGGCACACGTCTGACGTCACGAAAAATGTAGCTGACATAGCGAAACTGTTGTTTATAGAGTTGGCTTGTTTTTATTGCATACATTAGATAAAGACGCCATCATGTTTATTATAATCGTCTTCTAAACCATAAATCTGTATTTGTTGCACCAGTTCCATATCTCTTTCCTTTTTCTGAAGTCAAGGGACACCCGGATGGAACGAAGATTCTTTCGATTAATTAGTGAAGGAATTGTAATTTTTTTTTTTGTAAGTAATCGTCGCGACACCACACTGTTCAATGCGAAATAGAAAGACGAAACGAAAATAACTGGCTTGCTTTCTATGCAAAAAGTGTCGTTACAACTTTTGGTCTTAATTTTTTCCGTCTAGCCCCCTTTCGCAACGCGCGTTAAGGAACTTTAAACCAAATTAGATAATGAAGAGGCACTTCGATTTACCTCAGGCAACATCGCCTCAGTTGACTTCCGCTCGTTGTCGGTATTTGTGCACGAGTCAAGTACGAACGTTTCTCGGTAAGTTGCACCATGGGCGTGCCCAGAGTTTTGTAAAGGGTGGGGCGGAAGTAAATAAAAGTAAAAAAACTCGATAAGTAGGTATTAGAAAATTATAAATGTTTTTATTTTCTGTATTTATTTTAATAATATCGGGGGGTGGGAGAGGGTAGGGAACGCGGGCGGATAAACTTCGGTATTCCTTCAAAAATCACTCGACTTTTGAAAGTAACATAATGTTAATTTATATTTGTTACTTATATTAAAAACCATTTTTTTTTATTATAAGCTCTGAGCCAGGGTGGGGCAAATGCCCCACCTTGCCCCACTGTGGGTACGCCCATGAGTTGCACGAGTGTGTAGACGCGTACCTCGGACCTCGATCAACTTCGTCGAGTAACTTCACGAGTAGTGTAGTGGAGGCCTTCGATCAACTTCAGGAGTAGTGTAGTGTAGTATTATATATAAACTAGCTGTCCCGGCAAACGTTGTTTTGCTATTTACAAAAAAAAAAATCGGTCGAGCCGTTTCGGAGGAGTTCAAGTTCGAACCCCGTGACACGAGAATTTTATATATATAGAGAAGATTAGTCCATGAGTGCCGCTTTAACCTAGGTGTTCCGCACCGGAAGTCTGGTTGAATACTTATTATTAGAAAAAAAATTTTTCGCGATCTTGGTTACCCCTTTTCCTGAAGTAAAAGGCATATCCCTACTTTTTATCTTTTTTGATGTCAATTGATAATATAATATCGATCTAAGTTCAATGAGATAATTTATTAGGACTTCCACTTCCGGTTGAATCTTTGCCGATGACTTCCTTCTGCTACTAGCGCCCCGGCGGCAGCAAGTAGAACTAATTCATTCGAAAAATGAAGGTATTTAATGGCGGCGACGACCGGTCTCGCGCCTTTTTTCGTTTCTTTTAACGGGAGTGCGTAACGAATTCTGCGTGAAAGTTAGCCCAAACGGTCGAGGGTGACATAAGGATCTTGCGTGTTGTGTGAGTAGGACTCCAGGACCCAAAAAACAGGTGGTTTTCCCGCGCATCATTCTCGCCGCGGCCGGCAGAGGAAAACAGCCTGTAAAGATCGTCGCGCTAGCGCAGGTTTGTGTGAAGTTCTCTATAACACTAGGCCAACAACTTGTCAAGTTTTTTATTGGTTTCGACTCTTAGAAAAATAAGACAATATTTTATTAACATCATTTTATTACAAAAAAAAAGCTTAATTTAACACACTTTTATGTAAATCACAATAAGTTGAGATCAAGACTCGCGTCACACGAGGTCGGTAATTGAAACGTGGGAGCAAGAGACAAAAGGTACCAAAAAAAATGAACTTGTCGCGAAGTCCCTTTACCTTATTATTTTATTATTATTTTTATTTACTTTCTGTTACGGTTTTTCGTAACGCGTAACATTTTTATCGGCTAGGTTCCCCATCCCGCAATAAATAACTTCGTTCCAAAAATAGAGAAAAAGGCTCACATGAAAAATACCCGAACACATAAACGTAATATCTATCTATCTATGTATCTTTATTGATTCCTGAGCAGTAACTATAATTAATTAAGTCTAGAAATATGGAATAGGCTTGGAAAGGAGAACTTTAAAGTACAGTCGGCTGCATAATTGCAGCCACCGGTAGGGTTCAAAAATTACTATTATTGGCATGTTTTCATTCTAATGTTTTTGTTTGATAAATTCATGAGTTAGAAGACTTTAACTAAAGCAGGTGCCTAGAATCTTGCTTGTGTTGAAAACATTCTTATAACAGCCGTTTTGGAGCTCTAAGGTGGGTCTGTAATTATGCAGCCGACCTTACCTACATATATACCATTTTTGCCCGAATTGACTCGGTTCTTTCGTTAGCTAGATCTGAACTAAGGACAGAGTGTACAGCTCTATTACACCCACAGGTTTCATTACCTTGCGAGACGCGAGTCCTGACTCTCACTATATACAGACAGAGTAAAAACTAATCTCGAATCTAAAATTAAAAAAAAAACATGCTGCATTCATACCCGGTTTTGTTGTGCAATATAATGCAACACGGAAACTCTCGTGTCCGTCCACTGCCAACTAAAATAAGATAGTTTTAGCTTAGCTTTTTTCATATGTGCGTCCACCGCAAACTATGCCAGCTAAAGGTGAGCGCACACCTAGCCGCACGGCACGCGCCGCAGTCGCTTCGCAGCGAATGAAATCCCCAACTGTCCCCAAGGCCGATGCTGATGACGTCACCAACCCGGCGCGGGCGCTGCGCGCATACAAACGGTGACTGCGGCGCGTGCGGTGCGGGTAGGTGTGCGCTCACCATATGCTACGTAAAACTGAAAAACTGGCTCAACAGGAGCTAAGATAGAGAGATGGATAAATTCTTTATTGAAAACACCATTTTAAAATACATTTAATAAATAAAAAACAAAGCTTAAGTCTAAGTGTTACAAACGGCCGTTTTATCGCTCAAAGAGCTCTCTTGCAGGCAACCTTTGGTTGGACAAGAAGTTGGAGGTGAAGGGTAGGGTGTCCAAACTTAGGAAATTAAGTGGGATGCAAATTTAACTAACTAGTAGGCGGTGAACGATCGGCTTTACTCTCATTTGTATAGAGAAAGGAATACCCATGTACCCTCATAAGAGGAAAGCGTACCGGGCGCTCTCTCCATATAAACGTAATCGACTGTTTCCTCCCTGGATAATGACACTAGAGCTAATATTTTTGTAGCATAAAACTTATAACTGCCATGACTATGCCCCTATATCTTATTTTTGGGGTTCTGTAGCCAAATGGCAAAAACTGAAACCTTATTTAAGTATATTTTGTTTTTTTAACTCAAGTTTTTATGATAATTAGAATAATATGAAAAAAAAAACCAAGACATAGGGGAATAGTCATGGCAGTTATAGGTTTTATGCAACGAAAATATTTGTGCTAGTGTCATTATCTAGGAAGGAAACAGTCGACTACATTTGTATGGAGAGTGAGCAGGTACAGTCGGCTGCATAATTGCAGCCACCGGTAGAGTTCAAAAATTACTATTATTGGCATGTTTTCATTCTAATATATTTGTTTGATAAATTCATGAGTTAGAAGACTTTGAACTTCAACTAAAGCAGGTGCCTAGAATTTTGCTTGTGTTGAAAACATTCTCATAACAGCCGTTTTGGAGCTCTACGGTGGGTCTGCAATTATGCAGTCGACCGTACCCTTTCATCTTAACTTAGTTTAGTTGGCGGTGAATGATCGACTTTACTCTCATTCAAGGAATACCCACGTATCCTCATATATAAGAAAAACATCACTGAATCTTTCCAGCCAGTTTGTTTTGATTAATCAAATTACTTATATTATTTAGAGTAGGGTTTGTTGCAGCGATTTTACATGCGTTTGTAACCTCTTTAGTGTTTAGTTTGTTTATGTAGGATTTAATGTAGAAATCACCGAATAGGTACATGAATAATACTGTTTGTGTGCACACGGCGAATAATAACATAAAGGCGGGTTTGCATTCTGACACGAAGTGGTGCACGACGATGTGGATGAACATTAGTGTGAACTGGACCTTAAAAAGAAAGAACATTGTAGGTACTTGTATACTTTATTAGCCATGTCCTTTTTGCGTGAGGTCTTCGTGAGGTAGAGGAAAATTGGCATTTTTAGTTAATATCTTATTTGTGGACTCTAATATTATAAAGAGGAAAGATCTTTTTGTTTGTAATAAATAGGCTTCGAAACTACTGGACCAATTTTAATTAAAATAGTATTGATTTTAAACTGAGAAATATCAGCCGCTGCAGAGTGGTATTCCTGTGAAAAGCGAACTCGAGGCAGACCGAGTCGCAGATGGAGAGACTAACTAGACTCATACTCGAGCAACTGGCCCTGCCTAGCCCTAGACAGAGGGGAATAGAAAGAAAGATGGGAGGCCTTTGCCCTGCAATGGAACTAAACAAGCATAAGCAAAGGCTTCAGAGCCTGAAATTGGCGAACTTGTCGGTCTTTTATCAGATACATTTCGGGGAGTGTGCAACATAACCCCCCCATGACCTATTTTTGCCATCTCCATTCTTTCGTCATACAACCAGACAGACTGTTGTGTTGTGCGGCACCGATTCATGGTGGACATACCAGACGTTCGCACTAAGCGCTTTGCTTCGTCATTCCTTATTCGTACTGCAAGGGAATAGAATCAGTGGTCTGCGACTGTCTTTCCTGGCGTGTACAATTTGGGGGTCTTCAAGTCGCGAGTGAATAGGTATCTTCTAGGAAGGCGTGTTACATCTTAGGCCGAATCGTCACCTATTATACCATCAGGCAGGTGTGATGTGGTCAAACGGTAACCTATCATATGTAAAAAAACAATATACCTAGGTATGTTTTCACGTCAATAAACTTACCAACTGCATAATAGTAATATACTTTTTCCACCATAGGAACTTAGCGAGCGAAGGATAGACAGACAAGCCGTAGTAAGCGTACATTATCACATGTATTAGCGAATTGATCGTCCCAAGGAACACTGTAGCGTCAGTCTTATTGTATTTTACCACCGTCCAGGTCGCCATTACCTGGGAAAGGAATACAATTAAATTTAGAATTAAAAACCCCCGACTTTTATCCCCTACTAGCAGCGCTCCGAGGTTTCACCCGCGTAACTCCCGATCCCGTGGGAATATCGGGATAAAAAGTAGCCTATAGACTTCCTCGATAAATGGACTATCCAACACAAAAATAATTTTTCGATTCGAACCAGTCGTTCCTGAGATTAGCGCGTTCAAACAAACAAACTCTTCAGCTATATAATATTGGTATACCTAAATAACTTTTCAGATGGCTGAACCGATTTTGATCAAAAATAGCTAAGAACACGCCCGACTACCTTCCTTTCAAACAATAGAAACGAAATCAAAATCGGTTCAGCCGTTCGGGAGACACACCAAACTTATATAACACCCGTCGTTTTTGCGTCGGGGGTTATACAGTCATTTTACGTTATAGTATGAAATGTGGTTAGGGACTTTGATCACAGGAGTTTTCCAAAAATCTGCAAGATTCAAAATGGGTCTTTAAATGGTAATTAATATGTCATGGACTGTACACTTCCTGTCCAGTTGCGAATATGTCTAGTTGCTAATCTGTTCAGTTACGAATCCGTTCAGTTGCTAGGTTGCTACTGAGCCTCTTTTCGTATGTAAGTAAGTTGTTTATCTTAATATTTTCGTAGGATCAAGAGTAAAGGGTGTGAAATTGCATAAATAAATATTGTAGGACGCTTTACACAGCGCCATCTAGCCCCAAGCTAAGCAACTAGGCTTGTATTATGGCGGCCAGACATTTACTTTTTTAGGGTTTTGCCCAAGGAGTAAAACCGGTAGGTAATACCTATACCATACTCTCTGTCTATCAGTCACCAGGCTGTGTCTCATGAACTGTGAGAGCTAGACAGTTGAAATTTTCACAGATTATGTATTTCTGTTGCCGGTACAACAACAAATACTAAAAACAGAATATAATAGTCCGACTCACACTTAGTCGGTTTTTAATTTTCCACCCAGACCATAAACAAATATCCTGTGTACAAAAATATTAGTTTGAAGTAGGAATTGAACCTACAACCTTCTGAGTACGGAGCCACATGAGTACCTTTATTAGAGCTTCTGCCTCACGGGAATAACTTACCATCAGAGCATGATGATAGACATGTAGGAAGGAGACTTGACGCTGTTTCTTTCGGAGTACAAAGAACACTGTGTCCAGGAGCTCGACTATCTTTGATAAAAAGTAATAGTGACTGCCGTCTAAGATCTGAAATTAGTAAAAACTTGAATTGATATGTGCAATAGGTTGTTACTAGTTTTTGTTTAGTATTTTTTTTCATTTTCACTACTAAAGTTTTTTCAAACAGTAAATATACAGACTATTTCAATCCAAAGGTTGCCTGGAAGAATTCGCTTTAACGTGATAAGGTGATAAGCCAATTTGTAGTTTTTTGTGTGTTGTACATTGAAAGTGTTTCTATCTGTGTATCTAAAATGGATGTACAGTATGCGTCATAAGTCCACTATCAGTTTGCTACAATAATACTTTAAGCAAGTATTGGACTTACCACCTTCTATAGACGTTACGCACAAACATAAATACTAGAATTAAAAGTACTCAGTGAAATTATTATTTTCAACATGTTAGCTACATCAACCAACGTGGGTTTGATCCACAGGTTACGTAGTTATATTGTTCAAATAGTGCTGCACAGGATTGTAAACGTTATGGTGTGCAGAGAATTTTAACCGTTGATTGTACCTACGCCAATTATAGGTATGAGCGGTGTTCGTCTAGGTATCTATGTGTCTTTTGTCTATGGTTTTATCTACCAAGTTGCTAGGTACCCAGCATCCATAATCTACATACTCAACCGGTTTAATCTGGTTAAAACATCTGCAAGTCAGCTTCAAAATTGGCTCTTGTCTAAGTAGATGACCTTTTTCTCCCAATATTTTAGGGTTATACTCGTAGTTGCTGAGTCAAATAAACGTGCTTAGAATTACTATTAATGTTATCTACACTAATATTTTAAAGAGGAAAGATTTTTTGTTTGCAACGAATAGGCTCCGAAACTACTGGACCGATTTTGATGAAACTTAGTATGAGGATGCATTGATTCATTGGGAATAACATACTTTTTATCCCGATATTGCTACGGGATCAGGAGTTACGTGGGTAAAACCGTGAAACGCTGCTAGTTTAACACCGTGTGTAGTGTAACAACTTTAATACGGGATATTTATCATGATTTTTGTTTTTATTGAGCTTTACAAAATCAAACTCCCTTTAACCCATGACTTCATTATCTATATAGGATTAGAATTTTCCACAATCTTTCCTTAGCGGATGACGTACTTAAAAATTTAGTAGTGAAAATAACCATGTTAGTTTGAAAATCTATACATACTAATATTATAAAGCTGAAGAGTTTGTTTGTTTGTTTGAACGCGCTAATCTCAGGAACTGCTGGTTCAAATTGAAAAATTATTTTTGTGTTGGATAGTCCATTTATCGAGGAAGGTTATAGGCTACTTTTTATCCCGATATTCCCACGGGATCGGGAGTTACGCGGGTGAAGCCGCGGAGCTCAGCTAGTTATCTATATACATAGAGGAATCAATCTATAAAGGAGTAGAATTTTCCAAAATCTTTCCTTAGCGGATGACGTACGTAAAAATTTAGTAGTGAAAATAGCCATGTTAATTTGAAAATATTTTATATCACGTGTAGAATGTTCCATAATGAATTACCTACTAATCCTATTAAAATTATTTAAAACTTATTGTATCATGTTTTTCGTTTTTATTTTGTGACTATACATCTATTACAAAAAAAACGTGTGAACAGCATTCCAAAAATTTTCTTTCAACCACATCAGCCCCTTTAGACAGGATTACTTTGTACTATTGATATCGCCAATCCAGTATTTAATTATTTAATTTTTTTGTATTGTAAGCCAACAAAAGGTCCTGTGGTTTTGCTTTAGAGAAAAAAAGTAGACAAGTTTCATCTTAAGGGTCCATACGCCAACGACCTTGGTACACAGCCTACTAAATAGTTACTACCGGCACCGGTCGCCTTCCTTGGTGAACATTGTTGATTGTTACGAATGTGTTTTGTTTTTCTCAAAAGTGCTGAGATGGAATTGTAGGTGAGATTTTGACGTGACAACGTTTTATAAATTGGTTTGCCGGGTGACACTTCAAGAAACTGCGTTACGCTCCGCTGACGTTATGCGCTCACAATGAGAGCGAGTGAGAGGCACGCGGGCATGGTTAGCCCGCCTAAGAGCGAGAGAGACAGACATAAAAAGTGAAAGGCACGCGTCCCTTCCACTCGAGCACAGTTGTTGTCACGTAAAACTTTCGCCCGTATACCGACTTTACAGGCAACCAGTTTTTTACCGACATTTTGGTGTGACTTTGTGCCAAAAAGTCTCTATAGTTTTGAAGCTATCCTAAAATTAAAACTAGTCTAGCATTGAAATGACAAAGAATTTTCATCTCAAATTACCCTAAATTACCAGTAAAGATCTCACCTACAATTCCATCTCAGCACTTTTGAGAAAATCAAAACACATTCGTTACAATCAACAATGTTAGTTGCAAGCGACGGGTATTTATAGCGCGTTGCGTTTTGCAGCTTAAATAGCCTTAAGTTAATTTCATGAAATATTTATTTCAATTTCATACAAAAAAATCTGTCGATTGGCAATATCGCTAATGGAAAGTAATTTTGTGTAATGGGGCCTGGTGTCAAAAGTTATGGAACAGCTGGGCTGTTTAACTAGTGACAAAAAAGACCCCACTAAAATGGTCTAGTAAAGGTGAACTTACTTTAGCTTTAACATCATTGTCTATATCACATAGACAACTTTTACTCCATAATCCATTGTTGAATATAAATCGGCAACCCTGAAATAATAAAACAATATATTCCACTACCAAGAACACACCCTTCAAGCATGTCCTTTCGTCCTTCTCCTTGCGCCTTGCGCGCGTTTTTGTTCTTTCTCTATGAAAATGGAAAATCGTGACGTCACACGAAGGTGGGACCAGGCAGCGGTTAAAGCTATGAGTCGATATATTAGGCAACCAGTAAGTCAGTTTCAGTTTTCTAAAATTTTCATCTCATAGTTTAAGAGATGGTCCTGTAGGCTCATTCACAAACCATCGGAGGGCAAACGTAACAAAAACAATTTTGCTGCTCTTTCACTCCCGCGACTTTTGACATGTTGCTACTTGCTATCCTTGTCTTTTCAGTTTTATTCGTTTTAGTAGCCTTCCGAAGGTTTGTGAATCAGGAGGCTGAAAACCCATTTAGAAATCACCCTGTATTATTGAAGTTATACTTCTTTAGGCGCGTTATGAAAAAATGATGAGAGTGAAATTTTACAAAAGCCTCACACAAAATTCTCACGGGAGAAGTTGTTTAAATCTAAATTGAACTTTATTGATTTTGTTGACAATCCTTTTCCAGTCCAGAGTTTTTTGTCGGACGAGTTTTTTGTCGGACGAGTTTTTTTTTTTTTTTTTCTCTCGAAAGTTTTGAACTCGCATAGCCATTACTGTTTAATTAATCGTGTAACACCTTCATGTGGTAGCTCAAATGAAAGGCCTTAACTAGGACTACATTTTTGTTCTACATTACAAAAAAATCCCATCAGGAGGAACCAAGATATTTTGTCTTCAATACTACGTCTCGTAGTAAGAAAGTAATGAATCTCGCATAGCCATTACTATTTAATAAAATGTGTGAGTAACACCTTCATGTGGGGTAGCTCAAATGAAAGAGCTTAACTAGGACTACATTTTTGTTCTACATCACAAAAAAATCCCATCAGGAGGAACCAAGATATTTCGTCTTCAATACTACGTCTCGTAGTAAGAAAGTAATGAATCTTGCATAGCCATTACTATTTAAACGTTTAACACCTTCATGTGGTACCTCAAATGACGACAAATGTAGCAATCCAACCTCTTTGTTAAAACTTTTTGCATAATTCTAACAGGTTGGATTAGTTACATCTGTCAGAATGGTGTGGAAGGTTCTATTCTAACAGATAGGTTGAATTTGCCACATCCGCCAGAATTGTGTAGAAGGTTCTAACAGAGAGGTAGGATTAGCTACATCTGATCTACATAACATGAATTTAGCAATAAGATACTAATTTAACTTATCGGGATAACTTTACAGCACTTGTGCGTTATGGTAAAGTAAAACGCACGCGTGCATAATACGTTGTATTATGAGCCTAATATCGGTTTAATAAGATTTACTAAGAGCAACTGTGATAAAAATAATTTAAAAACATACGAGTATGTCGTCTTCTTGCGCAAGACGCGCGTTGTTATAAATAAAGGCTTGGCCTAATCGATTTCATATTAAATAATCTGAAAGAATAGAAAAAAAAAGAAAACGCTTATTATATAAGCACACGACGTTATAACGAGAAAAACAATGAACAACATAAAACAAAAAAAATAAATTATCAGTAACACAAAAAACCTATTAAGGTCTTAGGAGTCGTGTGCCGCTAACCAGGATCTGCCTCAACATTAGCTACCACTGCATGTCGAAGTTACAGCGCTGGTCAACCTGCACCTGCACCTGTGAGGCATTCATTTGGAGGGATTTTGAACACTTAAAATATAGTTATAATTATGAGATAGCTATTTTCCGCAACTAGACCAGTAAGGTAACAAATGAGGTTCCACAAGATGGAATTATTGGAAGTCGATTATTATATTATATTATAGTACATTGCGATACAAGTGTGGAAAATGGATCTCTGCGTAGAGGCGGTTTAACACGCGCGAGCGGTATGCGAGGGCGTTTAAAAAGCCGAGATACAAAGATCAATCCAACCGTGTATCGTACGACGTTTTTTATCACAGTTGTGAATAAAAAAAACACCTTGGTAAAATAATAAAAAGTTTTTAAGAATTTTAGGTTAGGTTTACTATTTTTTGTTAATTACAACCCAGAAAGGCTAGGCAAAAGACTTTTTAACTATACAGCCTCGTCTGACATACAATATTTTTTTGGGGTTTTTTTTCATTTGTTTTTGCTTCGGGGGTTATAAACAGAATATAATGGTAAGGAAAAAATATATTTATGTACTTAAAGAAAAAATAAAAACAAAACACACTTTTAAATTGTTTTTAAAGACGTTGTCACGTAAAATTATCGTTCGCTATCAGACTTTGAGGCATCCTTTTGAAAAAAAGATAAAAGGTAAAAAACCAACAAAGAGTTTTGAGTCCAGCAAGGCTTAAAAACTCTTTGTTGGTACCTTTTTTCTATACATCAAAACAGTATAACCCAGATAAATTAAGAATTTTTCATCTACCTAACATGTAATTAGCGGTAAGATACGTATTTAACTTATCGGGATAACATTATTTTAGCACTAGTTAGATTTATTTTATCGCACGCGTGTATAATACGTTGCATTATGAGCCTAAAAGTGGTTTAATAAGATCCACTTAATGAGCAACAGTGATAAAAAAAAATTACCATTTTAAAGCTAAATACTATTATTTATCTCGGTTCCACCTGGTGGGTTTTTGTAATGTAGAACAAAAATGTAGTCCTAGTTAAGACTACCTACCTTAATAGGTTTTTGTGTTACTGATTATTTATTGACGTGATAACGTTTTATAAATTGGTGAACACCTGCAATCTCAAAAAAGTGTGACGTCACGCGTCGTTACTGGAACGCCTCATGTTATTGACAAGGTAACTATAGCAACGTTTTATCGTTGCCATGGTTACCATCAATGTTTTTTATGACGTTATCAAGTAAAAATAACGTCCGTAAACCGACTTTACAGACAACCATTTTTTTGTTTGTTTTATGTTGTTCATTGTTTTTCTCGTTATAACGTCGTGTGGTTATATAAACCGATATTAGGCTCATAATACAACGTATTATGCACGCGAGCGTTTTACTTTACCATAACGCACTAGTGCTGTAAAGTTATCCCGATAAGTTAAATTAGTATCTTATTGCTAAATTCATGTTATGTAGATCAGATGTAGCTAATCCTACCTCTCTGTTAGAACCTTCTACACAATTCTGGCGGATGTGGCAAATTCAACCTATCTGTTAGAATAGAACCTTCCACACCATTCTGACAGATGTAACTAATCCAACCTGTTAGAATTATTCAAAAAGTTTTAACAAAGAGGTTGGATTGCTACATTTGTCGTCATTTGAGGTACCACATGAAGGTGTTAAACGTTTAAATAGTAATGGCTATGCAAGATTCATTACTTTCTTACTACGAGACGTAGTATTGAAGACGAAATATCTTGGTTCCTCCTGATGGGATTTTTTTGTGATGTAGAACAAAAATGTAGTCCTAGTTAAGCTCTTTCATTTGAGCTACCCCACATGAAGGTGTTACACGATTAATTAAACAGTAATGGCTATGCGAGTTCTATAACTTTCATAGTACGAGGCGTTGTATTGATGACGAAATATCTCGGTTCCACTGGGTGGGATTTTTTTGCTGCCTTAACATAAAATGGAGTACACATTAAGGCCTTTCAAATGAGGCACGACCCATCGCAGCGATTTGTTTGGGACAGCGTCCATACAAAATGAGGCAATATCCTTTAGCCGTTATAAAGTAGGCATCCGAAAAGAAAGGATTTGGAAAATTCAAACACTAAGTCGACGAAGTCGCAAGAAAATTCCAGATCGTTTCGAAGTGTTAGTCAATTAATCCCTTATAAATACCTAATGTTGTTAAAATTATCGTATGTTTTGGAATTTAAAAAAATATGCCTAGAATACAAACTATTCAAATGATTGAAATCAATAACATAACATTGCATTTTAATTTTTGAAATCAGTTAAGTAAAAAAAAAAAATGAAAATTTTCATCGCAAAATGTCATGGGTATGTGATCCTCTTAACAATTAGGATCTTGACTGATTTTCACTAAGTATTTCAAAAGTCGCAAATGTTTAAGTATAAGAAACCCCTTACTATTACAATTTTTTCCGAAAAAATCTTAATTACTTAAAAAAAAATACATTTTTCTTCATTAATTTAAATTGTCCTGCGAAAACAGTCGGCCACCATACATTTTAATCTGTGACGTCACCTTTCGCACTTCGCCTTGCGCCTTGCGCGCGCTTTTGTTCTTTATCTAGGAAAATGGAAAATCGTGACGTCACACGAAGGTCAGACATGGCCGCCCGCGTTTTGTTTCTTTTAGTCGGCAGACAAAATATTGCAATTTAAAAAAAAAACTTCCATTTTCAACCTATTTCATATTTTATCATTATTACAGTCATGTAGCGAACAGTCCCAAGACAGACACAAAACTTCGTTTTACTTACTAGTTGGAATATGTAACATGAAATGAGGACTTGAACGATGTTGTAAAACACTAGAATCGAGCCCAAATTGTAAGGTTTCCTTTCCTTCATGTACAAAGGGCCGGATTTAAGGACGAACCAGAGGTAGAGGGATACCGTCGCTACTACGGGGAACGGAGTACTCATTAGAAGCTTGTTATCTGTGTATTCTCCTGTAAACAATATTACAAGAATATAAATATTACACGACATATAAATATAGCAGGATATATAAATATTACAGGACATATAAATATTGTAGGACATAAATATTTCAGGACATATAAATATAACAGGACAAATAATTATTGCAGAACATTTAAATATAGCACGACATATAATTATTGTAGGATATATAAATATTGCAGGACATATTAATTATTGTGGGACATAAATATTGCAGGACATTGCACACAACGCCCTCTAGCCCCAAGCTAAGCAACAAGGCTTGTGTTATGGTGACCAAATAACGAATAGAATACTTATTATACTTTTCTTTGGTTAATACAAACGAATTAAACACTAACTGCTTCCCACGGTTTTACCCGGGTTAATGTTTCTTTATAAGTGATATTAATTTCCTGCAAACAGGGGAATACATCATAATTACTACGGAATATAAACTTTTTTACCCATTGAGAGGAGGAATTTCTAATAAAAATCCTTTCTTATTGTAACATACCTTGTCCTTTAAAATCCCAAAACGACTCGCTCACATTAAATTCTTCCATTTTGTTTTAGTTTTTTACCAGTCTCTGTTATGCTTTAAAATTTTCACTCAAACTGAAAAAACACTGAATTTGTTCTAAACACTAGAATCTCCTTTTTTAAAGTCGGTTAAAATACATTAATATCACAGTCATAACTTTCGAAATCAAATATAGATTTAATTCGAGGCTAGATATACTTTTATTTTAAAAACGTTTTTTACTTTCTTTTTTTTTAAATGGATTTTAAACTAAACTATTCAAAACCCTTTTGTTTAATGATGAATTTATTTAGATTAGTTCTAATTAATAGTTTTAAAACAATCGATAGTTTTTGCATCACAATATTGTAACTATTGTTAATTTGGTATTGAACTTTTGACAATGACTTTAGTTTTACGACGAATTTGACGTTGTGACGAAACACAATGTGTGACTAAATTGACCTTCAATCTATTGAAATTTTTAATTTGACCTTTTTTAAAATATTTCATGTAAAAAAATACTATGTTTAATTTGTTATTACTACAACAAAAAGAAAAAAATTCGTGACGAAATTCAATTTTTCTATTTTAAATTCAAAATGGCTCTTTTTAGAGTTCCGTACCTCAAAAGGCGAGAAAAGAAACCCTTATAAGATCACTCTATTGTCCGTCTGTCTGTTCCTGTGTCACCACCGATTTTCTCAGGAATGGGTAAACTAAGCAAGTTGAAATTTATACCGGATACTGAGGTCTATAGTCCGTATTAGTTTAAATAGTTGCTTCACTTAGTTATGCACTTTATTATTATTTATTGAAATTTAATGCACTAGTTAAAGGTTCTATTGATTTTTAACTAAATTGAAGTCCATCTAAAAATACCTTTTTATTTAATAATTCAAAGATTCGTACGTGATTCTAGAAAACCATTGCAATCTGAGTAAAACGTGACATTTTGGAAAACGCGCTATCTACTATCAGTGATATTATCAATTAGATTTTGATATTAATTATCATAGGATTTTAAGAAAAAGTATTTCACAAGTTTTCTTAAAGTAGGTACAGTCGGCAGCAGATCCACTGTCGTGTTCTAAAATTAATTCTATTCTTGTTTAATAAATGCATATGAGTTAAAAGATTTTATTCCTCAAATGAAGTAGGACCTTAGAATTTTCTTGAGTTCTAATATTGGTAGTTTTGGAGCTCTATAGTGGGTCTACACTTTTGTTTCAGTTTTCATTTGTATACTTACTAGCGACCCGCCCCGGCTTCGCACGGCTATATTATGCATGTATTATACATATAAACCTTCCTCTTGAATCACTCTATCTATTAAAAAAAACCGCATCAAAATCCGTTGCGTAGTTTTAAAGATTTAAGCATACATAAGGATATAGGGACATAGATAGGAACAGAGAAAGCGACTTTGTTTTATACTATGTAGTGATTCGTCTGTGCGTGCCATGTAAAATTAAGCGTTCAATCCATCTGTTTAAGGAGTAAGCTCCATAATAACTCCACTATAAGGTTGGTAGCGCGACAGGCGACCGACGAGACGTGACGTTGGTTGGCGACACGTTCAATGCACTCAACTTAATAAAATTGAAGTGTTTCACACGTTGAGGGTAATTCAGTTTACTTCAGGGGGAAGCAATTTCCTTGCGAGCCTTACGAGGTGATAACATACAAGCATACGTATACCTAAAGGTCAAGCCAATGCAATTTTATCATAGACTAGCAGCGCTCCGCGGTTTACCCGCGTAACCCCCGATCCCGTGGGAATATCGGGATTTACTCCCAATGAATCAATGTACTCTCAAACCAAGTTTCATCAAAATCGGAATCAAAATTTTCGGAGCGTATTTGTTACAAACAAAAAAATCTGTCCTCTTTTATATTAGTTTAGATGTAGACTACACAGGAAAAAAGCTTCTTAAGAGGAAAGGGTACCGACCGTCTCTCCATACAAACGTAGTCGGCTGTTTCCTCCTTGGATAATGACACTAGAGCATATATTTTGTAAATAAACTTATAACTGCTATGACCATGCCTCTAAGTTTTGTTTATTTTTCGTTTTTTTTGTTTTTTAAATCTTTATTTCTATGATAATTAGAAAATGAAAAAAACTAAAGACATAGGGGCATAGTCACGGCAGTTATAGGTTTTATGCAACAAAAATATTTGCTCTAGTGTCATTGTCCAGGGAGGAGAAAAGTCGACTACGTTTGTATGGAGAGAGCGTCGGTACCCTTTCACCTTAATGTGAGAAATTATAAACGAGTGAACAGGCATCGTCTAAGAAAGCGTGTTACATCTTAGATCGCATCTTTACTTACCATCAGAGGTGTAATAGTGGTCAAATGCTAAACTATTATACTTACGTTAAAAAATTGGCCAAGTGCGAGTCGGACTCGCGCAAGAAGGGTTCCGTGCCATGTTGTGTAATGGTAGCCCCACCTAAAATTTTTCTCCATATTTTAGCATGTTTATAGCGGCAACAGAAATACCTACATAATCTGTGAAAATGTTAACTGTCTAGCTTGTACTTGTATACGGGCTGTTTTCCGCGATTAGACGATTAGATGGAGTAGGCTTGCCCAGCACCTACTACTCTCTCAGCTTAGTCGACCATGTCCAGAAGAGAGAACTTGTCAATACTTCTGGAGCCAACTAAGCCGCGGGTTTCATCACGATGTTTTCCTTCACCGTAAGAGCAATGTCAATTAGCGCACATAAATTTTCTTAAGAAAAATTCATTGGTGCACGGCCGGCCTTGATTCGAACCCACGACCTTCAGAATGAAGCCACTAAGCCAACACCAACTGTCTAGCTATCACAATTTATGAGATACCACCTAGTGACAGACGGACGGACCGATTTTTTTTTAAATTTCGCTAATATGATTACTTATCAATAACCCTGTACGTCGGCTGCATAATTGCAGCCCCCGGTAGAGTTCTAAAACTATTAATATTGGAATGTTTTAATTCTAATAATTTTTGTTTGATAAATTGATGAGTTAGAAGACTTTAAACTTCAACTAAAGCAGGTGCTTAAAATCTCGCTTGTGTTGAAAACATTCTTATAACAGCCGTTTTGGAGCTCTACGGTCTGCAATTATGCTGCCGACCGTGAATACGCGACGAATTAAATACCTCCTGTTTTTCTAAGTCTGCTAAAAATCTTTCTCTTTTTAATGTTAAGTAAAAAATACAAGCAATATACTTTGACGTAGTACTAGCTGTAACGTGGTCATTTGTATAAACAGAGTGTAGCAAAGTGGAGCCTGCGGCTAGATCCTGCAATTTCAATGCAAATTACTGTGTGTGCCCGTCTCGAAACACCCCTAGTAAGACTCGAACCCACTACTAAATAATATAGGCCTTGCCTTTACATCTGACCTAGATGATTTATATAGAGCCAGCAACTTTTATCTATAGGTATGATATTTCCGTTGCGATAGTTTTTCGATTGTCTTTTGTTTGCATTTCGATCATCATTTAGATCAGTCATGTCAAACATGCGGCCCGCAAATCATAATGATACGGCCCGCAGTCGGAATCTAAATCTCAAAAATTTAAGCATATTTTTAAAATTTTCATTTCTCTTGCACTTGCAGTGACCGATCTGCAAGGCACCCTTGAAAATTATACAAATTGCCCAATAAATGTACCTACCTCACTCACCAAATAAAAATGCACGTGTTAAATTACTTTAATTCTGGCCCGCTAACACGTCTGCAATTTTCGAAATGGCCCTATGGAAAATCCAGTTTGACACCCCTGATTTAGATGGTCTTTTGTTTCTAAATAAAATCAAAGTTGGTGATATGCGTACTTGACGACCCAGTTGGCACAATGTCACCATGCCGAACTGCCAAACACAGGGTCGCGGATACGATTCCTGACTTAGACATGTATTTATGCTTAGATATTTGTCTGTAGTCTGGTTGTTTCTATGTATTATAAGTATCACTTTACTACATAGTATAAAACAAAGTCGCTTTCTCTGTCCCTATGTCCCTATATTCCTATGTATGCTTAAATCTTTAAAACTACGCAACGAATTTTGATGCGGTTTTTTAATAGATAGAGTAATTCAAGAGGAAGGTTTATATGTATAATACAAGCATAATATAGCCGTGCGAAGCCGGGTCGCTAGTATATTTACAAAAGAAAAGTATATAAGTATATCCGTTGTCTAGCACCCATAACACAAGTCTAGTTACTTAGCTTGGGGCTAGATGGCGATGTGTGGATTGTCCTGTAATATTAATTAATATTCATTAATTATTAATTAACTATACGAGAAGAAGCAGAGTCGGTACGTCTGGAACCTCAGAATACAAATTTTCTGTATTCTGAGTCTGGAACCAACAAAACTTAGGATACATTGATTCATTGACAGTAACATAGTAGGCAACTTTTTATCCCGTGTGGGAATATCGGGAGAAAAAAGCGCTGCAAGCATAAGCTTGCAAGCATAAGCTTATAAAATAAGTATAGATTGACGTAATAATATAAGTAGTTTTCTTAACACTGTTTAGTTCTTATAATATTTATTTTCTGTTAATTCAAAAATTTTGGAGTTTCAACCTGTTATAAAGTTTCAATCGATGCTTCTCATTCATGGTCACCCTAACTCTAACAAAGGGTGATAGTCGATTGTAGGTAGGTAGGTAGGTAGGTAGGTAGGTGGGTAGGTACAGTATGGATCATACAGTAAATGATCAGTTTGCTACAATAATACTATCAACAAGTATTAGAGTTACGACCTTCTTCTAATAGACGTTACACACAAACATAGATACTTGAATTAAAAATACTCAGTGTGATTATTATTTTCAACATGTTAGCTATGTGTTTAGTTGTGTGAGTGGTATAAGCCGCCACCCGCTACACCAACCGACCGACGCGACGTGGGTTCGATCCACAGGTTACATTGTTATAATGTTCAAATAGTGCTACACAGGATTGTAAACGTTACGGTAGACAGAGACTTTTACCGTGGATTGTACTTGTGATTCTGGAGTCAATACGAATCCGTTTGGCTTCTCACTTGTTTGGTTTTCGTTAATAAGACACTACTGTACCCACGTACGTTTGGAAAAGTTTCTAACTATTTAGTACTTGGGGCACATGAGTAGAGATGACCAGAGGCTAAGGTTGTTCGGAGCTGTCAAAATGAATACGTAATTGTGACGTAATCATGTAGGGTTGGCACAGGTGGATTATATTAAATAAAAAAAACTTGAGAGGTGTCAAGGCACACCCGGATAGAACGAAGTTCCTTTCGATTATTTAGTTAAGGAGTTGTAATAAATTAATGTTTTTCGTTTTTTATATTTTTTTATATCTACTTTTATTTGTAAATAATCGTCGCGACACCACACTGTTCAATGCGAAATAGAAAGACGAAACGAAAATAACTGGCTTGCTTTCTATGCAAAACGTGTCGTTACATCTTTTGGTCTTAACTTTTTCCGTCTCTTTTTTCGCAACGCAAGATAAGGAACTTCGCTCCAAAAAAAATGTGTAAACTAAGTATCAGTGTCTTTTATTATGGGCGTTTATTTTAACGCGGTAACAATGTAATCTGAATTGATGACTAATCTATACTTACTAATATTATAAAGCTGAAGAGTTTGTTTGTTTGAACTAAGGAACTACTGGTTCGAATTGAAAAAATATTTTTGTGTTGGTCAGTCCATTTTTCTAGAAGGCTACTTTTTATTTTGATATTTCCACGGGATGGAGACTTACGCGAGTAAAACCGCGGGGTGCAGCTAGTAGATAAATAAATGAATGATGATCATAATACCTAAATCAGAAATTTTTATGGCTTACCGGGAAACTTTGATGTCACAGAATTGAACGTTAAATAGATAAACGTTGACATACTAGAATTCACAAGTAGTATGCTATACATACCTACATATAACTATGCTTTCCGTCGTGTCTAGTCACTATAACACAAGCCTAGTTGCTTAGGCTGGAGCGCTCACTCACTAAATCGTTACCATTCTTCCTACCTCCCTCTCTATAAAAGAAAATCTTCTATCCGTGGTCTAGTCACGATAGCACAAGCCTAGCTGCTTAGGTTGGGGCACTCACACACTCAATTCCCACTCAGTAAAGGTACATATTTAATATTTATAACTATTATATCTGTCGCGTCTAGTCACTATAACACAAGCCTAGTTGCTTAGACTGGAGCACACGCTCACTCACTCACTCAATCGTTCCCACCCTTCCTTCGAAAGAAAGAAAATTATTTAAGTCTTCTATTTCGTCACTCGTCACCATAACACAAGAATGGTCCACACTCACTCCCTCCCTACTTAAGACCAAATTAATAACACTATATTTTATTAAACAATATGAAACAAACATGCGACGCGTGATGTTTACCGCTCGCATGCGAGTGTGACAGCCCTAAACTTGGGCACTGGCCGAGCCAGTATAGACCGGTTTCTCTCCGTACGTGACGTGCCGCCAGTGCTCAGGCACACACGCGCGTCAAGCTTGTAGTAGTGGACTTGTTATAGAGCCTTGTATGACACATTAGTCTCTGGTTGTATTATTTACTCATGTGCTTGGGGCACTTGGGGTACAGAATTCACAATGAAATGGACTTCGCCGCGGCTTCTTTTGTCTGAAGATTTTAAATTGGTCTAATAGAGTAACACTTCTTGTGATGTGTTTATTTTATAAATAGAGTAACTCGAAGATCTTTCCCTACTTTTAAATTTCTTGTTTCAGTTTATATTTTATTTTTATGTGTCTAATAAAAGGGTCTAATCTTACCTAGATGGTATCTATACAGGGTGCTTTTTTAATGGACCCTCAGGGCCATTCCCAAACTATAAGATATATCGATGCTGAAGGGCGTTGCGTGCCCAATTTTAACTAAAACTAAAGCTGCATTAGATTTTTGGTAAATTCATTGCCCTTATCCAGGGAACGAAATTGGTAATTTTCCAAAAAAATAATCACCTTATATTTTTATAACAATCGATAGCGTTGCTAGTAGGAATTATTTCCTGAAAAAAAAAGAGAAACATACTATGACAAATAAAATAAATAGCTAATTTTTGTAATATTCACCTTTACTATTTGACCAATAATAATAATAATAATAAAAAATGGGTTGCCTGGAAGAAATCGCTTTCAGCGATAAGGCCACCCATTTGTGCCACAGGGTCAACCGGGGCAATCGCGTCTGGCGGGGCTAATGCATCTTTTCAATTTTATTCAAAACCTGTATTACAACGCCATCTGTACTAACCGCGGCGGGTAAAATATTTAGTTTAAGCAAATTGCAACTAGATGTCAGCAGTTTACATAGATTCAACAGTTTTTGAATAAATTCGAAAAGATGCATTAGCCCCGCCAGACGCGATTACCCCGGTTGACCTCATATACTTTCCAGCGATCACTTTACTTTGTGTATATCGTGTTCTATGTTCCTTACTGTGTCGTACAAATAAAGTTATTTATCTATCTAAATCTAAAAAAAAACAGCTAATTGCGAATTGGAGTCACGCACGAAGGGTTCCGTACCATTATATTCTGTTTTTAGTATTTGTTGTTGGCAAGAGAAAAACATCATCTGTGAAAATTTCACGGCTCATGAGATACTACAGCTTGTTGACAGACGGATAGTGGAATCTGAATAAAATGATCCATAATAAAAAAAAAATTAAAAAATTTATATATACGCGACTAATTGAGAACCTCCTTTTTTGAAGTCGGTTAAAAAGAATGCCCCACAAAGACAAGAGTGAGACGTGTTTTTTTAATAAATTTTTAAACAGGTAACAATTTATTTATTCTAATACTTTAGTATCCAACGCAGCGACAGTAACGAAAGTAATTCACAGCGCAGGTGTGTGTTGAGTATAGGTACCTACCTACCTATATACCTACACAATATAATTTACATTCTGAGAACATACAGGATGTTGAAATTATGATATTACATCTCAATTTCACACGGGATTACATTTATTGTTAGAAAGATTTATTACGAACAATTTATTTTAGACGTGATGATTTTTTTTTCTTTAGATTTACCAATAAGTGGTTTCTTTAAATAATAATTTGTGAAACGTTACTCGGCGTAGCGTCATAAAAATAATAATGTTGACATTTGCCGCTCTTTTGACGTCATAAAAATAAAAATGTCTAAGAAAAAACGTAACGAAATGAAAGAATTGAGCAAAAATGTTTATTTCAAAACCATGTAAGGATGCGGGGCGACTCGTGATTTACAACAACTGTATTCGGGGAAGTTGGGAGAAGAGCTATTTTCTTGAAAAAAAAAAAACGTGTGGCACTCGGGGACTGCCGCGGTTAAGCTATTGCTATATCGAGAATAATTTCTTGTCTTAGTAAATGTTCTTATAAAATAATAAAAAAAAAAATAAAAATAAAAAATATTTGTAATGGAAGTATTAATATTTAGTTTTTAGTTCCGAGCCTAGTGCCAAAACACAAAATGCAATGAGCACCGCCCTCCCGCCCACTTGAAGAGGCATGCAATGAGGACAAGCAAAAGTTAGTATTAGTGACACCATTCATAAACCACGACACGTGTTTCGCGTCTACACGACGCATCATCAGGATTGGACTCCGACCGCGCTATAAGGGCGACAAACGTTAGATACGACGTCGCTCTCCGAGATGTTGCCTCGCTGAACGCTGGAACAAGAGACCAGCCACCATCTTCTCCGCCATCTCCGAAAAGTAACGCCGGATTCAATCAAAAAAAAATTTAAAAAAAAAATATTATTAAAAAATAAAAAAATAATAAAAAATATTATTAAAAAAAAAGTAAATTAAGTAAAAAATGAGAATAAATTCTTTAAACCTTAGGATTTTTTCGTTACGGAAATTCTTGATTCGACCCCCAAGGCCCGCGATAAAATCTATGCAATAGCTTAAACGCACTCCGGGAGTGCAGGCAGAAGTGAAAACAATAAACTTGTTATTTCTCATAGAATATTTCTTGAAACGATCTGCTACTACCATCTATTAGCACTCACTTAAACAAATATAGTTTATTTTTTATTCGCTAGATGGCAGTAAAAAATTTAAATCAGCGCCATCTACATTCGAATAGCGGTCCTTCTAGAAACTAAGTTTCTCAATTTGTGTAATAGATGGCAGTATAAGTTAAACAAAAAGACTAACACAAATAAAATCTCATCTGTCGCGTCAAAATCTGTCGCGAGAACGGCTGAAAATGCTCACCCACAAAAGTGCCCAACGCGCCATAAGAAGTTTTCACTTCAAAAAAAAATTGTCCGCAAGCGACCACTCAAGTTTTTGAAGTGAAAACTTCTTATGGCGCGTTGGGCACTTTTGAAGGTGAGCATTTTCAGCCGTTCTCGCGACAGACGACAGATTTTCTCGCGACAGATGAGATTTTACACAGATATACAGTTTTTTAATTTGGCTGTGAGTGTATTAAGACGTACATATGGTATTTTTTAACGGACGACTATTGACGGACGACAAATGTCGGACGACTATTTGTCGGACGACTATTGACGGACGATTATTTGTCGGACGACTATTGACGGACGACTATTTGTTGGACGACAAATGTCGGACGACTATTTGTCGGACGACAAATTCCGACCGACTATTTTTTTTTTTTCATCTAAAACTCTTTTTGCGTATGTTCTCGCGACAGATGAGATTTTACACAGTTTTTCCCAATTTTGCCGCCGTAATTGTGGCAGCGGCCGTGGCGGTCCGCGCCCCCGCCTCGCTACGCTACTGGTTTCATCTTTTATACGCCAAGTCGACGTAATACTTTGGGTATTAGTCAAAGTCAAATTTCTTTATTTCTTTCGATGCTTATATGTATATATAGTGATCACTTGAAATCGTCTTAAAAACTAAGTTAGGATGTGTGCCTTCGGAACGCGCCCACCAATGAGAAGAAGGCACAAGAAACTCATGGAGTTTTTTTTAATGTGATCACGCTCACAAAGGTCAATATTACAAATATTTGAAGGTATTATTTGAAATGGAGCAATTAAAGTCACATTCATGGATTCTTATCATTATGCTCCTGGTGGCAGACTGCGGCGGCGGCTTGTTGCTACGAGAGATCGTGGAGACGAGCTGACGTGCAAGCCGTTCACGTGACGTTTATAGCCCAATTCGGGGAGAGTTGCATAAGCAAGAGGACAGAAAAAGATATGTAGGGACTTAAGTGAGTACGTTGGCGAAAGAGCCCAGCGCAAGTAACCAACGTATGTCCCGTGATTCGGCCTTTAAGACCTATGATGTCGGTAAGGCCATGGGAGGAAGGTGGGTATGTGTTCCGTATCTACTTGTGCGATGTCAATGTACAATGCATCTTCGGTACAACCGTACCCTATATGTATAAGTACCCTAAGTAGGTAAGTATAACATATCATTCATCAAATTACAATTGTCGTCAGAGGTTATTATAATCTTTGACAGTTGTCTACGTAACGCCACCTGCTTCCGCTTCCGGCAGATAACACGAGGGAACGCGGGAAATACAGATTTACAATGGATAGGTAACTGTACGTATTTACATATATACTGCTGATTGATAAACGAATTGAGAAGAGAATTGATAATATTTTGACTGACATTTTTATGATTAAATAATTATTTTATTCATTAAAACTTAAAATTAAATTACAAACGTCTGTACGAAATAAAATTTAAAATAAAAATTAAATCATCGTATTTTCTATATTTTGTGACAAAATAAAATAATATTCATGTAATGAAGTAGTGACCTATAATATAGGTAGGTACTTACTAATACTATCATTTACGAAGAAAAAATATATACCAAAAAAATATATATGTATATGTAATAAAAATTACACCTAAGTACAAACTTTAAAATTAGGAGGATTAAGCTGGGGACATAATATTATCGGACGCGTCCGATAGCCGCGACTGATAATTGTGCACGGTCATTTAGCATCCAGCGGCCCAGGAGCCCTATTTTTGAATCGTTCGCCCCGCGTCGAGCGCTCGATTTCTACTGATATTCGTTCGACATCGGAAATTCGCTATTTTTGAATCGCTCCATCGTAACGAGTGGTCTCCATCACTCGTCGCCGACAGGCGAGTGGTAGAATAAACATCAAACAATCATAGTTAAACATTCGGAAACGGTCTTTGAAAAATATTTATATCTTTTGGGATAATTTCGGATGTCCGCTGGTAATTACCGCTTTTCAAATAACTGCGTGAAACGAATAAAAATTGACATTTTAAATTTCGACGACGAACGATTCAAAAATACAGTAAATTTGTGTCATGCGACTTGGAAGTCGAGCGTGATTTGTAGGCGTATACGACGAAGCTTTGTCACACGAGCGATTCAAAAATAGAGCCCCAGATCGCTCTAGGACGTCCGCAGACGTCCGAACGCTCAAGGGCGGCCCAAGGTTACGTCCGCGACTTACGTCCGATAGAGTGCACAGTTATATACATTTACATTACACAGATGCCTATAAGTCGCGGCTGTCGGACGCGTCCGCGGATGCGTCCCAGCAATGTGTCCCCAGCTTTATTGTCTAAAAAAAATTCCTTTTTTCTGTATTTGTTTTTATTTTATTTTTATTTATTTATTTATTTTACTTGTAGTTAAAGCGTTTCTAAGACATACCCTCACTGATCCACTGAAACTAACCACCCTGTACACCTACCAACTTCCTTTATTATTTAAATTATCCATCCTAACAAAAAATTGAAAACATTTTAATAATATTGGTAGCTGCTTAGCATTCATCCCTCGGAAAATTTGGAATTATTGAGCCAATATTGGGATGGAATTCGCGATATCGGACCTACAAATGTTTTTATTAACGGCACCGTAGTTAATGAGGAATACTAGATTCGCTTTTCAGGGTTCCGTAAACAAAGGGTAAATAACGGGACCCTATTAGGTACTACTATCACTACATAGTATAAAACAAAGTCGCTTTCTCTGTCCCAATATCCCTTTGTATGCTTAAATCTTTAAAACTATGCAACGGATTTTGATGCGGTTTTTTTAAATAGATAAAGTGATTCAAGAGGTAGGTTTATATGTATAATACATGCATAATATAGCCGTGCGAAGCCGGGGCGGGTCGCTAGTTAGGTACTAAGACTTTATTTTCCGTTTGTCTCTCTGTCTGTCACTATGCTGTATCTCATAAACCGTGATAGCTAGACAGTTAAAATTATCAAAGATAATGTATTTTTTTTTGCCTCTACAACAACAAACAAGTACTTTGAAAAAATAATTTTTTTCTTTAACAAAAACAGATAAATAACACCAACAGCCAGTAACAAAATCGCACTATTTATGTTTAGCAAATACTTGTCGAAAAGAGTTAGTGTTTTTAATCTTAAATTAATTACTTATACTTATGAATAAAATGATTTTTTTTACCATTTTGTCAGCGTGATTAATATGTACTATAAATGCCAAATTACAGCTTTCTAGTATGTACCTACCTACTATTGAGCTAAGCCGCGGACCGACAGACATGGTGAAACTATACGGGTCCCTTCTTGGGACTACGGAATCCTAAAAATACTATATCTACTTTAACAATCCTATTTAAAACCCTCTACGTCCATAGAATCTAGTATTCCGTATTCCTCATCAGCGCGAGTAGGTAGAATAAACCACAGAATAAATTTAGCAGAAATAAGTATAATTTTACGCAAAACATTCCAAAAATACGCCGAGCACGACCCATAAAATGTGTAATCCTATTTAAAACTCATGAATGACGTCACATGACGTCATCGAATGCGGCTCACACGATATTTGACCCGAATTTCATTTTTATGAGCATTGAATATTGATCGATTTTCAGTTTTATATGCGTAACAAGTCTTATTGTTGAAGTCTGTTGGATTTTAATGATAAAAATGTTATTTAAAAACATTGATCTAGAATCAACAAGCTTTTCTATGTCTACAAACATTGAAATAGAGTATATATAGATATACTCTATTTCAATGTTTGTAGACATTTCAAGACAATTCTATATGTATAGACATAGGTCTATACATATAGAATTCAAGTTATGACTGACTAATAAATCAACGCACAGCGCCTTCAACACAACGTCTTCGACCATATAATGGATGGACCTGGCTAAAGGTTGACTCTCATCCCCCCCCTGGATTTGGGGTGGCGATAAGAGCTCATTTAAAAATCGTAGGGTCTCTCGGATCCCCTATGCTCCCCCAGGGGAGACGTCAAAAGAGATTTGTTCAATCTCATCGTATCCTCCTCTAGTCCGAGGAAAACAGAAACAGGAGACGATCGAAACCAGTGTCAAAGTTTGTAGTAAGATACTGCTGGTAATAAGGGCCACCTAGCACCTAAATAAAAACTAACCATGCCCTTTCTTTGATACTCGAGCATGTCTACTTACATACGGTTTTTTGAATCCTGACTTTTATACCCCACTAGCTGCGCCCCGCGGTTTCACCCGCGTAAGTCCCGATCCCGTGGGAATATCAAAATAAAAAGTAGCCTATAGCCTTTCTCGATAAATGGACTATCCAGCACAAAAATAATTTTTCAATTCGAACCAGTAGTTCCTGAGATTAGCGCGTTCAAACAAACAAACAAACTCACTTCAGCTTTATAATATTAGTATAGATTACTTTCAGACGGCTAGACCGATTTCGATTAAACATAGCCAAGAACCCTCCCGACTAATTTAACTTTCAAACAAAAAAAAACTAAATTAAAATTCCGTTCGGGAGCTACGATCGATACCACAGACTGACACACACAGAGGCAGACACGTCAAACTTATAACACCCTGTCGTTTTTTGCGTTGTCGGGGGTAAAAAATAGACAAAAGTACCTACTTAAAAAACAGTCCATTAGATAAAAATTGCTTTATTGTCAATTGGAAAAACAATTCATTTGTTTATTTTCCTGTCGTTTTGTCACTAATAAATTTTTAGTGGACCATCATGTACTCTACACTTACCTCGGGTAAAGCCACTGGGCTCAGCTAGTCTAATACAAGAACGTAAATCAGGTATAGAGGTACTTATAGAATTATCTAATATCTAAATAGGCAATGAAAACCGTTCAATAAACGTTAATGTACCATTTTATAGCTAGAAACACCATCTTGGTCGCATTTTACTACACTGATTTTACCATTGAATTTAATTACATTTTGAACGCATTTTATTTACCGAAAGACCGTTGCATTTGTATAATATTTAACTAGGGAAAATGGTTGTCTGTAAAGTCGGTTTACGGACTATAATTTTACGTGATAACGTCTTATGGTGAAAGCAGGGTACCGGCTCTCACTCCATACAAACGTAGTCGACTGTTTCCTCCCTGGATAATGACAATAGCACAAATATTTTTGTTGCATAAAACCTATAACTGCCATGACTATGCCCCTATGTCTTGGTTGTTTTCATTTTCTAATTATCTGTAGAAAGTAAGCGTTAAAAAACAAAATATAGAAAAGAATAAGACATAGGGGCATGGTCATGGCAGTTATAAGTTATATATTTGCTCTAGTTTGTATGGAGAGAGCGCTGGTATCCCTTTCCTGTTAAAAAACTGTTTTGTATCGTTGACATTACCAATTTTCATACTTCAAAACGTTGCTATGGTTACTTGTGTATAACGCATGACGTCACACTTTTTTGAGAGTGCAGGTGTTCACCAATTTATAAGACGTTTTCACGTTAAAAACAGATAGATAGATAAATTCTTTATTGTAAACACATTTTTTTAAATTACATTAAATAAAATAAAAACAAACTTTAAGTATAAGTGTTACAAAGGGCGGCCTTATCGCTCAAAGCGATTTCTTCCAGGCAACCTTTGGATGGACAAGAAGTTGAGGAAGGTGAAGGGTAGGGTTTTCAATCTTAGGAAATTGAGTGGGATGCAAAAAACAATAAAACTTATAATCATTATTATATTTACAGATGTAAATATAATAACGATCGATTAAATAAACGAGGGCCTTCGCAGGGACGCGACTGAAGGTTTTCTTATCCGGAAAACGTTGCCGTCCCGTCTTCCTAAAAGATGTAAATTAAAAACAAAAAAAAATAAGATATGGAAAATAGTTGTTTTGTCTGTGTATTCCGGATTTTTTTTTCTATATTTTGTCGTTTCTGAGCTTATTTAAATTGATAAAAACGGGCTTAGGATTTTTTTTGAAACCCTTATCACTATATCTACATAGTACGAGTATAAAACAAAGTCGCTTTTAATGTCCCTATTTCCCTTTGACGGCTTAAATCTTTAAAAGTACGCAACGGATCTTCATGGGGTTTTTTTCAATAGATAGAGTGATTCAAGAGGAAGGTTTATATGTATAATACATGCATAATATAGCCGTGCGAAGCCGGGGCGGGTCGCTAGTTTTAAAATAAATGGAGGAGGTCTCAAGTCGAAAGCTAAAAAATTAACTCTTATAAGATCACTTTTTTGTCCGTCTGTCTGTCTGTTTTTGATCACTGATTACTCGAAGACGGCTCAACGGAGTGAGATGTTTATTTTAGTGTTAGAATACCTCAGGGGTGGTCTCATAAGACATTGGTGAGGATCTGATGAGGGCCTTCGAAGTGATGCACAGAAACTGCCCAGTTTCCAGTAGTTTTTCAGTAGAATCGACCCTTGAACTAATAGGTTAAAATTGATGGAGCATCAGCAACCACCTTCTCATCACAAAACTCCTCAATGAATTACGGTTACGCGTTACAATTTGAATTTAGTTACTTCAGTTTTTAATTGAGTGAAATTTTGTGAAGCCTATATTTCGCGCTGTTCATCATGAAATAGTCATATGAAATATACATGCTCTGAAGGCCAATTCTCGTAAATAACATTGTTCAAATTACATTTCGATTGCATTTCGATCACAAATAATACCTTCAAAGTAGCTTAAAATACCCTCAAAGTTAGCTTTTTGTTTTTTGTTCTCTTGTCATCTCCTAGTAGTCTTTTTGTTTGGTTTTTGTGTTCGTAGTTTATGTGTTTAGTAATATTACTGTTATGTTATCTTATTATGTATGTATTACTTCTTGTGTCTGTATTTTATCACCTCATTATGTATCACTGTTCTCCACTAAATTTATTAGTATACTAGTTAAGCCCGTGCGTCTCAATAAGGTTCGTACTGAAAATCAGCGCTGAGGCTTCTAGCTTTAGCATCGTGCTGAGGACGAAACCTTTTTTCTGGGCGCTGTTCTACTTTTTTTTTCTTGTGATTTTTTTACGTGTCTATTTTTTTGTGTTCAGAAAATAAAGTTTTATTTCTTTCTTTCTTTCTAATATTTTGTGATCGAAATGCATTTTGAAATGTAATTTGAACAATGTTATTTACGAGAATTGGCCTTCTGACCGTAATCTTTGTAGCCTACACAAATTAAGAGCATAGAGACAAGAGGTATTTTTATCTTCCCCTAATTAAAAACATAAACCAGATCTTTATGGTGAATCTGTAATATAAACTCTTTTGTCTGACGTCATTATGATTTATGTTCTGTGCCGGAAGTATTGGTTGAGTGGTTCTAAATTCGAATTTTATATTGCGTCATCGTTTACGGAGAGCAAACATTTGGGATTTGAGTAATGGGAACGCGATATGTAGGTAGGGAGCGGGCTATATCATTTGAGTAAGTGGTGGTACCGAATGCTTGGCATGAAATATCATTGTATTGTCCAAATCGCCAAGTTCAACTTCAAGTCAAAGTTCTGGAGTTCTATGTTTAAGTTAAGTTGTCATAAAACAGACTGGAAATCGCCTGTCGCCTTAATATACTACCTATGTGTTCGCGCTCCGTTTCGTTCGAACAAATCAACATACGCGAATTGCCGATGACGTGACCATAAACCATGGTTCATTCATCATCCAGTTGGAACTCAACAATTCATAGGTGTACTTAACTAATTATTGAAATACCTTAGTCCTCAAAAACGAATTTGATAATTCGCCTGAACAATCGGTACCTTTTATATAACAAGCGACAAAATAACAAGAAAATAAACAAATGAATTGTTTTTCAGATTGACAAGAAAGCAAATATTAATCTAATGGCCTGTTTTAAGTAGTTTTCCCTAATTTTACCTAATATTTAGTTTTTAACTAAGGTGGTAGATGGCCCTTATTATTTAGTTGTTAAAAGTGGCATTATTACTTGCAGGTACCTTATTTTTATTATTATTTCATGTCATTAAGACGGTACCAAGACGGTTAGGATAACTCAAATAATATCGGCTGCTCCCTAACTAATACCACACATGGGAACACGATTCGTAATGATCCTATGATTTGGTTTAGAGCCTTTGGAGCTTCGGAAAGGCTTCGTATAAGTATTGGTTTTATTTTATCTTGGAAAAGTTGGTAAATATCTATTTATGAGGCTTCCAGAGTACCTGTATAACGCTTCATTTACTTAAATATTTAATAATTAAAAAAAATGGTTGTCTGTAAATTCTGTTTCCGGACGATAATTTTACGTGATAACGTCATAAGAAAACATTGATGGTAACCATGGCAACGATAAAACGTTGCTATAGTTACCTTGTCAATAACATGAGGCGTTCCAGTAACGACGCGTGACGTCACACTTTTTTGAGATTGCAGGTGTTCACCAATTTATAAAACATTATCACGTCAAAAGGTTACTTACTAAGGTCCGTATTAATAAACCGAACTCAATATCGATTTCAATCTTGAGTTTGCTCTTGAGTTGTTGCGCTGATTAATAAACCTATCTTAAGACGCGATTAAAGAGCGACGTATCACTTGAGTAATACCGTATTAATAAATCAAACTCAGCTCTCAAGATATGTCTCAAGATGTAGTTTCATGCACTCAAGTCTGATTGCGGGCCATACAAATCTTACATTTTTTTAAATATTTTTACATTAAAAACAAGTTGACAGCAAAATATGACGACACTACCTACCATAGGGTAAGAACATATCATTCAAGGTAAGAACAAAGCGTTATATTCATATTCGCTCTTAAGATCAGTCTCAAATCTCAAGAGCGATATCAGCCTGGTTAAAACTTGAGTTTTATCTATTAATTAACGCCTAACTTAAGATAGTGACCACATCTCAAGACTCACTCGACTGATACGCACTCAAGACCGATATTGAGAGCGATTTATTAATACGGGCCTTAGTTTTCTATTGTTTGTTTCTTTGAATTGAATATGCTCCGAAACTACTGGATCGATCGATGGATCTACTGGACTACTGGATACATCGATTCATTGTTCATTGGGAGTGTCATAGGCTTTTTATTTTTGACACTTTTTATCCCGGTATTCCCGCGGGATCGGGAATTACGCGGTTCAAACCGCAGGGCACAGTACAGTATGGGCCATAAGTAAATGATCAGTTAGCTACAATAATACTATTAACAGGTATTTGGACTTACAGCCTTCTTATAGACGTTACCCACAAACATAAATACTTGAATTAAAAGTACTCAGTGTGATTATTATTTTCAACATGTTAGCTATGTCTTTAGTTGTGTTAGTGGTATAAGGGGCCACCCGCTACACCAACCGACGACGTGGGTTCGAGTTGTTATAATGTTCAAATAGTGCTGCACAGGATTGTAAATGTTACGGTGGGCAGAGACTTTTGACCGTTGATTGTACTGGGATAAAAGGAAGGAATCAGAAATCGTGAAAATTAATCAATTTTATTGTCAATCATTTTATTTACAATAACTACATATTTTTCTTTACATTTCACATAGATATGATACATTTTTGGTACTGATTATGTTCTTATCTTATAATAATATTAAAATCGGATACGTAGTTAAGTATTAAAATTGCAAGCTCGTATAAATATGTATCGTACGTTTACAAAATGCAATATTTTCATACTTACATCTAATAAAACTACTTATTTACAATAATAATTATAAAGTAGAACCTAACTAAAGATTGTCAATTATGAACAGTTTTTCAATCTCTTTTTAACTGACTTTACAAAAAGGAGAAGATTCTTTTGCGCGTATCTTTTCCGGCATATGAAGTCTGTTTTTAAGGTTCCGTACCGAAAGGGTAAAAACGTCACTGTCTATCCGTCCGTCTGTCTGTCACCAGGCTGTACGTGATAGCTAGGTTTTCAATAAAAACAATTAGCGCTCCATCCATCAAAACAGTTCAAAACTGGGTTTATTAAATCATTTTGATCATTTTGACATTAACCAAATGCGATTTGTCACTGTCATAGAGATTTGAAAACAAAAAAAACAGTTTTTTATCAGGAAGTCGAGCTTTGTTTCTTGCCTACCTTATTAACAAAGAGGTTAGATTTGCAACATCCTTTTACCTCACATCCGTTACATGATATAGCGCATTTATGACGCTACATCCTTAGGATTTGAGTTTTCCAAGTGATTCCTTAATTTTTCTAACCGATTCACATCAAAAAGAAATTGAAAAACTCTCTATTTTAAAATCCTATAATCTAATTAGATAATATTATATAATTTTATTTATTTATTTTATATTTTACGAGTATAAAGTGATGTAGGTAAGTTATTTTTTTATTATGGAGTTTATTTTTATAAAAACTTATAACTAGGTAATTTTTTACTTAAGAATAAACATTAAATAAATAGGTATAACAATATTATCTAAGACTAGGAATAGTTGTCGTAATAAAATTTGTAACATAAACGACGTTTTTAATAATTAAAAGGCACTGAAATATTAATTCAAATTTTGGGAATTTGAATGAAAATGGTGTAAATGGCAGGATTGAAAAGAATTTAGGTCATATTTAGGTTCTAATGAATTTTTATTATGAAATGGGACGAGTTCAAGGATGGTCAAAATATATTTTTTTGATCTCTATTAATTACATATTATTACTAGCTGTCCCGGCAAACGTTGTTTTGCTATTTACAAAAAAATAAAAAAACATTTGATGTTGGCCGATTCTCAGACCTACTGAATATGCTCACAAAATTTCATGAGAATCGGTCGAGCCGTTTCGGAGGAGTTCAAGTTCGAGCCCCGTGACACGAGAATTTTATATATATAGAGATGATATTAATATGATTATGATAATTCTACTTCGTCAAAGTTTGTATTCGAAAATCGAAAACCACTAATCTAACTGTCAATATATACAGACAGGGCCGAGTTCCTGAGACTGGGTCACTTATTGGTAAGCAGTTGAAGGCTAACTCTTGCACCGTCAAAATCAACTCGTCTTTTAAGACTTTTGGAAATTCGAACATTATTTTGAAAATATGGTGAGGATATTTTTAGCCGAAAATCAGTTGTACACGGAGAGGCCTTATTTTATTTTACTTTTCCATTATTTTTTATGTGTTATCAATTGTTCTAAATCTGAATTTACCCATATTTAAAATATCTGGTGTCCGAATTACTTAACATACTTAACTTCAAAAATTTCCAAAAAATGTCTGAATTTCCAAAAGTCGTAGAACAAAAGTTGGGTGCACAGAAGTAGCCCTGAGCCACTTTCTGATATAATTACCAATAACCCTGTATATATACTAGTAGGTATACAGGGGTATGCCCACGGAATTAGGAAGGTCTGTTCTGTGGGTATGCCTACCTACTGTTAACGACACAAGTTGTAATGCATGAAGTTTACAGAATGACCTAACTAGCTTTGAAAAGCGTTTCATTGCTTTGGAAAACTTCTATCCGAACTCAGAAAGCAGTAAATGGGTACAGACAGACAGTACTATTTTAGTTTTCAAACTGCAAGGTGTTGGAGTTAAGAGTTGAGAGGGTAAAGTTTTACGCTTTGAAGAACTAAGGGTTCGATAATTAGGGTTATCAATTGGCCTATTTTTCTCGCTCGATATAATAGATATGTAGGGCTTTATAGCTGTTGTCTCTGGTCTAGGTAATTTTTTAAATTGTATCCTGTCAGGGAAGGCTAAGACTGCTCTGTATACAGCCACCTTGTTACAAATTAAATTATTAAAGACCATAATTACAATAAAATAAAAAGAAATGCTAAAAATAAAATGTTTAAAATTACCAACAATAAAATTAAAAACTTCAAGTCAAAAGTTACAAAAATTAAAAACTTTTTACTGATCATAGACTTTTTCTAATTGATCACGTCTATGATCAGCATAAAAAGAAGAAGTTTTTAGCGAAGTGGCTGTTTTTCTAATTGGAACGATAGTTCCTTATCGCGCGTTGTGAATGAGGGCTAGACGGAAAAAATTCTTACGAAAAAATTGTCACGACACTTTTTGCTATAGTAAGCTATTGTAAGCTGTGCGGTGTCGCATGTTTCTCTGTCTGTCTCTCTCTCTCTTATAGAAAGCAAGCCAGATATTTTCATTTCTATTTTGCATTGAACAGTGTGGTGTCGCGACTCATTAAAAATGTCGTTACAACTTTTGGTCTTAAAAGTGTCGTTACAACTTTTGGTCTTAAAAATGTCGTTACAACTTTTGGTCTTAAAAGTGTCGTTACAACTTTTGGTCTTAAAAATGTCGTTACAACTTTTGGTCTTAAAAGTGGCGTTACAACTTTTGGTCTTAAAAATGTCGTTACAACTTTTGGTCTTAAAAGTGTCGTTGCAACTTTTGGTCTTAAAAGTGTCGTTACAACTTTTAATCTTTTTTTTTACCTCCGTTGATGTAAAGATGCTGAAGCCTTATTGCAGCAAAATAAAAAATTATAAAATTCCATTAAACAAAAAATTTTCTGCTTGCCACCATACTGAGTTCCAATACGCGATATTAATGGAATTCAATGTGCCTAATACTGGTTGTTTTCTTTGTTCGCGCCAAAACACATGTATTTTTGTTCACATGTTATTTTGTGTAGGTATGTTTTATCTACACAATTATGACCAGTGTGAGGCTGTTTTCCATACAAAAAGCGGTAACTGGATAAACGAAGTCCGATTTTGATAATTTTTGAAAATGTTCTAGATCTAGGTTTAACCGTTTTTATTATAAAGAAATATTGCCTAAGATAAAAGTTATTAGGATCTAAATATCTATATTTTTGACTTAAAATCTTCATCGAGCGTTTCAATTGTTTTTTAATAGACTAAACTGAATTACCAAAAAAGAAAAACGTATAAACCTAGAATAAGATGCAGTGAATTAATAGAGACCAAACTTATTTCATTTTGTGAAGGCAAACATTGTTTGAAAGCAAAGTGAAGGCAATTACGTCCGAACTTAAACTCTCTCTATCGCACGATACAAGTCATTTCTGAAAATACCTACTCGCGCCGCGTATCGAAAACTCATGATTCTCTTAAAGCATGTTTATGTTTTTTCGTGTATAAATAGCTCAGCGGTTGACGATTGGTGCCGACGCGGTCTGACGTGCTTCTGTGGTGCTACGACGCTTTCTTAGAAGATACCAATACGCTCGTGGCTCAAAGACCCCTCATAAACGAGGGCATTTGAGAGACGCGAGTGAAGGTAGGAAAATGGCAGTGGGACAAAAACTTTTCCGACCCATCCTCTTTCCGTACTTAATCTTAAGAATATAACATTAAATATATGTTCTAATACATTGTCAAATCCTTATGTGCATTGGCTTTCTTTATGTACAATTTAAGTTATTACATTTTTAAACAATTATATTAATAAGTACTTAGGTAAATACATTTTATTGGGTACTTATATTGGTGAATAGAGTAGATTCAGAAGATACTTAGTTAGGTACCTAGTTATTTTTCTTTTCTTATGTTAAAGTATTTCCTTTTGGTTACCAACTAACTTGTTTCTTGTCTGATTGTTTTGGAAGATTATCCCCCTGGAAATAAGATATACAGTATGCGTCATAAGTACACTATCAGTTTGCTACAATAAATAAATATTGGACTTACGAGCTTCTTCTAATAGACGTTACACACAAACATAAATACTTTAATTAAAAGTACTCAATGTGATTATTATTTGCGTGTGTGTATTATTATGTTACCTTTAGTTCGCCGGGAGGTATAAGCCGGCACCCGCTACACCAAGCGACGTGGGTTCGATCCACAGGTTACGTTGTTACAATGTTCAAATAGTGCTGCACAGGATTGCAAACGTTACGGTGCGTGGCGGAGACTTGTGACCGTTGATTGTACATTGACAGTATAGAGAAGTAGAGTAAGTTCAAGCTAAGCTGCGCGCAGCTTGAATCAGATGAGATGGCCAAACCAGAGAGGATGCGTCTTACGAGTATCAAGCGAATGAGGGAGAATCGAAGTGCGAATAGAGGTCGTTAAAGCTATTTGATGTGAATTAGAAATATATTAATATTTTAGATCTTATTTTAAAGGATATTGTGTTGTGGACCCGAAATTGGAAGGTTATTTTAATTTAGTATTACAGGATGTTTGGTAGGTAGATAGGTAGTTAATTTTACAGGGTTTCACGGGGACCTTTCTCTTATCTGTTGATTTAAATGTGTATACAGGGTTATTGGAAATTATACTAGCAAGCCGTTGAAGGCTACTTCTGTGCACCTTAACAAACAACTTTTGTTCTACGACTTTTGGAAATTCGAAAAAAAAAATGAAAATTTTGAGGTTATGTAGTTTCGAAAAACAGCTGGTTTTTTAAAACAAAGGTCATTCAGACTAAGAAAAGTAAATTTTTAGGGTAAATGACCTCTCCGTGTAAGGAACAGCAGATTGTCAGATAAACCTAACCTCAACATTTTCGAAAAAATGTTCGAATTTCCAAAAGTCGTAGAACAAAAGTTGTTTGCAAAGGTACACAGATGTAGCCCTCAACGGCTTGCTAGTATAATTTCCAATAACCCTGTATTGCCAGTCCTTTACCAAACATCCCGAGGTCTCACCACGAGTTGATGCAAACGAAGTGGCAGACCGTTTTTAATTTCTTTCTATTAAGGTGAAAGGGTACCTGCGCGCTCTCCATACAAACGTAGTCGACTGTTTCCTCCCTGGATAATGACATTAGAGCAAATATTTTTGTGTCATAACATTTATAACTGCCATGACTATGCCCCTATGTTTTGGTTTTTTTCATTTTCTAATTATCATAGAAATTAAAATTAATATAATTAAAAAATTTAAAAAATCAAAAAATAGGGGCATGGTCTTGGCAGTTGTAAGTTTTATGCACCAAAAATATTTGCTCTAGTGTCATTATCCAGGGAGAAAACAGTCGACTACGTTTGTAATAGTTTGTATGGAGAAAGCCTCCGGTACCCTTTCCTCTTAAAGGGGTTAAAGTTTTAACTTAAATGTTGACAGTTTTGTTCCGAATATACTTAATTAAATCTAAGTTGACATCTATTTAAACCTAATTCAATATTAAAATCGATTAATTCATAAACCCTTACCAATAAAACTACACAAATAATACTATAACTTACTATAATTATGTTATAAATTCTCTCATTTGGCACATATTAGATATATTATTTATTTATTTGATGATTATATTATTTACTTATACCAACCTAGTTTGATAGAATACCAGATGCCCGCGAAAAACTAAATATAAATACCTAATTATTCATTTTATGTATCCAGTAATTAAAATTACCCAGTTAGAAATTAAATTGTATTATTTTGTTAAAAGTGACGTTAGAGTATAATATTTTCCAACTACTAAAACCTTAATTAGGCAGTTGGCACAATGGTTACCATGCCGGACTGCCAAACACAGGTTCGATTCCCGCCACAGACAAGTATTTATGCTTAGATATTTGTCTGTGGTCTGGTTGTTTCTATGTATTATAAGTATATATTTACAAAAGAAAAGTATATAAGTAGTATATCCGTTGTCTAGCACCCATAACACAAGTCTAGTTACTTAGCTTGGGGCTAGATGGCGATGTGTGGAATGTCCTGCAATATTTATTTATTTATTTATTTATTTTTATTGCAACTGCTCCTCTATGATCTTTTCTCGTTTATGAATTACTAGCGACCCGCCCCGGCTTCGCATGGCTATATTATGTATGTATTATACATATAAACCTTCCTCTTGAATCACTCTATCTATAAAAAAAAACCGCATCAAAATCCGTTGCGTAGTTTTAAATATTTAAGCATACAAAGGGATATAGGGACATAGGGACGGCGAAAAGTGACTTTTTTATACTATGTAGTGATTCGTCAAGTAACTGGTATTAATTGTCATCTGAATTCAATATAAATTTTGAATAAGTTTGATATAGGTTCAAAACCAAATAATCTATGAATTTAAAAAATGAACGTGTTGTGGGAGACGCGTTTGGAACGAAGTCCCTTCACCATTTTCCCCCCATTTTTTAATATTATGTGGGTGATGATACATAAATTAGTTTCTCTTACGGTTTTTCGTTTCTCGTTTTCGTAAGGCATTTATTCTCGTCTACCCGCGATAAGGAACTTCGTTCCAAAATTTAAACTCTTGAAGGCCAATTCTCGTAAATAATATGGTTTAAATTACATTTCAATATCATTCCGATTGCATTTCGATTGCAAAAGATACCCTTAAAGTCAGTTTATTTTTTACAAAAAGCTAACTTTGAGGGTATTTTGAGCTACTTTGAGGGTATTATTTGTGATCGAAATGCAATCGAAATGATATTGAAATGTAATTTGAACAATGTTAATTACGAGAATTTGCCTTCTAATTGATATTTCAACGTCAATGAACGGATCGGACAAACATTTAGCACACAGATAGCTGTTATTATACTTAGGTATCCGTCAAGAAATGATTTTGGAAACTTTAAACTCTACGCTGACGAAGTCGCGGGCAAAAGCAAATGCTTAAAAAAGTTAGAAATCATGTTCTTAAGTCGTAAACTACAAAATACATTTCCGTTTTGAACTGGGTATTTTTTACGAAGAACTTTATTTTTAAAATTTGGCGGACATCCGGTGTGATATCTTCTTAAGGCCTATGCTTGTACCAAATAAAATGAAACAGAGTCCACTCAGCACTTTATTTAGGACAAGACGTACCCGTGCTTGTCGTGTAATTTTATACAAAGCCGGGCGCCAAAAGTTATATTTCTCAGATTCGTTTTGATTGACACTTACTGGGCCTTATTAAAAACTTTCTTACAAATACTTTCAAGAAAAAATTGGATTCATATTGAAATGATATATCTACTTAATTCTGAGAAATAATAATATAGGTAGGTAGGTATAATTCACTCTTTTTTTTGCGTAGACTGAACTATTTTCTTGTTTTTTTTTCTATTAAGTACTTAAATAATACCTACATAAAACTTATAGTAGGTACGCCCAGTTTATGTACCATTCGAACACTTTTTACATAAATAGGTACTTGTACTTGGTATAGTCCGACAAACTTATCTGCAGGCTAACAAACCATCGGCGGGAGTGAAAGAGTAGCATTTTTTTCTCTCTTCTGTTGCCTTCCGACGGTTTGTGAATCAGGAGGCTGGTCGTTTGCTATCGAGACTCGTTAATATTACCGTAGCGAAGGGTCCATACAACCCGATTCCTGTCGGTTTACCTTTCCAGATTTCAGGCATAGGTAACTTTCTGTGGTGTAAAGGTCGATTCATAACACCCACTAAAAATATTTTTTGTTGCTATTGGTGTTTTATCTTTAAAGAAATATCACCCCTCGCCACTGTCGTATATACTAATATTATAAAGATTTTTTAGATTGTTTGTTTGTAAATATCTCTGTAAGTAGGTCTGAAACTATACGCTATTATTACTGGACCGATTTCGATAAAGCTTGGTATGAAGACACATTTAATCCTTCGGATATATCCCGATATTCCCTTGAGATCGGGACTTACTCAGATGTAAACGTGGGGCGCTGTTAGTTTTATATTTTCTCTGTCATTTCTACTTGCTCGAAAATCCCCCGGTAGAGAAAATATATGTTTTCCTCCTAGTGATACAATGTTCCATTTTCAACATGGTAATTCAAGTTTTAACCACGGCTCAGATAAGTCTGCCAGACTTTAAATACCGGTATTTATAATATCTATTACTCGTCAAAGTTAACTTCGCAAACATGATAAGTAAAAGCGCAAGTCTCAAATTTAGACGAACGCGAAGGCCAGACGTTCAGTTTAAAATGTAGTTCATCAATATATTTCAAATACCGTTGTATTTACTGATCGTGTAAGCATGCTTTACCCGTTTATTCCGTCGATGGAATACATAACAATTCAACCACATTTTAAATTGAACGTCTAGAATTTGCCTAAGTTCGGCCTTAGTACACAAACGCGGGCATCAAAACACAAACTTCACACCAAAAATCACGATAGGGTCATTGCACATCAGTCTAAGGCCCTAAACGAAAACGGGCCCTTCTTGCTCCACTCACAGAACGTGTAAATTCTCACAGTTTTTAAATTTCGAATCTTCTTTACCGAAGATCCACGTGATCATTTGGCGAGCTTTCATACTCGCTCTGACCACTCCTCTTGATTTGTACCAGTGGGCTGGTGATGATTCTCTTCCACTCTCAGCGTACTGCTGTTTCTTTAGTCTAATTTGGTTGAGTATACCGACTAGGAGTTCGTCTACGTTGTGGTTTATTCCGACTGAGACTTCGATGAACTTGGCCTTGTAGGTGCATGCAAGGCATTTCCCGTCTGTGGACAAACAATAAAATAATTGAATCATTTGGTCAAGTACATGTGTCTTATAGTCTATGTCTCCTACGATCTATATGTCCGACGGTCTGTGTGTCTTACTGTCTATGTGTCTTACGGTCTATGTGTAATACTGTCTGACTGTTTATATTATGTCTGATTATCTGTGTATCTTATTGTCTATGTGTCTTAACGTCTATGTGTTGTAAGATCAGTGTGTCCTATTATCTAAATGTCTCACTGTCCATATGTCCTAGTAACGACCCAGTTTGACGACCCAGTTGGCACAATGGTTACCATGCCAGACTGCCAAGCACAGGGTTGCGGGTTCGATTCCCGCCACAGACAAGTATTTATGCTTAGATATTTGTCTGTGGTCTGGTTGTTTCTATGTATTATAAGTATATATTTACAAAAGAAAAGTATATAAGTAGTACATCCGTTGTCTAGCACCCATAACACAAGTCTAGTTACTTAGCTTGGTGGCGATGTGTGGAATGTCCTGCAATATTTATTTATTAAGCTAATTTAACATAGATGTTGGATTAGCTATGATTACCTCTCGATAGTAGTAGGCATTAGAGCAAACAAATAATGCCTTCACACTAAAACTCTAAAGCGGCTCGGAAACTGGATATTTGCTAAAGCATGGAACGCATCGCGTTTCCGAGACGCTTTAGAGGCTTGGTTGGTAAAATATCCCGTTTCTGAAACGCTTTACAGGTTTGGTGGAGGGCATTATTCAACATAATGCCCTGTATCGATATGTATGTGTCTTAAAGTACACCGCGGCATTTTAAGTTACTATAAACTTATTGTGTCTAAAGGCATTTCTACTCCAAAATGTATAAATAAATACATATTGCAGGACATTCCACACATCGCCATTTAGCCCCAAGCTAAGTAACTACACTTGTGCTATGGGTGCTAGACAACGGATATCCTACTTATATACTTTTATTTTGTAAATATATACTTCACTACATAGTATAAAACAAAGTCGCTTTCTCTGTCCCTATGTCCCTATATCCCTTTGTATGCTTAAATCTTTAATACTACCCAACGGATTTTGATGCGGTTTTTTTAATAGATAAAGTGATTCAAGAGGAAGGTTTATATGTATAAGACATGCATATTATAGCCGTGCGAAGCCGGGGCGGGTCGCTAGTATATTATAATACATAGAAACAACCAGAAGGCCAATTCTCGTAAATAACATTGTTCAAATTACATTTCAATATCATTTCGATTGCATTTCGATCACAAATAATACCCTCAAAGTAGCTCAAAACACCCTCAAAGTTAGCTTTTTGTAAAAAAAAAACTGACTTTGAATGTATCTTTTGCAATCGAAATGCAATCGGGATGATATTGAAATTTAATTTAAACAATATTAATTACGGGAATTGGCCTTCAGACCACAAATATACATAATAAGCATAAATACATGTCTGAGGCGGGAATCGAACGCGTAACCCTGTGTTTTGGAGTCCGGAATGGTGACCATTGTGCCAACTAGGTCGTCATTGTGTCCTTTAATAAATAATTAACAAGAAAAACATTGTTAATTTATTCCTTAACAAAGTATTCTATCTTCGCCGCAAGGGAAATCAATGGTTCCAATAAAGTGGGTAGGATTTCGGCGACTTATGAAAAATATCGCCAGCTTTACGACATTGCCCTTTGTATTTTATGGAATAAGATATGATATTGGTACCTATTTTATATTCATAGTAGCTATAAGTATACGTCCCGATTTTTCAACCGCGTAATTCTTTAATGGAAAAATCGGGATATCAAGTAGAATTGAGTGAAACTCCATCAAAATCGATTCCGTAGGAGGTTTTTGCATGGTTACGAACTATCCAAATAATCAATTATTATTAATTAGGTATGTAGGTTTCAGGGTTCGAAAATATCCGATATTTATAATAAATATCAAAATATCGGATTTTTTTTATATATATCCGATATATATCAAAACTGTGATATTTACATGATATTTATCCATTTTGTATGCCAGCCATATTGTTATTTTATTGTATTATTTATGTATTACTGTTTGCATAGCTATGTTTTATAAATATAATAAATTATTTAAAGAAAAAACATTTTATATAAGAAAAATCAACTTTAAAACAAAATCTTCATAGAAATCAGAAAAATCAATTAAAGTCATAAACAACATCAGGTAAAATCAACTCAAAAAGATAAAATCTTATAAATTCCAATCATTCAAAGGCTTCACTGAGAAACTCCTCCTTTTTTTAAAGTCGGTTAAAAATACCTAAACTTTAATCGTTAATACCTAAACTTACTATTAGGGAGTATGTTTTAACTTTACTCCAACGCCATCTATATTTAGGATGGAGAACTACAGTAGAAAACTGCAAAACATGACTTATTTTCATTAAATTTTTAAACAATTTTTGTATTGATATATATCACAAAAAACCCTTTGATATATATCGGATATATATCATGATATATATCCATTGATATATATCCTCGAACCCTGGTAGGTTTATCAATTTGTGCCAATCTACACTAATATTGAATATGCTCCGAAACTATTAGACCGATATTTATCCCGACTTATACTTTTTATACTTCATTTTGTAACACGCCACTACCGGATGTTGCCTTCAAAAGCTTTTTTCTTTTTTTGGTTTCGGGCAAAAGGTAAAAGAGTTTTTACTCCAATTCAACGATGGCTCTATCTAATTTTCCTTATTTCTTTCTATTCCTAAATAAAAACATAAAAGATTTGACACTTTTTTGGATTTTTGTTTTCTATTTCTGAACATATTTTGATAAAACTAGGATACATTAAATCCTGAGATTTTTTACGAAGGATACATTCGCGGAGTTACTCTTTAAATATAAAATTCAAAGTGTTGACTGACTGACAAACCAACGCACAACTCAAACCAATATGGATTGTTCTAAAATTTGGCATACAGCTATACAACGTAAGCATCCGCTAAGAAAGGATTTCGAAAAAGGCAAACGAAATCACAGTTGAAATTCAAGTTTTATACAGGGTTATTGGTAATTATACTAGCAAGCCGTTGAGGGCTACTTCTGTGCACCTAAACAAACAACTTTTGTTCTACGACTTTTGGAATTTCGAAAAAAATTTTTCAGGTTATGTAAATTTTAAAAACAGCTGATTTATTAAAACCAAAGTCATTGAGACTAAGAACAGTAGATAAAACTTAAAAAATAGTTAAAATTTTAAGGTTAATGACCTCTCCGTGTAAGGAATATTCGAATTTATTCGTATTTTCAAATTTTCAAAAGTCGTGGAAAAAAAAGTTGCTTTTGTTTAGGTGCACAGAAGTAGCCCTCAACGGCTTGCTAGATAATGTCCAATAACCCTGTATATAAAAAGTGTATTCTCGGGCATTGTTTTCATCATCCTAAATTAAAACAGAAAGAAACAATGAAGTTGTTTTAATTTTCCTCTCCCGTAAATCCGAGCTTTGCAAAGTAACGAATAATTAAAGAATAATTATAAGGCTTAATTTGTATTATCTAACAAATTAAGGTCGGCACACGACTTACTTTTCCTTGGGTTTAAGTATAATTAAGATAATTAATTGAACATTGTATTTCCCCTTAACAACGCCCGTAGTGTGAGTTATTTCGATTAGCAAACGCTATTATAACGTTTGCGTAAATGCGAACGCGTGTGATGCGCGAAAACTTTGTAAAGTTATTGTTCTAGATTTGGTAATGTTTCAGTGTGCTTTCCTATTAAGAAATTTCATTTTAGTATGTACTAATTGCATCCTACAAATCCCGTAATGGGTAAATTGTTACGTATTTTAAAACTTCACATTAGTCAAAATTGTGTAAGTATAAAAATAATTATACACAATTTTACCTTTTCCTCTTAAAGATTGAACTGATTCTAAATTATACAAAAAATGTAATTTTGAACCATATCTTTGAATCAAAGAGTACGTATCTTGCTTGCTTTCTTTGTTTTTTTTTGTGTTGATGTGTGTGTACCTCTGGTGTGTACACACATCAACAAAGTCTAGGGAACACGGAATAGTGTAACATAGTGTTTTTTTGAGGAAAAATTGTATTTTTTAAGGGTTTTTTGTCTTGACTGTGGTATGTCAATAGAAGCGGAATTTTATACTTTGTAATTTTATAATTTGTACTGCTGATGTGTGTATTAGCGATAGTGATACATGTATCTAAGTATCTTTGTGTGATGCATTAAATGATTTATCTATCTTATCTACCTTGTGTAGAGACGGCCCGACTCCTGGCCAAGTCGATCTTGTTAGCAACCAACAACGCCGGTCGTGACCTCAACATATCGCAGTCCAGCAACCTGGCTAACTCCTGCTCCGCCTTCTGGAACGATGCCTTGTCTACCACGGAGTATATCACCACGAACGCGTCTGGTGGTTCAGATCTTTCGATTTCTTCCTGAAAACGAGATGATGGGTTAAATTCTATAAAAACACTGGCTATTCTATTTATTTACTAGTTGCGCTCCGCGGTGTGGGTGAACCACATAACTCCCGAAATAAAAAGTAGCCCATAATAGCCTTTCTCGATAAATTAACTATCAAAAACATTTTTTTAAATCGAACCGAGTTCTAGAGATTAGCGCGTTCAAACAAACACACAAACTCTTCTGCTTTATAGTATAAGTATAGATTCATAAATCTACAAAAACTGTTTTATAAAGCTCATTTATTTCGTGTCGATAATTTTGGATTTTCTTTTATAAATAAATTTGAAGATACATGAACAAGAACATCTAAAATATCTTTCTCATAGTCTGTATAGTGTGAATAGTTTTAACAAATTAACGACACAAAAACTGTTATGTTTAAAACTAAAACATTATTAAACTTGCTGCGGCCCACGGTTTTACAAGCGTAATTCTCGAGCCTGTGGTCTAGGCTTCGAACTATCTACATACCGAGTTTCAAACTAATTGGTACAGTAGTTTTTGCATGATGGAATACAAAGTGGTACACAAACTTTAATGTTCATTAGGTTTCACAGCCGCAAGTCCCGAGAATATCGAGATAAAAATGCTACAATGTTAAATCAGGTTTTTATGTATCTACGAGTATAGGTATACAGAGTTTCATCGCAATCGGTTCAGTAGTTTTTGCAGAAAGGAGTACCAAATATAAGTACACAAAGTTTCAAATAGCACAGTAGCAATCTGCCGCAGCACTACCGTGCTTCGGCAGATTGCTACCCCTGAAAGTCAAGTCTGGGCTCTAAAAGACCTGAAAACACCAGGCGAAGCAGAATGAAGCACATGCCCAATCGGCCTAACTAAAGTGTCTGTATATCGGGATTTATACCGATTTGTTCAGATCTTTTTTTGTAAAATTGAATGCTCAAAGAAGTCAGGACTCACCTTAACACTCGTGCAATTAACGAAATAAAGTTCTGATTCTTCCGCATTGAGTAGAATTGATACTTTCTGTTCTGAACCGTCCGCGTCTGAAACAAACAGAGGAAAAACTTCGTAATTGAAACAAAAGTAAAGGGGCCTGGCGAAAATCAAGCGTGTAGCCTAAGATTCTGTATAATAAAAGGAGGTTGTCAAGGAGGAAGTGTTGAACATAATATCCTGCACATAAACGATACACTGTCCTAGCCGGTCATTTCACCGACACTATACCCCTAAACTTACTAAACAGCTCAAGATATTATTCCCATCTAAAAGAGGTCAAATTCTCTAAGACGCACCAATTTAGAGAAGGTAACTGCGGTGGCACTTGCACCTGGAAACTATTCCTGCATTAAATACAGCTAATAATCGTCTTTATAACACAGCTCCACTTGGAGAAGGAAAGGAAACGTTGGAGTCATCGTGCTTGAGAATTATTGCTTGATTATTTAAAGGCTGTTTTCCGGAACTATAGACTTTTTTAGTTGGGTCCTCTTTGCGTGATGGTGTAATTTGCCCAGCATCTCTCAGCTCAGTCGACCGTGTTCAGTGGAAAGAATTCGGCAATACGTCTGCAGCCAACTAAGTCGCGGGTTTCTTTGTGATGTTTTTCTTCAATTACTCAATAAAGCACATACATTAGTGCAACGCCAGCCGGCCGGAATTCGAATCGTTTTCGCTTTGGAATGAAAGTCGATGAAAGTCGATGTAGACTTGTTTTAAAAAAATCATCACCTAAAAACGTAACAAACTGTAAAAAAATCTTGCAAAATATATCCAGCCAATTTCATTTCTCTGCTGAAATGCACTTTCAGCATCACCTTTATTTTACTTTTTTTGTAAAATGCAATTTCAACATACACTTTCAAAGAAAATCTACCGGAAATCCGATGTGAAAATTTCATTTTCTAAAAGCAAATAGAGCGTTTCGGGAAATATTGGGTTGATTATTTATATTTCTCATATGAGTCGAGAAGTCAGTATTCTGGAACCTATGTGTTGAAAACAGATTTTTATGTGGGTAGTTTTCAACTATATTAGATATTTGCAACAGAACTCCACGACCTAGTTTTATGGTCTCCATTCTTTCGTCATACAACTAGGCAGACTGATGTGAGGCACCGATTTATGTTGGACATACCAGACGTCAGCACTACGCACTAAGCGTTTTGCTTCATCATTCCTTATATGTACTGCAAGGGAATGGAATCGGTTGCCTGCGTCTGTCTTTCCTGACGTGTACAATTTGGGGGTCTTCAAGTCGCGAGTGAATAGGTTTCTTCTAGGAAAGCGTGCTACATCTTAGGCCGCATCATCATCTACCATTAGGCAGGTGTGATAGTGGTCAAACACTGACCTATCATATGTAAAAAAAACTTTAATATCAAAAGGACTTTGTTTATAGATGGTTTATGTTATTCTTTTTTGTGATGTAAGAAATATTCATCAAAATATTTTACCGTGTCACACGTTTTACAGAACTATAGCTCTGTGAGACTGCTTCCAGATTAAAGAGTTGTATTACTGCACTTTGTTGACGGCTGAAGAGTTATTTTACCCATTAAAGGTATCTGTAAAACCGAGTGTCCTTTATTGATATTTGTAACAAAAGGTAAAGATAAGAAACCCTCTTAAATGTGTAAGTATATACTAACTTATTTCTCATCAGATTTTATACGTCCCCATTCAGAACACAATTTCGTCAACCATAAAACGAACAATTCCTTTTCACATCAAACATTTAACAGAGATTTCTATTCCGCCATCGGAATACTTACCTACCTTCTGTGGGGGATATGGGGAGGGACCTAGGACGCTCAAGGTGGGCACAAGCTCTAAGACTGCATCAGAATTCATTCACTCAGTGCTCCCATTCGCTAATTATAAATCACTTTAAATAAATAAAGACTGGTTGTTATGTATTATTTTTTAGTTCCTGGGCCGACTTGAATTGCCCGAGGCTTAATACCAGGTATAATGATCATTATTCAGGAAACTTTTCGAATATATTTGATAAAAATTCAGTTGTTTGCCAGTTCAATTACAAATTACCATATTTTAATGTTTATATCGCGGAAACAAAATGCATTGAACCAAGTAGTTCCGTACCCTAAAAATGCTTAAGTTTTGATAATAGAGATACATTGTATAGGTATTTTGCTTTTCTGTCAGCTAGTGTTAGAAACCAACTTACTTCGTTCCCTCCCTGTAAATTATATTTTTATTTTCTACAATTAACATTCAGTTTTTATTATAATTTCACATATGCTCCTTGAATTTATATAAATTATTTTTGTATATTTTTTGTAAATACCCTCTTTTATTTTCTAGAGGTAAGCTAGGTTCCCCTAAAGGGCCAACGACGTGTCAGTGGCCCTTAAGAATGCCCTAGATCCGCCCCTGCTCACCTTTAGATATAATTCTACGAACCCGTATTCACGAACATTAAACCGTATGTTCTGAATAATTTTCATTACGATCAACTAATTTTAGTTTAATTTTCATTAGAAACGTGTTAGGAACTATTCATTGCGCGTCTTTGAGTTAAATCATAAATCTTGAGTGACGTCACTCGCTTTAATGTTGCCTGTCATGTGTGAAGACAATTTAATCAGATATTTACTGGGAAGTTTTTGGCGCCAAGAAAATATGACGTGTCCAGTCCAAGGCACTTATTAATTCTATGGACGTGTAGTAGTATGTGGTACTATTTAGTTTTGAGACGTGTAAACGACTTTAAAATCGGTCAAAAGATAGAGTATTGAGTAGTTTTTGGCGCCAAGAAAATACGACTTTCGGTCAAAAGATCTCTCTTTTGACAGATTTTAAAGCCGTTAACACGTCAAACTACGTGATTAAAACCCGGTAAAATTCTACTCCTACTAATATTATACATGTGAAAGTTTGTGTATGTGTTAGTTACTTCTTATACGCAAACCCTACTGAACCAATTGCAGTGAAACTCGCTATGTAGATAGCTAGAGACCTGGATTAACACTTAAGCTACTTTTTATCCCGATATTCCCACGGAATCGGGACTTACGTGAGTGAAACTGCGGAGTGTAAATATAACTTTTTTAACAGATAGTACTAGTAATTACTATTGGTTAAAAAGTTCTATTTACACGTACATTTCCGATAATAAAATAGGTTAAATGTATGTAGGTGTATACCTACTAGATTATCCTGGAAAATACCTTTTCACACTCAATGTAATCATCGATCACTGAAGTCGTTTGTGCCAAATTAGATGTACGTGATGACATGTAGGGCTTCGGAGAACCCGTGAGGCTAGTATTGTGGCGATCTCATAGGCGGAAGCGGTAGCGGAAACTGTTAGAGTAAGAACAGTTTCCGTTCGGAACTCCTTGTTCTATTCCTCTAAAGTAAAGTTAGACTCTTACTTTACTTTAGAGGAATATAAATTACTAGCTGCGCCCCGCGATTTCACCCACGTAAGTCCCGATCCCGTGGGAATATCGGGATAAAAAGTAGCCTATGTGTTAATCCAGGTTTCCAGCTATCTAGGTACCGAGTTTCATCGCAATCGGTCCAGTAGTTTTTGCGTGAAGGAGTAACAAACATACATACACACGCACACACACACGCACACACACGCACACACACACAAACTTTCACATTTATAATATTAGTAGGATAGGACTAGCGACCCGCCCCGGCTTCGCACGGCTATATTATGCATGTATTATACATATAAACCTTCCTCTTGAATCACTCTATCTATTTAAAAAAAACCGCATCAAAATCCGTTGCATAGTAAGGGATATAGGGACAGAGAAAGCGACTTTGTTTTATACTATGTAGTGATTTTTTAATATTATGTTACGTCATTAAAATTACTAGCATTTGTCAGAAGTCGAAAATGGACCAAGGAATCACGTTGTCCCATACAAACTTTGCCACCCATTTTCACCGCCTAAGAGGTAGAATTTCGGAAAAACCTTTCTTATTGGATTTACACTCTTCAAGTTTCAGGACTCTACGATCAACGGTTTAGGCTGTGCGTTGATCCATCAGTCATTCAGGACAAAGCATTTAATATGTATCAAAGATAGAAACGAACCAACTAGGCATGTAATATGGGTGCCAGATAACATAATTTTCTACATACACTTATACATGGACGTGACTTTAGTTGCTCCATTTCAAATAATACTTTCAAATATTTGTAATATTGACCTTTGTGAGCGTGATCACATGAAAAAAAAACCCCTTGAGTTTCTTGTGCCTTCTTCTCATTGGTGGGCGCGTTCCGAAGGCACACATCCTAACTTAGTTTTTAAGACGATTTTATGTGGTTAATATTCTTTTAACGTATTAAGCATCCAAAGAAATAAAATTTTTTGACTTTGACTTGTCATCCTTGATTTTACAAAGTGGATTTTTACTGGTCATCATTTTTCAGTTTCTTAATCGTCCTTGATGTAAGGAAGCTGTTGCCCTCTATCTATTTAATTAATTATTGAATGTAAGGCCTTTTTCGCCTGAACACAGAATTTCCCTAGTTTATGCAAATGTTTTATTTATTGTTTTCAAAATGTGATTTAGGTCTATAGAGCAAAGTCTATAGTTTATTATTTTGTAAAGGTTTTATTTTTATAATCAATAAATTATTCTTATTTTATTTTTATCTCGACCTTTGGACCTAATACTTTCTTTTAAATAAGCCCAATTCCAAATTAATCGCTTTGTTCATCGCCCTGCGGGAGTCGCTGATGAATGGCATGGTTAATGTGAAGTGTCAATTGAGTTAGTTAATGTTATTATATGTGAAGATAATATAATATTGCAGTGCTTTACCGGGTTTGTGTTGTGTTTATAATTTAGGGGGTTGGTGGAGTTCAATCTATCTCTACTCTCTCTATACAAAAACTAGCTGCTTCCCGCGGTTTTACCCGCGTAAGTCCCGATCCCGTCGAAATCTCAAAATAAAAAGTAGCCTATAGCCTTCCTCGATAAATTGACTATGCAACACAAAAATAATTTTTCAATTCGAACCAATAGTTTCTGAGATAAGCGCGTTCAAACAAACAACGGAAGCCCTCAAAGATGAATTTTTTTCCCCGCTTTTTTTTCATATTTTCCACTGATTCTTCGCTTCTATTGGTCGCAGCGTGATGTTATACAACCTAAAGCCTTCCTCGATAAATGGACTATCCAATACAAAAATACTTTTTCAATTCGAACCAGTCTGGTAGTTCCTGGGATTAGCGCGTTCAAACAAACTCTTCAGCTTTATAATATTATTTTATACTATGTAGTGATAAAATATAAATTCATCATTTGTTCATCGGTTTAGATGTAAAACGTAACAGGCATATAAATTTACTATCGCATCGATCTATCCTATACACTTGCTTTGTTCTGACTGACTGACTGACTGAAGGATCAACGCACAGCCTAAACCCCTAATCGTAGAGACCTGAAACTTGGAGGGTGTATTCTTTGTATGACGTAGGCATCTGATTAGAAAGGATTTTTCGAAATTTCTTAGTTTTTCTGGGTTGATTCAGTAAAAAAGGGCAACGTGATTCCTTGGTCCAATCTATACTAATTCTACGCGAAGTCGCGAGCAAAAGCTATTTATTAATTACATTTTTAATAATGTGAGATTAGTAGGGAAAGATTATATTTTTCAAAGTCATAATTATTTGGCATGGTAAGACTATCTTTACTAAATTTTAGTAAAATCAAAGTCTTGACTGACTGACTGTTTTATCAACAGCCCAACTCAAATTAATGAACGAAAGGCAAGGCAATTTTGATCTCGCTGAAATGCAGCGTTCAGAGCACGAGAGACGTAGTTTATCGTTGATTAATTAAGTTTCTACTTAGTAGATCTTAATGTAAAATATACCACGACATTTCCAGAAAATGGAGCTATCCATAACACAGTTTTAAATAGGTTTAGTAGCAGTAACAGAGAGACACACACAGGCATACCTATTAAATAAAAACTATTAATTCGTGTCCACTGTTTTTTAAGACTCCTTGTATCTTTTTTGCTTTCATGAGTTGCGTTGTTTAGGTTACAGTAGGCATAGACTATAATTTAGAAGCTATAATAATTTACATTTTCAAAATATTCCTTCATATTACACAAAGTTTAATTTAAAATTAATTTATTGCTTATCCAATTTCACTAGCGAAGATCAAAAGACTGTTATTGAAAATTTTACTCGCTCAACACAGGCGAGTAAGTAAATAATAATTAATTAATAAATATTGTATAATAATTATCTAATAACTTAGGCACCCCAACCAACATAAAATAGCTGTATAAGAGCTGATAAATAGATTTCTTCGATTCCTTAAGCTGGATTCAATGCTGTCTAAACTACTGGCTAAGCGCTTGTACAGCTCTTTTAAGTGTGAAAGAGGACCATATTAAACAGCTTTATTCCTTAGAAAGGCTGCTTAAACTTAATACAAAAGCTGGTGAATATATGGTGTAAGGCTGGTTAATGGATGTATATTAAAATCCTACCCTTAACTTTTACCATATTACATCTCTTATACAGGTTTAAATATGATATTCAACTTATAATAACTTATTTCAACGAACAAACCTTATTAATGTCTTAAAAAAATCAATGCTTCTAATCGCAGATAAATATGTGTCTAATAAAAACAAAAACTCCAGAGTCGATGGCCGTTAATCCGTGCAAATGTAAAAATATTGGTGTATAAATATTGGTGAATGTTTGTTTTCATCTGTAATAATAGCGAAATGGATGCGAGGATCAGTACACTGTGAAATTATACCTATATATTATTTAAGTCCATGAGTTTACAATTTTTCATCAGAATATTGCGGGTGCTGTAACCAAAAGTGAATATTTGTCTTTTGTAATGTCGGAATTTGCTCAGAATAAAAAGGAGATAGATGTCATCTGTTTAACTGAGACTAATATAAAACGAGGGGTAGAACACCTTTTAAAAATCCCAGGGTATAGACTTTTGTCATCCTACTGTCGTAGTAAGAGTAAAGGGGGTTCGTGCGTACTGGTCAGGGATGGCATTGAGTGTACTGTTCTAAATAATATCATGGATTTGGGTTGTAACTTTATATTCGAATGCTGTGGTATAGAGATAAAATCGGCAAAATTATGCATAGTATGTATCTATCGTAATCCTACTAGCAAGAATGAGAAAGCGTTTTTGGAAAAATTAGAACAACTTTTACTGATGATCTCAATACGCGCTAAAAAAATTATATTGTGCGGCGATTGGAACCTAAATACGCTAACATTTAGTAAACGCAGCAAACAACTTATTAGTGTTCTAGAAAATTTTAACATAGAGTTACATATAAAATCGCCTACAAGGCTAAAAACGTGCTTAGATCAGATAGCAAGTAATTTTAAAAAGGTCAAGGCTGAAATACACAACCTTGGTATCTCTGACCACACTGGTCAAACACTTACCATAGAAATAAAGAACATACGTAGACAGGTAACCTGGACAGAGAGTATTCGGGACTTTCATGAGGATAATATAAATAAATTTAGGTACTACATTTCATCCCTTACTTTTTCCGAGGTCTATAAGCAGGTCAATGCAAACCAAGCCTTTGAAGAATTTCACGACTTGTTTTGCCTATTCTATAAACTGTGCTTCCCACTGATTATTATAAAAAAATCAAATAGTAGAAACAATAACTTATGGCTTACCAGAGGAATAAGAAAGTCTTGCGTGAGGAAAAGGTACTTATATTTAAAATATAAGCTGACTGGAAGCGATAAAAAGCAACCATATCGTAGATATAGCAAGTATAGAATCCTTTTAAAGAAATGTATTTTGAAATCAAAGCAATTACAGCACAAAAAATATATAGACAACAATAAAAACAAGTGTAAAGCTACATGGAAGATAATAAATGATACTATTAATAATGCAAACACAGATTCAGACATTGCTAAAATAATAATTAATAATGACGTATTTACAGAATCAACTGACATTAGTAATGCTTTTAATAATTTTTTTGTAAATTTGACAAATGACACTAATTTTAAATTTGAAATTGACAATATCAATAAGACTATGAGTTCTTTAAATTCTAATTCAATGTTTTTAAAACCTACAGACCCTACTGAAATATTAAAAATAATAAATGGTCTTAATGATACTCACTCTGTCGGCATTGATGACATAAAAACAAAAACTATAAAGGACTGCGCCCAACATATCTGCGAGCCACTTACTTATTTAATTAACCTGTCCTTTGAACAGGGAACTTTTCCACGAAATTTAAAGGTATCGATTGTAAAACCGTTGTTCAAAAAAGGTGATCCATGTGACATGAACAACTACCGACCAGTCACACTTATTCCAGTATTCTCTAAAATATTTGAAAAGGTAATGCTTAAGAGATTAGAAGAATATGCGGCGCGGGAAAATATATTAACAAAACAGCAATTCGGTTTTCGAAAAGACAGTACTACGTCATTGGCTTGCTTTGACTTAGTGAAAGTAATTACGGAAGCGGTAGATGTAGGCACTCCGGTAGCGGCAATCTTTTTAGACATGAGCAAGGCTTTTGATTTTGTCGACCACAATTTATTGCTATATAAGCTCAATAAATATGGCATAAGGGGATTAGTGAATGATTGGGTCAAAGATTATTTATCGGATCGATCACAATGTGTTGACATATCTAAACTAGATAGAGGTAGGAGAACTACTTACAGGTCAAATTACTTAACTAATAATTTTGGAGTCCCACAAGGGAGTGTTTTGGGGCCATTTTTATTTTTATTATATATTAATGATCTTCCAAATGCGACAGACAATAATACTATTCTGTTTGCGGACGACACAACTCTTGTGATAGAAAGTAAAAATATTAATTCATATGAAAATGACATAAACTTTGCATTAAATAATATCATTAGTTGGTTGAGGTACAATAATTTAAAAATAAACATCGAGAAAACAAAAATGATTCAATTTCAAACAGGTAGAAGAAACCATATTCCTTTAAATATACACTTTGAGGGAGCTTCAATAGAAGAAGTGAACAAAACAAAATTTTTAGGTATAATGATAGACAGTTACTGTGACTGGAAAGCCCACATTGAGAATGTATGTAGTAAGCTAGATAGATTCGTTTACGCAATACGCAGACTACGTCTAACGGTATCTCCAGAAGCAGCGCTTAGTGCCTACCATGGCTATGTCTCATCCGTTCTCTCATATGGACTATTACTGTGGGGAAACTCGGTCGAAATTGAACAGGCGTTTCTGGTACAAAAGAAATGTGTGAGAGCCATTTGCGGTGCATGGCCAACGGACAGCTGTGAGCCACTCTTTCAAAAATATCACATATTGCCGTTGGCTTGCATGTATATAAGGGAACTGTGTACATTTGTGAGACAGCATCCGAAATATTTTGAACTTCAATGTAATGTAGTTAATAAGAAGGCTGACTCTAGAGATATATTCAAATTGTACTATCCAAAATGTAAGTTAAAATTCCATAAAAGAAATTCTTATATGAACGCAATTATAGTCTACAATAAGTTACCTGATAGATTTAAAGATCTCCCATTTAATATTTTCAAAACCAGACTTACCAAATGGCTGTTGGAAAAGTGTTTTTATACCGTAAACGAATTCATGACTTTCAAAGATAAATCTTATTGACTAATTTGTTTTCTTGTTTGACCATTGTATTGTATAAATTGGTTTTGATTTTTAAATATTTTGAAATTTAATTGACATTGATGTAATATTTGCACACCTTATGGGTAGAATGGAGAGGACATTATTATTTATATTATTACCTGACATCTATTGTATACCTTTATTCGCAAATAAAATGATTGATTGATTGATTGATTGATTGATTGAAAAAAAAAAAAAAAGTCAAAATTTTCAAGCGCTCGTTAAAAAAGTTAATTTGGGGATAAAAAGTGAATAAAATAAGTATAGGTTAGTTGATGTTTGCGATTATAAATATTGAAAAAATATTTTTGTGTTGTATAGTCCATTTATCGAGGCAGGCTATAGGCTACCTTTCATTTTGATATTCCCTCGGGATCGGGTCTTATGCGGGTCAAACCGCGGAGCGCAGCATTGATAAATGTTGTAAAAAAAATGGTTTAAGCATTAAGCAATATAAAAGAATGTTCAATAGATAAGTAACAGTCACTTTAAAATTGCATTCACAATACATACATTAAAATTTAGTACGTCAATGAGGTTTATCTCTATAATCTAGAAACTACAGGGCATTGAACTTTTTGCGTGACGTGTCACAACCATAGGTCACAACCGATCTATCGATATAAAAGGCTGTCATGTCGTATACACTTTTACATAAATTCTTTCAGTTACGAATGAAAACTTCGCACGAACTTAGTGTTTACCTACATCATTGGGTGCAGAAATAAAAGGAATTATAATAACAATATTTTTTTTATTATTTTTTTATCAATAGTTCTATCCAAACCGGAAGTTGTCCTTGGCTGCATTTAATAGTGCAGACAGGGATAATCGCCCGTTTGGTATCCATATCATACTTCGATATTATTAAGCTTCTACGTGTTGGCTTCGGCTCTACGCACGGCTTCCATAGGTTGGAGCTGCATAGCACTTATCAGACTAAAATAAAAAAAAATCCGAATTTGAACAAATGGGAAAATTAACCCCACCAACATAATCCGAAGCCGGGCAGCCAAACTACAAAATGGAACGTAAAACAGCCAGACTTGTTGGTGTCAGCCAAACTATTAAAAAGGTGACATAATACTGCCAGACTTGTTAGTGTCATTATTTTTTCCTTTTTAAAGTCTGTTTATTATTTTTTACCAATTTGCCAATTGGCCTTTATAGGTACGGCCCTATAACGTTCCTATTTCTGTAACTAACTTTTCCCTTCCTATCATTGCAAAGCTAGTTAGATCCAAACATGTGAATATGGAATGAGATTCCGTCGTATTACCAGTAAGGTCTAATAGTAACACATCACGAAGGCAATTTGTCACGCTCTCTTCAACGCTGTCCCGCGAATATCAACTCTCTCTGTCACGGTGAAGGGTTAATTTTGTTGTAGTTTTTATTTCCGTGATCACTGGCTGATCAGTGATCGGATAAAATATAAAATATGTTTGAAATGGTAGGTAATGGCTAATAGGTTAACAATAACTAGGTATACATTTTTTTTTAACCGACTTCAAAAAAGGAGGAGGTTCTCAATTCGTCTGTATGTTTTTTTTTTTTTTTGTGTGTATGTTACGCGATCATTCGAAGACGGCTCAACCGATTGAGATGATTCTTTTTGTGTTCGAAAAGTGATACCTCAGGGGTGGTCCCATAAAAATTTGGTGAGGATCTGATGAGAATCTTCGGAGTGATGAACAGAATTGCACCTCGAGAGTGCAGCAAATTGCTCAGTTTTCGATTTCCACCAGTAGATTTGGCCCATAAACGAATAGTTACCGATAAATGGAATATCTGAAACCACCTTCTCATCAGAAAACTCTTCAATCAGTTACGATTACAGGTTACAATTTCAAGATTTTAGTCGAATTTAGTCGCGGGACTGGGTTTGAATGAATGTTGATAGAGAACCCTATCTTAAATGAAGTTCTGATGAGGATCTTCGAAGTGATGAACAGAAATGCACCTCGAGAGTGCAGCAAATTGCTCATTTTTCGATTTCCACCAGTAGAATTGGCCCATAAACTAATAGTTACCGATAAATGGAATATCTGAAACCACCTTCTCATCAGAAAACTCTTCAATCGGTTACGATTACAGGTTACAATTTGAATAAAATATTCGTTTTTGCCTCGCCGGACTGGGTTTGAATGAATTTTGATAGAAAACCCTATCCTAAATGAAGATCTGATGAGGATCTTCGGAGTGATGAACAGATCTGCACAGCGAGATTCAACAAATTGCTCAGGTTTCCATTTCCACTAATAGAAGTGGCCCATACACAAAAAGGATGAATGGGGCATCCGAAAACACCTTATTACCAAACTCTTCAATGGGTTACGATTAGTTACAGGTTGCAATTTGAAGAAACAGTCGCTTTCGCCTCATGGAGTAGAATTTTCAGTGACAAAAAGTCAACCAAAAAGTGAAAAATAATCCATTTCGGGTCACTAAGACAGCAGATAACTTAAACATAAGTACTTACTTGGAAGTCGGACTGGGTGACACCATGTTTTCTTTATACCTCTCAACATTCAATCTAACCCAGTCAGACTTTCAAGTAAGTACTTATGTTTAAGTTATCTGCTGTCTTAGTGACCCGAAATGGATTATTTTTCACTTTTTGGTTTTTTTTTTCAGGTTTTGTTAGTTTTTCTTTTCAGGTTTTTTTGAAGTCGGTTTTTTAAATTTTTATTTATTTTTTTGCATTAATATATCGAGGTTGGAAATTTGAAAAGTCGTAGGGGTCATTTTGTCGTAATTAATTAAACTTTATATTAAGTAAGATAGCATTTTTCATGTTCTGTCGATCTGTATATCTAAAATTTTAATATCTCTTCAAAAATAGAAGTTATTGCGTAAAAACACTTTGTTTGACTAAGAAGTAATATTTTGTTTGTGGATTTTTATTTATTTGAGACGTCTCGTCGTAAGTCTTTATGAATGTTACATTTATGTGTTGTAACGTCCGTATAACAAAATAAGTCCTATATTATGACATAATTTGGAAATATTTCTTTAATATTGAATAATATTGTTCGACATTTAATCCAGAAAATTATTTCCGATTAACTTTGTCGTAAATAGTATAACAAATTATTACAATAATTTTAATTGTTATATCGTTTTATTGTTATATAATATCATTTCAAAAATATTAATTTGGCCAATTACTTGCAATTTTCATCTGGAACAAAAAGTAGCAAGTACTATTTTCATAAAAATACTAATACCATTTGATTGATAGAAATATAACATAATAAAAATACACACTGCCCCTAGGAAAATAGGTAGAATTCGGTTCTGAAAAACGGCAAAACTTCGTACAACAAAATAATAGTTAGCAATGAGGTTAGGTTCATGAAGTTCCTATTATGTGTAATGGCGTCAGGTGCTGATGAAGAAAATAAAAAACACGTGACTTTAAACGCTTATATCTTTTCTCCACATCTAGTTCAAGAAATACTATCAATTTCATTGTAATCTAGAAAAACGGAGAAATTTAGTATAAGTATTTTTTCTATTTGTGTATATGCTCAAGTATTGCAGTGCCAATGCCTTGATTACTTGATCGGAACCCAGTTCAATACAAGTAAATTAAAAGCCTCGTAGGGAACCAGTTTCGAAACTTCGGTTCTATATAGACGGCCGAAGCGGCCTTGCCATGCTATTTGTTTTTTTTTTGTCAAATGATAAATAAATAAATAAAATAAATAAATATTTCAGGACATATTACACATCGCCATCCAGCCCCAAGCTAAGCAACTTAATGCTTGTGTTATGGGTGCCAGATAACGGATAAACTACATATATATATATTTTTTTTTTTGTAAATATATACATATTATACATATAGGAAACACCCAGAACCAGAAACAAGAACTTATGGTCAGCATAAATACTTGTTCCCGGCGGGAATCGAACCCGCAACCTTCTGCGTCGCAGTCGGGTGTTCGCCCGACGCGCCACAGAGGTCGTCGGATAGGCATCGAAATATCGAGCTCCTCAAAATAAGAACATAAAACACTGTAAATTATCCCATTTCATATAACTTTATTAAAGACGATGTCAAGTTATACCTACTTAAAAACTTCAAATTGCTACATTCGTACTTATCAAAGACATGCCAAAGTTTGAAGTTCACCCTGGGATGTCAAATAGAAAACTTATATAACTCGATAATAACTTGAACATTGAATAATTTATGATCATTTATTGTTTTATGAGAAATTGTAATACAATTTTATCTACATCTACACTAATAATATAAAGAGGAAAGATTTTTTGTTTGTTTTTATGTTTGTAACGAATTGGCTCCAAAACTACAAGATCGATTTTGATGAAACTTGGTATGAGGATACATTGATTCATTGGAAATAACATATGCTACTTTTCATTCCGATATTCCCACGGGATCGGGAGTTACGCGGGTGAAATCACGAAGCGCTGCTAGGATATTTAGATAAGACTAGCGAATATTTAAATTAATTACAGTTTCTCGAACTTACTGGGCGCTTTTTAGTGTGGCTAGGCCTTAATTAACATTTTTTTGTGAAATAATAATATGAATGCTCAGGTATAAAATTCAAATTCTCAGATTATTATTAATTAGGATTTATTCGCATGACGTGTCTTATAAACGTTTTGGAACACGCCCTTCAATGAACACAAACAACAAGTAACTCGTGGCTTTGTGGTCATAATGAAAAAGCAATGTTTTATTAAGTAGGTAATAATAAAATTAAAAATTAATGAACAGATTTTCATACGGTTTTCATCAAAAGACGTAAAAGGTTGAGTTGTATGGTTAATTAGTTATGGTTTTTAAGTATAAACTTTGCTACCCGTGCGAAGCCGGAGCGGGTATTTCAATAATTTTAAAAAGCTATAAGCTCTATCCTTAACTAATTCACCCTTCATAAAAAAAAAAAAAATCGAAATAGGTTCATCCGTTCGTACGTACACAGACACGTTAAACATAAAAACTTATATACTTTATAAAACGTTATGAAATAGCGATATAATTCGAGTCACACTACGCCAGCACTCTACTTTAAGATGTCTCATAAGCCTGTAATTTTACAGGCACCCTTCATAAAAAATGCACAAGAACACGACCTCAAGTGGTTATGTTCTGAAAATTATGAAAAAGAAATCCCACTTCTGATAATGAAGTCTAAGTCAACACTTACCACAAACGAAATTACTTTAAAACAAGTCGTTATTTCAATCTCTAAAGACATCGTAACAACACAATTTAGAAAGTAATCTCACTAAACTTTAAGCTGCAGTGGGTTTAGGTACTTTTTCCATATAAAAAGTAAATAAGTAAAGCGTCAATGTGGGTCGGATGTCGGCGGGATGTTGATTGAATTTTCCGCTGTCGACTACATGGGGATGATGGTGAGTGGCCACGAAACAGACGGACAGAAAACATATTTTTATAATTCAAACTAGCGACCCGTTCCGGCTTCGCACAGCTATATTATGCATGTATTATGCATATGAACCTTCCTCTTGAATCACTCTATCTATTAAAAAAACCGCATCAAATTCCGTTGCGTAGTTTTAAAGATCTAAGCACACATAGGGACATACAGCGGAAAGTGACTTTGTTTTTTACTATGTGATGATAATGACATCATGCCTGGACTACATGATATATTTTGAAAATAATTTGTTTGCCCAATTTTATATTACAAAAATAGTAAACAAATATACAAATTTTTCATGAAATATTCGCAAACATCATAAAATTTTAAAACACCTAGGCTTCAAAAATTTATGAGACAAAGAGAACTGAAACAGAACTTGAAACTGGCAAATCCGGGACCAAGAGTTCGGTAACAGAGAGCTGACTGTGCAAATGAAAAAAACATAGGGCCAGTAAATACAGTAGAATACACTCTCAAGCACGCCCAAGATGTTTAGGGATGGGTCTTATTAGATTGTGCGGTGACGCCCGTCTACTCCACGGATCTGTCCCGTCCTCTCGGCGGCTGATAACCCGTTGTAATATAAATAAATAAATAAAATAAATAAATAAATATTTCAGGACATATTACACATCGCCATCCAGCCCCAAGCTAAGCAACTTAATGCTTGTGTTATGGGTGCCAGATAACGGATAAACTACTTATATACTTTTTTTTTTTGTAAATATATACATATTATACATATAGGAAACACCCAGAACCAGAAACAAGAATTTATGGTCAGCATAAATACTTGTTCCCGGCGGGAATCGAACCCGCAACCTTCTGCGTCGCAGTCGGGTGTTCGCCCGACGCGCCACAGAGGTCGTCAAACAATATAAACGTGCAGCACAGACGGGCTCCGCCACGGGCACGGCCCGGCCTAATGAGAGGGGTTTTCTATTTGTGGCCAACTGCAAAGGATTAAGTAACTAAATGATGTAATAGCCCTCGTATTTCATAGCCGTATCCCCAAGGGTGCCGTCCGTATTGGACGTCGCACGTCGTCGCGTCACTGGAAACCCTTAATAGCACCTATTGTTACTTGTTTTATTTCATATCGCCAAACTGATAGGAACGGGTATTAACGTTTATTTATACCGTAGGGCCACTAAAGGTTTTTTAAAACTTTGATAAAAAGTGACTAAATAACAAGAAATAAACAAATTAATTGTTTTTCAGATCACTACATAGTATAAAATAAAGTCACTTTTCGCCGTCCCTATGTATGCTTAGATCTTTAAAACTACGCAACGGATTTTGATGCGGTTTTTTTAATAGATAGAGTGATTAAAGAGGAAGGTTCTTAAATATAATACATGCATAATACAGCCGTGCTAAGCTGGGGCGGGTCGCTAGCTGACAATACAAAAATAAATATTTATATATTTCGTTTTTATTAAGGTGGTTCTTATTACCAGCAGGTAACTTTTTATTATGGTTAACCTACACCGTCCTACTGCTGAAGGAAGGTAACCCTCACTACTATAATGATATAATGAATTTTGGGGAGGATGCCACGCTGAATTCTAATTTTTCACCATTTGGGGGATTCAACAAACATTATTCTAAAAAAATGGAAAAAATATTTTTTTTTTCGATTCTCAAACAATTCCACACAAAAAATTTCATACAAATCGGTTCAGCCGTTTAGGTGGACATAGGTAACTAACACCGACACGAGATTTTTTTTATATAGGGATAATCCTACTAATATTATAAACTAGCGACCCGCCCCGGCTTCGCACGGCTATAATATTATGCATGTATTATACATATAAACCTTCCTCTTGAATCACTCTATCTATTAAAAAAACCGCATCAAAATCCGTTGCGTAGTTTTAAAGATTTTGGCATACATAGGGAAATAGGGACAGAGAAAGCGACTTTGTTTTATACTATGTAGTGATAGTGATGATAGTGATATATAGTGATGTGAAAGTTTGTGTGTTAGTATGTTTGTTACTCTTTCACGCAAAAACTACCGAACCGATTGCGTTGAAACCCGGTATGTAGATAACTAGAGACCTGGATTAACACATAGGCTACTTTTGATCCTGATATTCCCACGGGATCGAGACTCACACGGGTGAAACTCCCCGCAGCTAGTTTTCCCATAAGTCAAACAAATTTGTATAGGAGCTTTGAGGCCGAAATAACCAAATAGAGATAACAAAGACGAGAGCTTATCTAAAAAAACTCGTTATTTCGAAATATTAAAAAAGAAATATTACGTTAGTTGGCAACATTAATAACAAGACATCTACTTAATTTAAAAAAACGTTGTTATATTTTCTAAAAAATCCGATCTCATAAAATTTTACATGAACATAAAACCGTTTTTAAATAATGGGGTAAATTGATAAATAGACTAGAACTTCTTTTTAAAGTTTTATTTAGGTACTGTTCTAAGTCTATATACAGGGTTATTGGTAATTATAGTAGCAAGCCGTTGAGGGCTACTTCTGTGCACCTAAACAAACAACTTTTGTTCTCCGACTTTTGGAAATTCAAACATTTTTTTTGAAAATTTTGAGGTTAGGTTTACCTGAAAATCCGCTGTTCCATACACGGAGAGGTCATTAAACCTTAAAATTTTACTTATTTTTTAAGTTTTATCTACTGTTCTTAGTCTGAAAGGCCTTAGTTTTAAAAAATCAGCTGTTTTTTAACCGACTTCAAAAAAGGAGGAGGTTCTCAAGTCGTCTGTATGTTGTTGTTTTTTTAAATTACATAACCTCTAAATTTTCATATTTTTTTCCAATTTCCAAAAATCGTAGAACAAAAGTTGTTTGATAAGGTGCACAGAAGTAGCCCTCAACGTTATGTCAAAATCGGGCACGCAACTCCTTTCAGCATTTTTCGCTTTCTCTCAAAGCTTAGGATTTTTTTATGTGGTTAGGGCCTTTAGGGCTATATAATAGTCCTAAAGGCCCACATAAAAATTCACCCTGTATACAATGTGTTTCAGCGAAGGGGTATTAATACGAAAGAGGGTTGTTCTAGACGTCTAGGTGAACAACTTTTGTTCTACGACTTTTGGAAATTCGAACTTTTTTTTCGATAATTCTGAGGGATTTTTTACTTGAAAATCAGCTGTTTCATACAAAAACTTCGAACGAAATGTTCGAATTTCCAAAAGTCGTAGAACAAAAGTTGTTCACCTAGACGTCTAGAACAACCCCCTTTCGTATTAATACCCCTTCGCTGAAACACATTGTATATAGGGATTGTTCTAAGTGTTTTTCTTTTTAATTTTGTTGTAAATAAATAGATGTTTTCTTATTCTTTCTAAGTTTTAATTGAAGAGAAAGTGTTTAAAATGTCGGGTGTACAATTGTCCAATTTACCCAGTTGACCGAGTGAAAAGGAAAGGCTCTGGGAAATTACTTAATTTAGTCCGAACGATTTTACTCCTCCAATTACATTACTTAAATTGTTAAGTGAACAGACATTTTGAAGTTTAAATGTAGGTAACGAGTTCTTTCCAAATTACAGTTTCCTAATATAGGTTCTAAGTATAAGTTTAATAACAGTTGGAAAATTATGTTCTAGAGTCTTGGATTACAAAAGTTAAGTAGGTAAATTTCGATTTCTAATAGGGTTGTTTTCTCAAAGTTAATTTTTAGATTACTAAATAAGTTTTTTAGTATAAATGTTCGATTATTTTGAAACCCCTTGCTTATACGTACCCTTATAATTATCATCACATAGTATAAAACAAAGTCACTTTATGCTCTCTGTCCCTATGTATGCTTAGATCTTTAAAACTACGCAACGGATTTTGATGCGGTTTCTTTAATAGATAGAGTGATTCAAGAGGAAGGTTTATATGTATAAAACATGCATAATATAGCAGTGCGAAGCCGGGAAAAGTCGCTAGTAAAAAATATAGCAATATCACACTTTTCTCTAATTTGGCTACCATGATTTGATAAACACTTTCAATATTAAAATGCAAAAAAGCGTATTTCTATCTATCTAGATAATACATATTTAAATTTTCCGGGCAACAAGTACAAATTTTCCTTTAGAATGTACATTTTCAAAGTTAACTCCTCCTAATTAATGAGACAGCTAAAATAATGAGGTATCCTGACCCCTTTGCCACAAGTGCGCGACGCGCGACGCTCGGTGTGACAAGAGTGATGCAACCCTTACAAAATATAATTAATGAATTAAATGTAGCACTCCAATTTATTTCATGTTTATGACATATCGTGTAAATTATTTGTCCTTTTAACTAAGTATTTGATGGTTTAATTATAGGAATTTATATTCCTAACATGACAACATCAAATTTGTCTGTGTTAATATATAAAAAAATAAGGGAAACCTATTTAGATTATTAATATTGTTTTATTTCTATCTTTTTAACTATACCAATTAGTTTTGTAAATTTACAGGCAACAATATTATTTTTACTTGCGTAACAGTGTTGTGGTTGAGCTTTGCGTAGAAAGAAATGAAGTTAAATCGACGCCAGTGTGTGTATTAGTGCGATAATCACAAAATGCTAGCGCTATGATCACGAACTGCTAGTGCTGCGATCACGAACGTCAACACAAAAAACTGCCGCCCAATTGCCGTATTCTTATGCAGCGCGTCTTGACTGCGTTTGCGTCATAACCATAGATTTCGTATTGCTAAGACGCACTCGTCACGCAGTTACTCATGTGGTTTAGGTTTGCGTAACGTGTGCGTGACGAGTGCGTGACGAGTGCGTAACGTGTGCGTGACGAGTGCGTCTTAGCAATACGAAATCTATGGTTATGACGCAAACGCAGTCAAGACGCGCTGCATAAGAATACGGCAATTGGGCGGCTGGTTGCCTGTAAAGTCGGTATACGGGCGAAAGTTTTACGTGACAACAACTGTGCTCGAGTGGAAGGGACGCGTGCCTTTCACTTTTTATGTCTGTCTCTCTCGCTCTTAGGCGGGCTAACCATGCCCGAGTGGAAGGGACGCGTGCCTCTCACTCGCTCTCATTGTGAGCGCATAACGTCAGCGGAGCGTAACGCAGTTTCTTGAAGTGTCACCCGGCAAACCAATTTATAAGACGTTGTCACGTCAAAATAAATATTAAAAGATATTTCACATAGCACCATCTAGCCAGAAACTAAGCAACTAAGCTTGTGTTGTGTACAATCGGTGTGCAAAAGTCCACTATAGCGTAACGTTTACAATCCTGTGCAGCAGTATTTTAAACACTTCATGCAGTGTCACTACGTAACCTGTGGATCGAATCCACGTCGGTTGGTGTAGCGGGTGGCGGCTTATACCACTCGTCCAACTAAAGACATAGCTAACATGTTGAAAATAATAATCATCAATCTGTGCGTGTAACGTCTAGTAGAAGGTCGTAAGTCCAATACTGGTTCATAGTAACGCACTGATAGTGTACTTATGACGCATACTGGACATAATATAAAAGAGAATAAGACTCATCGCGAAATCTCTGAAACTACAAGAACTACGAATCTGAAACGACCTTGGTACACAGCCTACTAAATAGTTACTACTGGCACCGGTCGCCTTCGTTGGTGAAAATTTTTGATTGTTACCGAGTGTGTTTTGTTTTTCTCAAAAGTGCTGAGATGGAATTGTAGGTGAGTATTTTACCGACATATTGGTGTTATTTTGAGCCAAACATTTTCTATAGTTTTGAAGCTATCCTAAAATTAAGAATAAACACTAGTCTAGGTTTAAAATGACAAGGAATTTTCGCCTCTAAATTACCCCAAAATATCGGTAAAAATTTCACCTACAATTCCATCTCAGCACTTTCAAGAAAAACAAAACATTTGTAACAATCGAAAATTTTAGTTGTAAGCGACGGGTATTTCTGGCGCGTTGCGTTTGGCAGCATAAGCAGCCTTATGAAGGGATTTTTGAAAATTCAACCTCTAAAGAGGCAAAGAGGGCTCTATAAAAGTTTGTTGTTCATAGTAACTCTTATGTATTCTGTGTTGTAGAATATCAGTTTTACGGGAACCTCTTTGGAGGCACACGGCTCCTTAGATCTTATTTTTAAGCTATTGCATAGCTTTTATCGCGGGCTTTGAGCGCGGCGACCGAATCAAGAAAGTCCGTAACGAAAATAAAACCTAACACCCCCCACTCCGCCTACCATGTAGCTCGGCCTGCCGTTTTTATTTCTTTTGTATGTTTGTTACTACTTTTCTGATTGTCTTGTGTCGTGTGTTTGTCCAAATAAATGTTTTCTTTCTTTCTTTTAAATAGACACTAACGCAGGTAACACCATGGGGCGCAGCTAGTTCCATAATATAAGTGTTGTTTGTTTGCGTAATGAATGACCAAGTTTACTACCTTGAAGGAATTTGTAGTGATAGCTATTGGACTAATGAAGCACTTATGACTACGACACAGGATTTTAGGACGATGTAAAGGCGTTTTACGGCGTATGTTACACTTACGAATTATATTATACTAGCGACCCGCCCCGGCTTCGCACGGCTATATTGTGCATGTATTATACATATAAACCTCCCTCTTGAATCACACTATCTATTAAAAAAAACCGCATCAAAATCCGTTGCGTAGTTTTAAAGATCTAAGCATACAAAGTGAAATGGGGACGGCGAAAAGTGACTTTATTTTATACTATGTAGTGATTCTGTGGCTGAACCACGTAGCTTCGAAGGAGACATGTGTGTCCTCAGAAATCCATTTCTCGTAAATAATATTATTCAAATTACATTGTTTAATATCACTTTGATTGAATTTCGATTACAAATTTTCAAAATACAGGGTATATTTTGTAATCTAAATGCAATCCGAATGATATTGCAAATAATTGCTATTTAATTTGAACTATTTTATTTACGAGAAATTGGCCTTCAGCGTGCGTAGCGTGCGCGATGTAATGATTTCCTTATTCCGCGAGTTTCCTGCATAGAAATCCTACAAAACAAAATATTTTTCTTTAATCTCACGGAACAAATTTTTATTAATCTTTAAATGGTTTTCGACGTCTTCCTCACGGGGTTATTTGATGTTTAATCATTTTACCACGAAATTTTCTGCATCGTAATTATTTTCAACAATGTTTCATTTAATTTTAAATATTTTAGATTAATAATAAACAGTAAATAAAAAAATTCTGAAAGTTAGGAAGTGCGTGTTTTCACACTTTTTTGTATTTGGAAATGATCACTCATTTTTACAACTGTCTGTAAACAATTTAATGAAAATTATGAAACGAAACGGCGAAACTTCTCCCTGACTATGTCCGCCTGGTACTTTGCATCAACTTTTAATTGGAAAAGGGACTGTTCTGAACTTCCTCGTGGAAGGGTTAAATTTGTAAAAAAATTCGACATAATAAGGACACGTCATTATAATTAATGTGGCTCATTTACGGTTGTTTGGGTTAAGCAACGCCTGGTGCAGTCATTAAGAAGGAGGTAAGAACTCCCTGTTAATCGGTCATCAGGACCCGTCTTCTCCCCTTAGACCTTTCGGATAGTATTGCGCTCCGCCACTAGAAGTTTGTTTTCTTCTTTGAGAAATATAGAACAGGATCAGGGAGCAATAGACGACTTTTGTTTCGGAAGCCAAGATCCATTTTGGGTTGCTGAATCACGGAGTAAGTTATCGGTAACCCATCGATTAACAAGATAGACGGATAGATAAATTCATTATATCAAATTCATACATATATGGATAAAGCAATACACGCGTCGCCTCATAACAAGAAGTAAGTTTGTACCTAAATCCATAGTCTGCTACGAAAATTACTAACCGAATGTATATCCTAATAATGAACCAACGAATGCACGCCATACTAAAAATCACAACAATGCAGCTTTGAAAACCGATACATCAATTTACAGCGTCAAGTTCTTGTGTTGGTCTCCTTTTGTAATTAAAAACCTCGTTCTTTTTTAATTGGTTAAAAAATAGAACCTAGTTTTAATTACATTGTGCATTGCAACGAGCGAAATTATACAAAGATTACGTTGCCGAGTGCGATGTGTAACATTAATTATTCAAGTGAATAATTAGTTTCAACTATGCACCCTATACAGACGGTGTTGCTGCTTGTTAATTTAATTTGTTCGGGTTATACTTTGTAAGAGATGCGAGCTTTATAGTATGAGAGGTGAAACTGTAAAATGGATGACTCATACTAGAGGTTGTTTCGGTTATTCTCAATTTATTTAAAACTAGCGACCCGCCCCGGCTTCGCACGGCTATATTATGCATGTATTATACATATAAACCTTCCTCTTGAATCACTCTATCTAATAAACAAACCGCATCAAAATCCGTTGCGTAGTTTTAAAGATTTAAGCATACATAGGGATATAGGGACAGAGAAAGCGACTTTGTTTTATTTATAATATGTAGTGATAGTGATTAAAAAATATTAACACATAACTTTTACCCCGTTGGGATTTAGATTTTGTCTCTTTAAAATCAAAATCAATTAATATGGATTGAAGTTGCTGGCGCTGTATGAATCATCTAGATCCAGATTATCAGTTGGCACAATTGTCACCATGCCGCCAAACACAGGGTTGCGGATTCGATTCCCGCCTAGACAAGTATTTATGCTTTGATATTTGGTCTGGTTGTTTCTATGTATTATAAGTAGTAGGTATATCCGTTTTCTAGCACCCATAACACAAGTAACTTAGCTTGGGGCTAGATGGCGATGTGTGGAATGTCCTGCAATATTTATTTATTTTATTTATTTAGATAAGATGTACCTAAAGGCCAATACCTCTTCAAAATAACATTTTGTAAAAATTTATGAAATTAACATCTACACAAATTAATAAAGAGGAAAGATTTTTTTGCTTTTTTGTTTATAACGAATAGGCTCAGAAGCTACTGGGCCGATTTTGATGAATCTTAGAATGAGTAGTTCTTAATAATTATTTCCAAACTTTGCACATAGCGCCATCTGTCCCAATCTAAGCCACTAGACTTGTGATAAGGTAAGATAACATAATACTTTTAAATATATATTTTTTGAAGTGAAAACTTCTTATGGCGCGTTGGGCACTTTTGTGGGTGAGCATTTTCAACCGATCTCGCGACAGATTTTGACGCGACAGATTTTGACGCGACAGATTTTGACGCGACAGATTTTGACGCGACAGATGAGATTTTATTTGTGTTAGTCTTTTTGTTTAACTTATACTGCCATCTATTACACAAATTGAGAAACTTAGTTTCTAGAAAGACCGCTATTCGAATGTAGATGGCGCTGATTTAAATTTTTTACTGCCATCTAGCGAATAAAAAATCAACTATATTTGTTTAAGTGAGTGCTTATAGATGGCAGTAGCAGATCGTTTCAAGAAATATTCTATGAGGAATAACAAGTTTATTGTTTACACTTCTGCCTGCACTCCCGGAGTGCGCTGTTTTTTTAAATACATACAGAAACAGCCAGAGCAGAAACAAATATCTGTAAATGTTTCTTTAAGACAGGAACCCGCAACCTTTTGCGTCTCAGGCGAGTGTTGGCCCACCGTGCCACTCAGTGCCACAAAGGTCGTCTTCAATAAAATAAAGGTTTCCTTTGTAGACACAAAAGCCGTGCCGTTTGTCCACAGCCCCGATCAAATTGATTTACAATATTTAATTGAATTCTGAATTCCAATTTCAAATTAGAAGTTTGAATAAACTTTGACTTCGGATGAGTATACTTTTAAACGGTGACCTCTCAGTGTATACCTACTTAAGTGTGCTTAAGTTACATTTTGTACTTCATTAAAGGTTAAGTCGGAAATTAACGTGCTTGTTAAATCGCTGCATATTAATAAACTACCTAGAATGGAGGCATGTAAAAAATGTTTGATTTATTGATATTCTATGTTAAGCGGTGTTGGCATAGTGGTAGACAACCTAGACTTTCGTTCTGAAGGTCATGGGTTCGAATCTCGGCCGGTCGCGCACCAATAGATTTAAAAAAATTGTATAAGTATATTGCTCGAACTGATATTGACGAATTCTTTCCTTTATATATAGTCGACTAAGCTGAGAGCAAGCCTACTATCTACCAACCAACACTTGGCATTTCTGGAAATACTTTTAAAGCCAAAAATTCAAAAATTTTGAGGCACATTTTTCCTTATTTTCAGAGGTACGTTGATCGAGTGCGTAAGCAGGTTTAAGGTAGGAGTCTTGCCGAACTTCCGAGTCCATGATGGCCACCTTAAAACTTTCCTGAGGCTCAGGAGTCAGAAGTAGGACGCAGGAGAGGAAGGGACGAGAGAATCTCACTTACCTCTCTCCTTATCATAAGCATTAATACACTCGCTGGTCTGGAACTGGCTGATGAGTGCAGTCTTGCCGACTCCTGGCGCGCCCACCATCGCCACCCTGTGGCACACCACGGGCTTGCGTTCCTGGGGCTCGGGGGCTGATTGTGCGGGAGATGAGGGGGCCAGGCTCCCCGACCTGGACCGTCTCCGTCTGAAGGAGTCCCCTCGGTTTACTATTCCTAGAAAGATGGAAAAGGGTATGTTGTAGATTGTGTCAAAAATTAAGTATAGAATGATCGCTATTATCACATGGTAGACGTTTTTAAAAACTGCTAAAAAGTGGAACTGTCTGGTCTGTCTGTCTGTTACCCCAAAACTACACCCTTGGAGTCACAACCTTCTAGGCGAGAATGCTGTATGCTCGACCTCACCGTCGCTTCCCATCTGAGATGGGGTCAAATTTAAGCCTAGTTTGCTTAAAAATTTAAAAAGATTCAAACACGCAACAGAGCTGTTAAAACAATACCCTAGCTTTAACTTGCATTAAAATTGCAATCGGATTATTTCAAGTAGTTATTCAAGGTATTTAAACCATTAAATTATTAATTAACGAAATGGTTATCCATTCTGACGTCAGGTAAACTGGCCCATTGTTTTATCATGGTTTTAGTAATTTGAAACCTACAAGGGTAAGATTCTGTTTTACTGTTTTCACACAAAATAGGAAGCTATCCAATTAAATTCAATTAGATTCAAAAAACAAAACATAGGGGCTTGCTCGCTCATGGCAGTTATAAATTTTATGCAACAAAAATATTTGCTCTAGTGTCATTATCCAGGGAGGAAACAGTCGACTACGTTTGTAAAAGTATGGTAAAAGTGTGTATGGAGAGAGCGCCCAGTACCCTTAAAATTACTACAGCGTAAGAGCTTCCCCTCTGAAGAGTGTCGGCATTAAAATGCCAGCGGGGACCCACTCCGGTCTGGATTACGTCCCATGCCTTTGAACCGTGATGCTGTATTTTCTCTATACCTTCATTAAATTAAAATAACTTTTAACTACAATATTATTTAGGTAACAACAATAATAAATGAGGCTATAACAAAGAGTGAGTCAAGGCACGTTGCAGTGGCCAGGCTGATGTATGACGTCAATTGTACAAATGTTTATAAACAGTGCAGCCCTTCTGACGTCAGCGCTAATTTCGGCTTTATGTTCTCAGAAGTTTAGTAACACAGGTTTATAACCGATTATTATTTAAATAGGTTAATATATTGAGGGAAGGTGGGTATTGAATCTAATAAACTATTTTGGTACTCATCATCATCATGGCGTATGGCATTCATCTTGCGTGGATCAAACCTCTATATCCAAGTTTTTCAGCCAGCTTGCGGCGGCAGTTGTAAGTTTATGAACTTCCGACATTCCACCGGGAAAACGGCGAAGTGGGCATTCAGAACTACCTCCTCGTGGTCCACCCTGGGCAACGGCATATGCCGGCTAAACGTTCTTGACTAAAACTGGCGCACCGAATTGTTCCTAGCGAATCTCCCGGTGCTTTCCCTGCGATACTATCATCATTTTGGTACTGAAGCCGCGGGTTTCATTAGGATATTTTCCTTCACTGTAAGAGCAATGTTGGTTAGCGCAAACGTAATAAAAATCCATTGGACGACCCAGTTGGCACAATGGTCACCATGCCGGACTGCCAAACACAGGGTCGCGGGTTCGATTCCCGCCTCAGGCAAGTAATTGTGCTTAGATATTTGTCTGTGGTCTGGTTGTTACTATGTATTATGTTATTTACAAAAGAAAAGTAGTATAAGTAGTATATCCGTTGTCTAGCACCCTAACACAAGTCTAGTTACTTAGCTTGGGGCTAGATGGCAATGTGTGGAGTGTCCTGCAATATTTATTTATTTATTTTGTTGGTGCCAGGATTCGAACGCACATCTTCGGAATTAAACTCGAGGTAAGTATCACTAAGCAAACCCGTCGGCGTATAGTTTGTTTGAACACGGTAGACTAAGCTGAGAGGGTGGTATAGTTTCTAGGCAATTTCGTACTTTCAGTACATTTCAGTGCTTAATCTCGTATGCATACTTAAAATTATACGTTATGCTTTTTAATCAAATGGACTAAAGTTCGTTTCGTTTCTATGAAGTTTTTAAAGGCGGCTGCTGTTCCATGACACATTTAGGCACAGTTTTTCTGTGAAATGGATCCATTCAACTAAAAAACATAATATGGTTAGATTTACTTAATTAGCGCTGTTAAATGAGGTAAGTAATTTAGAAAAATATCTTAGAAAAAGGAGTTTTTTTTGAAGAAATTTTCGTTAAAGTTTGTCAAATTGTATTACTGTAAAAAAAAAATTGTAGTTACGTTAGAATGTAATTTTTTACATAATTTTCTTACAGTAATACAATAAAAAAACCTTTTTAAAAACTCAGTTTTCGAAGTTACTGTTTTCTAAATTACTAGGATAGGGTGGCGAGAGCATAATTGTACCCTAAATCTCGTAGGTACACGAGATTTCTCGTGCATCTGGCAACCCTGCCGGGATAATACTTAATATGAAACTTCGTCATTTAGTAGCTTTATCCTTTAGTTTATGAAATCTACAACGGTCACAAAATTCCATAACACTTCAACGATTTTAATAAGCTTCACGTATCTCGCGCCAACTGACACCCTTAAGATTGAGGGTTGTTTTATACTTATAACTATAAATATTCAATTCACAATGGAGCGGAATGGTAGACGACGACAAAATCAAAAGAATGTTTCTTTTAAGAGGAAGGCCAATTCTCGTAAATAAAATTGATTAAATTACATTGTAATAACATTCCGATTGCATTTCGATTTAAAAAAAAACCCTCAAAGTAGCTCAATTAACATTTTAATGACTAAATATTACACCTATTATTGGTAAACACACCTGAATATGACTTCAGTATTTTTTTCTCTATTCTTAGTATTAGTGTGTAAGGGTGTATTACTGTTAGTGTACCTAATAAATAAATAAGTTCAAAGACTTTAAACTTGAACTCGAGCTAGACCTTAGAATCTTGCTTGAGTTGAAAACATTCTAATATTAGCAGGTTTGGAGCTCTACGGTGTTCTGACTCCGACTGTACATTTACGAGTATGTTTTTCTTGGGGTTTATTTACACTTACAAAATTTTACTCTTTGTCGCATGCCACTTCATTGTACGCGACAAAGTTACAGGGATGTTGTGTTTGTGTGGTTGGTAGTAAAAGCCCCTTTTATCCTGGCAAATTGGACGCGCAAGATATTATGCTTCAACTTAACCTCGTCTTAAAAAGTTCAATTTAATTTTAGACTCGGGTTTTGAAGTGACTTCATGAAGCAATTTTTAGGAAGGGGACACTCTTGGATACTTGGTAAAGTAAATATACGTTGGTTCCCTACTAATATTATAAATGCAGAAGTAGCTCGGTCTTTATGACTGTCTATACGTTTTCACGCATAAACTGCTGAACCGATTTTGATGATTTTTGGTACAGAGACAGATAAGACCTTGGAGAAGAACATAAGCTACTTTTTACTTTTTTTATATATTTTGTAATATTAAATATCCAAAACAAGAAAATAAAATGAATCCCTATTTCCCTTGGTCACGCCATTTGAGAACAGCTGGGCTGATTTGGCTAATTTTGGTTTTGAACTATATACTTTTGGGAGTCCAGGAAAAGTAAATGGTGATTATGAATTATATGAGGTCGGGACTTTCGCGAGTGAAACAGCAGGATGCAGCTAGTTATTTATAAATGACAAAATTGGTCGTCAAAATGAATAAACTTCTTGTGCTAGAAAGCTAGAAAGTCTTGTGTTAAAAAATAACTAGTTTCTGTATTCTACAGTACCTACAAGCACTTTACACAATTTTGAAATTCAAGATTTTTTTCCAAATCAAGGGTGCCAAAATCATGAAAAGTGCGACAGGCCCATATTTTCTAAAACCTTAATAAAGACAGTCCAGGAAAAGTAAATAAATATTTCAGGACATATTACACATCGCCATCCAGCCCCAAGCTAAGCAACTTAATGCTTGTGTTATGGGTGCCAGATAACGGATAAACTACTTATATACTTTTTTTTTGTAAATATATACATATTATACATATAGGAAACACCCAGAACCAGAAACAAGACTTTATGGTCAGCATAAATACTTGTTCCCGGCGGGAATCGAACCCGCAACCTTCTGCGTCACAGTCGGGTGTTCGCCCGACGCGCCACAGAGGTCGTCGAATGGTGAGAAAATTATGACTAAATAAATATTGGAAATAAGGAAATATGAATTTTATGAGGTCTTGACTCGGGACTTACGCGAGTGACACAGCAGGATGCAGCTAGTTAACCCCCGCATGGGCCTAAAGTATCGTATGGTTTTTGAATTTCGGAAATAGAACGATGACTTTTTGAAGAATTTTAAAACTCACTAAAAAAAATCGCCGTGTTGTGATGTTGACTAGTTCTTTCCTCGGTCGACTAAGCTAAGAGGGAATAGGTGCGGGGCAAGCCTAAAACCCCACGCATAAAAAGTCGCGGAAAACGGCAAGTAAAATCTTCAGGTTAATGACATCTCCGTGTAAGTTAACAGCTGATTTTCGTATAACTGCTTTATAAAATTACATACATATAATAATAGTCGGAGATCCCTTTAAGAACGACCTTCATCGAGCTGTTTAATTGATGAAAAGTATATGTTATTAAATTAAATAATATAACAATCCAATTTATTCATTTATAGGTAAATACAAAGTTAAAATAAATTAATATAAAATCATAATTTTAAATATACATTAATCGTCATTCAAATAAACCGCCCCTGACCGCACCCGGTGCAAAGGAGCCGAGAATACTGGCCGCGTTACCTCTTTGTATGGCGACGGCTAACCTTTGCACCAAGAACGATCCGGAGCGCTGCGGTAGTCTTAAATTAAATAGTTCAATAAATATCTTGCAAATGGGTTGTCTAAAAAAATTAGTCCAGAGTATGATTAAACATAATTTAATTTTTTGTTTTATTTTTTAAACCTATCACTGCTTTGTTTAAGAGACAAATTCCATACCAATAGCACATGAGAATACAAAGTATAAAGCCTATAGTATATGAAAACGTTAGTTTGAATATCACCAAATAGTAGGTATAAAACAAAATCACTTTCTCTTTCCCTATATCCCAATGTATGCTTAGATCTTTAAAACTACGCAACGGATTTTGATGCGGTTTTTTTTAATAGATAGAGTGATTCAAGAGGAAGGTTCATTTGTATAATACATGAATAATAATAGCCGTGCGAAGTCGGAGCGGGACGCTAGTTTTTTGATAAAAAATATTTTTCATCCATTAGACAGCTCGATGAAGGTAGTTCTTGAAGGGATCCCGTACTATAAGTACAAAACGACAAGCATAATATTATATGACAAGACGTAAAATAATTAAACTTATTACCATCATTAGTATAATATGTTTCGTAATTATTTTGATGAATTCTGACAATGTTTAATTAAATTAAATATTACCGCCGTAAAATAATTAAGGAAATTCAATTTGTATGATTATACTCGTCTAAACAGGGTGAAATTTTATTCGTCGTTAATTATTTTTGTGGTGGTGTGGTAAAGATATATCTAGTTAACAGTTCTCCAAATAAGTTTTTTCTAAATTCTCAATTCACCTGCCTCGCTCTTGCTTAATGCTTTTACGCACTAAAACTAAATCTCAATTCGCCTACTAAGTACTTCACTTCATTATCATTACATCTTAATATATATAAATCTCGTGTCACAATGTTTGTCCTCAATGGACTCCTAAACCACTTAACCGATTATAATACAATTCGCACACCATGTGCAGTTCGATCCAACTTGAGAGATAGGATAGCTTACATCTTAATTTATCCCGATATTCCCACGGGATCGGGAGTAACGCGGGTGAAACCGCGGAGCGCAGCTAGTAGTATATAAAACAAAGTCACTTTCCGCCGTCTGTCCTTATGTATGCTAGACCTATGTTAGATCTTTAAAACTACGTAACGGATTTCGATGCGGTTCTTTTAAATAGATAGAGTGATTCAAGAGGAAGGTTTATATGAATAATACATGCATAATATAGCCGTGCGAAGCCGGGGCGGGTCGCTAGTATGAAATAATACGCAAAATATCAATATGCCGATCTCTCGTTAGGTCTAGGCAAAACTCGAAATTAGCAGACTGCATTTTAGGTACTTAGCAACAAAAGGACCTCGTAGGTCTCGTATTTTCAAAACTACCAAGATATTGAATAACAACTTTAGGTATATGAACTGCGTAGACTTTTCGCTTTAAAAAGAGTGTTTCGTGCTTTTATTTGTAACACAAATAGCTAACATAAACCAATTTACTGACGTGCCAACTTTTATCTGCGTATTCCATACGATAGATTCGATGGGGGCTTGCGTAGATAATTGTTGAAAATTGATACCATGTTTTTATTTTAATACAATAAATTTTAAAAATCAAAGAGGCTGGATCAGCAGCTTCCGTTACAGAATATGACGTCACATTCGTAATTTGGTTTTTACAAGTGACTTTCTACTCTTTAGACCTATTATAAAGACGTGTTAACACATCAAAAACCCTTGAATATTTACTTGTCGTCTATATTTAAGGTATAGTATTAGATAGAGCAGGCTTGCCCAGCACATAATTATAGGTACTGCCCTCTCAGCCGTGTACAGATGAAAGAACACATCAATACGTCAGAAGTCAACTAAATTAAATCAAAATAATTTATTAAGATGACAATAATCCATGTTGTTAGTAACAATCTTCTTATATGTTCTACTAGCTGTTGCTCGCGACTTCGTACGTGTGGTAGTAAGCGACTTTGTTTTATACCTACTTATGCAGTGATGGTTAGTGACGATGCGATCTAATAGCTTATACACACGTCCCGATTTGGTCGGGTCCGACATCAGTGTTGCCACATTTCAATTCGACAAATCTGTATCGATAAGTGAAAAAATCTGTGTAAAATTTGTATGAGAACAGCTATAATTGTATAAAATCTGGACTATTCATAATCGTAGACAGAGAATAAATAGTTATTCTCTGTCTACGCTCCATAATATATAAGACATACCTAAATGAATAGTCCAGTATTAGAATAGTAATTTTATCCAATTATAGCTGTTCTCATACAGATTTTACACAGATTTTTTCACTTATCGATACAGATTTGTCGAATTGAAATGTGGCAACACTGATGTCGGACCCGACCAAATCGGGACGTGTGTATAAGCTCTAAGATTTAGCACGCTTTCGCTCGTGACTCAAAGACCCCCAAATAAACGGGGGTCTTGAGATGCGAGTGTAGGTAGGAAAACAAAAACTTGAACAGTAATTTGTGTATGTAAGCACCCAACCTGAACACATACAACATCAATCAAGCAGATAGTTCACTTTCTAACCGTACACCTACCACATGTAAATCGGTAGATCAAAGAGAACTGAGTTTTATTGTTTCTTTAACTATTACATATAGGAGATTTATACGTTGGTTTAGATCTATTTGACGACCTGTGGCATTGTACTGCGAAATATAAGGTCGTTCGATTCCCATACTATAAAAAGTACTAAGTCAAAAAATTTACTTACCACGTTAAGGTGAAAGGGTATGACTCTCTGGATAATGACACTAGAGAAAATATTTTTGTTGCATAAAACTTATAACTGCCATGACTATGCCCCTATGTTTGAGTTTTTTTTTTCATTTTCTAATTATCATAGAAATTAAGATTAAAAAAAAACATTGGGGCATGGTCATTGGTCATGGCAGTTATAAGTTTTATGCAACAAAAATATTTGCTCTAGTGTCATTATATCCAGGGCGAAAACGGACTACGTTTGTATGGAGAGAGCCCCCGGTACATTCTTTTCCTCTTAAGTCTGTGAATAGGTGGCATCTAGATCGAAATACTTGTTGGTATAATATAAGTAATCTGCAGTTAATAAGGGCTACTAAAAGGTTTTTAAAAACCTTGATATCCGTCCAGTTGCGATGGAGGGATCACTACATAGTATAAAACAAAGTCGCTTTCTCTGTCCCTATATCCCTATGTATGCTTAAGTCTTTAAAACTACGCAACGGATTTTGATGCGGTTTTTTTAATAGATAGAGTGATTCAAGAGCATTTCAAGAGGAAGGTTTATATGTATAATACATGCACAATATAGCCGTGCGAAGCCGGGGCGGGTCGGTAGTAAATAATAAAATATACTAATAGTATAAAGAGGAAATATTTTTGACGTGATAACGTTTTATAAATTGGTGAACACCTGCAATCTCAAAAAAGTGTGACGTCACGCGTCGTTACTGGAACGCCTCATGTTATTGACAAGGTAACTATAGCAACGTTTTATCGTTGCCATGGTTACCATCAATGTTTTCTTATGACGTTATCACGTAAAATTATCGTCCGTAAACCGACTTTACAGACAACCATTTTTTTTGTTTGTTTGACGTCTCAGGAACTACTGGTTCGAATTGAAAAAATCTTTTTGTGTTGGATAGTCCATTTATCGAGGAGATAGGCTACTTTTTATCCCGATATTCCCACGGGATCGGGACTTACGCGGGTCAAACCGTGGAGCGCAACTAGTTATCCAATCCAATCCATCCAACTAATATTATAAATGTGAAAGTTTGTGTGTGTGTATGTATGTTTGTTACTCCTTCACGCAAAAACTACTGGTCCGATCGCGATGAAACTCGGTATCTAGATAGCTAAAGACCTGAATTAACACATAGGCTACTTTTTATCCCGATATTCCCACGGGATCGGGACTTACGCAGGTGAAACCGCGGGGTGCAGCTAGTAATAAAATAACAAGAAAATAAACATATGAAATTTGTTTTCAGATTGACAATAAAGCTTTATTTAATAATCTGTTTTTAAGTAGTTTTTCCTATTATTACAGAATATTTAGTTTTTAATTAAGAAGCCAAGTGGGCCCTTATTAGTTTCCGGTCCTACCATTACTACATAGTATAAAACAAAGTCGCTTTCTCTGTCCCTATAAATCTCTACGCAACGGATTTTAATGCGGTTTTTTTTAATAGATAGAGTGATTCAAGAGGGAGGTTTATATGTATAATACATGCATAATATAGCCGTGCGAAGCCGGGGCGGGTCGCTAGTAATTAATAAAAAAAAAATGTAGAAATCCAATTCGGGTCCGGTTTTATGTGTGTATTCATCGGCAGGCGCACCAATGGAATTTCTTGCGAAAAATTTATGTGCTCTAATTATAATTGCTCTTACGGTGAAGGAAAACGTTATAAAACTTGCGACTTAGTTGACTCCAGAAGTATTGACGAATGTTTTCTTCTGGGCACTGTCGACTAAGTTGAGAGGGTAGTATAGTAGGGCAAGCAATACTTGTTTACTTTATCTTGTAAATATATTATAAATACAAAAACACCAAGTTCAGAAACAAATATCCGTAAGTAAATAAATAAATAAATAAATATTGCAGGACATTCTACACATCGCCATCTAGCCCCAAGCTAAGTAACTAGACTTGTGTTATGGGTGCTAGACAACGGATAGGTATACTACTTATATCCCCCCCAACGGGACCACGCCTTGTCGTGGCGGGGGGGCTCAGTAGCTGCAGGCAATCCAGCCTGTAGTGAAGCGAAGTGGTCCCCGGAGGGCGCTCCGCCTGTCCCTCTGACTAGCAGAGGGCAGAGTGGACGTGCGAGTGGTGGTTTTTTACCCCTCGCGAAAGTGAGGGGGTGAGGGTCCGTTATCCCGTGAGCTTGCTCGGGACCGGGGGCCTTGCCTTAATTGGCCGGGCCGCGAGGAGCCAACCTCAATAAAAAACAAAGTGGAGCCAACCACTTTTCAATAAAAAACCCCTGAGTGGCAAGCGGGATGGCAGCGCGAGGCCTTGAAGATCGGCCAGGGTATCGGGCGAGAGGGTCCAGTCAGCGCCGCTTGTGTGCTGAATGGTCCGCCTTGCTCGTTATGTCGGTCATTACTGCCTCCCAGGAGGGTACTTGCCGCCCCCCTCTTGGGTCATCAAAAGATAGGCTTACCCGCGGTAAGGACGCACTGCCCGGGTGGACCTTAAGTTCGTTCCATACTCGTGGGACCAATAATGGATTTCTTAAAAAACAAAAAACCAAACGATGATGTGAAGGAGAAAGTGAGTGAAAAGCAGGTGAGGAGAGATAGGCGTGAGCAGAGACAGAAGTCGGATAAAGAAGCAGAAGCGGGTCCAAGTGGGCTCAAGACACAGGGTCGTGAAAATAGACCAAGATCGCGTAGCCCTATCGCAGTGGTCAGGCTGGAGAGATTGGACAACGTAAAGAACGTGGGGAGATACCGAAGTGCCGAAAGTTTGTACCTTTCTGACAGCACTGACAATGTTTCGCTGTCTGGCTATCTGTCAACAAGTCAAGACAATGCTAAGGCGACGTCAAAGAGGCCACACAGCGATGACTCGAGTGGCGAGGAGTGGGGAGGCAAATCACCTGCCCTTCCTAGTAACAATGGGCGACTACGCGGCCGTCCCCCTACTACAGGAGAGTATGTAGGACAGGCGAAGGCGAAACAGAAGCTCATAGAGCTAGAGAAAGAGCAGATGCGACTCGAGGCAGAAAAAGATATAGTCGCAGCGGCTACATTGTCTCGCGAACTGCGAATTAAATTTCCGACCATGTCGGAATCCAAGAAGAAATCGGACGGAACAGCAGTTGCAGAAGTCCCGATTGAAGGACAGACGACGAGGGGGCTTACTGAGCGCATCGCCGGTGACGTCAAAACGATTACCTATGTTGCTAGTAATAGCAAAAATTTGAACGGCAGATTCGTCAGTTACCTCAAAGAGGCGGCGCTCAGTGTCGCCAACGTCGTAGAAGAGTTGAGTCAGAGAACAGCATCAGACGAAACTGCTCTTCTTCAAGCGGAGAACGTCAGAATGAAGTCAGAGTTGGTGGAGCTCCGAAAGGAAATTGCCGCCATTCGTGAAGAACTGGCAAGAGTGCATAATAGTCACCCTTCGTTGCGTCAGTCTACGTCTCCCGGAGTCGATATGCGACCCGCCGCGGTTACGGCAGCCAGCCAGCCCGTGGTGAGTATACTCCCGGAGACCAATATTGTGGAGGAGTTTAAGCGTTCGATAATGCTGGAGATAGGGTCAATGATGAATGCCCGTCTGCAGGTACTAGAGGACAGGCTTCTTCCAGCTCCAACTGTTCGCCCGCCACTGGCGGCTGACAGAGCAAGGGAGAAAAGCCAGTCTCCACCTCAGTTAGAAGTTCCAGCCTCGGTGCCACGGGCTGGAACAGCTGCGAAGTTGAAGGGGCCTGCGAAGAATAAACAGGGGCAGAAAGGAAAAGGTGCAAGCAAGACCAAAGGTGTTGGTCCTTCACCTCAAATACCTACAGCTGTCTCTGGCCCTTCTTCCAAGTCGACACCCGGTGCCTGGACAACTGTCGGTAAAAACGGGAAACAAGCACCCAAAAATAAGGACACCAAAAATAGTGCAAAGACAAAAAAGCCGAAGCTGCGCGTCCATAAGACTGCGGCTATCGTAGTGACTCTGCAACCAGAAGCGGAGAAAAATGGTGAGACTTATGCGAAGGTACTGTCGGACGCTAAATCAAAGATCGATTGGCGTGCGATGGGTATCGAAAACCTTCGCATAGACAAGACAGCGACTGGTGCTCGCATTATCAAGGTTCCCGGTGCGGCCAAAGGGGAAATGGCAGATGCCCTGGCCGAGAAAATCCGGCAGACTCTGACCGACGAGCGTGTTAGAGTTCACCGGCCAGTTGCGACAGCTGAACTCCGTGTCTCCGGCCTGGACGACTCCGTGACGACGGAGGAACTCTCAGCGGCAGTCGCGAAGGTTGGAGGGTGCTCAACAGAGCTGATAAAGATTGGCGAAATTCGCAGAGCCTCTGGCAGCATGGGATCGGCGTGGTTACGTTGCCCGGTGGCTGCGGCCAAGAAGGTGGTGGAGGGCGGGCGATTACTCGTTGGCTGGGTATCAGCAACCGTTAGATTGTTGCAGCCCAGGGTACAGCGTTGCTTTCGCTGCCTTGAGGCTGGCCACGTAAGGGCAAAGTGCACTTCGGAGGTCGACAGGAGCGACCTCTGTTACCAGTGTGCACAGCCTGGACATAGGGCAAGTGTGTGTGTAGCTGATTTTCACTGTGCTCTGTGCGCGGCAGCGAAGCTCCCGGCAAACCATAAGGTGGGCACTAAGGCCTGCAAAGACCCCAAGATATCCAAGTCGAAGTCTGCAGTTGGCGCACCGTCGCGTCCATCTGTGGCCTGTCCAATCGTTCCTGAAGCCACGGAGGCTTCGCACGAGGCGATGGATGAGGTTGATATTGAGGTCGAGTGTCCCTAATGGCCAGTGACCCCATCCATCGTTTCTTGCAGACAAACTGCAACCACTGCAGCTCGGCGCAGGACATGCTGGTGGCGTCACTGGCAGAGTGGCAAATCGAGGTGGCTGTGGTGGCGGAGCCCTACTGGATTCCTCCAAGGGGCAACTGGATTGTGGATACGGCGGCATTAGTCGCGATCGTCCCATCCAGCGCCCTGTGTGTGCCGCCCCTGAAGGTCATCGCCCGCGGCGCGGGTTACGTTGCGGTGCAGTGGAAGGACATAGTCGTCGTCGGGGTGTACTTCTCACCAAACCGACCCGTCTCCGAGTTTGAGCCTTTCTTGGGCGAGGTTGGGGACCTTTTGGACCGTATACAACCTTGCCCGGTTCTTCTCCTGGGAGACTTAAACTCGTGGTCCACCAGATGGGGTAGTGCATACACCTCTCCGAAAGGTGCGCTTTTGGAGGGCTTGGTAGACGCTGTTGGCCTCATGGTACTTAACCGGGGGTCGATTAGCACCTGTGTGCGTTGGCAGGGCGAGTCGATCGTGGACGTCACGTTCGCCAGCCCTGCCCTCGTACCCAGGGTGCACGACTGGAAGGTCGTCGAGGGGGTTGAGACTCTGTCCGACCACCAATACATTCGGTTCCATATATCCACCCAGGCCTCCGGCCCCTCGGTCCAGTCCTCCCGTATGGACCGGCCACGATGGGCGCTGAAGCAGCTCGATAAAGAGCTGCTCGAAGAGGCCGCTATCATCCAGGCGTGGGTGCCCGTGCCAGATGCCCTGGTTGATGTGGATTCCGAGGCGGAACGGCTTACGAGGGCTATGACGAGCGTCTGTGACGCGTCGATGCCCCGGGTCAAGTCGCGAGCTAGCTCGCGACGAGTGTACTGGTGGTGCGCGGAGATTGCCTCCCTACGATCCGCTTGCGTAGCAGCGCGCCGCCCATACCAGAGACACCGGCGGCGTCGACACAGTCGCCCTCGTACGCTGGACGAAGTCGACCCCATAGAGGCCCAGCTCTATGAGGCCTACAGAGTGACGATGAAGGCTCTCCAGGTAGCAGTTGCTGCCGCCAAGGACAGAGCTCGCAATGAGATGCTCGCGTCTTTGAGTCGGGACCCATGGGGGCGCCCCTACCGTATGGTTAGGGGCAAGCTCAGACCGTGGGCCCCACCTCTGGCTCAGACGCTTGAGCCAAATCTCGTCGCAGAAGTCGTCTCAACGCTATTCCCTCATAGGGAGGAGCACATACCCCCGAGCATGGCTCCGCCACCAGCCGCAGAGCCGGAAGAGGAGAGGGACGAGGAATCCCTCGAAGTGACTGTGCCGGAGTTGAAGATGGTCATCCGCCGCCTCAGTGCCAAAAGTACCGCCCCTGGGCCTGATGGCATACCGGGGCGTGCGTTGGTTCTGGCCTCGAGGCACCTGGGCGGCCATCTTCGGAAGCTGTTCACCTCCTGTTTTGAGCGGGGAGAATTCCCCGCACGATGGAGGACAGGCAGCCTCGTACTCCTGAAGAAGGAAGGTAGGCCGGAGGATTCGCCGTCGGCGTACCGGCCGATCGTTCTGCTTGACGAGGCTTGCAAGCTCTTTGAGCGTATCATTGCTGCGCGCCTCGTCAGCCACCTCTCCCGGACTGGGCCGGACCTCTCGGCAAACCAGTTCGGATTTCGGAGGGAGCGGTCGACCATAGGAGCCATACTTCGGGTGAAGGCCCTCGCGGAGGAGGCCGTGTCCAAGGGAGATGTGTTGCTGGCGGTGTCCCTTGACATCGCTAACGCTTTTAACACTATCCCTTGGGCCTGCATCCGAGAGGCCCTCCGGTACCATGGCGTGCCGGCCTACTTGCGGAGGACCTTGGAGTCTTATCTTTCAGACAGGGAGATAGTCTTCGACACCCAGGCGGGATCAGAACGGTGGCGCATGACGTGTGGGGTTCCACAGGGGTCGGTCCTTGGGCCGCTCCTGTGGAACATAGGGTATGATTGGGTGCTTCGCGGCGCGTTCCTCAGAAACCTCAGCGTGACCTGCTACGCCGACGATACGTTGGTGTCCGCTAGGGGGAGGACCTGCCGCGAAGCGGCCATATTGGCGACGGCCGGGGTAGCCCACGTGGTGGATAGAATCCGGCGACTGGGACTCGAGGTGGCCCTGGGGAAAACGGAGGCCATGTGCTTCTATGGCCCCCCTACTCGTTTGCCGCCGGACTACCACATTGTAGCTGGAGGAGTTAGAATCCCCATTAGATCCACCCTTAAATACCTAGGCTTGGTCTTGGACAGTAGGTGGTGTTTTGAGGCACACTTTGCCCAGCTGGCGCCGAGGTTGGTGGCAGCGGCAGGGGCACTTGCTCGGCTCCTGCCAAATATTGGAGGCCCGAACGTCGCCACGCGACGACTGTACATGGGTGTCATCCGCTCAATGGCGCTTTACGGCGCCCCGGTGTGGGCCGCGAACATCCCCGATGGCGTCATCGGCAAACTTCTGCAAGTGCAGAGGCTGATGGCCATTAGGGTGACGCGGGCATACCGCACCGTAGCGGGTGACGCGGCCCGTGTTCTCGCCGGATCTCCGCCATGGGATCTTGAGGCGAAATCCCTCGCATCGCTCTATGAGTGGCGTGAGGAAGCGCGAAGCCGAGGTGACCGTCCGGCGCTCAGGGAGGTGGAGGGGCGCCGGACGGAGCTTCGCCAGATCCTTGTGGCGGAGTGGGAGATGCAGTTAGAACGGCCGGGCTATGGCCGCATCACGGTGGACGCAATACGGCCCATTTTAAGGGAGTGGCTCGAGAGGCACCATGGGGCTCTCAGCTTTCGTCTAACACAGGTGCTTACCGGGCACGGCTGCTTTGGTAGGTACCTGTGTAGGATCCAAAGGGAGGGTGAGGAGCGGTGTCATCACTGCAGTTGTAGTTCTGACACCGCTCAACACACGCTGGAGTTTTGCCCGGCTTGGATGGAGCCGAGGCAAGAACTGGTGAGAGTGATTGGGCGGGATCTCTCGCTGCCGGCCATAGTTACAGCCATTGTCGGTAGCGATGAATCCTGGCAAGCGATGCGCCAGTATTGCGAAAACGTAATGTCGGTGAAGGAGGCTGACGAGAGGGCACGCGAGCTGCTGCGTGGGACGCAGCGCCCCCGGCGCCCTAGGCGGACGGTCAGAGATGACCGTCTGCCGCCCTAAATGGCTCGTGGCGGCGGACTCGGGGGGGTTCGTCGCCAGTAGAAGAGCCCGAGATGGCGGCGGCGTGTCCACGCCGCCTCTCGCAAGGGACTTTGTCCCCCTCAGGGGGGGTTTGCTAAGAGGAGGCCTGACTAGGCCAGCCGTCGTCGGGGGTAGTAGCAGTTAAGCGCAAGCGGTCCTGCTACCTCCGGCACATGGCGGCGAGACTGGACATCGTGAGGTTTTTAGTGGGTAGGCCGGCCGCTTCACGGCCGGAGAGCCCCACATACCCCATCGCTCCCCCCCGGGACGGTGGGGATGCAGTTCAATGCATTTTCCTCACGAAAAAAAAAAAAAAAAAAAAAAAAAAGGTATACTACTTATATACTTTTCTTTTGTAAATATATACTTATAATACATAGAAACAACCAGACCACAGGCAATATCTAAGCATAAATACTTGTCTGAGGCGGGAATCGAACCCGCAACCCTGTGATTGGCATTCCGGCATGGTGACCATTGTGCCAACTGGGTCGTAAGTAGAATATTAGTTTGAGGCGGGAATCGAAGTCGCAACTTTCTGCGTCGCAGGCCAGTGTTCATCAAAGGCCATCACGGTCGTTAGAGGTCTAATATATCCCGAAATATCAAAACCGAACAATAAGAAAGGATATTATAACATTATTAGATCGTAAAAGTATATCAAACGATTTCAGGGTAAGTATATCGGTATCGTTCGGGCCACATGGTGGAAGGGTGGTCCAACCTACTTCCCCAATGAAGGAGGTTGCCTATCCTCAATAACATAACTAATATGAAGGTATACTGACAATAAAGTTATTTAGGTCACTACTATTCTACTCACCCCTCTAAAGATCGTCATCAGATCTTGAAATAGTACATTGCGATACAAGTGTGGAAAGTTGATCATTCCATAGAGGCGGTAACGCGAGCGCGGCAATAGCCGAGATGGAATGATCAATCCACACGTGTATCGTACGACGTTTTTTATCACAGTTGCGAATAAAAAAAAGACTTGTTAAAATAATAAAAAAGTTTTTAAGAATTTTAGGTTATGTTTATTATTTTTGGTCAATTACACTCCCGAAACGCTAGGCAAAAGACTTTTAACCTATACAACCTCGTCTGACATACAATATTTTTTTAGGGTTTTTGTCATTTGTTTTTGCGTCGGCGCGGCGGTTAAAAACAGAATATAATAGTAAAGTAAAAATATATTTATGTACTTACCTAAAGAAAAAACAAAATAAAAACAAAACTCAATTTTTAATTATTTTCAAAGACGTTATCACGTAAAATTATCGTTCGTTAACAGACTTTAGAGACAACCTTTTGAACACAAACCAACACCAACACCAACCTTTTATACATCAAAACAGTATAACCTAAGATAAACTAAGAATGTTTCATCTACCTAATATTGTGCTAATATGTCATTAGCAGTAAGATACGTATTTGACTTATCGGGATAGCGTATGTTGGATTTTTTTTATCGCACGCGTGTATAATACGTTGCATTAGCAACGTATTATACACGCGTGCGATAAAAGAGCGGAGCGGTGTTGGCTTAGTGGTAGATACCTCGACTTTCATTCTGAAGGTCGTGGGTTCGAATCCAGGCCGGCCGTGCACCAATGTATTTTTCTTAAGAAAAATTTATGTGCGCTAATTGACATTGCTCTTACGGTGAAGGAAAACATCGTGATGAAACCCGCGGCTTAGTTGACTCCAGAAGTATTGACAAGTTCTCTCCTCTGGACATGGTCGACTAAGCTGAGAGGGTAGTAGGTGCTGGGCAAGCCTACTCCATCTTCACGCAAAAAGGACCCAATTAAAAAAGGGTCTAATCGCGGAAAACAGCCTGTCTACAAGTACAAGTACGTTGCATTATGAGCCTAAAAGCGGTTAAATAAGATCCACTTTATGAGCAACTGTGATAAAAAATAAATTATGAGACCAATTTTAACAAGAATCATGGAAATCGGTGCTCTTATTTTTGGGAGTAGGTATTCATAAAATTAAATTTCATCCTTCATAAAATCAAAAAAATAAAATCCTTGACGACAAAAAATCTATAAAATCATTTTTATCACAGTTGCTCATAAAGTGGATCTTATTAAACCGCTTTTGGGCTCATAATGCAACGTATTATACACGCGTGCGATAAAAAAAAATCCAACTAGTGCTAAAATAATACGTCATCCCGATATGTCAAATACGTACCTTACTGCTAATGACATATAGTAGATGAAACATTCTTAAGGACATCGTTCAAATCGTACCCAAAACTTAAGGTGCCGGCCAGAAAAAAAAATGTTTCTATCTTTTAGAGAATAACATTTTAAACAATGTTTACTAAGGCAACAAAGAGCTACGATCAACCATCGTTGAGTTATTTTACATTGAAAACCCAAAAAAATGCATTTTGTAGAGATCCGTTTGACCACTTTTAAGATATTACTACAGAAAAAATATAAAAATAAGTAGTAAATGGATAAGGTTTGTCTGTTTTTATTATATTTACATAAATTGGTATATCCAATAACCCTTTCAGAAGTTTTAGTGGGATCTTAAAAGTGGTCAAACGGATCTCTATAAAATGCATTTTTTGGGTTTTCAATGTAAAATAACTCAACGATTTTCGATCGTAGCTCTTTGTTGCCTTAGTAAACATTGTTTAAAATAGTATTCTCTACAAGATAGAAACAATTTTTATTACTGGCCGGCATTTTTTTTTTGTGGGTATTTTTTGTTAGAAACATGAATGATCTCCTTTATCTGGGTTATACTGTTTTGATGTATAGAAAAAGGTACCATCCAAAGAGTTTTTAAGCCTTGCTGGCTTAAAACTCTTTGTTGGTACCTTTTTTCTTCTTTTCAAAAGGTTGTCTCTAAAGTCTGTTAACGAACGATAATATTACGTGATGACGTCTTTGAAAATAATTAAAAATTGAGTTTTGTTTTTATTTTGTTTTTTCTTTAGGTACATAAATGTATTTTTTCCTTACCATTATAGGTATTCTGTTTTTAACCGCCGACGCAAAAACAAATGAAAAAAACCCTAAAAAAATATTGTATGTCAGACGCTGTATAGGTTAAAAGTCTTTTGCCTAGCCTTTCGGAAGTGTAATTAACAAAAAATAGTAAACATAACCTAAAATTCTTAAAAACTTTTTATTATTAAAATTTTATCAAGTCTTTTTTTTTATTCGCAACTGTGATAAAAAACGTCGTACGATACACGTGTGAATTGATCATTCCACACTTGTATCGCAATGTACTATTATACTTAACTAGCTGCGCCCCGCGGTTTCACCCGCGTAAGTCCGATCTTTAAATTCTCACCGTTTAAACCTTCCCTGGACTACAACAAACACAACAAAAAAAGAATTGGCCAAATCGGTCCAGCCGTTCTCGAGTTTTAGCCAGACTAACGAACAGCAATTGATTTTTATATTATAGACTAGCTGCGCCCCACGGTTTCACCCGCGTAAGTCCGATGTTTCTCACCGTTTAAACCTTCCCTGAACTTATACAAACATTTCAGAACCGAAATCATCCAAATCGGTTCAGCCATTCTCGAGTTTTAGCGAGACTAACGAACAGCAATAGATTTTTATTTATATAGATAGATATATAGATACTAGTTTTGTGAAATATGCCCTGTAGCAGAGCACCAAAATTATGATTATACAAATTCTGACAGACAATGAGGTTTAATTGTTATATTTACTAAGATTTTTTTTGTAAAAATATTGGTAAGGTATTTATAGTAAAATATGATACACCAAGAATTTATATCTTCACTACATCACTACATAGTATAAAATAAAGTCACTTTTCGCCGTCCCTATGTCCCAATGTCCCTATTTCTCTTTGTATGCTTAGATCTTTAAAACTACGCGACGGATTATGATGCGGTTTTTGACGTGACAACGTTTTATAAATTGGTTTGCCGGGTGACACTTCAAGAAACTGCGTTACGCTCCGCTGACTTTATGCGCTCACAATGAGAGCGAGTGAGAGGCACGCGGGCATGGTTAGCCCGCCTAAGAGCGAGAGAGACAGACATAAAAAGTGAAAGGCACGCGTCCCTTCCACTCGAGCACAGTTGTTGTCACGTAAAACTTTCGCCCGTATACCGACTTTACAGGCAACCAGTTTTTTTTTAATAGATAGAGTGATTAAACATGAAGGTTTTTAGATGTAATACATGCATAATACATCCGTGCGAAGTCGGAGCGGGTGGCTAGTTGATAAATAATCTAAAAAATAGTATTTAACTATATGTGACGCTAATTGACTAGCCCCAAGTGTACACTAAGATCATACGAAACGTCAATTCAATATAGTTATTGTTCCGAAGTTCCTAATTCCGATAGCCGCGGTGAAAGATACTTAGCAGCGATTCAGATTGCGTTTGACCTTTACCAAAATCTTTGTTAAGAATCAGGTAAAAAGAAACTGTTGAATATTCAAAGTCATGGTGTCAAGTGATTCTTCGCGTCCCATTATGTTGTTATTATGACGGTGAAATACAAGCATAATTTGTGTAAAAAAATCGTTAATAAAAGTCAAAAAGAAATATTTGAATGTTTTCACATCATGAATGCTTCGGTATCTTCAAGGGCGTGTTTCATCTTAGACTACATCATCTCTTACCATCTGGTGAGATGGTGATTAGACCAACTTTTATCAAAACCGGTTCAGTAGTTTTGAAACCTAATGTGACAAACAAAAAACATATTTCCTCTTTATAATAAAACTAGCAGCGCTTCGCAGTTTCGCCCGCGTAACTCCCCATGCCGTGGAAATTTCGGGATAAAAAGTAGCCTATGGTATTCCTAATGAATCAATGTACCCTCCATACCAAGTTTCATCAAAATCGGTCCAGTAATTTTAGAGCCTATTCGTTACAAACAAACAAAAAAATCTTCCCTCTTCATAATATTAGTATAGAGAGAATGAAAACTATTTAACACAACGAAAAATATGTCTTTGTAAAATCAATGATTTTCAACTTGAAGAAATCTTTTCAACATAACAAGTTCACTCGACATGTAACTGTATTCAATTCCGCCGGAAGCGCAGCAGCTAGGCGGGCGGGCGGTTGGCACGGCACAAAGCAGCCGCCCGCCTTTGATCTACGCCGCCAGATAGCGAGCCGACAGGTGTCCACGATGCCGCTTCGTTGCTCATTCACGTCCTACTTGCAGCCATTTCAATGTATTATCCTATTTCAGGGATATCTTATCAAATGTTTGACAATTGAATATCTGGTAACAATATTGGGGCAGACTTGCTTCGGCCTAAAAATATTGGGATAAAATCCAAGAAAGCTTATCGGATTTTATTGTTTATTAACAAAAAAAGGAGGAGGTTCTCAATTCGGATGTATGTATGTTTTTTTATGAATGTCGCGCATATCTTCTTTGTATATAAACTAGCTTAGTAGCGGTACTGGCCTAGTGGCAGATACCTCATACCACATTCATTCTGAAGGTCGGGGGTTCGAATCCCAGCCGGCCGTGCACCAATAAATAAATAATGCATGCAGGACATTGCACACATCGCCAGTCCCAAGCAAAGTAACTTGTCTTGTTATGGGTGCTAGACAACGGATATACTATTTATATACTTTTTCTTTTGTAAATATATACTTATAATACATAGAAACAACCAGATCACAGACAAATATCTAAGCATAAATACTTGTCTGAGGTGGGAATCGAACCCGCAACCCTGTGTTTGCCAGTCTGGCATGGTGACCATTGTGCCAACTGGGTCGTCAACGGATTGGATTGATTTATCCTAACAAAAATTCAAGTTTTGTATTTGTTGTATTGAAACCCGCAGCTTAGTTGGCTTCAGAAGTAATGACAACTTCATTCTTCTGGACACGGTCTGCTAAGCTGAGGGTAGTATACTATCCTAAGGTAGGGCAAGCCTACTTCATCGTCACGCATAAGGGTCCAACTAAAAGAGGCCTAAAATAGCTTTTGCTCGCTACTTCGTCAGTTCGTAGAGTTTAGATTTTCCAAAATTCTTTATTAGCGGATGTCCACGATAACAGCTACCTGTTTGAAAAATTTAAATTATCTATTACTAGCGACCCGTCCCGGCTTCGCACGGCTATATTATTCATGTATTATACATATAAACCCTTCTCTTGAATCACTCTATCTATGAAAAAAAAACCGCATCAAAATCCGTTGCGTAGTTTTAAAGATTTAAGCATACAAAGGGAAATAGGGACATAGGGGCAGAGAAAGCGACTTTATTTTATACTATGTAGTGATAGTGATACTTATTTCAAACTGCTATATTTATGCAATTTTTTCGTGTCAGAGGTTTAGTTAAATTAAATTTTGCCTGACTAATAGGTTGCAACAGCGTTTGAGTTGTGTATATCAGTCAGTCAGGATTATGAATCTTCTATTTCATCTATACTTATCTATATTTAATATTATAAAGCTGAAGAGTTGGTTTGTTTGTTTGTTTGAACGCGCTAATCTCAGAAACTACTGGTTCGAATTGAAAAATTATTTTTGGGTTGCGTAGTCCATTTATCGAGGAAGGCTATAGACTACTTTTTATTTTGATATTCTCACGGGATCGGGACTTACGCAGGTGAAACCACGGGGTGCAGCTCGTCTATAAATATAAAACGCAAGTCCTGACTGACTAGTATAGAGGTATAGAAATTAAAAGGAAAGAAATTAGTGTGAGAAAGAAATAAGGATAAAATGTCTCTGTTCGATTTGTAATCAATATCAATTTGTGTCATTCATTTGCGGTGAAACGCACATTATCTGTTTTCTCCATTATATGTATACCTAATAGTTGGTAACATAATTGCAGACCCACCGTAGAGTTCCTAAATTACTATTATTGGAATGGTTTCATTCTAATAACGTTTGTCTAATAAAGAATAATGGCAAATCTTCGAACAAAAATGACTTATTTGCTATTACTACTTGCTATTATTTTAGCCAGTAGTAAGTAGTGTAGTGTCATGGAAGTGTTACTAACATAGTTCTAAGCTACCTATTAACACATTCAATTATTACTATAAAATATGTATGTTAGTCTATAAGGTTTCTAAAAAAATAGTTTGCCTTTACTTTGAGATGAACATCGTAGGAACATTGTGGTGACGGAAGTGAATCTATACACTCGGCCGCATACTCTCATCTCCGCATACATTACACCATCACTCAAATACACATACTTACATTGTACCTACTGTTTCAGTCACACACACACTCATGGACAAGATTCGGACCTCGTACCCGGAGTCTTATGACCCTGGAGTGACGAGGACTTCCTGGTCCTGTCCCATATACCATTTACATCACATTACACATACACACCCACACACAAACATACATCCATACATACCGCAGAGCGTGATTACCTATTGTCCTATAAATGTTTTCTTTTTTTCTTTGTTACAATTCAACCAATAGTTTATTACTTAATCTCCACGGTTTCACTTTAATCGCTAAGTTTTTGTAATCTTTTCTGGACACTCGAGATACAGGATATATTCCTAGTTCGAGGTCCGTTGTTATTGCTCCTACTTTTGTAACACTTTTGTTTAATAAACTATTATTTATTATTATTAAAAAAGGTATTTATCTATAGGCCTTTGTAGCCTGAAATAAATGATTTATTATTATTATTATTATTTTGAAGTTCCTATATGTGTAAATGGCGTCAGATGCTGATGAAGAAAATGAAAAACACCTGTTAGACCTTAAATGCTTTTAGGCATCTTTTTTTCACATCTATTTCATGAAATACTATCAATTAGATATACCTACATTGAAATTTGAAATCTAGAAAACGGATAATTTTAAAAGCCTCACTTCATAGAATTAAATATACTAACCTAATTCCTAATTCAACAATATTTACCCAATCAAAAGACCATTTCTCTGTCCCCCGTAACTAAAGACATAAAAATAGACTAGCCTTACCCAATTCAAATTTACCCTTACACTCTTCAGGTCCTTATGTAATGTGTGTAAAAATATATAATAAAATTCCATGAAACATTAACAATGAAAATAGAATTAACATATTTAAAAACTATTGCATCGATATTTAGTAAATAAGGCTTACAATACAAGAGTTTATTGACGATAACTCATATAGTAAGTTTAAGTAAATTTAATAAAAATCGCATTGACCAACCGGGTCTAATTGTATTTCTGTAAACATCTATACTTACACATGAAACAATAAATGATGATTATGATTAATACTATGAATTTCATTGTAATCTAGAAAACATAGTTTCTATTTGTGCATAAAATATGCTCTAGTATTGTCTTGCCATCATTATTTATGAATTTGAAAGACTTTAAACTTCAACTCAAGCAGGACTTTAAAATTTTGCTTGAGTTGAAAACATAATAATAACAGTTTTGTAGCTCTACGGTGGGTATTCACTTATGTTGGCTTATTTTACAGTCGGCTGCATAATTGCAGCCCTCGGTAGAGTTCGAAAATTACTATTATTGAAATGTTTGCATTCTAATTGACCGAACGAGCGAAGCGAGAGAGGTCTAGTGGCGAGACGGTCGGTCGGCTGTACCTATGTATCTATGTATCTATGTATGTTTGTTCGACGATAACTTGAGTACCGTTGCTCTGATCTTCATGATTTTTGGTATAAGAGTAGTTGAGGCCCATAGAATTTTTAAGTTCGAACATGAGAGGGATCGGTTAGGGGGCTACGGAGATAGGGGGTGCAAAAGGGGATCTACCTTTATAAAAGGCAAATAATTAAAAACTTCTTTTGAATTTTAACTTCAAAAATGACAACAAAGAGAATAAAACTCTCTGATAAAACTACGTAAGAAATGACAATGTCAGGTTTTGATTCTGTCATTATTGAAAAGAATATGATTCTCAGAACCATAGAAACCTTCTCAAAAAATCTTCAATATCTTCGTGATATTTTAATTGAAATAGATGATCCATATTATATTTGGTCATCCCAAATAAATTCAAATATTCGCGTAAAAGTTGATAGTGTAAAGTTATGCACGGAAGGTGTAATTTTACTTCTATAATCCATAAACCAATTCTACTGCCATGTTTGTTCCCGATGGCCTATAAAGAAGCTAATGCTGGAACCAGCTATTGATCAGCTGAAAGGAAACCAAGGCGATAACTGGGCAACCCTACTATGGTTGACGTCGTCTGGGTCACTCAAGTTGTAGGTATCAACGATCATCCAACGATCGTAATGTACTACGGGATGTACCTTGTGTGAAGACATGCTGAAGACTGTGGTTTTTATAAAGTTTCTATTCTACTTTCTCCTAAATTCGCCCTCTGTTTGCTTCAGTGCTAGCCGACACAAAGACTTTAAATAATAAGCTTGTCTTTTTATTTTTTTTATTTACTTATAACAGGACATAAGTCTCAAACTTCTCTAATATATTTGTATTGAAGCGTGTCTCCTTTTTTTCTGTTTCGTTTTAAGATCACGATGAGTACCTAGGTATTAAATAATTGAGTGTTTAGTCTGATGATAAAAACCTTGATGAGAAAGGTAACCAATAACCATATTATTATTATGAACTTATCTACCGAGCAAGATATTAAAATCATGTTGAACTCGTTTAAATCAAATTAAAAAGTAGATACTCTTGGTATGCTCTTGGTACATGCTTGGTACTGAAGAATCATCTGATATCTGGAATTAGGTGATAGAATACAGAACCGGAGTAAGGGCCTTACCTCACCGTGACGCCGCGTGGCGACGTGTCGTTGGCTACGTATTCATGGCTACCTCTATTAACCCTAGGTCGGTAAAATATACATTTTACGCCATCGCCAGGACGCCATCGCGCTAGAGTTCCGAGTAAGTGAGTACTCTTGTATCTAGAGTACCTAGAGTAGGTACTCTAGGTACTGAAAAATAAGCTGTTATCTTTGGTCTGGTGATAGAGTCGGAAGAAGGCTATAGCAACTTATGTCCTAGACAAGATAGGCCTATTGCGTTTGGACTCATTAAAGTCGTCTTGAGGATTAGGTACTCTAGGTATCTACTGAAGAATCAGCTGATATTTGGTTTCTGGTGATAGAGCTATAGGAACTCGTATTCTACGCAAGATGTGGGTTATTTCCGTTTCGACAGATTTTCGTTCCGTCAGTTATTTGTGTCGACAGCATAAATTCCGACGAAACGGCATGCGACAGTTCCTAGATGTGATAAGTCTATAAGCAAGATAGGCCTATCGCGTATGGACTCGTTAAAATCGTCTTGATGAGTAGGTAATATAGGTACTGATAATCTGGCGATATAGCCAGAAAGAGGCATAGGAGCTTTTTAAACTCACACAATTTGTATTTCAAGTTGTTATTATCCCGTTAAAAACGTGAAATAAAAAAATACGCGATTGAGATGATATATGAGATGATTTAAATTAGATAGACCTATCGTATTTTGAATCTTTCGACGTTATATCATTTAAGTAGTGATCGAAAAAAAAAACTCGTGAGGTCTCAGTTCGGGGCGAACTACTAGTAATTTTTGTTTGATTAATTGATGAGTTAGAGGACTTTAAACTTTACCTAAAGCTGGTGTCTAGAATCTTGCTTGTGTTGAAAACATTCTTATAACAGCAGTTTTGGAGCTCTACGGTGGGTCTGAAAAAGTGAAGGCTCACCGCAGAGTTAACTGTCATCGGGTCTTAATGCCTTATGTAAATTATAGTGTTGTTACATTTTGGAAATGCCCCAAACACTGGGTAAAATAGTGCAATATAGGTACCTGAATTTTTTTTCTCTAATTTTTCTTCTTTTCGGGCTACTACCTAAATGTATCTAAGAGGTATTATAGGGCTATCTTTGCAAACTGTATGCGTTTGCATTTTTATTCAAGCAATTTGTTGAACTGTCTAGAAATAACTAATGTTAAATGTAAATTCCTTGAGCTTGGTTTAAAGAAGGTCGGATAATAAAATAAATGATGAATGGCTGATTTATACGAAGATAAAATGTACTGTTCTCGTAAAATAGGAGAGCTTTTGACACAAATCGTATCGTCTAGCCGAATTGGATTAAAGTTGCGGTTTTGAATAATGTTAGTTTAATGTTTTTAGTTATACAATGTGTTTCAGAGAAGTCTTGCGAAAACCGGCTAGTTACGTGGGGAACAAATGTCTTGCCATGGCGCCTCCACCGAGTCGTGGCAGACTGGGTAGACCCAAGAAGTGCTGGCTTGACGTCGTAAAGGGTGATATTATGCGTGCAAATGGCCTTACAACCCAGGATGCCGAAGATCGTGCGAAGTGGAGGCGTAAAAGTAGGAAAGCGGACCCCGGGCTCCCGAGAGGGATGCAACCGGGAACATCGCTCGGATGATGATGAATGTGTTTCAGAGAAGGGGTTTTAATACGAAAATTTGTACTAGACGAGCAACTTTTGTTCTACGATTTTTAGAAAATCGAACATTTCGTTTGAAGTTTTTGTATGAAACACCTGATTTTCAAGTAAAGATTACCTCAGAATTATATAAAAAAAGTTCTAATTTCCAAAAGAGAACATACGCAAAAAGAGTTTTAGATGAAAAAAAAAAAATAGTCGGACGACAAATAGTCGTCCGACATTTGTCGTCCAACAAATAGTCGTCCGACATTTGTCGTCCAACAAATAGTCGTCCGACATTTGTCGTCCAACAAATAGTCGTCCGACATTTGTCGTCCGTCAATAGTCGTCTGACATTTGTCGTCCGTCAATAGTCGTCCGACAAATATTCGTCCGACATTTGTCGTCCGACATTTGTCGTCCGTCAATAGTCGTCCGTTAAAAAATACCATATGTACGTCTTAATACACTCACAGCCAAATTAAAAACAGTAGGCCCAGGCATACATTTTCGCCGCGCCCGCGCCGTAGAGAGGGGATAGCTGTCTACTCTCCATCCGTCTTACGCTTTTTCAATCAGGTCACGTGTCCTGACGCGAGTTTAAGATTTTATACCCATTACAGAAAAAGTGCTCAACGCCGCTAAAGAAGTTTTCACTTCAAAAACCTATGTGTTAAATCAGGTCTTCAGCTATCTGCATATCGTGTTTTATTGCAATCGGTCCAGTGGTTTTTGCGTAAAAGAGGAACAAACAGCAGGATTAAATTAGCGTCTTTGTCCGCGTAGGAGTCCTTTCATATAAAAGGCAAACCTGACACTCAAAGAGAATCTATACGAGATATTGACACATGGCATTTGTCTATAGGTACATTGGAATAGGTTTGAGGTTTAACTACGCAAAAAATATTCTAATCTCCATACTACCCCATGCCTTAAAAAAAGTATAAAATCCTAGTGTCTTGGAGGAATGCTAGGGTATAATATCAAAATACTTTTTATTTTAAAAATTCAACAAAAGTGAGATAATAAATACTTAGATTTGCAAAATTAAGATCAACCCTTAACACGCCTGCGGGTTAAATTCAACACCTATTGTATAGTACCTCCTTCACTTGATCAAGTAAACAAACCTAAGTTTAAGATCCGTCTGATCCACCATTAAACGTCACCGAACGACACCTAAAACTGTTTAACTAAGTGAAATTCAAGTAACACGACACAAACGTTGTTACCGCCAAGACAACAAACTTAAGGGGCTATGCAGACAGAGCAACTTTGATCTCCGTATTCAAAAGAAAGAAAGAAATAAAAATGTATTTTCTTTCTTATACACATAAAAGTAACCATGTAAACAAAAACAAGATTAGACCTATAAATAAAAAGTATTACAGCTATAAAATATATAGAACAAGAAGCCTTAGCGCAGTATTTCAATCAGTTTCAAATAGACGCACCTAGCAACTGTCAAATTGGTATTAGTTGTTTTAAGGTGGTACGTTTTCCCTACTAAATGTTTTAGAGATTCCTACGTTTTATACTGAGATATTTAACTTATTATGACATAAAGTAGGCCTAATTTAAGCTATTGTAGGGGCAGACCAAAAATATCACTGTTTAACATCCAGGAAGTACTCTGTTTCAGCGTGAAAAAAGAGACCAATTTTACGTATGTGGTGGTGCACGGTTATATTGACGTATGGTCATAGTGTGAGTGACGCATAGATGTGTGGAAACACGCGACGTTGTCGCGTTGTGTGTGGAAGCAGGAACACGCAATTACGCTAGAGCAGAGCCGCAATACAGTTTGCTGGATAAGGGCGACGTTGCCTCTCCGTCTAATCTGTCTAATAAAAAATCAAAATAATTTCAATTGCATGATATTCAACTCAGTGCTGCCAGACCTACACCTGCAAGATTTTATGTAACTTTTGGCACTGTCGCTTCACTTTTGATACTTGAATTATACATTATTTTGATAGACTTATCAAATTATCACTTTACGTATATAATAAATAAATAAACATTTGTACTTGTTTGCATTTAATTAATAGTATAAAAATATAATAAAATATAAATGAAGTATAGTAATTCGCGAGAAACAAACCAAGCAGTCTTGTTGTTTTTTTGATACTGTTTGTTGTACACACTGGCAACATACACCCAGTCGATACTTTGCCTCGCACTAGATGCGCGCTTGTTACCTAGGCAACGGAGAGTCAACAGAGATGTCAAGTAGTCAGTAAATAGAAAAACCAAAAATAAAATATTATAATCATTTAATATATTCCTACTATTGTGTTTAAAGTATCATCCATCTGAGCACCTACTGAAAATAAACCTTGAGGGAATTTTAGTGTCTTGTAAGTGATTGAATTATTTCACAAGTATACCCCTCAAGGTGGGTAACCTATCCACACAAGTTGGGCCGTAGGAACAAACTACGACTACTCTGGGTCCCAGGCCATGAAGGAATAGCAGGAAATGAGAAGACTGATGAGCTGCAAGAACAGGATCGGCAAGTGCTATGCTTGGACCAGAACCATGTACGGGCCTGCCAGCATGCACAATCACAAAGGCCGTAAAGGATTACGTTGATAAGAAACACACGCAAGAGTGGGAAATCAGTAAAGGGCTACTACATTCGAAGAAATTCATAGGTAGCAGGCCCAGAGGGGCTTCTAAATTTATATTGAACAACGGAAAAAGCAAAGCACGAGCTGTGATTGGTGCCTTGACATGGCTTTACAAAACCAATGACATGCTTTTAAAAATGAAGATAACTTCTAATATTGACTGCAGAACCTGCGGTGATGTCAGAGAAACTATGGAGCACATCCTGTGTGAATGCGCCGTCTTAGTGGCGAAGCGAAGGAGACCCATGGGCCTCCTTGGGAATGCATATCCCAAACCGGAGAAACATAGGATTTTTCCTCTTAGTGGGATCACTGCGTTAATCGATCCCAAGGGGTCGAAGTGTTGCTGGCTATGTCAGTCCCCGATATAAGATGATAAGATAGAACTAATTTTAAATAAATAAACCTTTTTGTACATTACTTTGTCTTTATTTTTCTCTTTCCATTCAGACCTAGTACAATTTGCATCGTTCAGAATTCGTCCTAGTTTAAAAAAAAATGATTACTAACAGTACCTACCATAAAATTGATCCTGTTTTAGAAAATTTAATCAAAAATATATTTTCAAAAAAAAAATCTATTTGTATCGAGATTTGAACTGGGGCTCTTCAGAACACTACCCCGCCGCTCTAAATGACTACACCAATCGGTATCTGTAGGACTACGTCAAATATAGTCTATAGTTGCTACAGTTTATTGTTTTGTATGTGTGCGTGTCATTTATATCGTGACAAGAGTTAAAAATTGTACTTTGGAAATACATTAAAATGTGACTTCCAAAAAATTAAATTATGTTTGAAATATGTTCAGAGCAAACTAGAAAACAGGCAACATATATACAAATACTTTAATTCCACGTCAATTATAGCAAAATAAAATAAAAATATACTTTCGGGGAAAACAAGCGCCATCTAGCGGAATACTTTGCTTAGCGATACGAAACAGCAGTTTCCACAATCGGTAATCGCAACACTCACTCCCCCGAAGCAATTCATGGAGTAAGTAAACAGAAATTCCATAGTCACATTGACCGTCTAATATTGTTGGTATTTGAAAAGCTTATTTAAAATCGCAGCAACCTTCGGTAGGTCTTTTTGGTACTGCAACTGGCGACCTTTTTTAAAATATTATAAAAAAGTTCATATGTTCTTCAATTTAATTGATAGTTTCTTCTAGTCCTACTATTCTTTCTTCAACTGAATTGATAGTTTCTTCATCTAAGTTGATATTTTCTTCAATTAAGTTGTTAGTTTCTTCAACTAAGTTAATAGTTTCTTCAGCTAAGTTGATAGTTTCTTTAACTAAGTTGATAGTTTCTTCATCTAAGTTGATAGTTTTTTCAACTAAGTTAATAGTATCTTCAAGTTAGTGGATAATCTTTTCAACTACATTGATAGTTTCTTTCTTTAACCAAGTTGATGGTATTTTCAACTGAATTGATAGTTTCTTCAACTAAGTTGATAGTTTCTTCAACTGAGTTGATAGTTTTTTTGAACTGAATTGATAGTTTCTGTAATAAATTATTTTTTTCAATTAAAGTTGCTCTGTCTGCATAGCCTCTAAAGGTAACTCGTTACGACTGGCTGAGTCAGAATATACCTAGTTTCCTTGGTTATAGAGTAAATATAGACTCAATAGTTTTGGGTGTCCGATTGTATTGAGCAATAAACTGGTGTTAGTTTTATCAGACGCGAAGGGACAAGCATAATGGTGAATACTTCAATGGAAGGCTACCCTTGGGGTCTAGCTGGGTTTACAGGGTGGTTGAATTTAATGGGGCAGTATAGGCAAGTAGCCCAGTGCCGCGTTCTTACGATAGTAACCCTTTTATAACCGACTACAAAAAAGGGAGTTCTCAATTCGTTGCGTATATTTTGAAGTGAAAACTTCTTTAGCGGCGTTGAGCACTTTTTCTGTAATGGGTATAAAATCTTAAACTCGCGTCAGGACACGTGACCTGATCGAAAAAGCGTAAGACGGATGGAGAGTAGACAGCTATCCCCTCTCTACGGCGCGGCGAAAATGTATGCCTGGGCCTACTGTTTTTAATTTGGCTGTGAGTGTATTAAGACGTACATATGATATTTTTTAACGGACGACAAATGTCGGACGACAATTTGTTGGACGACAAATGTCGGACGACAATTTGTTGGACGACAAATGTCGGACGACTATTTGTTGGACGACAAATGTCGGACGACTATTTGTCGTCCGACTATTTTTTTTTTTTCATCTAAAACTCTTTTTGCGTATGTTCTCGCGACATATGAGATTTTACACAGATATACAGTTTTCACTTCTGCCTGCACTCCCGGAGTGCGCTGTTTTTTTTTTTTATGTATGTTCACCGATCGAAACGTGTCTTTTTTTTTTTTTTTTTTTGGAAAAAGGATACCTTACATCTAGCAAAAATTAGATTATTATTATATTATAGTAGTAGTATAGATAGAAAATAAATAGAAGCCGTGTGCTGTCCTAAATGGGTCGACTTCAGCTATGAGCTATGAGTCAAGCATGCTTGACTGCGGGGCGCTGATCTTCCAGCCAGACCCATAAACCAGTTTAGAAAAATCGTTGCTTTGTTTCTCTACCTTTTCTATGCTCAAGTGTGTTATTCTTAAAAGTATTTCAACCATCAAATAGATACATTATTGTTTTTCGAATAGACATTAATCAATTTACTATCCTTAGAAACCACTAGCTCGAGATTGTAATAATTTGGCAACAGTCCAAGACAGTAAAGTGCGAAGAAATAAGAATATCAATAATTTGCTACTATTATAAAGAGGTGGCGTTTGTGAGTTTTTTATAGATCATTGGTCGACTAAGCTGAGAGGTATAGTGAAGACGACACAGCAAATAAGTAAAACACCAGAACTTCAGTAATAAAATTTATTAATATTCTCAAGACATTCTCACAATAGTGATTATTTTTCTTAATCGCGTATTTCTATTTTTCTTTCTCTTACCTCGACGTTTCGACTATGTTACAATAGTCATGGTCACGAGGAGACACCGGGAAAATAATTACTATGAATACCAATCGTATGAGTTTAAAAAGTTCATTCTCACAATATTTATATAATACACACGCTACGCGCACATCAACTCGAGTCTTCGTCCACACACTCTCTCTCTCTCTCTCTCTCTCTCTCTCTCTCTCTCTCTCTCTCTTGTTTATTGTTTAAGTTTATGGTATACATACATAGATTGATGGCATTTAAGGCATATAAGTTTACAAAAGGTACTGGGCAAGCCTACTTCATCGATACAGGGTTATTGGAAATTATACTAGCAAGCCGTTGAGGGCTACTTCTGTGCATCTAAACTAACAATTTTTGTTCTACGACTTTTGGCAATTCGAACAAATTTTGAGGTTAGGTTTATTTTTTTTGAATTTCCAAAAGTCTGTGAACAAAAGTTGTTTGTTTAGGTGCCCAGAAGTAGCCCTGAACGGCTTGCTAGTATAATTTCCAATAACCCTGTATATTCCGGCCACTACAGGCAGCGCCCTGACTAAACTGAAGAAAGAAAGAAATACAATTTTATTTTCTGAACACAAAAAAATAGGCACATAAAAAAAGTAGTACAGCGCCTAGAAAAAAGGTTCGTCCTCAGCACGATGCTAGAGCTAGAAGCCCCAGTGCTGATTTTCAGGACGAACCTTATTAAGACGCACGGGCTTAACTAGTATAGAATTATAGATACTAATTATAAAGTTAACTGCAAGGTTTAAGTTGCTGGCGCTGTGTAATTCATCTAGAATAAGATGTATAAAGGTTATTAGGAAAAATTTAATCTACTAAAAAAGTGGATAAGTTCCAGATCCTTTATTGCAGACTAGCGACTTATGCATGTATTATACATATAAACCTTCCTCTTGAATCACTCTATCTATTAAAAAAACCGCATCAAAATCCGTTGCGTAGTTTTAAAGATCTAAGCATACAAAGGGAAATAGAGATGGCGAAAAGTGACTTTATTTTATACTATGTAGTGATAGTGATGTATGCAGATTATGGCAGACCCAATTAGCTAAAAGGTTATAAAATTTCAAAGATTCTTTAAATCAAGAATGTTTCTTTATTCTTGATCTTTGATTAAGAAAAATAATGAATGTTTATTCTTAATATTTGATTCTAAGAATGAACATTTTTGATTTTTAGTTCTTTTAGAGCAACACTAATAGATTTTTTCATTAATCTTTTAGAACGAACGCAGATTACAAGTTTTTAATGAAAAAATGTCATGAAAACGTTACGCGTAATTGCGTAGGAAATGTCTCAATCAGACAGCTCATTAATAAAAAACCTTTTGCAAAATTAATTCGCAACAATGTATAGCGTTGTAAATACATAAAAAACATAACATTTATATATGAGAGAAACATTAATATTTTAGCGGGCAATATATTTGGAACTATGAATTTATCATCATAGTTTTATACCGTACGACGCTGGTGGTCCAAAAATAAGCATTTATAATTTACGATTTTTTATTATGATGTGTGAAGTGGGAGATTATTTTAAATCATAAGTAATGGGGTAGTCACTACATAGTATAAAACAAAGTCGCCTTTTCTGTCCCTATTTCCCTGTGTATGCTTAAATCTTTAAAACTACGCAACGGATTTTGATGCGGTTATTTTAATAGATAGAGTGATTCAAGAGGAAGGTTTATATGTATAATACATGCATAATATAGCCGTGCGAAGCCGGGGCGGGTCGCTAGTAAAATATAAGTATGGATCCGGGCAATCTTCTATGCCAAGCTAAATTCTCGCCTAAACTTTTTTTTGCGCGGCCACCTTACCACATACCTTACTAATCTTTGTAAATGGATAGTGCAATATAAATAACAAATACCATTAAAAACTAAATTTCGTGAAGTGTCATGTTTACCCGTTCTTTGATTTGAAAAAAAAAGACATTAGTATTCTGTCATTGGTCTCCATTCTTTTAAGATACGATCTTTACCTATATAATGAAAGTAATTTAAAAATGAAATATTAAAATCCGTAATAATATTAATCTTAAAAAAAAAATAACAATATTAAAAATGTAAATAAGATCCGTTGCCCAAAGTAGAAGCCAGCCCTTTAGTCACCTGAAGCTTAAAAAAAACCTTACGGAAAAATACAAAAAGAAATATTAACGACAATAACGTAACAGTAAACACGCCGTTCGACACCTTATGACGTTTTACGAGTCAATCAAATTATTTTCACACGAAAAAAACATTTTTTCGAACGGAATACTTTTTATTAGGATAGAAGAATTTCTATGAATTTCAACAGGTAAGATAGTTTGTTCAGTTTTTAATGTTAGGCAGGAAGAAGAAGTTGTTATACAATTTGTAATAAAAACCCGTAGGTATTCCCTTTTAGGTACTTGTACCACACCGTATACAAAAAAAAATGTAATGGAAAATAAGGATTTTTTTGGAAGTTTGGGAAAATAACCCCAATTTATGCAAAGTTTAGGGATTTTTTTAAATATTACAACACCATTATTTACCTAAAGGCTCGCTGCCTAATAGTGTTGCCACATCTTGACAAAAGTTGTTCGCAGAGACGTCTAGAACAACCCCCTTTCGTATTAGAACCCCTTCGTCCAAACACATTGTATATTTTTTTCTGTTCACGGGCATAATTTTGTTGTATAAGAACCGATTTTTTTTGCATTTCTAATGTAATATTTTCTGAGAAATAAACATAATTATTTTTGGAACGAAGTTTGTTATCCGCGGGTTTTAACGAGGGGCCTACTCGAGAAAAATGTAACGCGTTACGAAAATGGGGAACGAAAAACCGTAAAAGAAAGAACGAAGGAGACCGATATTTCTTTCATATAAGCACATTATAATATACTTACTATGTAAAAAAAAACAAGCAAAAAAAAAGTAAAGGGACTTCGTTTCAAACGCGTGTCAGATGTTATTTTTTTTTAGGTAAGTATTTTTAATTTTATTATTCTTGCCTTTTTAAATAGTAAGTGTAGATCTAATTGTGCATTAAAAGGTAGCCTTGAAAACTGATTTGGCATAGCTATTTCAAATAGAAAATATGCGGTGCGAGGTGTAGGTACATTCGTAAACATCACTCTAACCTTGGATTACTTCGGAATAGGGGATTGTGTAATGTTATTAGCGTAACAATATATTTTTAGATGTATACAGGGTTATTGGTTATTATATCAAAGCGGTTGCTATTTCTGTGCACCATAACAATCAACTTCCGTTCTACGAATTCAATTTTTAACATAAACTCGAAAACTTTTAGGAAAATCAGCAGATTGTTGTAAGAATCTTTTTAATTTAGTCTAAAAAAGTTCTAAGTGAATCCACAATTTTGAATCTAGATCCTTGATGGATCTGGCGAAAGGATAGATAGATAGATAAATTCTTTATTGTAAACACCAATTTCAAATAACACTAATAATAAATAAATAAAAAATAAAGCTTAAGTCTAAGCGTTACAAAGGGCGGCCTTATCGCTCAAAGCGATCTCTTCTAGGCAACCTTTGGATGGACAAGAAATAGAAGAAGAAGGATTAATTGAAAAAAGATAAATCTCAGTCGATCCATAACTTAAAATCTGGATCCAATGAGAAAAATTAACTCCTAGATCCATCCTGGATCTAGCCAATGGATCTTCTGAGAATGATCGAATTATGAAAAAATGATAAATAAAATTTCTAATTTTAACTTTACTTTTTTAAGTTAATTCTCTATGTACTTATTTATAAAATTTTAAGAAAACTTTATATCAATCTTAAATCTCACTTAATTTTAATTTCATTAGAACTCGAAAAAATATTGATGTGAGTTTTTTAAAGCTATGACAGATTTTCAATTTACATCTTTGGCCACAAGTGACTTTGCCTGGCCTTTTGCCGGAGACCAGCCCCATATGAATAGCGACATATATCGAGGGATTTGGTATCAGTATATTAAAAACTCAATTTTCATAATTCCTTACTTACCTATAGAAGGAAATGCGGCATAGTTTTACAAGTTAAGATTTTTCAAATAATTTTGATTTTTAAAACTTCATAATTTCATTTCACATTATCTACCAAAGTACCTAGCTTACTAGGTACTTTCTAGGTATAAATAAGTATCTAGGTATACGTCTACACATCTGAACGTCTGTTATTGTAAATTCATCAGATTCTATTAATAATACATGAGAGTTAGGTACGAACTAATATCCGTACCAATATGCGCCTCTAATTACTGTTTTTGTTATATTGTTCAGTATTCTAAAAGCTTAATCTTATAAGCGTACACTTATATTATTGTTATATTGGTCTAGTATCATAAAAGCTTTGTTCCCACGTCTAAAGATTCCTTATTTTTTCAGATTTCCCATACGACAGATTCCCGTATCTAAACGAAAACAAAAGACTTTCTAAACAAAAACGAAAGACGATCTAAACGGATATAAAAGACGGCCTAATAGAAAAAAAAAGGCGATCTAAACGAAATATTTTTATTGCCTTTTGTTTTCCTTTCATTAAATCGTTTTCATTTTTCTTTAGATCGCAAACGAAGATAACAGCCGGACAAAAACAAAAGACGATCTTAACAAAAACAAAAGACAACCTGAACAAGATAAAATACGATCTAAACGAAAACAAAAGAATTCCTAAGCAAAAACAAAATCGCAGGTTTGATTACAACCCTGCGTACCTAGAGTACCTACCCACTCACAAGCAAGGTACACAAATTAAAAAACTCACAGCCCAATGTTTCGAGAGTCAACAATTTAAATTGAAACATACGAGTAACACTACAAACTTTGAAAATACAAGCACAAAAATTTACGTTGCTCGTGCACGTTCGGAACACTACAATGTTTTTTTATTTATTTTTAATCAAATCCACGGAACCAATTTAAAATTGTGATCGCAATACAAACATTGTAAACTTGTAGAACAGGGTTGAACAGTTTTAACTTACTCAGTTTTATAAAAGTTTAAATTGCAGTGTAAGTTAGTTGCGGTCAGAGTCAGAAATGTCAAAGTGAAGTTAGTTCTTGTTTAGTTAGTTAGCGGGAAAATAATAGAGAAAAACCCTTGGTATAGAAAGGTTTCATTTAACGTTGATACGCAGCTGAAAACACGCTATGAAACACTCGAGTTTTTCTAATTCAGTTCAGTTTATTTACTTGTTTTAAAGTTGGTTACTTATGATCTTATATTCTTTAAAGATAAAGGCTTGTATAGCGAACTTGTCCGTGTTCCGATACGTCCTACTTTTGTGGCTGCACCGGCTTAGGCCGACCGGGTAGAATTTTTTTTGCTTCCACTGCCAATCTTACTACCTTCACTCGCGATCCTCGAATGCCTCCGTTTATTTGGAAGTCTTTGATTCACGTATCTTCTAGGAAAGCGTGCTACATCATAGACCGCATCGTCACTTCCTATCGTGCAAAATAGTGGTGAAATGTTGACCTATTTATTATTTAAAAACGTGTCACTAGTCAAATGCAAAATGCCTTTCGTACGACTAAAATTGTTAATGATTGCATGAAGAATTGTTGAGTGTAAGTTAAATCTTTAGCGTTTTTAAGAGAGTTCTTTTTATATATTTTGGAATAACTTAAATACGAAAATTCCTTGTCGTTGTCGTCGTGTCCCAGCCTAAAAAAACAGACTCCGTAAGCTAAAGAAATTGGATATCGCGTAGAGCTATTAAATTGAAAGCTCAAAGGTAAATGCATCAGCATTTCTTTTCAATTTTATTTCCTAGATTTCTTTTTAGTTCAGCTTAGACTCTCCGAGGTATTTGATTAAGCGGTTATTGCATATTCATTTCTTAGGTAAAGTCTGCATTTATTTATCTTTTACCTTTGAGAAGTATTATACCTATGGGATATTTATTATTTATGTAAAACTAGGTGCGTTGAACGTTCATTTTTATCATGAATTGAAGTCGAAACCAGAATTTAGCTTTTAAAAGAACAAGTATGGACAAAGTTAACAATAAAATAATTAAGTACATATATAGAGAGAAAATATTTTTCTGTTTTTATGTTTGTAATAAAGACTAGGCTATAAAACTAGAGGACCGATTTTGATTAAAAATGATATAAGGACATTGGTTAATTGGGAATATAATAGGCTACTTTTGATCCCGATATTCCCACGGGATCGGGAGCTACACGGGTGAAACCGCAGAGCGCTGCTAGTATGTTGCTACTATAGGCAATACTGAAAAATACATACAACCGAATTGAGAACCTCCTCCTTTTTTTAAGTCGGTTAAATTTTTCAAGCGATTTTGCTCCATTAGAACCTTGATTGGGGCGGAACTTTTTTCTTTTTAGTATTTTTTTAGTGATTCCGTGTCTACACGTACGGTGCGTGCGCCATAATTTGCTTTTCCTACTCAAAGTGACAGCCTGACAGCTGTCAAAATATTCCGGAAATACGATTTGTGTAGTTGTGTGTTGTGTTGTGCATTGAATTTGGAAAAGGGGAAACTAAAATAAAAGCCGAATTAATGTCCCCCTCTTCCGGTTTAGGAAATATCAGGACATAGAAAAGAGTCCATAGAGATCAAAGCAGACTAGTTTTTAACCGACTTCAAAAAAGGAGGAGGTTCTCAATTCGTCGCGTATATATATATATTTTTTTTATGTATGTTCGCCAATTACTCGAAAACGCCTGGACCGATTTGGAAAAATCTTTTTTTGTATGAAAGGGGATAACTCAGAGGTGGTCCCATAAAAATTGAATGAAGATCTGATGAGGATCTTCGGAGTGATGAACAGAATTGCACCTCGAGAGTGCAGCAAATTGCTCAGTTTTCGTTTTCCACCAGTAGAATTGGGCCATAAACTAATAGTTACCGATAAATGGAATATCTGAAACCACCTTCTCATCAGAAAACTCTTCAATCGGTTACGATTACAGGTTACAATTTGAAGAATTTAGTCGAATTTAGTCGCCGGACTGGGTTTGTATGAATGTTGACAGAAAACCCTATCTTCAATGAAGATCTGATGAGGGTCTTCGGAGGGATGAACAGCATTGCACCTCGAGAGTGCAGCAAATTGCTCTATTTTCGATTTCCACCAGTAGAATTGGCCCATAAACTAATAGTTACCGATAAATGGAATATCTAAAACCACCTTCTCATCAGACAACTCTTGAATCGGTTACGATCACAGGTTACAATTTGAAGAATTTAGTCGAATTTAGTCGCCGGACTGGGCTTGTATGAATGTTGATAGAGAACCCTATCCTAAATGAAGATATGATGAGGATCTTTGGAGTGATGAACAGATCTGCACAGCGAGGTTCAGCAAATTGCTCAATTTTCCATTACCACTAGTAGAATTGGCCCATACACTAATATTTACCTATCGACGAATGGAGCATCTGAACCTTCTCATCACCAAACCCTTCAATGAGTTACGATTAGGTACAGGTTGCAATTTTAAGAAATAGTCGCTTTCGCCTCATGGAGAAGAATTTTCAGTGTCAGCGGCACTAAAAATGGTTAAATAAAAAAATAAATTAACATTTAAAAAACCGACTTCAAAAAACCTGAAAACAAAAACTAAAAAAAACTTGAAAAAAAATCCTGGTAACAAAAACTAAAAAAAACCTGAAAAAGAAACCTGAAAACAAAAACTAGAAAAATACTGAAAAAAAAAACTAAAAAGGGAAAAATAATCCATTTCGGGTCACTAAAACAGCAGATAACATAAACATACTTGGAAGTCGGACTGGGTGACACCATGTTTCCTATAATACCTCTCAACATTCAATCTAACCCAGTCCGACTTCCAAGTATGTTTATGTTATCTGCTGTTGTAGTGACCCGAAATGGATTATTTTTCACTTTTTAGTTTTTTTTTTCAGTATTTTTCTAGTTTTTGTTTTCAGGTTTCTTTTTCAGGTTTTTTTTAGTTTTTGTTACCAGGATTTTTTTTCAAGTTTTTTTTAGTTTTTGTTTTCAGGTTTTTTGAAGTCGGTTTTTTAAATTTAAATTTTTTTTTTTTAATTTTAAAATTCTCATCTTTCGGCCTCATAAAAATTTGGCCGGCCCTTGGCTTGGAACAGTTTGACATTAAGAAAAAGTGAATATGAACTACTTTAGAAAAGGTCTTCATCCAATTTTTATGAAACCATCTGTGAGCTATCCCCTTTCAAACAAAAAAAAAAGATTTTTTCATATCTGTTCAGGCGTTTCAAGTAATCGGCGAACATACATAAAAAAATATATACGTGACGAATTGAGAATCTCCTCCTCTTTTGAAGTCGGTTTAAAATCTGACATACCCTTACGATTTATAATAATTAATTTTAACTGTACTCCTGACCATTGTAGTTATAACTCAGCTGAAAATTCGAGGTAATTTTTAAAATAATTATGCAAAAATGCCACCCGTTTTATCAAAAACTTGCCTGCGACTTCGTCGGCGTCGAAGAAGTTAAAATTTCCAAAATTATGTCTAAACGTTGCCTACGTTATAAAAACTACCTGTATGCCTTTTGCTCATGGCTTCATGGTAGGCGGAGTGGGTGGTGTTAGGTTTTATTTTCGTTACGGAATTTCTTGATTCGGTCGCCACGCTCAAAGCCCGCGACAAAAGCTGTGCAAAAGCTTAAAAAAGGAAAAAGGAAAATCGAATAGCGTTCGATTCTCAGACCTAACGAATATACACAAAAAAATTCATACAAAAAGGTTCTGCCGTTTAGGTGGAGTTTGGCAACTAACACCGCGACACCAGAGTTTTATATAGTATGTTTGAACAATTTGTGACATTCGATCGTTACGGAGAGTGAACTGAGAGACAACTGGACCTTGATTAGGGTTGATACCTCTAACAACTCGCAACAAAGGCTTTGTAACTAAATGGACCGGTACCGGCTGTGAGACGTGACATGGAGAATACGGGCTGGCTTTTCCTATAATACTATGTTACCTATGAACCTTTATTGGTTAGGAATATTATTCATTGTAAAACTCAAAATTATTTATTTCAATTTGTACGAGATCACATTTTGTGACTGCGTATCGAAAGATGAACAAGTTCGCTTGGCGATGACTAGGCCGGTGGGTGGTAATAAGCCGGTTTTCTTCTTCTCGTATAGTGGTGTGGCTCACCTATTGTTAGAGTTTTCAGATCGTCTTAAGGCCTTTAACTTGACCTACCGACTGCTACTAGAGGTAGCAACCGGGACCAAAGGCTTAACGTGCCTTCCGAAACACGGAAATACACGAAAATACATTTTTGTCACACTACTAATTGGCCATCCATAAAAGTAATGACATAAAAGTAAACGATCAGCAAGCGTCGTCGCTTAGCTGTGAGCTTCCTCACAGGCTCTAGGCCCTAGTGACAGACAGACAGACGGACAGAGTAAAAAAGTTCCGTTTTACCCTAAAATAATCTTCGTAAGTACCTACTCAACGTTTTAAATAGAACATTAACATGAAATTGGATTCATTTATCAAGACGTCTCGAGAGTCGAAAGACAATTGGTGCGAATGGCAATGTTGTATGCATACGGTAAATATGTGTCTGTCTACCTTTGTTATACTTGTACTTATATGGTTCTATACATAGAAAAGAGAATTATTAAAATAGGTGCATGACCAAAGAGATTGCTTCTACAAGATAGAGGGCTTATAAGAGTCATCGGTCCATTTCTGTCGTCGTAGACCTCATCCTAACTTAATCTGTTTGTTTATTTGTTTCCTCGATTGGCTAAAAATGGCTTAGGGGATGGACATTTTGGACATAGGATGCTTTTGATCCCGAAACTTCAAGTACAAGTTCAAGTACAGACTTTTTGTCCTCTCTTCCTTTATTATAAGTGTAAATAATAGTAGAATTCTTTATTGCGCACTTAACTATCACTATCACTACTTAGTATAAAACAAAGTCGCTTTCTCTGTCCTTATGTCCCTATATCCCTTTGTATCTTTAAAACTACGCAACGGATTTTGATGCGGTTTGTTTAAATAGATAGAGTGATTTAAGAGGAAGGTTTTTATACATGCATAATATAGCCGTGCGAATCCGGCCCGGGTCGCTAGTAACATATAAAACTTATAAAAACTTTAACGGGACTCTTAAACAACCTAAATCAACCGTTTAATAAGGAAAAAGTAAAGGAGTTGTACAAAGGGTGGCCTTATTTCCTGAAGACGATCTCTTCCAGGCAACCATCGATGGGCAGAATACTTTTGAGTTATGACAATACATTGTATGCGAATAGGGTCAAGCGTGCGTTGCGATTGCGCATGGGCCGTGCGCGTTCGACTATTTCCGTCGATAATCGGGTAACATTCGGTTATTTTCGGCACGGTCACCGTTACCAATTGGACGGTTTAAATTTGGAAAACTCGTTCCACCTTTGATGTGAAACAAACGTTTGTGTGTTTCTGTCTGTAATGTTACAGCCAATGTAATGTTTATTTATATAGTATATTGTAGATTAGCTGCACCACGAGGATTCACCCACGTTTCACCGATTATCTCCGCAATTAATCTATACTAATATTATCTAACTATAATATCTATCTATACTAATAATGTTTGCTTGAATTGAATAGTTTTATTTATATTTATAGCGGCAACAAAACTACATAATCTATGGAAATTACAACTTTTTAGCTATCACGGGTCATGAATTGCAGCCTGGTTACAGACAGACTAGCAGACATTAGAATTATTCGTTTATTAACATTAAATAGTACATTGTTATCCTAGGTGTGAAAGTCACTCATTACAAGTCCCGAGACGGAGTTTGGCGCCCGAGCGTAGCGAGGGCGCTAATAGTTCGAGGGACTTAATGAGTCTTTCACCCGAGGTAAACACTGTGCTTTTCATTACGAATAATACATAAAATTCTTCATAACAACGAGAGTGAATGAGACTATGAGACTCCATACCACATGAGGTACTCATGTGTCCATACTACCTGATCCTCTTACAAGGTTGGGACCAAAGAGGTTATACATTATGTAGTATTTTTTTAGGTTTCTGCTATTTGTATTCAATACTTAAATACGGCGGTAATTACCGTAGAAGTTTTTATTATTGAGTTAATCCAACATTAGGAAATGACGCGAAGTCCGTAGATTTAACTTATAGTTTTTGTAACACGGTTTGTCTAGTAAATGTTATTTACAAAAAATACACAATCATAAATGAAAAACCAGATTAAACTTAACACAAAAACATAATAAAATAAGAAAAAATAGTTACTTAGTACTAAACTCTGGCAGTATGCATGAGCCGTGCCAAGCCATAATTATTATTCTTTGGTGTAAAAAAAAAAGCAAGGAGGTTAGGTTTTTGAAGTTCCTAATGCGTAATGATACTGATACTGGCTACATGCAGATTGCACAAGTCGTGCGAAGCCATAATTTGACATGACAGCTGTCAGTGAAAGTGAAAAGCCCTAGGGCTGGAAATTTTATTTTCTACACGCTCTTCAGGCATATTTAGACCTACTTTCGGAGTATGAGTAATGAAAAATGTTTTTTCATGGTCACCAAATTAGAGAAAAGTGCAACATTACGTAGATGCAAGAGGAGGTGATCGTAAAGGCTTGAAGTATCGTATATAGTTTTTGTATTTGAAAATCTGATCGTAGAGACCTGAAACTCGAAGGGTGTGTTCTTTGTATGGCAAAGGCAACAGATAAGAAAGTTTTTTTTTTTTTTTTTTTGAAGTCGGTTAAAAGACGTGTGAAATTCATCCCCTAACAGTGTTAAAAAGGGGAAGAAAGTTATTTTGGGAAGGGGGAAAACCTAACTTCGTTTTGTAAGACGTTTCAATGTTTCCAAATGAATAAAGAATTTTAGCTTTCACTTTGAAAATTCATAGAAATCGCATGTTCGCTGAAATCACTACGGAATTTAACCTAGTTAAATAAAGTTGTTGTACTGGTTATATAGCGTTGTGAACCTATTATATCGATAAATTAATTTTATCGATGTAATTAGAACTCAATCAACGATTAATTTTATTGGATCGGAATATTGAGCTGTATTATTGCAGACTAGCTGCGCCCCACGGTTTCACCCGCGTTAGTCCCGATCCAGTGAAAATATATGACAAAAAACGCTGAAATATTTCACTTTGACATCTGTCCCTTTGACATCTGTCACTTAGACATCTGTCACTTTGACATTTGTCAGTTTGACATCTGTCACTTTGACATCTGTCACTTTGACATCTGTCACTTTGACATCTGTCACTTTGACATCTGTCACTTTGACATCTGTCACTTTGACATCTGTCACTTTGACATCTGTCACTTTGACATCTGTCACTTTGACATCTGTCACTTTGACATCTGTCACTTTGACATCTGTCACTTTGACATCTGTCACTTTGACATCTGTCACTTTGACATCTGTCACTTTGACATCTGTCACTTTGACATCTGTCACTTTGACATCTGTCACTTTGACATCTGTCACTTTGACATCTGTCACTTTGACATCTGTCACTTTGACATCTGTCACTTTGACATCTGTCACTTTGACATCTGTCACTTTGACATCTGTCACTTTGACATCTGTCACTTTGACATCTGTCACTTTGACATCTGTCACTTTGACATCTGTCACTTTGACATCTGTCACTTTGACATCTGTCACTTTGACATCTGTCACTTTGACATCTGTCACTTTTTTGACACTTTTTGTTATATTTTAGACAATTCACAGATATTGTGTGAATGTTGATGTTCATACCTATGTTCCATTCTGATGTATAAGCTATATAATTGTAAAGTTTCATTAAAATCCATTCAGTAGCTTTTGCGTTAAAGAGTAACAAACATCCATACATCCAGACATCCATACATACAAACTTTCACGTATAATATTAGTAGGATTAATTGCGCCCCGCGGTTTCATTTGCATAAAACCGGGATCGGAAATAAAATAATATTGTAGGCCACTTTACACAGCACCCTCTAGGCCTAAGCTAACTACGCTTGTTGTATTTTCTTCGCTGAATGTGCTGCTAAGTGCAAAGTTCGAGAATAGCTGAACCGATTTCGCCCCGGCTTCGCACGGCTATATTATGCATGTATTATACATATAAACCTTCCTCTTGAATCACTCTATCTATTAAAAAAAACCACATCAAAATCCGTTGCGTAGTTTTAAAGATTTAAGCGTACAAAGGGATATAGGGACAGAGAAAGCGACTTTGTTTTATACTATGTAGTGATGATAAGTATAGATTCAATGACTACTTTCACGAATTAATTGCGAAGATAATCGGATACGAAAGTGTGGACTGAAAAATTGTAATGTTGTGTTGTGTAAATTGTTTGTAATTCAATAGACAGATGAAATTATTAATTATTTGACAAAAACGAAGATAAATATTATGAAGAAGAGGGTTCTGTATAAAATTAGTAGGTACCTAAGTTGAATTTCTTCATAGTTTCAATTTTAAATTGATGAAGAAAACTTAGAAAAAAAAATATTAATAACTAACTTCGCCCCGCAGTTTCACCCGCGTAAGTCCCAAACCCGCGGGAATTTCGGTATCAAAAGTATTCTATGTCCTTGTTCATCCCCTAAACTACCACTATACGACTGGCACATACAAATCGAGCCAGTCGTTTGACCGTGAACAAACAAACAAATAAATAGGTAAGTAAATAAGCAAACTTTCGGATTTATAAAAATTGTTAGGAAGAGCAATAAATAAACCCACAAAGAGCTATAATTATTAGTTTTCAATTTGTAGAAATGATTATGAGTAAAATCGAAATAATCAATTTTCCAAAATGTTGTTAGTGGATGCCTACTTTATGATCTACTAGCGACCCGCCCCGGCTTCGCACGGCTATATTATGCATGTATTATACATATAAACCTTCCTCTTGAATCACTCTATCTATTAAAAAAACCGCATCAAAATCCGTTGCATAGGTTAAAGAGCATAGGGATATAGGGACAGAGAAAGCGACTTTGTTTTATACTATGTAGTGATTTGTATGTCAAAATTTAGTCCGGTCCATCCATTGATTTGAGTCAGTATTTGAATTTTATATTAAAATTTACAAATTATGCCTATTATACTCGTACTACTCCGTCATCAGGCATGTAATGTTACAGCCAATGTAATGTTTATTTATATAGTATATTGTAGATTAGCTGCACCACAAGGATTCACCCACGTTTCACCGATTATCTCCGCAATTAATCTATACTAATATTATCTAACTATCTATCTATACTAATAATGTTTGCTTGAATTGAATAGTTTTATTTATATTTATATTTATATAATTATGCCTATTATACTCGTACTACTCCGTCATCATGCCATTTCCGCTAACTGAATTAAAAAAAAAATGAAATGAATCTAGTGGTATCCATTTAATTTATTTGTGGATAAACATAAACTTAGTCTAAATTCAATACGAGCATTACCCCTGATTCAAACGCCCTAAAAATTGCCGTATTATTACTATATTGCGAGTCTACGATTTCGTAGCAGAATGCCTAAATTTATAAACTTTCATAGAATCTATACCACAAAGACAACATCTAGAGTTAGTTATTTATTGTTTGAAAAAATAACTAACTCTAGATGATTTTAGAGAATAGGTAAATTAGTCTGAAAAATATTATTATTTATTTGTGCTCTCGAAGAATTTTCTCAAAAAATCTTTAAAAAGTCAAAGATTTGTGGTCGCTCGGTTCGCTTATGTACTCTTGCGAACAGGTATTTTCAGCACAAACGAAACAAAAACAATTTGCAGTTAAAAATATGGGCTTTTTATGGCTTCGCTGCAGTCGCTAGTAACTCGCTAGTCGCGTAAAAATAGGGACAAATATAGCTACAAAACAAATCTAGTTCTTTTAAGTTAAATGCGCCCAATTCAACATACCTATGCACTATATTTTCCCATTAAGGTACTATATTTTCCGAGGACTCCAAAGCAAATACTGTATTTAGGCCAGTATTTAGGCTAAACAATGTATGGCAACCCTATCCTTAATCTAACATAATTTGAACAAACTTTATTCGTTACAAATCAACCTATTCTAGTAGAAACGATATAAACTCAGTGGTCGAGTTATAAACAATATCCTGTGCCGTTGTGGTCGTTTTAATTCTTTGATCTGATTGTTATGTATTATTTGTGAACCAGCGAAGGTCGCTCGATGTAAATTGAATCAGAAACATCGTCTTCTTTTTATTACTGTTTGAAATTACGGGGCTTTTGTGTTGTTTTTTACAAATATATATGTTATGGACCAAGTGATTAATTCGGGCATTATACATAATGCCCGGGCATTATATATAATGCTACAAGCTACTTTGGGCAAAGTGATTAATTTTCATCTAAAGTTTAATATTTATCACACTGTCCGGATTATGAATATTGCTACTTGATCGTTGGGCAATGTGATAATAGAGAAAGATTCTATGAGGAAAAGAGCTCCTTTAAACGCAATTTTCCAACGCTCGCTTCGCTCGCGCGTGTTTTATCACAATATGTGACCTAGCCTAACCTACCTTTCTGGCACCCAATTAAATACCATTTCATTTTTTTTTTGTTTGGTTTTGCATTTAAAGCGCAGACACGGAGGTCCAAGCATCTATAAAATAAAGAATTTTTGTGTTTCAAATGTTGATTTAATGTCTTAAATAGAACTAACAGTAATAAAACATGTATTTTTATTACCCTGCCCAATACGTGACAGGCATTATGTATAATGCCCGGGCATATGATTATTTCAATAGTTTTAATCACATTGCACTCTCATATGGTCATCTATATTATAAAGCTGAAGAGTTTGTTTGTTTGTATGTTTGTTTAAACGCGCTAATCTCAGGAACTACTGGTTCGAATTGAAAAAATATTTTTGTGTTGGATAGTCCATTTATCGAGGAAGGCTATAGGCTATTTTTTATCCCGATATTCCCACGGGATCGGGAGTTACGCGGGTGAAACCGCGGAGCGGTGCTAGTTAATCATAATGCCCGGGCATTATGTATAATGCCCAATTAATCACTTGGTCCATAACATATATACTACTAGCTGCCCTCCGCGGTTTCACCCGCGTAACTCCCGATCCCGTGGGAATATCGGGATGTAAGCTATCCTATCTCTCAAGTTGGATCGAACTGCACATGGTGTGCGAATTTTATTATAATCGGTTAAGTGGTTTAGGAGTCCATTGAGGACAAACATTGTGACACGAGATTTATATATATTAAGATATAAGATTTATATATATAAGATAAGATAAGACTAATACATGTTATAGTGCTGACAGGGATAATCCACGACCCATTTGATGACCCAGTTGGCATAAGGTCACTATGCCGGGCTGCCAAACACAGGGTTGCGGTTTCGATTCCCGCCTCAGACAAGTATTTATGCTTAGATATTTGTCTGTGGTCTGGTTGCTTCTGTGCATATATTAGATCCGCCCTGCGCGCGGTTTCAAAAGCGTAAGTCCTGATCCCTTGGGAATATCAAAATGAAAAGTAGCCTATATAGCCGTTCTCTAAAATTGTCTTCAAATTCGATAAATTAATATATATTATTTTATATCCGATGACTCGTTTAAAACATTTATCGACATCCAAATATAGATAGTTATTCGTACATCACTAAATCTATCCGTGTGAGTAGAAACTCCATACTTCTAGCTCACTGATTCGGAGTCTGCCGCGAGGAAATGAACTGTGAACACAACATTTTCACCTCGTCAACATATTTCTACTAAATTGTTGCAGATAGAGCCGTTTTTCAATACTAAATTCCTTTAGTTGTGACTACAAATCCTACTAATATTATAAATGTGAAAGTTTGTGTGTGTGTGTATGTATGTTTGTTACTCCTTCACGCAAAAACTACTGGATCGATTGCAATGAAACTCGGAATGTAGATAGCTGGAGACCTAGATTAACACATAGGCTTTTTTATCCCGATATTCCAACGGGATCGGGACTTACGCGGGTGAAACCGCGGGGCGCATAGGTTAATAAAAGAGAGCAAATAATAACCCCCCGCATGAGATTCTTGTGTGCATTGTGCCTTCTTCTCATTGACTCTCGTTCCGAAGGCACACAGCCTTACTTGTTTTAAGACTATTTCAAAGTGAACCCAACTGTACATGATTCTAAATGAATAAAAAAACAAATGGTTGTCTGTCTGTAAAGTCAGTTTACGAATGATACTTTTACGTGATAACGACATAGGAAAACGATGAAAAATTGATTTTGTTTTCCCTTTTTTTCCCCTTTATATAAGTCTTCTATTTGTCACTCGTCACCATAACACAAGCCCAAATGAGCGATAATATTATTAAATACTCTCATGTTACCATGACGCATGACGTCACACATTAAGAACGGGACGCGTCATGTTACCGAAACATGACACTTTTGTGTGAATGCAGGTGTTCCATCAATTTATTAGACGTTATCACGTCAAAAAAAGTAATTGAATTTTAACAAAAATGCAAGAAAGTTCTCATAATAAGTCACTCTTTGGATGGCAATGAGGTAGGTATGTCTTTCCGAAATAAACTTGACCACACGCGACAGTAAGGCAATTGACTCAAAATCCCTCGGATGTTTTCGTATATTGGATGAAGACACGTTGAACTATTGTGTCACAATAAAGGGATGCGAAATTCGGATATAATAACTGTTACATCTAATAAATAAATATTGCAGGACATTCCACACATCGCCATCTAGCCCTAAGCTAAGTAACTAGACATGTGATGGGTGCTAGACAACTGATATACTACTTTTATACTTTTTCTTTTATAAATATATACATAGAAACAACCAGACCACATACAAATATCTAAGCATAAATACTTGTCTGAGGCGGGAAACGAAACCGCAACCCTGTGTTTGGTAGGCCGGCATGGCGACCATTGTGCCAACTGGGTCGTCAAGACTACTTACTGACTAACCTAATATTTTATAACCATAATTATTCAAATACTTTCAATATCACCTATTATAAGTTATGTTTATTTACTTTAATATCCTGCTTGAATGAACTCACAACCTACCATAAAAACTAAATCAGTTCTTTTCCATCCAAAGGTTGCCTGGAAGAAATCGCATTCAGCGATAAGGCCGCCCATTTGTGCAGCTTGTACTTTATAGCTATTACTTTACTTTGCTTTGTGTATATTATCATGTTTTAGGTATGTTCTTTACTGTGTTGTACAAATAAAGTTATCTAGCTATCTATCTACTAGATAGCTAGCTAGCTATCTACCCTCCTAATAATGTATTTTGAATAAAATAGAATAGAATATAATTTATTTTGTAAACAAAACTTGAATATTGAATTCACCTTACATCTGTGGCCTCTTGTAAGCTAGTTAATAAATAATGAAGATCATATTCCTTGAGAACTTTACCTCGATAAAAACAAAAAACAAAGACAATTTGAGTGTGCTTATAAAAAATATAAAGAAAATTGATCACATTTCGATGTTGTCGGGTTTTTATTTACATTCTATATTTTTCTTTATGTTTATACAAGCATTGTTTGTGTCCGGCGTTGTTTAAACATTTATTTTAGATAGACTAGACTTTGTACAATTCTCCATTAAATCTATACTAATATTATAAAGCTAAAGAGTTTGTTTGTTTGTTTGTTTGTTTGAACGCGCTAATCTCAGGAACTGCTGGTTCGAATTGAAAAATTATTTTTGTGTTAGATAGTCCATTTATCGAGGAAGGTTATAGGCTACTTTTTATCCCGATATTCTCACGGGATCGGGAAATACGCGGGTGAAACCGCGGAGCGCAGCTAGTATTTTATATATTACCCAGCAAACGTTGTTTCACCATTTACAAAAAAAGGAAAAAAAAATGATGTTATTATTATCCTCATCATCATTGGCCTTTACCTATCATCTTCGAAAGCTGATTTTAGCAGCGTCGTGAGTGGCGGTATTTGTTCTCATGGCTCAAGAGACCTAAACGAGAGAGACAGCGGCGACGTCCGCACAGTTGGCAAATATGCAAACCACCATAAGGTAGGGGGTGATGTCTGTTGATTGCTAGATGCTCATGTAGGGCAGTATTATGAGCAACGACACTATTATTATAGACTAGCGACCCGCTCCGGCTTCGCACGGCTATATTATGCATGTATCATCACTACATAGTATAAAACAAAGTCGCTTTTTCTGTCCCTATTTCCCTTTGACTGCTTAAACCTTTAAAACTACGCAACGGATTTTGATGGGGTTTTTTTTAATAGATAGAGTGATTCAAGAAGAAGGTTTATATGTATAATACATGCATAATATAGCCGTGCGAAGCCGGGGCGGGTCGCTAGTTATACATATAAACCTTCCTCTTGAATCACAAAAACCGCATCAAAATCCGTTGCGTAGTTTTAAAGATCTGAGCATACAAAGGGACATAGGGATATAGTAAAGTGAAGTGACTTTATTTTATACTATGTAGTGAAATAATTATTGTAAACTCTACTATACTATTAGGTATAATGGGAACTAGAATATTTAAGTAAAGCTTACAATATGAATAGTTGTCACATATACTACACAAAAATCTAGTTACGTTTACAACAACCTAGTAAACGTAACTAGATTCTTACTCCGTATAATTATAGCTCAGCCGTTTGCCGACCCGATTTTTTTTTCAACAATTTTATATTTTCCCACCATTCAAACTTTCCCTGGACAAATGTTTTAAAATCAAAATTAGCCAAGCCTTTCTCGAGTTTTAATGAGACTAAAGAACAGCAATTCATTTTTATATTTATGAAAGAGATATTAAACTAATTTTTGCTACTAAACGCCAAGGTAGTCCGAAGTCGTAAGGGATTTACACAAACGATGCCTATCGGCTTAACGCATTCAGGCATAGGTACAATCAACATTCAAAAGTCTCGTACGTAACGTTTACAATCCTGTGCAGCACTATTTGAACATTATAACAACGTAACCTGTGGATCGAACCCACGTCGTCGGTCGGTTGGTATAGCGAGAGCGGGTTATACTACTCCCACAACTAAACACATGGCCATAGCTAACATGTTGAAAATAATAATCACACTGAGTACATTATGTGCTTTTAATTCAAGTATTTATGTTTGTGTATAACGTCTATTAGAAGAAGGTCGTAAGTCCAATACTTGTTTATAGTATTATTGTAGCAAACTGATAGTGTACTTATGACGCATACTAACTTTTTTAACACAATGCAAACAAAATAATGTCAAAAAATATCGCTACAACATATTTTAGCGGCAAGAAATATCACACCCCACTGGTAGACCGATCGATCGCCTCTAACTACTAAGAAAAACTCGCCAACTCCAGTCTCGTGAAAATGACGCTTGTAACAGCATCAAAATATCAAGCTCCACAAAAAAAACTTGGGAGGTGTCAAGGGACACCCTACTGTTCAATGCGAAATAGAAAGACGAAACGAAAATAACTGGCTTGCTTTCCATGCAAAAAGTGTCGGAAAAAAGTGTCGCTAGACGGAAAAAATTAAGACCAAAAGTTGTAACAACTTTTGGTCTTAATTTTTTCCGTCTAGCCCCCTTTCGCAACGCGCGATAAGGAACTTTCGTTGCAATAATAGTACATTGTTACCCTAGGTGAGAAAGTCACTCACTAAAGGCCCGAGATGGAGTTTGGCGCCTGAGCTTAGCGAGGGCGCTAAAACTTCGAGGGACTAAATGAGTCTTTCACCCGAGGTAAACACTGTGCTTTTCATTACGAATAATACATAAAATTCTTCCTAACAACGAGAGTCAATGAGAGACTCCATACTACCTGATCCTCTTACAAGGTTGGAACCAAAGAGGTTATATACATGTAGTGTTATTCTTTGGTGTTACTTAAAGCAAGGAGGTTAGGTTTTTGAAGTTCCTATTGCGTAATGATACTGATACTGGCTACATGCACATTGCACAAGCCGTGCGAAGCCATAATTTGACATGACAGCTGTCAGTGAAAGCGACTCTCCCTAGGGCTGAAAGTTTTATTTTCAACACGCTCCTCAGACACCTTTAGACTTACTTTCGGAGTATGAGTAATGAAAAAGTATTATTTAAATAACTTTAGTAACATTTGTTACGTTACCTCCTTAAAATTATTCACCTTTGACCGATCTTTATAACGTGACCTTTTGGTGCTGATCAATAAAATTAATGTACCTGAAACCAAAAAAAGATCATGTTAATGGACGAATTAAGGGCAAGGTCACGGGCAAAAAAAAACCTTTTTAAACAAAAATTCACCATGATTGTGCAAATTAATTCGAATTCACACAATTTTTTTTTACATTCCACACATCGCCCTCTAGCCCTAATATAAGCTAAATAACTAGACTTGTGTTATGCGTGCTAAACAACGGTAAATACAAATGAGCCACACCACTATACGAGAAGAAGAAGATTTGGAAAGGAAATAGGGAAATACATTTTTGTACGGAGATTTAAAAAAACTTGAGAGGTGTCAAGGGACACCCGGATGGAACGAAGTTCCTTTCGATTAATTAGTGAAGGATTTGTACCTTAACGTGCCTTCCGAAGCACGGAGGGTCTCACGGAAACACATTTTTGCCACACTTTGGCCACTCATCGAAGTAATGACCGCGCCAGGCGTCGCTTAACCCGCACGACCGTAAACGATCAGCCAGCGTCGCTTAGCTGTGAGCGTCCTCCCTTTCTAAATAAAGCCTTTAGAGCTCTAATTTTTTTAATTAGAGTTAGGACTGCTCTGTGTTCCTTTTCTCTTCCGCCATGTTGTACAGCAAATCTAGGTTTTATAAGCAATGCCCAGTTGACCCAGTTGGCACAATGGTCACCAAGCCGGACTGCCAAACACAGGGTTGCGGGTTCGATTCCCGCCCCAGACATGTATTTATGTTAAGATTTGTCTATGCTCTGTTTGTTTCTATGTTTTATAAGTATATATTTACAAAAGCAAAGTATATCAGTAGTATATCCGTTGTCTAGCCCCCATAACACAAGTCTAGTTACTTAGCTTGGGGCTAGATGGCGATGTGTGAATGTCCTGCAACAAAAAAAAAAGTTGGCACAATGGTCATCATGCCGGACTGCCAAAAACAGGGTTGCGGGTTCGAATCCCGCCTCAGGCAATTATTTATGCTTAGATATTTGTCTGGGGTCTGGTTGTTTCTATGTATTATAAGTATATATTTACAAAAGAAAAGTATATATGTGGTAATATCCGTTGTCTAGCACCCATAACACAAGTGTAGTTACTTAGCTTGGGGCTAGATGGCGATGTGTGGAGTGTCCTGCAATATTTATTGTTAAAGAAGTTCAATCACTTTAGCTAAAACAGCTGATTGTATTTCAAATGTAAATAGCAATCAATTTGATTGGCGGGATCATTCGTAAATTGAATTCGATCGTAAAACGGAATACCAATCCAGAAATCCTTAAAGTGTAAGACAAACGACTCCATTTTAGAAAATTGGCCCAAAAGGAAAATAATCCATCATTACATAGTATAAAACAAAGTCACTTTCCGCTGTCTGTCCCTATGTTTAGATCTTTAGAACCACGCAACGGATTTTAATGCGGTTTTTTTAAATAGATAGAGTGATTCAAGAGGAAGGTTTATATCCTACTAATATTATAAATGTGATAGTTTGTGTGTGTGTGTGTGTGTGTGAGTGTGTGTGTATGTATGTATGTTTGTTACTCCTTCACGCAAAAACTACAGAATCGATTGCGATGAAACTCGGTAAGTAGATAGCTAGAGACCTGGATTAACACATAGGCTACTTTTTATCCCGATATTCCCACGCGATCGGGACTTACGCGGGTGAAACCGCGGGGCATATATAATACATGCATAATATGGCTATATTATGCATGTATACCCGACCCGCCCCGGCTTCGCACGGCTGTGCGAAGCCGGGGCGGGTCGCTTGTAGTGTAATATACATTTTGTTTAATAGATTTTAAAGTCTCATTATGTCTATCTCGTTTTGGACATAAAATGTGATATACCTAAGAATTAGTAGGTCGATCTCGCTTTTAACCTAAAACTCAATAGACCTAATTTTCTGTAGGTCTCTTCCATTTTTGACCTAAACTCAATGAACTAAGTCTTTGTAGGTCTATCTCGCTTTCCAACTAAAACTGAATAGACCATAGCCTTAGTAAATTTTTGTTTTTCATAAATATTAAAATATTGGCTAAAATATTAAGTATTACAAAAAACCTTCGTACCCTTAGTAGGTTTATTTTGCTTTTGAACTAAATCTCAATAAACTTACGTCTCATTAGGTCTACATCGCTTTTGACCTAAAACTCAATAGATGTAAGTCTCAATACACGGCACGGCACGGTACGGCACGGTCTCTCAAGCACGGATCTATTGATTTATATAAGGGTGGCTACTGTCATAAACACCTCAGCAGTTACAATAATACGTAGGTTTGGCTCTTATTAAGCGGTGTGTATTATGTTCTATATTGTGTGTAAAATAAATAAATAAATACACCTACATTTCGTTTGGCTTAGGTATGATTTAAGCACACTGCGTTCTACAAAATTGTTTTTTTTTTCTTTTTTGTTCCCTTCAAATTATTCTCTTCACAGCTTTTGGGAAGAGGAAACAAAGAACTTTTGAAAGTTTCACAGACCACTCGTAAGTATAAATATTTTTTGGTCGAAATCGCGAAACCTTAAACGCAGGAACCAGACAATGGATCCATTAAATTTAATCTCTCTCATTCAAATTATCTGGTCGATTTTTGAGATGTTCTTACTCCTAATTCAATATTGGTTAATCAGCATTAAAGGCAGAGTGCGTGGTTGCGGTCTAATGCCATTCCGGGATAACTAAGGTACCTACCGTAAATGTTTGTGGGGATTGTAGTCCATACGTGTACAGGGCCGGACTATGATAACAAAAACAGGGGCACTTCTGGCGTGTATTACTATCGTGGGCGATTGATTAAAAGTGTAGTAAATATGTTTTCACAGAACCTTTCGTGCTTCTGAAGGTAACAGAGTAAGGATTGGACTGGTTGCAGTAAAACTAGTATACATCCTACCTTATATTATAAATCTGAAATTTGAAAGTTTGTTTATTTATTTGTTTGCTTGTTTTCTATTCATGGTAATATGACTGGACCGAGTTGGATGAAAATTTCATAGCGGTACTTTCGGGGATAAAAAACCTGGCAATCTCTAGTCCGGTAAAACCTTAACCATAGGCAATAGCAACCGGAATCATTTTTTTGTCTCTGTAGCAGAAGAACAGATACGCAAAATCCCGGAATAGCAAAATCCCAGATTAGCAGAAGGACAGATTACCATAAAGGCACACATACACATACACACACACACAGAAGACACAATATTTTTTTAAAGTTATTTTTTTCGTTTTATTAACTTTGGCCAAACGTATTAAACATTCCATTGCAGTAATTTTATTAGATATTCAAAAACCTCGTTGTACACTATAGTTCACTCCAGGGATCACTCACTAATAAAAACCACTTACTTTTACGATAGCACTGTTTAATTAACCACTCTCACATATACAAATATAAAGCTCAACAAGTATCGTCTACCACCTAGGGTCACTATTCGATGTGCAACAACGATAGCGCGATTCAGGAAAATGTTGCAATTTGAGTGGCGCCATCTGTTGACGTTTATTGTAAACTCACACTAGTATTGATTGGACATTCCGCCCACCAAGAACTCTGTTCTTAATACAATAATAATAACTGTTAAAAGAAAACCAAAATAATCTAAGTATCAATCTCACAAAATCAAACAAACTTATGCAGTAATCTGTGAAACTAAGCTAATCAAAATAATAATCTCAAAGTGTACTTGAGTAATTAATAAAAACAGTTAAAGAAGAGTATAGGTAATCATAACTCATAACAAAGTGGATGTCTTGTGACAATACGATAGTAATGTAATGCCGCCCACCGTGCTAAGCGCGCAGGGGGAAATGTGAATAAACAAATGCTTACAGACTAAACAGTATTTTAACTAAATAGTTAAACAAAACTCAATAAAAAAAGCTTACAAACTAAACAGTATTTTAACTAAATAGTTAAACAAAACTCAATAAAAAGGCTCTGAAACATTTAACAAAATGAAAAATAACTCAAAATTAACTCAAGTCGCATCATTTGTAGGGAAAAAACATAGTTTGTTACAAGGTCGTTTCAATACACCTTTATGCGTTTTAATGGTTACGACTCTTACAATGTTGTCGTTACCAGGATGAGTATCAATAATTTTACCTAACAGCCATTTGGCAGGAGGCAAATTCTCCTCTTTTATTAGCACAATATCTCCTATCTTTAGTTCTTTTTGTCGTGTTGACCATTTGTATCTATTATTTAACGTAACTAAATATTCTGTACTCCAACGAGTCCAAAAATGTTTAACCATTTTAGTACATAATTGCCATCGATCTTGTAAATTAACATTAGTACATTTGTCAGTAGTTACATTTAATAACGATTCACCTACCAAAAAATGGCCTGGTGTCAGAGGAAGTGGGTCATTCGGATCGTTACTCAAAACCGATAGTGGACGCGAATTAACGCACGCTTCAACCTCTGCCAACACAGTAGATAGTTCCTCGTATGTAAGTGTACTCTCTCCAATGACTTTACGTAGGTGTGTCTTAACCGAGCGAACTCCGGCTTCCCATAGCCCACCAAAGTTTGGTGCTTGTGGGGGTATGAAGTGCCAAGTAGTATTTTTTAGCGCAAGCGCCTGTGCTATGTCTTGTGTAAATTGTGATTTGGCACTGTTGAACATGTCTCTCAGTATTTTATCGGCTCCAACGAAGTTTGTGCCATTGTCGCTGTAGATATCTTGGCAATGGCCTCTTCTTGCAGTGAAACGCTTGAATGCGGCAAGAAATCCTTTTGATGTTAAGTCCGAAACTGCTTCAATATGCATAGCTTTCGTTACCATGCATACGAAAATACATATGTATCCCTTGTAGGATTTTGAACCTCTACCAGGCGAAAATCTTATATTAATGGGCCCTGCGTAGTCAACACCAGATGATTTGAACGGTTTGCTAGGCTTAATTCTCACTTCAGGTAGTTGACCCATCAATTGTGTGCTGTTGGTGTTCGAATATCTTCTGCATGTTAAGCATGTCCTGTAGTATTTTTTGACTCGTTCTCTGCCGCGTAAAATCCAGTATTTAGAACGAAGATGATTGAGCATAATTTGTGGTCCACCATGCAAGGTTCTGTAATGTGCATCTCTTATTAATAATTCTGTAAGATGACTCTTAGCAGGAATAATAATAGGATGACGTTCGTCGTAGCTAATGTTCGCTTGTTCGATTCGCCCACCTACTCTTAATATGCCAGTTTTATCTAAAATTGGATAAAGAGTGTGAAGCACGCTTTTCTTGGGGACAGTTTGTTTATTTCGCAAATGCTCAATCTCTGCGTCAAACTCAAACTCTTGTGCTTGTTTTATACAAATTTTAAGTATATCGTTAGTCTCATCTGTAGTAATGAACTTAGGTAAGGTGTGACGTTCATTTTCTGTTTTTGTCCATAAAGAAACTCTTTTGCAATATGAAAGAACTCGTAACATTCTCGTTAAATTTGAAAATCTAGTCCATATAAACTCTTCTGTCTTATTTTTTATTATGTTCATTGATTTAATCCGTGTTTCTTCTTGTGTTTCAGGTATCTCTTCATGTTTTCTGTTCAGGTTTATGTCGTATATCCAGCTAGGTCCATGCCACCATAAATTATAGATTTGTAACTCTGCAGGCCGTAATCCGCGTGATGCGCAATCTGCGGGATTTGTCTCAGTCGATACATGATCCCATTGCTCGTAATCTAATATTGTTAGAATTTCAGACACTCTGTTACTCACAAAAGTCGACCATCTCGAAGCTCCTCCTTTAAGCCACGCAAGCACAATTGTTGAATCAGTCCATGCAAATAGTTGTTGTTTAGGAATATTCATTACCTGTGAAATCTCAGATAGTAATTTTGCAGCTAATGCCGCACCACAAAGTTCAAGTCTGGGGATTGAGAGTTCCTTTTCTATTGGAGCTACCTTAGTCTTCGCTGATACAATTGCTACATGTATCTTGTTAGTGTGGTCTAAAACTCGAAGATAAACAACTGCGGCGTATCCAGCTGTAGAAGCGTCAGAAAATGCGTGTAGTTCCAGTTTGCAACCGCGCGTGCTGTTCAACCATCTCGGTATAGTGATTGTGTGTATCTCACTCAGTTCTGTTCTGAAGTTTAGCCACTCTTGTAATAATTCACCAGTTAATTTATCGTCCCAACCCAACTGTTGTTTCCAAACCTTTTGTAAAATTAATTTAGCATGAATCACTATAGGAGCAATCCAGCCCAACGGGTCATATAGTCTAGCGATGTCAGATAGCATTTGCCGCTTTGTTACGTGATCTCTCTCTTTAGGTAAGTTAATGTTGTACTCAAAACAGTCCGTTTGTCTATTCCAGCAAATTCCTAATACCTTTAACATGTTGTCACTCTTGATTGGTACTGATGTCTCTTTACTGTGTTTGTCTTGTCCTATATAGTTAAGTAAACTCTTACTGTTACTGCTCCATTTTTGTAATTGAAATCCTCCACTGTTCATCAATAGATTCATCTCGTCGTAAAGGTGTATAGCTTCGCTCTCAGTCTCACATCCGGTCATTAGGTCATCTACATAATAATCGGTCTTTGTTATTGCAGCAGCAGTTGGATACTTTGTTTGTTCTTCGTTAGCTAGTCTCTGCAGTGTCTTAACCGCAAGGTATGGAGCACTTGCTGTTCCAAAAGTGAGTGTAATCAATCTGTAATGTTGAATAGGCATTTCTAAATTTGATCTCCATAGTATTCGTTGGAAGTTAACATCATCTTTGTGCACTAGCACTTGGCGGTACATTTTAACTAAATCTGCAACAATACATATTGGATGTGTACGCCATCTCATTAGTATGTGTCTCAGATCCTGTTGAACTTTAGGTCCAACTAGTAACTCATCATTTAGTGTAACACCATTTGTGCCCTTCGAAGAAGCATTCATAACGACGCGTACCTTTGTTGTTTCTTTATCGTCTCTGACAACAGCATGATGTGGAAGATAGTTGGCACGTGGGTTATCAAGCTCTTCAGGTGGAACAATGTCCATGTGGTTTAAAGTAAGGTATTCTTCCATTACTATTTCGTATTCTTTTCTCAAAGTAGTATCTTTCTGTAGTCTTTTCTCTAAAAATAATAGTTTTCTTTCAGCTATCATTTCTGTATCTCCGTATAAACACTTCGGGTCTTCATTTTTAAAAGGTAATCGCACAATAAATCTTCCGTTCTCGTTTCTAGTTGTAGTCTCTTCGTAAAATTTCTCACATTGTTCTTCCTCTCTCGTCAATCTTTTCGTAATTAAATCTGGTTCTGCTTCGATCTCCCAAAATTTCTTTAGTATGTCATCGGTTCTCACTTGTATGTGTGTGCTTATGTGGTGTATCTCTCCTTGTGTATCGCTAGTTACTCGTCCAGATAAGATCCAGCCAAAAGCGGTAAGTTGTGCAATTAGGTTTCCGGAAGGATGTTTAATCATGTCGTTGTTTAAAATTTCACTGTATATCTCTGCTCCTAAAAGGACGTCAATTTTACCGGGTGTTGCGTAGTTTGGATCAGCCAATTGTAGATGTTCTAATTCTATCCATTCAAATGAACCTAACTTGTCACTTGGAAGCATTGAAGTTAGAGTACTCAATACATACGCGTTGATTCTGTATATAGCATTTGGATTATGACGTGATTCTAATGCTAACGAAACCGAATATTTAATTCTCGTTTGACCATCACCTAACACAGACACCACACCATTTATTGGGGTTCGCTTAAGATTAAGTAATTGTACAGTAGATTCGCTTATAAAGGAAGCTTGCGAGCCTTGATCCAATAGTGCTCGTATGACGTATTTCTCCCCGTTTCTCGCGTGTGCGTTGACAGTAGCTGTAGCTAGTAATACACTGTGACGTTGTAGCCCTTTTGCAAAATTAGACACAATTCTCGTCTCGTTTGTTTTTCTCTCACTTTTGTTCTTTGTATCTAACTCTCCTTCTCTTGTGAACCTCTCGTTGTGTGTAGAGTCGTCTCTCTCATTGTGTAGCATCGTATGATGTCTCTTGCCACATTTTCTGCAGCATGTAGGTTGACGACACTTGTGAACTACATGATTTGGACACATGCAGTTAAAACATAATCTTTTGTTTTGTACAAAATCGATTCTTTCTTTTGTAGGTTTTTGTGCAAACTTCTCGCAGTGATAGATGTAATGCTGACCGTTACATAATGCGCAATCGCCTTTGATCTCTCCGACTGCTGCATGAAATGATTTCTTTGTGTATTGAGTTGTTCTATTATTATAAGTTGACGGCTTCAATTGTTTGTTACAATCAATCATTTCTAAGCTATGAAATTTGTTTTCTAGAAACTCGGTCAATTGTTTCCATGTGGGTAACTCAGTTGTTGAGTGTAAATTCTGTTCCCATTCTTTATGTGTACTGGTATCTAGTTTAGACACTACCAAATAAACGATGAAAGTATCGCATGATTTTGTATCAACTCCGAGGTTTCCTAGTGATTTTAAGCATGAAGTCGTCGTATCGAGTAGTTGTTTCAGTGCGTTTGCTGACTCAGTAGTAATTGCTCTTTGTGCGAACAAAGTCTTTAACACCGCGTTAGCGTTGTATCTCTTGTTGTTGTATCGTCTCACTAGTTGGTTCCAAGCTTCTTCGTAGTTCTGATCAGTAGTAGGAAAGTTACGTATCAGTTTCTCTGGCTCGTCGGTTAAGTTTCCCTTCAAGTAGTGTAGTTTTTGTACGTTGGATAACCCTGCATTGTTGTGTATAAGTGAAACGAACATGTCGTAAAAACTTTGCCATTCCTCATATTTGCCGTTAAATGTAGGTATTTGTATTCGTGGAAGTGGAGTCTCTGTAGGTTTAGTTGTCTCATGTGCTATCGCGTAAGTATTCGTAGTTTTAGTTTCTTTTACTTGTAGTGCTGTTCTTAAGTTGCTTTTGTAAGTGGTGTAGCATTCGACAAATGTCTCATATAAATCATCTGTGAAGTATTTTAATGTATCTTGAGTAGTCTTTGGTACGACCGATATTAACTTCTTATGACCTTCTTTAAAGTCATTCCAAAGTTCATCTACAGTCTGCAATTTTGTTTCTATGTATGGTGTTTTCAATCTCTCTTTTGGTGTTTTCTTGTAGTTTATTTCCGCCTTTAGTAGTCTCTCATATAAGTCACTTTGTACTATAAGTAGTTCGTTAGCCATTGCTTTGTAGTAGAAAGTTCAGATATGACAACGTTGAAAATTCTTCAAAGTTAATGTAGTAGGTATAAGCGTAAAATTTTATAAGTCCAGTATGACACGAAAATTTTTCTAAGTCGATATAGTATAATTTGAAAAATTCTACAAGTCCAAGATTCGACCGAAATTTTTCTAAGTCGATATAGTATAATTTGAAAAATTCTACAAGTCCAAGATTCGACCAAAATTTTTCTAAGTCGATATAGTATAATTTGAAAAATTCTACCAGTCCAAGATTCGACCAAAATTTTTCTAAGTCGATATAGTATAATTTGAAAAATTTTACAAGTCCAAGATTCGTCCAAAATTTTTCTAAGTCGATGTAGTATGATCACGAAAATTTTACAAGTCCACAATATTTTTTCACTAAATTTTTATAAGTTCCGCATTCCACTGAATTTAGTCTATCTTAATATTTCACTCACTGCACTATGTCTATTACTCACGATTTTACCAATGTCCAATAAATCCTTTCCCTGGTTTCGGCACCATGTACACTATAGTTCACTCCAGGGATCACTCACTAATAAAAACCACTTACTTTTACGATAGCACTGTTTAATTAACCACTCTCACATATACAAATATAAAGCTCAACAAGTATCGTCTACCACCTAGGGTCACTATTCGATGTGCAACAACGATAGCGCGATTCAGGAAAATGTTGCAATTTGAGTGGCGCCATCTGTTGACGTTTATTGTAAACTCACACTAGTATTGATTGGACACTCGTAATAACTTGATCAATTTTTTTATCCTTTAGCGTAGTAAGAGAAGAAAGTTTTTGTGGTATGCTATTGCCGGTCATCTTCAGATCTTGGAAATATGCTTCTTTCTTTAACAGCTGTACAAACAGGAAGAGTGAAGGTTTCGCAGGTATTTTTGTATTAATCCTCCGGTGCCATCCCTCAACACCATTCGTTGTCCTAAATTTTTCGTTGTAACAGCTAAGAATGTCCTTTGTGATTTTAAGGATCCATTGGTTATTGAAGTACTTTTGAAATTCGAAAAATTCTGGTTTTTCGGGACACAAATGAAATATAGAAAGGTAGGCTTCCGGAATCAGAATTGGTGGCAATAGAGGTAATTGTGTGCACAAAGTTATTATTTTGTGCCCACCTTCAACTGCAGTTAACCCAATATTTTTATTCAACTTCCAGACATTCTTAACAAAGTGATAATAGCAACCCTTGATAGTCACGTGTGGATAAACATATTTGACAGCATTTATGGTTGCCAATTCGAAATCGCATTTGTAGACCGTGATTTTCATTTTAAATTGGTCTCAGAGTATTAAAAAAAGTCTTCTATACGTAGTTTCTGATTTGTTTGGTAACAGAATGGGGTACAAAGCTGACAGTATCTTCGTTATTATTGGTAATGTCTACGTGTAAGGTATATAGCTGATAAAAGGGTGTCGGTGTTACCTTAAATGTTACATCACCATAATATACCTCATATTTCATTAAAAGTTGCTTAGCCAGTGTAGTTCCAAAAATTATAATTCTTTCATCCACACCATCATCATATAAAAAAAATTATCCACTAAACAGTGTGGCAGTTTTAGCTTCTTCATGTCTTATGAACATGACAGTACATTATCTGGCTTAATGCTAATCTGTCCTTCTGCTAATCTGGGGTTTTGCTATTCAGAGACATTTTTTTCCCACCTTTAAGTCCTCTATCGTAGTAATGTGTAGGGCCCTGAAAATGTTAATAATAAGAGACAATATTTTTTAAGGAAAAGTTCGTCTTCAAGATTTGCTATTGAGGTGAGACTCGAACTCGCATCCCTTGAATACCATTCAAATCCGCGTACCAATTACGCCACTCAGTCAAGTACCTACCGTCAAAATTGAATTTAAGAATCGCATTTTTTATAGTGCAGGCCATGAACTATAAAAAATCATTAAAAATATAGGTAAGTCACTTCACTATACGAAACAAGAAGACTTTTAAACTAATTTTGTTTCCTTTGGTAATAACCCTCCTATTTTATTTACTAGTTTGTCACTCAAGTAAACAAATTATGGTTGGAAAAATGAGTTCCAAGATAACGACTGTCGTTTTACGATCAATATTAATGGGTTTAGTAAAATGAGGAGAAAATATTGAATACGGTTAACTGGAAAAGTTTTTAATGTTCTCATAGAATCAATACTTACTTATTGAACGGGTTAAGGCTTTCAGTGGCAATCTACTACGCACATGCTCGCTCAGTAATGGATATTCTTATGAATTTGTCATAGTGAACTCGAGAAATGGTAATAAAAATAGAAACAACGTCCAAATTCTTATTTTTAGGACTTAAGCTTGTTTTTAACGGTTATAAGCGGGTCGAATGTCTCACAAGTAATATATCCAACAAGTAATAGCTTATACACACGTCCCGATTTGGTCGGGTCCGACATCAGTGTTGCCACATTTCAATTCGACAAATCTGTATCGATAAGTGAAAAAATCTGTGTAAAATCTGTATGAGAACAGCTATAATTGTATAAAATCTGGACTATTCATAATCGTAGACAGAGAATAAATAGTTATTCTCTGTCTACGCTCCATAATATATAATATTACAAATGAATAGTCCAGATTATATACAATTATAGCTGTTCTCATACAGATTTTACACAGATTTTTTCACTTATCGATACAGATTTTGTCGAATTGAAATGTGGCAACACTGATGTCGGACCCGACCAAATCGGGACGTGTGTATAAGCCCTAAAAATGCATTAGGCCCGAATACTCAAACAACTCTCAAATAACTAGGGGACCTCTAAATATTTGAGAGTCGTTTGTGTATTCGACTATCCTATTGAAGCATACACTTAAATGTCAATTAAATCGCCACTTTATTTAAAAGTAGGCTTTCAGTAATCGGGCGTTAATACCATATACCTACCTATCCTAAGATTTGAAACACCAAATACGTAAAATGCCTAAATGGCATACTTACTTTAAACTCTATTTACTAAAGTTGTACAGTGTCTGCAACGCAATTTACCTTTATGCAAATAAAAGTTCACAGCGTATTTCGAGAATCAATGGTTGAAACTTTAACTCAAATGATTAGTTTGACTATTCTTTCTTTTATTGAAAGGCTCCAAGTTTTTTGCTGCTAAGTGAGTGAATGACGTTTCTGTGTTTTTTTTTTCATTCATCATCATGGCGTATGGCATTCATTCTGCGTGGATCAAACCTCTATATCCAAGTTTTTCAGCCAGCTTGTGGCGGCAGTTGTAAGTTTATGAACTTCCGACATTCCACCGGGAAAACGGCGAAGTGGGCATTTGTTTACCACATGGGAAAGGGTTTGGTTTTTTTCATTGAACTAGTGTATCTTGAGTTAAGTTTTTTGAGTTGAGTTGCCTTAGTCCGATCCTGTATTATCCGGTCTCAAGGTGTGAGGGGTAAGTTTGTTCGATGCTCGTGGCAGAACTGGCAGGTAAACTTCGTGGATTTCACTAAGCCAATCCGGATTGTAATTTCAGTTAGAGATTGGAACCTCAATTTGTTTAACTAACGGGTTAAAATAGAGTACGGAAGGGGATCTGGCATTTTGTATAGAAGCTTTGCATAGTAGGTTTTTGTGTTGTGCAGTTTGAAGTGATACTATTCGAAGGAGAGCATCGGGGCTAATGATGGTAATTCTCAAGAGCCGTGTTGATCTCGTAGAAAACACTTAGACTTTCATTCCGAAGATCGTAAGTTCGAATAATGAATTTTTCATACGAAAAGTTTATGTGCGCTAATTGATATTGCTCTTACAATGAACCAAAAGATCGTGATGAAATATTAATACAAACAGAAGAATACATAATATTAAAAAAAACACTGTTATTGTCCAAGGAACTGTGTTTTTTATCACAGTTGCTCATAAAGTGGATCTTATTAAACCACTTTTAGGCTCATAATGCAACGTATTATACACGCGTGCGATATAAAAATATCCAACTAGTGCTAAAATCAATGTTATCCCAATAAGTTAAATACGTATCTTACTGCTAATTACATGTTAGGTAGATGAAACATTCTTAATTTATCTGTGTTATACTGTTTTTGATGTATAGAAAAAAGGTTGTCTCTAAAGTCTGTTAACGAACGATAATTTTACGACTTTTAACCTAGCTGTATAGGTTAAAAGTCTTTTGCCTGGCTATTCAGGAGTGTAATTAACAAAAAAATATTGTTTAAAATAATAGTAAACATAACCTAAAATTCTTAAAAACTTTTTATTATTTTAACAAGTCTTTTTGTATTCGCAACTGTGATAAAAAACGTCGTACGATACACGTGTGGATTGATCATTGTATCTCGGCTTTGTAAACGCCCTCGCGTACCACTCGTGCGTGTTAAACCGCCTCTATGCAAAGATCAATTTTCCCTTGTATCGCAATGTACTATTGCCTGCCATCGTTTGAATGCGCCACATTTCAAAAAGCAGCAAAGAAATTCTGTCACATCGCTGGTCTTCCGCCGAAATCCAGTTACTGCTGTCTGGTCAACTTATATGCTGAAATAGTACAATTTACAACACCGCGTAAATCAATATTGACGTGAGAACGTCTTATAAATTGATAAACACCGTACTTCAAAAAAGTGTCACGGTATTGACAAGGTAACCATAGCAACGTATTTAAATCAATGTGTTCTTATGACGTTATCACGTAAAATTATCGTCCGTAAACCGACATTTTTTATATTTATAATTATTATTCAAGTCAGAATCGTTAGATCTAAAACGCTTTGATCAAAACATTCGTAAATTAATTCCACAAAGTTACAAATCAAACCACGTAAATATTCAATTTAAAATGTTTACTCGTGTCGCCTACATTTACCAATACCATCAATAAAATGGGACATTTCATTTAGGTAGGTAAATAATTTAGGTTTGGTACGTTTTTAGGACGTACTAAACCAGCGTATAACGATGGTTGCGGATTCGAATCCCGCCTCAAACAAATATTTATGTTCAGATATTTCTGGTCTAGGTGTTGCTTGTAACTCCCGATCCCATAGGAATATTAACCTATATTATTCCCAATGAATCAATGTATCCTTATACCAGTTTCATCAAAATCGGTCCAGTAGTTTTGGAGCCTATTCAAGCAAACAAACAATAAAAAAATCCTATTTCTAATATTAGTATAGATATATTTATAAAAGAAAAGTATGACTGTAAGTATTTCTATCCGTTGTCTGGCCACCGTAACACAAGCCTAGTTGCTTAGCTTGGGGCTAGATGACGCTGTGTAAAGTTTCCGACAATATTTAAATAAAAACAGGCTAAGTGCGAGTCGGGCTCGCGCACGAAGAGTTCAGTACCATGTTGTAGGTATGGGAGCCTCACTTAAACATTTATTTTTTCTGTTTTAAGTATTTGTTGTTATAGCGGCAACAGAAATACATAATTTGCAAAAAATTCAACTGCCTCGCTATCATGGTTCATAAGATACAACGTGACAGACAGACGGACTGATAGACAGACAGTGATGTCTTAGTAATAGGGTCCCGTTTTTATCCTTTGGGTACAGAACCCTAAAAAAAATTTGGATTAACACTAATTACTTATAGCGAAGACGTATTGCTAAAACTCTCTATTATAATCAAGTCCTTTGCTGTGCTATCTATTCATATTTATATATATATTTACTAGCGACCCGCCCCGGTTTCGGACGGCTATATTATGCATGTATTATACATATAAACCTTCCTCTTGAATCACTCTATCTATTAAAAAAACCGCATCAAAATCCGTTGCGTAGTTTTAAAGATCTAAGCATACAAGGGGACATAGGGATATAGGGACGGAGAAAAGTGACTTTATTTTATACTATGTAGTGATATTTATAACCCTTTAATCTATAAATAACTCAGTTTATAAATAAACCTTTAGAAGAAACTAGCTATAGGTATAAAGACGAACCGCACATTGCTACGTCAAAGCGATTCGTTGAGGTGTGAAACTCAGGTGGTGAATTCTAAAAGGGTTCGAGCGAAAGTATGTTCACGTGGAGAAAATACTCTTAAATTAATATTGAAGTGGGGAAATACTAGTGGATGAACAGTGCTATACTAGTGATACTAGTGTTCAGTTTAAGATACGGCGAAAACACGGCCATAATAATGGTCCATCAGAATGGTCTTGAATTGAAGATGTTTTTAAGTTCATTAGAAGTTTTTGATCGTCTTTTGTTTTCTTTAATTTATATGCGTAATGCAAGAGTATGGTTCGTTCATAAGTAGAAAATTCTCTTAAATTAATAATGAAGTAGGGAAATACTAGTGGTTGAAAGAAGATTCGGTTTTAGCCAAGAAAATACGTCCGAGTCGTTTGGTGGTGCAGCCATTTTGTATACTATCAGAAGGGTCTTGAACTGAAGATGTTTTAAGTCAATTAGAAGTTTTTGATCGTGTTTTGTTTCTTTAATTTTTGTGCGTAATGCAAGAGTATGGTTCGTTTATGTGTAGAATTTTTTAAACTAATATTGGAGTGGGGAAATACTAGTGGTTGAACGTTGATTCGGTTTCAGTCCAGAAAATACGGCGGAGTCGTAAGGATTTGCAGCCATGGGGTATAGGTACTATTAGAAAGGTCTTGAACTGGGAGATGTTTTTAAGTCAATTAGAAGTTTTCGATGGTCTTAATTTTTTATTTAATGTTTACGTGCAAAATGTAAGAATCTGTTTACGTCCAGAAAATTCTCTTAAATTAATATTAAAGTGGGAAATACTAGTGGTTGAACGTGGATTCGGTTTCAGCCAAGAAAATACGGCCAAATCGTAGGGTTTGCAGCCATGTGAGTTTACCACCAGAAAAGTCTTGAACTGAAGTTGTTTTTAAGTTACAAGTTTTTGATCGTCTTTTGTTTTCTTTAATTTTTGTGCAAAATGCAAGAGTATGTTTGAAAATACTTTTAATTGAAGTGGGGAAATACTTGTGATTAAACGAAGATTCGGTAGATAATAGAAAATAGACAAATAAATTACTTTTTAGATTGACAATAAAGCAAATATTTATGTAAAGACTTGTTTTTAAGTTCTTTTCTCTATTTTTACGAAATATTTAGTTTTTAATTAATGTATGACGTGTCCCATATTGCTCCCTTGTGCCTTATATTATATACCTATTAATTAAACCGTACCCACCTGCATCATAATACAACTTTTACCATAAAACATAAAACTGATTACAATTTTTTTACATCCCTATAAAGGCGCAGACAAAAAACAAGGTAACAAGGCTGTATAGATATAAAACTCTTTTTTACACGGTTTTTAAAAGCATTCTCAACGGAGTGACATCTAAATTACATTTTTTAAATAAAATATGGGCATTACGCGTTTTTACTCGACTATAATAAATAAATAAACAAAATGTTCGGTCACAGAGCTGACCGAACAAAAGGAAAAAAAAACAGCGCACTCCGGGAGTGCAGGCAGAAGTGAAAACTGTATATCTGTGTAAAATCTCATATGTCGCGAGAACATACGCAAAAAGAGTTTTAGATGAAAAAAAAAAAATAGTCGGACGACAAATAGTCGTCCGACATTTGTCGTCCAACAAATAGTCGTCCGACATTTGTCGTCCAACAAATTGTCGTCCGACATTTGTCGTCCGTTAAAAAATACCATATGTACGTCTTAATACACTCACAGCCAAATTAAAAACAGTAGGCCCAGGCATACATTTTCGCCGCGCCGTAGAGAGGGGATAGCTGTCTACTCTCCATCCGTCTTACGCTTTTTCGATCAGGTCACGTGTCCTGACGCGAGTTTAAGATTTTATACCCATTACAGAAAAAGTGCTCAACGCCGCTAAAGAAGTTTTCACTTCAAAAAACATTTATTTCAGGTTACAAAGGCCCATAGATACATACCTTATATACAGACTAACATACATATTTTATAATAATAATGAATGTGTTAATAGATAGCTTAGAACTATGTTACGACCCAGTTGGAGAATGGCCACCATGCCGGACTGCCAAACACAGGGTTCGATTCCCGTCTCAGACATGTATTTATGCTTAGATATTCGTCTGTGGTCTGGTTGTTCATATGTATTATAAGTATATATTTACAAAAGAAAAGTATTTAAGTATTATATCCGTTGTCAAGCACCCATAACACATGTCTAGTTACTTAGTTTGGGGCTAGATGGCGATGTGTGGAATGTCCTGCAATATTTATTTATTTACTTATTTATGTTAGTAGCACTTCCATGACACTACACATTCGTCTTAGTCTGTTTTTGTGGTATTTGTCCGCGGAAGCGACGGTGTAACTACTTCTACGGACTATGACGAAGAGATTATGTTAACCATAGGTATGTAACAATAATTATAAAAAACTGGTTGCCTGTAAAGTCGGTATACGGGCGAAAGTTTTACGTGACAACAACTGTGCTCGAGTGGAAGGGACGCGTGCCTTTCACTTTTTATGTCTGTCTCTCTCGCTCTTAGGCGGGCTAACCATGCCCGCGTGCCTCTCACTCGCTCTCATTGTGAGCGCATAACGTCAGCGGAGCGTAACGCAGTTTCTTGAAGTGTCACCCGGCAAACCAATTTATAAGACGTTGTCACGTCAATGGACAGAAGGCCAATTCTCGTAAATAACATTGTTCAAATTACATTTCAATATCATTTCGATTGCATTTCGATCACAAATAATACCCTCAAAGTAGTTCAAAATACCCTCAAAGTTAGCTTTTTGTACAAAAGAACTGACTTTGAGGGTCTCTTTTGCAATCGAAATGCAATCGGAATGATATTGAAATGTAATTTTAAACGATATTATTTACGAGAATTGGCCTTCAGATAAAGAGCGGTGTTAGCTTAGTCGTAGACACTTTCGATCGTGGGTTCAAAATACGGAGTATTTCTTTGCGATATAAGAAACATTACATTCTTTTCTTTCCTTAGCAAAGATATGTGAAATTTAAACCAACTTAAAAACAAACAGACAAGAAAGTGATCTTAAAAGGGTTCCTTTTTAGGGTTCCGTAGCGAAATGGCAAAAAACGTAACCCTTATAGATTCGTCATGTCTGTCTGTCTGCCGTATGTCACAGCCACTTTTTTCCGAAACTATAAGAACTATCTGTTGAAACTTGGTAAGTAGATGTATTCTGTGAACCGCATTAAGATTTTCACACAAAAATAGAAAAAAAAGCATAAATTTTAGGGTTCCCCATACTTGGAACTGAAACTCAAAAAAATTTTTTCGTCAAACCCATACGTGTGGATTATCTATGGATAGGTCTTCAAAAATGATATTGAGGTTTTTAATATCATTTTTTTCTAAACTTAATAGTTTACGCGAGAGACACTTCCAAAGTTGTAAAAAGTGTGTCCCCCCTGTAGCTTCTAAAATAAGAGAATGATGAAACTAAAAAAAATATATGATATACATTACCATGCAAACTTCCACCCAAAATTGGTTTGAACGAGATCTGGTAAGAAGTTTTTTTTATACGACATAAACCGTAAACCCTGTATTTCCTCTTTTTTTAACCACTCAAAATTTGGGTATGTCACGGAATAAAAAACTAGGAAACTAAAAAAAATATATATTAAAATCGGTTTAGTGATATGTGAGATTATAAACAAGGGCATTGTCGTTGTTAAAATGCCACAATAAATATGTACCTATCAGAAACAGAACTTCCTAACTACGTGTACAAATTACCAAACTTCCATCCCTTCATTAGAAGTTGCCTCGAACTGACGTCACAGTTCGGCCCCTGCGAGTGACGTCACAGCCTCTACGAGTGACGTATCGCTACGACGACGCGCTACGAACCGTTTTATAACACCCTCTACGAGCGTAGCGTAGACCTTCTACGAAACGTTAACGTCATTCAATGAATGTTTTTCGAGTGTTCTATTTTTAAAATCTTTGCATTGAATGAATGAAAAAAAAAATGGTTTTTCTTGAGTTAAGGCTTTGCACGATTTATGCATAAAGACGTTGTTTTTGTAATATTTTTATTATAATAACGGAGCCATCCTTTAGGGCACACTTCCTAGGGACTTTTGGACTCCATTTGGAATTTTATTAAATGTAAGTAGGTAGGTTTATTTAATTAATTTTGTTGTATTTTATTTTATTGTTTTTAATAATATTTTATTTCTTTGTAATATCATTTATAAAGTATTTTAGTACATATTTTAAGTACCTACTCGTACCTTCCAATTCTGTAACTATTTCATACAAACTATGACAATCTAATACAGTTTCCTTTAACAAGACCCATAAAGATCGTAAACATGCCATTACAAAACTAATAAGTATTATAATAACATTAATAACAGCTCGTAAAACTCTAATAGAATCGTAACAGTTTATTAAAAGCATATAAAAAACAGTTTAGCGCAAATGCTTGTTATTAGAGTATTATTGATAAAAACAAATTATAACTAAGACTAGCGACCCGCCCCGGCTTCGCACGGCTATATTATGCATGTATTATACATATAAACCGTCCTCTTAAATAACTCTATCTATTAAAAAAACCGCATCAAAATCAGTTGCGTAGTTTTAAAGATTTATGCACCCATAGGGATATAGGGACAGAGAAAGCAAGCATGTAGTGAAGAGACCTGTTTTAAAGTTGGCCGCGTCGCTAGTATCTTTCTATAATATAAAAAATGAATAACTGAACGTGTTGCTAAGCGCAAATTTCGACAACAGCTGAACCGATTTTGCTTAATTCTTTTTTTGGTGTGTTTGTTAAGAAAGTTCTTATGAAAAAAAAAAGTAAATTGAGTAAAAAATTATTACGCGGGTGTAACCGCGGGGCACAGCAAGTTATTAATAAAACTTTAGAAAATACGACTTAGAGGGTGATTCAGCAGTAAGCAGCGGCCCAGTCTACACACCGTGGTGGTAAATTGATCCGAATTAACGGGCCAATTTTCCACTGACAAAACAATTTTGTAGGTAACACGCCCAAGTCAATAAAAACTATGATAATCTAAATCTTGTGTTACTACAGACTTTTTGCAAGCATTACTTGCTTCAAGCCATCAAGCTATCAAGTCATCAAGCCTTCAACTCTGAACACAAAAAAACGGTCGCTTAAGTGCTACTATGGTCGTGATTTTTTCGCAGTTAAAATGTCCGCTCTGTTAATTAAAGTTCAAAGTGAACTTGATTGGCTTATAAATTAATTGCTTTCACTTTGGCTTTTTGTTTGTGGTCTAAAATGTCTAATGGAATTTTTATTGGCGACACAATTACAAAGTGAGGGAAATTAATGGTTTGAACTCATTGTACCGTATCGAATTCTGACCGGTTAATTTCGCTGTAAGATAAGTCGTTTTCAGATTTCTTGATATTATACTAGCTGTGTCCCGCGGTTATATCTACGTTAGTGTATCTTTGAAAGTAATTTTGATTTCCTACAGATACAGAAACGTTCAGTAAAACCATAGCAATTTTCACACATCTATAGAGCGAATTTCCAAAAACATTTTTGATAAAATAGTTGATACTTTTATTATGACCTATATTATGAATTAATCGATATGTACGAGTATATAAATAAAAAAAGAATCGCCGAAATGTATTACGTACATGCATAACGATACCTATATCTTTGTGTTCGTTATTGTAAAAAGAGGGTTACAAAAGAAATTAAAAAAAAAACTCGGGTAAACTGTGGTGACCAGCTAGTCGTAAATAATTTAAACCATGCCAAACCAGAGGTATAGGTAATTAAAAATATTTTTCATTACTCATACTCCGAAAATAGGTCTAAAGATGCCTGAAGAGCGTGTAGAAAATAAAACTTTCAGCCCTAGGGAAAATCGCTTTCACTGACAGCTGTCATGTCAAATTATGGCTTCGCACGGCTTGTGCAATGTGCATGTAGCCAGTATCCGTATCATTACGCATTAGGAACTTCAAAAACCTAACCTCCTTGCTTTAAGTAACACCAAAGAAGAACACTACATGTATATAACCTCTTTGGTCCCAACTTTGTAAGAGGATCGTAGTATGGAGTATCTCATTCACTCTCGTTGTTAGGAAGAATTTTATGTATTATTCGTAATGAAAAGCACAGTGTTTACCTCGGGTGAAAGACTCATTAAGTCCCTCGAACTATTAGTGCCCTTGCTACGCTCGGGCGCCAAACTCCGTCTCGGGACTTGTAATGAGTGACTTTCACACCTAGGATAACAATGTACTATTTCATTACTCATACTCCGAAAGTAGGTCTAAATATGCCTGAAGAGCGTGTAGAAAATAAAACTTCCAGCCCTAGGGCTTTTCGCTTTCACTGACAGCTGTCATGTCAAATTATGGCTTCGTACGACTTGTGCAATCTGCATGTAGCCAGTATCAGTATCATTACGCATTAGGAACTTCAAAAACCTAACCTCCTTGCGCTTTTTTTAAACCAATCACCAAAGAATAATAATTATGGCTTGGCACGGCTCATGCATACTGCCAGAGTTTAGTACTTAGTATCTTTTTTCTCAGTAATCAAATTCAAGTAGGTATATTTAGTTCAAGATATCTTATTTAATAAAATAAATGTAAAGACGAAATTGGTCAAAGCGACCTATGACCATCTTGAGTTAAAAAAAAACTGGTGGGAAATGCTAGCATTTCCAAATAATTTTAAACGTTTTAATTAGTACTAATTTTTGTTATTTTATTATGTTTTTGTGTTAAGTTTAATCTGGTTTTTCATTTATGATTGTGTATTTTGTGTAAATAACATTTTTTAGACAAACCGTGTTACAAAAACTGTAAGTTAAATCTACGGACTTCGCGTCATTTCCCAGTGGTGGATTAACTCATTAATAAAAATTTATTCGGTAAGTACCGCCGTATTTAAGTATTGAATACAATAGCAGAAACCTAAAAAAAACACTACATAATGTATAACCTCTTTGGTCCCAACCTTGTAAGAGGATCAGGTAGTATGGACACATGTGGTATGGAGTCTCATAGTCTCATTCAGTCTCGTTGTTAGGAAGAATTTTATGTATTATTCGTAATGAAAAGCACAGTGTTTACCTCGGGTGAAAGACTCATTAAGTCCCTCGAAATATTAGTGCCCTCGCTACGCTCGGGCGCCAAACTCCGTCTCGGGACTTGTAATGAGTGACTTTCACACCTAGGATAACAATGTACTATTTTATTCATACCTTATCGATATCCCAAAAACATTATAAAATTCCGCCGCAAGTAATAATATTACGAGAGATTTCTATAAGCGAACAATGGTGAGTCATAAAATAGGTTTTCATCGGGAAGAGAACATTGTTGGCCAATACAATGAGTGGCCTATTCAGCTAATGGACGGCTGAAAACGAGTGAAATTGTTCCTCCATGTTCGTTCATCCCACGTTGAGGGAGGGGGGTAGAATATTGGTGTATCTGAGTAGGCTTTTTGAGTAGGTGGGGGGGTGAATAAGACGTTCAACTAGTTGCAGGCGTTTAGCAGTTAACGAAATATCATCTCAATGAGTTGAACCGACTTCGAGTAATCGGTAAACATACCTAAAATATTCAGAGTGTTCCGTAATATATACATATAAAATACTTGCCTGGCTTACTGACTGATCACTGCACAGCCTAAACCGCTGATCGTAGAGACCTAAAACTTGGAAGGTATGTGTTCTTTGTATGGAATAGGTATCCGATAAGAAAGGATTTTGATAAAATTAACTCCTACGCGGACGAAGTCGCGGGTGAAAGCTAGTAAATGGATAAAGGGGTACCTACGGGTAGAGGACACTGTCCCAGTTCAGAAAAATAGAGGTTGTGCTCATCAGTGAAAGTCTCTCGGTTTCCGAGATATCGGACATTTTTATAACTTTAAAGACTGCCTGAATTATTTCAATCTGTTTTTTTTAATAGTAATCTAGTATAAATGTGCAATCAAACGCAAACTATTATTTTTATAACTTTAAAGACTGCCTGAATTATTCCAATCTGTTTTTTTTTAATAGTAATCCAGGATAAATGTGCAATCAAACGCAAACTATTATTTTTATAACTTTAAAGACTGCCTGAATTATTCCAATCTGTTTTTTTTAATAGTAATCCAGGATAAATGTGCAATCAAACGCAAACTATTATTTTTATAACTTTAAAGACTGCCTGAATTATTCCAATCTGTTTTTTTTAATAGTAATCCAGGATAAATGTGCAATCAAACGCAAACTATTATTTTAACGACACAAGTAAAGTTTTTTTAACTAAGATGTAACTAAAACTTTATTATTTTTTAGCTAATTTTTAACCTTTTGCGGTGTAAAAAATCATCCTAATGCCAAATATATAAAAGCTGCATATTTCATTAAAATATTCTCAAATAATATAATACGTGGTATTACCAGCATTAAGTACACTTGATTTTATTCCTATTAAAATGAGTCAGGGTATGATTTTTATGAAGTACAAGTTGTACTCAAATATTATTCCAAGGAATTCATCGATGATATAAAACTGAAGAATGACAGCTCTGGCACTGACCTCCTTTATACATAATAATGTATACCTAGAGTTCACCTGTACCTAAAACCCATTTACTAAATTATTATCAAGTAAATTTCCTTAATCGTATTTTACTGACCCTTGGAGCCTGCTTAAGGGCTTAAGTGGGTCCTAACACGGCATAATACGCCCTATAGAACTATGGATAAAATTATTTTAAATTATGTTCTCGGGCGCTTTAAAAGTAGATTAGCTTTGTTCCTAAGTCGTTAACATATTATTTATTGGTAAGATAAAACTAGAAATACCTAGTTAGTTTTTGGGAAATCTGGTTTTACGTTTGAATAAGAAAATTAAAACAAATTAAGTACTTACATAAGAGGAAAGGGTACCGACTCAGAATATGGTCTAGTCTAAATCTATATTTAGACCATATTCTGAGTCGGTACACCACATTACACCACATTACTTCGGTACACCAGATTCTTATTTGAATAGACTATTCTAGTCAAATAAGAATCTGGTGTACTCAACATCAGGGGTACTGAGATTCTGGCAATCTAATTATCTGACCTACTCAGAAACCGAACAAATAAGAAACACACTTCTTCAGATTTTGACCTAAAATCTAAACTGACTTTCTTCGTGTCTGACATCATCCGCCTAAATCGGGCGTTCTCTCCATATAAACGTAGTCGACTGTTTCCTTCCTGGATAATGACACTAGAGCAAATATTTTTGTTTATAACTGCCATGACCACGCCTATGTTTTGTTTTTTTGTTTTTTAAATCATAATTTCTATGATAAATTAGAAAATGAAAGAAAAAAACAAGACATAGGGGCATAGTCATGGCAATTATAGGTTTTATGCAACAAAAATATTTGTACTAGTGTCATTATCCAGGAAGGAAACAGTCGACTACGTTTGTATGAAGAGAGCGCCGGTACCCTTTCACCTTAACTTACCTACTTACGATTTTTTACCATGACATTTTGATATTTCCGATTTTTTGACTGCATATTGGATATTTTTCGGAATGACAAGGAATTTTCGTCTTGAAATTTTATCAAAATATCGGTGAAGGTCTTGCTTACAAATTAGATTATTATAGAAAACTAGCTGCCCTCCGCGGTTTCACCCGCGTAACTCCCGATCCCGTGGGAATATCGGGATGTAAGCTATCCTATCTCTCAAGTTGGATCGAACTGCACATGGTGTGCGAATTTTATTATAATCGGTTAAGTGGTTTAGGAGTCCATTGAGGACAAACATTGTGACACGAGATTTATATATATTAAGATGTTATAGCTTTCACCCGCTTAGGGGTTGAATTCTTTCTTAGCGGATTTGATTGCCATAACATAATAGCTTTCTTTGTATGCCAAATATCCCGATTCGTCAAATGTTGTATATATCATTCATGCGTATGTCATTCAGTCAGTCAAGACTTTGAATTTTATGTTAATTGATTGATAAAACAACGTATTTATGCAATAACAAACAATTTTATTTTCTAGACGACCAATATTTGGTGGTTGGTGTTATCTAAGTCAACAGTCAGCTGAGCTGGTGTTGGCCTAGTGGTAGATACCTCGACTTTCATCCTGGGTTCGAATTCCGGCCTGATTTTTTTTGCGAAAAATTGATGTCCGCTAATTAACATTTCCTTTACGGTGAAGAAAAACATTGTGATGAAACCCGCGGCTTAGTTGGCTCCAGATGTATTTACAAATTCTTTCCTCTGGACACGGTGGACTAAGCTGAGAGGGTGGTATAGGTGGTTAAGCCTATCTCTATCTAATACATGTCCCAGAGCCCTGAATTTCATGGATAAAAGTTGCTGGCACTGTATAAAAAAATTAAAAAATTGCAGGGCATTCCTCACATCGCTCTAGCCCCAAGCTAAGTACCTAGACTTGTATTATGGGTGCTAGACAAGGGATATACTACTTATAAATAATTTTCTTTTATAAATATACTAGCGACCCGCTCCGGCTTCGCACGGCTATATTATGCATGTTTATACATATGAACCTTCCTCTTGAATCACTCTATCTATTTAAAAAAACCCCATCAAAATCCGTTGCGTAGTTTTAAAGATCTAAGCATACAAAGGGACATAGGGATATAGGGACGGCGAAAAGTGACTTTATTTTATACTATTTAGTGATGTAGTGTAGTGATAGGTACATATAATAGTTAAGTAAATAGAAACAACCAGACCCCAAACAAATATCTTAGCATAAATACATGTCTGAGGCGGGAATCGAACCCGCAACCCTGTGTTTGGCAGTCCGGCATGGCGACCATTGTGCCAACAGGGTCGTATAAAATCCTAGATTCGATGTAAAAAGGTAATTATTACGAAGTCAACGAAAAATGTCAGATTGCACCTGAGTTTCATTGTCACTTTAGTTGTACTCCTCAAAAGGGGTTCCTCTTCACATCTTATCTTATTAACAACCACGATTTCCCCCAGTCTCCTCCCCAATCTGTGACGTCATAATGTTCCTTATCAGAAATTAATCGATAATTTTATCGACGCCTGCGATCTTTAGTAACAACTATTGACACTTAACTAAGGCTTTCAAGCATTAGTTTTGCCCCCAACGATAATGACGCGGCAATTGCAGTTTACGTAGTATACAGGGTGAATTTTTTATGTGGGCCTTCAGGGCTTTATCCTAAACTATAAGAGTTAGCGAAAAATACTGAATGGAGTTGCGTATGCGATTTTGTCAAAAATTAAAACTGCATTATTAGATTTTTGGAAAAGTCATTACCCTAGCCAGGAATCGAACCTATTGATTTTGCAAAAAAGTAATCACCTAAAACCTATTTTTTTTATACCAATCGATAGTCTTGCTGATAGAGATCAATTTTTGGAAACAAACATAGTATGACAAATCAAAGGAAATAGCTCCTTTTTGTAGTTTTCTACAATTTTCATCTTTCCGTTTCTGGTAAAATAATAGCGTGAGGCATAGAAGGGAAGTCATATTTTTCTTACTTTTTAAAAATATTTCAAATTCTCTATTCTCTATATCATTTAAAAATTGTAAAAAAAACAGTTTTGTTTTTGTGCAGCATTTTGTTACGTCATCAGCCTTACCTCCTCACTACATTTTCTCAGGGACGACAGTAGTATGAAAATTACAGAAAACTACAAAAATTTGCTATTATTTAATTGTCATACTATGTTTGTTTCCAATAATTGATCTCAACAGCAAGACTATCCATTGGTATAAAAATATAGTAAAAATAATATGATTATTTTTTTGCAAAATCAACAGGTTCGATTCCTGGCTAGGTAATGAATTTTTCAAAAATCGAATGATGCAGTTTTAGTTTTGGTCAAAATCGAGGATGCAACTCCTTTCAGCATTTTTCGCTATATATTATAGTTTAGGATATAGCCCTGAAGGCCCATAAAAAAAAATCACCCTGTATAATAAATATCACGCCTTTACATCAGCAACTATTTAGCGCTCTAGTGCATGAGACGGAGTAGGCTTGCTTTAATTTTAAATCGATATCAAAAAAAGGAGTATGTTCCCATTTCGTCACGTATTTTTACGAATTGAGTTATCTTCGGTACGATAAAGCATTTATCGTTCTACTGCTGATTTAGGGGTCCGCAACGGTAACCCCGTCGCCAATTTATTACGGGACCCATTGTGCGTGCTATCACGTTTTTTATTTGATGTCATGTTTTCAAATAGGATTCCGTGATTTTTTTCTATAACGTTCATTTTCTTGTGATTGTCAATACTGTGGTTTTCTTTTGATATTCGGCATATTTGAGGCTAAAATATATGGATTTCCTTTTTGCTGATTCACGTGTATTTTTATGTAAAGTAGGAATGCTAGTAAATCAGTAGCATTTTGAATGTTTGATTTATATTTCGAAGATAAAACAGGTAAGTAGGTAGATTTCTTGATTTTGTGAAGGATCGTGATGATTGTTGGAAAAATGATGAATCGGGGCTTTTTAGATTTAGAATAAACGAAAGCCACACTTTGAAAAAAAAAGTGTGTGCGTGTAACCTTTACGCGCGATTGAAGTAAAACTTCTTTGGCGTTGACGGCATATATCACTGAAATGACAGCATATGTCAATATAACCGGAAACTACACAGACTAATAGTAAGCGTTACTTCCGTCAGAAAAAAAATCTGAGTTAATCCCTACAGAAGTTTTACTTCAAAAAAACACAGTAAATATTATAATAAATACTATACCTGTCCCGTAACACCGTACTGCACTCACAAAAAAGTATGACGTCACGTTCACGTTACGGGAACGTTACTGACAATGAAACCATAGCAACGTATTATCGTTGCTATGGTTACGATCAATGCTTTCTTATGACGTTATCACGTAAAATTATCGTCCGCAAACCGACTTAATCTAATATATGAAACTAGCTCCCCGCCCCGGCTACGTACGGCTATATTATGCATGTATTATACATATAAACATTCCCCATAATCATTCTATCTATTAAAAAAACCGCATCAAAATCCGTTGCGTCTTAAAGATTTAAGCATACATAGGGATATAGGGACAGAGAAAGCAACTTTGTTTTATACTATGTAGTGATTCTCGTGTCACAATGTTAGTTACCATACTCCTCAGAAACGGCTTGATCGATTTTTATGAAATTTTATATGCATATACAGTAGGTCTGGGAGTCGGGTATTATCTATTTTGAAGTGAAAACTTCTTATGGCGCGTTGGGCACTTTTGTGGGTGAGCATTTTCAGCCGTTCTCGCGACAGATTTTGACGCGACAGATTTTGACGCGACAGATGAGATTTTATTTGTGTTAGTCTTTTTGTTTAACTTATACTGCCATCTATTACACAAATTGAGAAACTTAGTTTCTAGAAAGACCGCTATTCGAATGTAGATGGTGCTGATTTAAATTTTTTACTGCCATCTAGCGAATAAAAAATAAACTATATTTAAGTGAGTGCTAATAGATGGCAGTAGCAGATCGTTTCAAGAAATATTCTATGAGAAATAACAAGTTTATTGTTTTCACTTCTGCCTGCACTCCCGGAGTGCGCTGTTTTTTTTTATTTTGTTTCCTTTAGTTTTTTTTTGTTAATAGCAAAACAACGTTTGCCTGGACACCTAGTTTTTTATAAAGAATTGCGTGATTTTTATCGCTGTGCTACCTTATCTTACCCCATTGCTTATCTTTAAGTATTGGTTGACGTCAAAAAGTCATTATAACAAGGGAAATTGTACACAATATGGCGACGAATGCCCAGACATTCTACTTTGATCCAATGGCTCAATGCAATCGGATTACTAAACCGAATCGATTTGAAAAGTTGCGAAGCGTAAGTTTCAAATTGAAGCAAGGAGTCCGTCCGGGCGAAAAGGTTCCTAATATTGGCTCCTTTTGAAGTGAATGCAAATACGTGGCCACTTTTGGGGATTATATCCTAATACTTCTGATTTTAATACGGTAGGGATAGCGCTTAGGATTTTTGTTTATTCCCTTGAAGAGGAAGGCAAAGACTTTTTAACTCATACAGCCCTACCTAACGACTAAAAGTACAGATGTGTTAGAGAGCAGGGGGGTGCATATCGACGGGTTGAAGCTAAAACCAAATAATTGCATTTTTCGATTTTTACTACATAGTATAAAACAAAGTCGCTTTTTCTGTCCCTATATCCCTATGTATGCTTAAATCTTTAAAACTACGCAACGGATTTTGATGCGGTTTTTTTAATAGATAGAGTGATTCAAGAGGAAGGTTTATATGTATAATACATGTACAATACAGGGTTATTGGAAATTAATAGACACGGCGTTAAGGGCTTCTTCTGTGCACCTTAACGATCAACTTTTGTTCTACGACTTTTGGAAATTCATTATAAAAATATTCCATACAAAAATAAAAAATTAAATCCAACAGTTCAAATAATACTCAACTCTACGTCTACGTCACAGAATCAATCATAGTAGGTATGGTACAACCCGATCGGGTCGCACGCAGTGCGCCCCGTGCCGATGGCGCGCGCGCACTTGCCGCATAGACATAGAAAATTACCAGACAGTACGAGAAACACTTAAATATTTTTTTTGGGATATGTATTAGGTTTCGACAAAAGTCGTAGAACCAAAGTTGTTTGTTAAGGTGCACAGAAGAAGCCCTTAACGCCATGTCAATTAATTTCCAATAACCCTGTATAGCCGTGCAAAGCCGGGGCGGGTCGCTAGTTTACTATAAAGTCCTATTGACGACTGATCGAAAACTGCATTATTCATAACCACAATTGACCACTAGTAAACGCATAAAAAAAAATAAGGATACTGTGGGATCATAAAATCAGAATAAAGTAACCTCCACTTTCTTCCTGAACATAAAGAACTTACTGAATTCGCTATTTCAGTAATAAAAAAATCTATTGAAGATTTTTTACAAAGATAAAAAGGGAAAGAGGACATAAAACATTCCCTACTCCATAAAACGGTTATAACTTATGCTGCCAACATAAAAGAAAACTATTCCTAACCTCATAAATCATGTATATTCAATTATCAAATTTTATGGCTTATCATTATTAGATCAGTTAAACAAAAAGGGTTATAAGAGAAGTTCGACTTTGCAAAAATAATAATCATTAATTTCAGGCTACAACGGCCCATAAATACATACCAAGACTATAGATACATATTTTAGAATAATAATTGAATGTGTTAATAGATAGCTTAGAACTATGTCCCCCTTATTCCAAAACAAGGTTTAAGGATAGTCCGAGATGTGGATTCAAACCTTAGATTTAGACACAGATTCATTTGTGAACTATACCTCGATTTTTGACTTTGGTTAACTTTATTTTTTCAACTTTCATTTTCAGACTAATTACAGCCTAAAGCGAATAATAGAGATTTTTTGCGCCCTTTGATCTTTAAATTAGTTTCTTTTTACGTTATAGACAATGTATCTGGAAGCCCAATTAAAAGCAAAATACACGCAAATATACAGGTAAATTTCGTATAATTTGGCAAGAGGGAGAGATCTAATTATATACTTTAGATTCCATTTTCTTATGTTTTTCTACCATTTTGTATTAATTTATCAATATCAAATGGCAGTAATAAAAAAATGCGAGTAAAAATTCTAAATGTCAAAACGTTTGACCTACATGCACTTACCGTAGTACACACTTCGAGGGGTCAAAGGAAACTCGATTGCCACTCGATATATCGGGCTTTGAGAACAATACTGGCCGTCTATAGTGTTTATGTACAGTCGGAATACCAATTAGCTGAACCCCATGTGACGCAGAGCTCACTCGCATATCTGTAAATTCTAGTATGTTTTATCTTTTTTGTAATTTTTTATATTGTATTTTATAGTATATTGTTTAAAAAAAAAACAGAATTAGCTGACATTACTTTCAACCTTACAGATATGCTAGTGAGCTCTGGGTCACGTGGGGTTCAGCTAATTGGTATCCCGACTGTACTCTGTAGCTTCCATCATTGAGTTCGATAATAGAATGCTAGCAAACATTCAAATAAGTAGGTAGGTATGGGTAACGCACAATGGCCCAAATAATGAGGCTAAGTGCGGAAACAGCCGTGTAAAACTAAACTAAACTAAGTAGGTATAGGTTTTAAAAACCGGCCAAGCGCGAGTCGGACCCGCGCAAGAAGGGTTCCGTAACATTATATTCTGTTTTTGTATTTATTGTTATAGCAACAGAAATACATCATCTGTGAAAAATTTCTTTCTACCTATCACGGTTCATGAGATAAAACCTGGTGAAAGATAGTCCGATGGACAGTAGAATCTTAGTAAAAGGGTACCGTTTTTATCCCTTGGTACGTAACCCAAAAATTATTTACATGTCTTTGCTACTCCCTGTAGACTCTGTAGAGGCTACTTTTGAGACGTAACCTCTATTCAAAAAACGTTTCAATTATTATCTTTAAGTACAGCAATTTGACAGAATTCTAATAGCTGTAGCTAATCCAAACTCTTTGTTATGGTGAACGCACGCCTAGCCACACCGCAAGCGCCGCAGTCTCCGTTTGTATGCGCGCGGCTCCGGCTGGTGACGTCATCAGCATCGACCTTGGGGATTTCTTTCGCTGCGGCGCGACTGCGGCGCGTGCGGTGCGGCTAGGTGTGCGCTCACCCTTAGATACCACATCATTTTTCCGTTACATATTTAACTCTTGACTCTACATTAAAAGAGGACCGACAAGACACGACTCGAAAGCCCTTTTCCAACCACAAATGGGTTCATTACAAAACATTTCACGTAACCTTTAAAATTAACCCTTCTATACATCAAACCGAATTCTCCGACACATTTCCGAACAAATATTTAACACCCTTTTTAGTCACTCATACATTAATACATGAGTTCGTATAAATAATAAATGAGTTTTCCTTCACTGAGTCGGTTCAAAGGTATGAGATTTAATGTGTAGCTCCATAAATCTTCATTATGTTATTTCTTAAACATTGCTGCTTGGGAAAGTTGAAAATTATTCTGTGTTACGGGATAAGCGAGGCTGGGTGTCAATTGTATTGTAATATTAAATACAAAACCGTATTTTTCATGTTGTTTAATAAATACCTACCTATTACAGTAGAATATTTTACAGGATTAAAAATAGAGGTCATAGATCAAGATCCGGCTATCTAAAAAAATTGTGCAAAAAACTGTATTTTCATAATTAAATGATTTTAATTATAAGTTCAAGTCGTAAAAACCTTAAAAATACTATAATTTCATACAGTTTACAAAAATGTAATTCATAATAAGGAAAATTAAAGTAAAATAATATTACAAATAAAGAGATATACAAAACGAAATTAAAAAAAAAACTTATCGGTGTTACACCGAATGAAAAAATTCGCCCTGAGTTTAGAATCTACATATAAATAATAATACTTAATATAAAATTCAAAGTCCTGACTGACTGGTATATTATCTACCCACGCACCGCTCAAATAAAAAAAAGATCGGATTAAGATTTAGCATATAGATAGCTGCTATAACGAAGGCATTCGCTAAGAAAGGATTTTGAAAATTTCTAACCTTACGCGAACGAAGTCTCGTGCAAAATCTATAGACACGTGGGGGTTTACAACTGGCTTGTTAATATAACTTTACGCTTAGCAACACTCTGCATGAACAAACAATAAACAACACAATAACACATGGTATCATTGTTTCAACGTGTTCAGAAACTCATCGTACCTATACAAAGCTACGTTACAAGTTACAAAAGACGAAACTCGAGTCTCAACTTCCGACTTCTATCAAGTCTGGTAACTTTTATAAAGCTGCTTTCTCCGATACTTTTCACGCAAAGTTGAATGTTTTATTTGACTAGTATGGGTGTCATTTCGACCCAGTTGGCACAATGGTCACCATGCCGTACTGCCAAACACAGGGTTGCGGGTTCGACTCCCGCCTCAGACAAGTATTTATGCTTAGATATTTGTCTGGGGTTTGGTTGTTTCTATGTATTATAAGTAAATATTTATAAAAGATAAAGTTTAAAAGTAGCATATCCGTTGTCTAGCACCCATAACACAAGTCTAGTTACTTAGCTTGGGCTGTAATATTTAACTATTTATTTATTTGTACCAAATGTACGTGTAACGGATTTAGCTAATCCAACCCCTGTGGGTCATTAAGTCAAGTCATCCCACATTTGCAAGTCCTTAATGTAAATAAATAAAAATTTAAAAAACCGACTTCAAAAAAACCTGAAAAGAAAAACTAACAAAACCTGAAAAAAAAAACCAAAAAGTGAAAAATAATCCATTTCGGGTCACTAAGACAGCAGATAACTTAAACATAAGTACTTACTTGGAAGTCGGACTGGGTTAGATTTAATGTTGAGAGGTATAAAGAAAACAGTCCGACTTCCAAGTAAGTACTTATGTTTAAGTTATCTGCTGTCTTAGTGACCCGAAATGGATTATTTTCACTTTTTGGTTTTTTTTTCAGGTTTTGTTAGTTTTTCTTTACAGGTTTTTTTGAAGTCGGTTTTTTAAATTTTTATTTATTTTTTATTTAACCATTTTTAGTGCCACTGTCACTGAAAATTCTACTCCATGAGGCGAAAGCGACTGTTTCTTCAAATTGCAACCTGTACCTAATCGTAACCCATTGAAGAGTTTGGTGATAAGAAGGTGTTTTCGGATGCCCCATTCATCCTTTTTGTGTATGGGCCAATTCTACTGGTGGAAATCGAAAAATGAGCAATTTGCTGCACTCTCGAGGTGCATTTCTGTTCATCACTTCGAAGATCCTCATCAGAACTTCATTTAAGATAGGGTTCTCTATCAACATTAATTCAAACCCAGTCCCGCGACTAAATTCGACTAAATTCTTCAAATTGTAACCTGTAATCGTAACTGATTGAAAAGTTTTCTGATGAGAAGGTGGTTTCAGATATTCCATTTATCGGTAACTATTCGTTTATGGGCCAAATCTACTGGTGGAAATCGAAATTGAGCAATTTGCTGCACTATCGAGGTGCAATTCTGTTCATCACTCCGAAGATTCTCATCAGATCCTCACCAAATTTTTATGGGACCACCCCTGAGGTATCACTTTTCGAACACAAAAAGAATCATCTCAATCGGTTGAGCCGTCTTCGAATGATCGCGTAACATACACACAAAAAAAAAAAAAAAACATACAGACGAATTGAGAACCTCCTCCTTTTTTGAAGTCGGTTAAAAATAGTTATGAGTTAAAAAATGCAATTTCTGAATTATCCAACTTTTCATCTAAGCGTGCGATGATATAATTATAATAATATTTTCATTATCAGGGCGTGGTCCGTTCACTAGCGTGACACATTTGGGTAGATTCCAAGTTTCAACTCCACGCGTTAGGTGTTTACAATTTAAACGTTCACAAATAGAAAATATTTGATAAGTTACATCGACGTTTCTTAGTATAGCTACATTTATTAAGCGGGTTTGTTAGAGTTTGATTCTATACAAATCAACTCAATTAAATTTTATCTTTATATTTATGTATTATACTAGCTGCGCCACGCGGCTTAATAAAAGCGTCTCCATTCAAGTGATATTGATTCCTACAATCACCGAATACAAAATAGTTACATTTTACTACAAATAATAATATATAATAAAATTTATTTACCAAAACCTTACAATAATTATTACATCACAGATCCGCCACACTAGGCTAAGCCTGTCTTGTGGGGGAAGTATCCTCAACAACAGTATTTGGGTTTTTACAGTAATAAGTATGTAATATATAAATTGTGCAGTATCCTATCCTATCCTATCCTATCCTACTAATATTATAAATGTGAAAGTTTGTGTGTGCGTGTGTGTATGTGTATGTATGTTTGTTACTCCTTCACGCTAAAACTACTGGACTGATTGCGATGAAACTCGGTATGTAGATAGCCGGAGACCTGGATTAACACATAGGCTACTTTTTATCCCGATATTTACACGGGATTGGGACATACGCGGGTGAAACCGCGGGGCGCAGCTAGTACTATAAAATGGAAGTTAAAAAGAGTCCTGTCTATGAGTGAGTGTGTTTGTGTATAGTGTGTGTAAGTGTATGTGAAGGTTGAAAAGTGAGTATTGTCATTGTCCTATTCTTATAAAAGCCTCCGTGTCGTCATACGACCAGCATAGGAGAGTGTTTTTTATCTTAAGTTTTGCTTCTCTCGAATTTTTAAAAATCTGTTGGGTTCCTATTACCTAGAAGGAACCTTTTTAGGGTTCCGTACCTGAAAAGGTAAAAAAAAACCTTATAAGATCACTTTCTTGTCCGTCTGTCTGTCTGTATGTCACCACCGATTTCACTCAGGAACGGGTGGAGCTAACAAGTTGAAATTCATACCAGATACTGAGGTCTATTTAGACTAGTAGCTCTTATAGTTTCAGAGATTCATTGAGTATTTTCTTAGCTTTTCTTAGTTAAAAGGACTCGACCGATTTTGATGAAGCTTTTTTTTTTACATATGATAAGTCAGCGTTTGACCACTATCACACCTGATGGTAGGTGACGATGCGGCGTAAGATGTAACACGCTTTCCTAGAAGATACCTATTCACTCGCGACTTGAAGACCCCCAAACCTGGTAAAAAAACATTAAATCGAGAGTAGTAACATAGGATTTTATTTTTCCTATATTCTCAAGCGAACGCGACTTACCGCGGACTACTGCTAGTCTATTAATTTTCAAAGCTCAAAAGGTAGGTACTTATGGAAGAATTGATAGGTAAAGTTCTATTTAATAACCAGACAAAACTATTTCTAACAATTTGATCAAATATCCGCCGGAATAGCAACTATGCAATGTGTTTCGACGAAGGCGTTCAAATACAAAAGGGAGTGTTCGAACCGTCTAGCTACTAGTTGGAGATCCCTCTAAGAACGACCTTCATCGAGCTGTTTAATGGATGAAAAGTATTTTTCATTACTCATACTCCGAAAGTAGGTCTAAATATGCCTGAAGAGCGTGTAGAAAATAAAACTTCCAGCCCTAGGCTTTTCGCTTTCACTGACAGCTGTCATATCAAATTATGGCTTCGCACGACTTGTGCAATCTGCATGTAGCCAGTATCAGTATCATTACGCATTAGGAACTTCAAAAACCTAACCTCCTTGCTTTTTTTTTTACACCAAAGAATAATAATTATGGCTTGGCACGGCTCATGCATACTGCTAGAGTTTAGTACTTAGTAACTTTTTTCTCAGTAATCAAATTCAAGTAGGTATATTTAGTTCAAGATATCTTATTTAATAAAATAAATGTAAAGACGAAAATGGTCAAAGCGACCTATGACCATGCGTGACCACGTGGCACATTTTTTGTTATTTTATTATGTTTTTGTGTTAAGTTTAATCTGGTTTTTATTTATGATTGTGTATTTTGTGTAAATAACATTTTCTAGACAAACCGTGTTACAAAAACTGTAAGTTAAATCTACGGACTTCGCGTCATTTCCCAGTGTTGGATTAACTCATTAATAAAAATTTCTTCGGTAAGTACCGCCGTATTTAAGTATTGAATACGAATAGGAAAAACCTAAAAAAAAAACACTACATAATGTATAACCTCTTTGGTCCCAACCTTGTAAGAGGATCAGGTAGTATGGACACATGAGTACCTACTCATGTGGTATGGAGTCTCATAGCCTCATTCACTCTCGTTGTTAGGAAGAATTTTATGTATTATTCGTAATGAAAAGCACAGTGTTTACCTCGGGTGAAAGACTCATTAAGTCCCTCGAACTATTAGCGCCCTCGCTACGCTCGGGCGCCAAACTCCGTCTCGGGACTTGTAATGAGTGACTTTCACACCTAGGATAACAATGTATTATTATATCAAATTAAATAGGTCAATAAATATATGGCAAATAGTTGTCTAAAAAATTCAGTCCAAAATACGATTGTCTGACTCGGAAAACCCGAAAATCAGCTGTTTCTAAGAGTAAGAAGTCATTGACCTTTCGGTTTATTTGTTTATTAAGTTTCGACTACTTCTTTTAAATATTATAATAGAATAGAATTTGTATTTTAAATAAACGAACAACATTAAGTAAAATATGTTTTGCGGTATGAAACAAAAAATATAATATAAAATAACAAAATAATATAAAATAATAGAAATATAATAAATACACAGAACAAACAAAATAAATAATAATAATATGTTAATGGTGTTTAATGCCGAAAACTGCAGATTTATTGACTGTTGATTTTGAGGTCATGTTAAGAGAATTTCCAAAGTTTTTCACCTAGTCATCTAAACAACCCCCATTCGTATTACAATACTAGTTGGAACACACTATATAGTTCCAGGAAGTATTTGGCATTAGTAACGTAGTTCCACGAAATATTTAAACAAATAACACAAATGACAAGGCTAATAGGTATCGGAATGTTGCCGCCACTACGCTTGCCTACGTGGACAAGATCATCAAATCATATAGCTTACTAGCTGCACCGCGTAAGTCCCGATCCTGTGGGAATTTCAAGATAAAAAGTAGCCCAAACAAGCTTTCACATTATTATAATACTAGCGACCCGCCCCGGCTTCGCACGGCTATATTATGCATGTACTACACATATAAACCTTCCTCTTAAATCTCTATATCTATTTAAAAAAAACATCATAATCCGTTGGGTAGTTTTAAAGGTCTAAGCATACATAGGGACAGACAGCGGAAAGTGACTTTGTTTTATACTATGTCATGAATAGTAGGAAGTAGGATAGGATTGTGCTATTTAACCGACTTCAAAAAAGGAGGAAGTTCTCAATTTAACAGAGTTTTTTAGTATGTATATTACGCGATTATTCGATGACAGCCAAACTTGAAAGATTAAGATGAATCTTTTTGTGTTAGAAAGGGGATACCCGAGGAGTGGTCCCATCTATAAACTATAATCTTTATCGTGAACACTTCAATCACTTCAATATTATTGAAATACTAGCTGTTGCCCGCAACTTCGTTCGCGTAGAAGTCAAAATAATGTCCCATATAAACTTTGCCCCCCTTTTTCACCCCTTAAGGGGTAAAATTTCGGAAAATCCGTTCTTATCCGATGCATACGTCTCATACAGAGAACACACCCTTTAAGTTTCCGGTTTTTACGACTAGCGGCTTAGGCTGTGCATTACGGCTTCCAGTCTCGGTATATTTTCGAGTCCCGGGACAAAAATATCGAGACTCGGTTTGATCCCGGGATTCCCGGGAAAAACGAGACTTTCGAGACTTTTTTAAAAAATGAGATCTGTGCCTATGTAGGTAGTCTAGGTAGGGATTAGGTATTTTGTTAGTGAATACAAGATATTTCAATATGGTCATTTATTTTTCAAAATGTTACAGTGAACTGAAAATAAACAAAATGAAAGGAATATAAAAAAAATATCAGATTTTTTCATTTTTGAAGTGGACTCGTAAAAAAACAAGAGCATTCAATGTATTTTCGCACGCACGCCATCTTTTATTCGGTCGTCTTCTTGCTCTCCATCCCTCTACATTCATACTCATTACTCTTCTAGTAACATGCGTCTCCTCTCTTCTCATCACATGAATTAACTGAATGAATTGAATTAATATTGAATTGAATTGATATGAATTGACTTTTTTGAAGATTTCTGATAAGAATTTTTAACCCCAGATGCAAAAAGAGGAGTGTTACTTAGAAGTTTGTTTTCCTTTAGGTATAGATTGTGTTGGGAAACCTGGAAATAAACAGCGCTGCGTGGTTACGGTTTATTCCTAGATAATTCGATGGTTTGCACATGGTTAATGTTTGTTGGCTTGCCTCTAGCCACGAGATTTTAACTAATTATGTTTGCCGGATCGCATTTATGTATGGTCAACTAGCTGCGCCCCGCGGTTTCACCCGCGTAATAATTTGTAATTTTTAAGCTATTGCATAGATTTTATTGCGGACCTTGGGGGGAGAATCAAGAAATTCCGTAACGAAAAAAAAACCTAAGTTGTCCGATTATTAACGGACGAGAATTGACGGACGACAAATGTCAGACGACTATTTTTTTTTTTTTAAGCTATTGCATAGATTTTATCGAGGGCCTTGGGGGGAGAATCAAGAAATTCCGTAACGAAAAAAAAAACCTAAGTTGTCCGAATATTAACGGACGAGTATTGACGGACGACAAATGTCGGACGACTTTTTTTTTTTTTTGGTTTTTTTGTTTTTTTTGTTATATATATATATACAGGGTGAATTTTTTATGTGGGCCTTCAGGGCTATATCCTAAAGTATGAGAGATAGCGAAAAATGCTGAAAGAAGTTTCGTGCCCGATTTTGACAAAAACTAAAACTGCATCATTAGATTTTTGAAAAAGTCATTACCCTAGCCGGGAATCGAACCTGTTGATTTTCCAAAAAAAAATAATCATCCTATATTTTTATACCAATCGACAGTGTTGCTCATAGAGATCAATTCCTGGAAACAAATATAGTATGTTTACGTCTGTAGTTTAGGGTATGGGAAAGAACATAGGATACTTTTGATCCCGCAGGATCGGGACTTATTCGGGTGAAACCGCGGGGTGCAGCTAGTATTTTTGACATTCGGACGTTCTAACATTTGGACATATAAGCTGATTTACACAAAACATTAATAAATTATACACCTGAATCACTCCGTCCATTGGTGAAAACCGTATGAAAATAATTACGCGGGTAAAACAGCAGGGTGCAGCTAGTATTTTTGACATTCGGACGTTCTAACATTTGGACATATTGACATTTGGGCCAATACACTATTATTAGGCTATTATTTAAAGCTATACTTCTTTGTACGTGCTAATCTCTAGAACTAAAAGTCGAAAACTCTTTTTTTTTGCAGTCAGTAGCTCGATTTTTGAGAAAGGTTTTTCTTAATAACTCACTTTTTAGGGTTCTAACTAAGACTTCACTGTCTGTCTGTCATCAGGCTGTATCTCATGAATCATGATAGCTAGACGGTTGAAATTTTCACAGATTATGTATTTCTGTCTGTCTGTATTTCCGTTATAATAACAAATACTAAAAACAGAAACAGAAATATTGAAGTGGGGCTCCCATACAACACGGTACGGAACTCTTCGTGCACAAGTCCGACTCGCACTTGGCCGGTTTTTTTCTAAGCAGGCGAAACAGCAGAGCGCTGCTAGTAAGATAAATATAGGCAAGTATATATACTTAGCCCCTGTATCCGCTTGCACGTGAGCTATTTTAACAAATAGGGCCCGGAAATTGGCTGCAAATACATCAATTTAGCTGAAAGTTTGATCAGCTGTTTAAACGCAAACGTTCGATGAACAATCACTTTAGCTTTGTTTAACATAGTGGTTTTCATGGTGGTATGTCGACCTCATTACCCCTACCACTTGTTGTGATGGTATGCGATTAACGTATTTATCTTTATACAAAAAGAAATAGCTCTTTTCTCCCGTTAATATTTTCCGATTTCAGGGTTCCATACCCAAAGGGTAAAAACGGAACCCTTTTCCGTCTATCTGTCTGTCACCAGGTTGGTATTTCATAGCTAGACAGTTGAATTTCTCGTTATTGTATAATCAATTCATTATAAACTACTAGCTGCGCTCCGCGGTTTCACCCGCGTTACTCCCGATCCCGTGGGAATATCGGGATAAATTAAGATGTAAGCTATCCTATCTCTCAAGTTGGATCGAACTGCACATGGGGTGCGAATTTTATTATAATCGGTTAAGTGGTTTAGGAGTCCATTGAGGACAAACATTGTGACACGAGATTTATATATATTAAGAATTAGGTTTGAATTTCTCCTTATTTTTAAATGACTCATTATGCCTAGAATTAAAAACTATTCAAGCGATCGACATCATGCACTTTTTGTTGCAATTTAAGGAATTAAATATAATATATCTAGGTTTACATCGGGATTAACATACTAATCTCAAATTTCGGAACAGTAAAAAATCTCAATTTTTCATCGATTTCGCGTAAAATTATTATCCGTAAACCGACTTTACAGACAACCATTTATTGTATTTTTTGAAGCAAGATATATAACCCTCTTATAATAGACGCATGAGAACATTGTTGTTTCTAACCTTTTTTCCTTTGTAATGCATTTTCAAAATTTTCATAGTGTTTTGGTTGTATCAAATGCACCGCAGTACTTCGGTCGTATAAGTATTTTTTATTTTAGACTACTCTGTAGTAATTTTACGTGTTTAGTTAGACCCACATGGGCTATCGCGCGATATTTCGACTCATAGTAGGGTGGGTTTCGATAACGAGTCGCAAGGGGCTAATGTTATGGTAAAAAATGGAGGTTACGTGAAATATACCTATATGAGACTCTGCTGAAATTCAGTCAAAATAATGGGCCCAACGGGAACCCCTTGTTGAAAATCAATCAGCAGACAAATGTTTTATTTTAATATAATATAGTTATTTGTATGCGGGCTGTTTTTTCCGCAATTAAACTAAAGATAGTTGAGTCCTTTTTGGTGGAGTAGGCTTGCGCAGCACTTACCCGGTCGCTTCTCCATATACAAACGTAGTCGACTGTTTCCTCCCTGGATAATAACACTATGATTTTTGTGCCGTAAAACCTATTACCTACTGCCATGACCGTGCCCACATTTTTTTTTTTTTTTTTTTTTTTTTCGTTTTGAGCTGCCATCAGTCGTAAAATTGGACTATTATCAGCTGTGTTCAGTGCAGGAATGCGGTCTTGGTTTTTTTATATTCGAATTATTATAGGAAGTAAGAGTCTTAAAAAACAATAAATATATAAAAATAAGACAAAGGGGCATGGTCATGGTAGTTTTAGGTTTTATGCTACAAAAATATTTGTGTTAGTGTCATTATCCAGGGAGGAACAGTCGACTACGTTTGTATGGAGAAGCGACCAGGTACCTTTCTTCTTAACAGCTTAGTCGACCGTATCCAGAGGAAAGAACTCATCAATAGGTCTGGAGCCAACTAAGCTGCGTGTTTCAAAACGAAGTTTTCCTTCACCGTAAGAGCAAATGTCCATCAGCGCACATAATTTTTGTGCACGACCGGGATTCGAACCAACGAACCTTCGGAATGAAAGTCGTGGTATTTACTAAGGCAAACACCACTCTTAATATACAGGAGTATTGGAAATTATACTAGCAAGCCGTTGAGAGTTGCTTCTGTGCACCTTAACAAACTACTTTTATTCTACGACTTTTGGAAATTCGAAAAAAAAAAAAATGAAAATTTTGAGGTTATGTAAATTCGAATCTGATTTTTTAAAACAAAGGTCTTTCAGTCTAAGAAAAGTAGATAAAACTTAAAAAATAAGTAAAATTTTAAGGTTAATGACCTCTCCGTGTAAAGATTTCAGGTAACACTAACCTCAAAATTTTCGAAAAAAATGTTCGAAATTCCAAAAGTTGTTTGTTTAGGTGCACAGAAGTAGCCCTCAACGGCTTGCTAGTATAATTTCCAACAACCCTGTATATATTTACTATATCAATCTATACTAATATTATAAAGCTGAAGAGTTTGTTTGTTTGTTTGAACGCGCTAATCTCAGGAACTACTGGTTCGAATTGAAAAAAATATTTTTGTGTTGGATAGTCCATTTATCGAGGAAGGCTTAAGGCAACTTTTCATTTTGATATTCCCACGGGATCTGGACTAGGGTGGACAGCTAGTTTTTTAATATTTCTCTTCTCTGAATATATAAACCAGACTACATATAATAAAGATCCAAACGAAGCCAAAAAACTCAAATTAACTTGATACTCCGGCATATCTGCTAACATTCGGTTGTTAATCCTGAGTATTATCCCCCATAACTTTCAGACGGCTGGACTGATTTTGATCAAACATGGATATTTGTAATGTACGAGTCATGCCCTTTCATTTGATACCCCACTCGAGTATATCTACTTACATTCGGTTTTTGATCCTGACTTTCATCCCCCATAACTTTGAGGCGGCTGAACCGATTTTGATCAAACATAGCTAAGAACACTCCCGACTAACTTATCTTTCAAACAAAAAAACTAAATCAAAATCGGTTCATCCGTTCGGGAGTTACGATGCCACAGACAGACACACACACACACACACACATACACACACACACAGACACGTCAAACTTATAACACCCCGTCGTTTTTGCGTCGGGGGTTAAAAACAATACATATTCGATGCTATGAACAAACTACAAATTGTTTCACATTTTTTGTATCTTTTTTTTTTCCTATTTCAATAATCAAGTAAAACTATATGCATGCATTGTCTGATGGTTTCGAATTGGAGGGAATTTTATTTTTTATTGTGTAGTTTTGTTTCCGGGTTCAATTACCGCCTCAAACAAATATTCATACACGAATATATAAATAGTATTAGCTGCACCTCGCGGTTTCACTCGCGTAAGTCCCGATCCCGCGGGAATTTCGGGATAAAAAGTATGAATGTGAATGAATGAATGGCTGATTTCCATCCAAATCGGTCCAGTCGTTTGACTGTAAAGGGGAAACAAACAAATAGGTAAGTATACAAACAAATAAATAAACTTTCCGATTTATAATATTAGTTAGGGTGTATCTACAAAAATATTAAAAGTGTTTTATCCGATATTTGGCCACCATAACACAAGCCTAGCTGCTTAGGGTTAGATGGCGCTGTGCTATCTTGAAATAAGTACCATCATACTGCTACCATTACAAAAAAAAACATGATTTTCATTGGCAGAGCGAAGACGTAACAAAACAGGAACTCTAAACACTTATTTGATCAGGCATCAACTTTTCAATTGAAACCTAAAATAACATTTTAAAATTAAAATTCAAATGAATATTAAATTAATAAAGCAAACAATGGGATTTTAACACCTAAATCAGAGTAAAATATTAAAGACAAAGATATGAAAAGGCAAAATGGAAAGGGTTCTCTTTTATCCTCACTTAAATTCAGGTAAAATTTTCCGAAGGAGATAAAGCCATTGGCGAGATACACTCTCGGGAAGCTTTAGAAAGTTAATAAATAAAAAATTAAAATAAGAGGAGAGAGAACATTTTACAAAACAGTTTTCATTCCAAAGCATTATCACACCTTAAATTGCAACTTAATGCTAGTTATTGATTCCAATCGCTTTAATAGTTTGTATTCTAGGCCTACATAATATTTTATTACTACAGCTGCGGGTTTCACCCGCGTAAGTCCCGAGCTTTCCTCGATAAATGGACTATCCAACACCAAAAATAATTTTTCAATTCGAACCATTAGTTCCTGAGATTAGCGCGTTCAAACAAACAAACTCTTTAGCTTTATAATTAGTATAGATTTCAAAATTTTAAGTGAATAAAAAAAATCACTACATAGTATAAAACAAAGTTTACACAGATTATCATTAGAAAAGAGATTTTCATTATATTATTTAGTTTCGTATATTTATGTAGATATATGTACAATTATGTACTTACTTTATTTATTAATAGCATAGTGTCATGAGCGGAGGGGGTTATTTAAATCTAGCTGGCTAGCTAGATGGCTAGCTCTAGCTGGATGGGTCTGGCCGGAAGACCAGCGTTGCAGCTAAGCATGCTTGGCTGCAGTTTTTAGCTGAGGTCGACCCATTTGGGTCAGCACACGACTCCTCATATAATTATGTTGTTTTTTTCTTTACCACTTTTTTTGTTTTGTAATTGATTTACATTGTCATGTTCATTTCTTCATTCCTGTGTTTGTCGTGTGTTTGTACTCAATAAATGGTTTTCTTTCTTTCTTTCTTTAGATTATGTATTTCCGTTGCCTCTATAACAAGAAATACTAAAACAAAATAAAGTGGTACGGAACCCTTTGTGCGCAAGTCTGACTCGCACTTGGCCGGTTTTTTAGCCTCTTTTCACCCTCCTCTCTTGTGGTCGGGTAAATTATACCAAGGGAATCTAAGTAGAAAAGTGGTAATAAACATGGCTAACTCGTTTATGGGTCTGATTAGGCCTGCCTTATCAGGGATCAACCTTGGACCGTCTCCTTGAACTTGTAAATTGTACCCATGCTACATATTTTAGTAAAAACTTTTTGTTTGTAACAAAAAGACAAATAAACAAAATTAAAACTAAATTTGATTGACCCCTTTTATGATGACATTCAGCAAGTTCTACAAAAGCTGAAAGACCACGAATGTAATATTGTCATGGGTGATTTTAATGCGAAAATCGGCGAGGGTGTCGTCAGTGGGACAGTAGGAAGTTTTGGGTTGGGGGATAGAAATGAGCGCGGTGATCGCTTAGTCCAATTTTGCCAAGAAGAAAAGCTGGTAGTCACAAACACTTTTTTCAAATTACCGCCTCGACGTCTGTACACATGGACATCTCCAGCTCATACCCCAGAACACATAATAAGAAATCAGATTGATTTTATACTGGTAAACAAGCGTTTTAGGAACAGTTTTAAGTCTGCCAAAACTTATCCAGGTGCAGATATATACTCGGATCATAACCCAGTAGTTGCGACAGTCTCTATAAAAATGAAGAAGCTCCAAGCTCCGAAAAAGAGACCGAAAATAGATATTACAAAACTACGGCAAGAGGATATTAGACTAAAACTTCACGCTAACCTCAATCATCGGGTTAATGAGTTACAACAGCGGGAGATGATTTTATCAATGGACCCAACTCGAACTTGGGATAGTCTCAAGGCGGTCATAGTCAACACCTCAACGGACATATTAACTGCGACACAAACAGTTGGGAAAAAGAAGTGGATGACAGATGATATTCTCAAACTGATGACTGAGAGACGAGATATGAAAAATGTTGATATAAATAAATACAAAGCTTTGCATAAGGAAATTGGACAGCGATGCAAAGAGGCCAAAGATAAAGAGATCAATGATGAATGTCGAGTAATAGAGCAATTGCAGGAGAAACATGACTACTTTAATATGTTTAAAAGAATCAAAGATTTTATAGGTATAAAGAAGCCGAATGTGTCACAGACTCTTTTGGACGAAAATGGCCAAATGGCAATGTCAATGGAAGAGAAGTTGCGGACATGGGAGAATTATGTGGAGCAGTTGTTTAGCGATAATAGAAGTCATCAACGGTTGAATAGCTCGGACCTTTACGGCCCAGACATAACAAAGGAAGAGGTGATGCATGCAATAAAATCGGCAAAATCGGGTAAGGCTGTTGGATCTGACGACATTCCAAGTGAAGTTTTGAAACTGTTGATGGATGATAATATACCAATCGTTGTTCGTTTATTTAACGGGATTTACAAAAGTGGTTTAATTCCTAACGACTGGCTGCATTCTACCTTCGTAACTATTCCAAAAACTAGTAACGCCAAACGATGCAGCGAATACAGAACAATATCATTGATGAGTCATGTTTTGAAAATTTTCCTGAAAATAATCCATAACCGAATCTATAAAAAGGTGGAAGAAAATATTTCAAATACTCAATTTGGCTTTAGAAGTGGTTTTGGAACTCGTGATGCTCTATTTGGGTATCAGGTATTATTGCAACGTTGCTGGGATATGAGTCGATCGGTATACATATGTTTCATCGACTATGAGAAAGCTTTCGACAGAGTACAGCATGACAAGCTTATGAAAATTCTCGGTGACATCGGCCTCGATCCTGCAGACCTGAGAATCATTAGGAACTTATATTGGCAGCAAAAGGCGCGAGTGAGAGTTGATCAAACATTAACACAGGAAGTGGACATTAAGCGAGGTGTACGACAAGGGTGTATACTGTCTCCTTTGCTATTTAATATATATGCTGAAGCAATTTTCACAGAAGCCTTAGAAAATGCAGAAGAAGGTATCATAGTCAATGGCCACGCAATCAATAATATCAGATATGCGGATGATACCATTTTACTGGCGACCACTTTTGAGGGTTTACAAAGTTTGCTTCAGCGGGTGGATAGCATAAGCTCAAGTTACGGCCTTAACATAAACTTGAAGAAGACGAAGGTCATGATTGTCGGAAGATCGAAACCGTCTACTACAGCAAACCTGGTTGTAAGAAACCAGATAGTACAAAGGGTCCACTCTTACAAGTACCTGGGCTGCATCGTGAATGACCAAAGTGATCACAGCGTAGAGATAAAGTGTCGGATAGAGCAAGCGCGTAACGCATTTATAAAACTCAGCCATCTACTCTGCAATCGGTCACTGAAAATATCTACCAGGGTGCGTCTGGCACGTTGTTACGTGTTCTCGGTTCTTCTGTACGGGGTTGAATCATGGACCTTGACTCAGAATATGAGCAAACGCTTAGAAGCATTTGAAATGTGGGTATACAGAAGAATCTTGAGGATTTCTTGGACAGATAAAGTTTCTAATGAAAGAGTTTTACAGTTGGTGAATAAGAAAGTGGAGGTTCTAAGTACTGTAAAGAAACGTAAGCTACAGTATTTTGGTCATATCATGCGCAATGATAAATACGAACTGCTCCAACTACTGATGCAAGGAAAAATCCAAGGGAAGAGACCACCCGGAAGGAGGCGCACTTCATGGCTTAAGAACCTCCGGACATGGTTTAAGCAAAGCACTAGATCCCTTTTCCGTGCAGCAGCGTCAAAAGTAAAAATAGCCTTAATGATAGCCGACCTCCGGTAGGAGATGGCACCTCAAGAAGAAGAAAACTAAATTAACGGATTTAACGTCATAAATGCGACGTGAAACGGATGTAGAGAAAATTAAGTAGCTAATCTAAATAATCTTAAAAATCATGTCACATTTAAAAAATAATTATTAACCTAACAGGAGACATCTGGCCTGTTACTCTAGTCGGACGAACCTACCCTACCCTACCCATTATAAAAAATGGACGTTTGGCTCGCAGATCAGTTTTGTTCGTGGGCGAGATGTACCCTAACCCACACAATCACTTTGTTAAAAAGATCCTTGCGAATATATGTTCTTGCCTAAACCTAGTCTAACAAAGAGTTTGTATTAACTACAACCGTCAGACTTGACTTAAGATAAGTCGTCTGACGTCTCTACTGCAGCTTCGTCCCTGAAACAGTCTATCCGATTTTTTTTTAATTTTCTATCAAGTAGAGATTTTTTCCTTTCTTTCTCTATTTAAAGTAAATATAAAGTAAGTAAGGATATATGGTATAAATGTTTCTATTAGTCGTTGCTAGTGGTAAATCTACCACATCACATAATATATGAATTGTGGTAGATAAAGCTTCCTTCTTTCTGGTAGAAATCATTCCGAAGATCGTGGATTCTAATTCCATGTAACAATAGATTTTTTAAAGAAAAACGTACCTATGTGCGCTAATTTTCATTGCTCTTACGATGAAGGAAAACATCGTGATGAAACCCGCGGCTTAGTTGGCTCCAGAAGTATTGACGAGGTCTTTTCTCAGGATACGGTCGACTAATCTGCTAGGGCGGTATAGGTTCTAGTCCTACTCCATGTAATATATGTCCCAGGCACTACAGAGCGTCTTAAATATAGCATAGATTAAAATTGCTCGCACTGTATAAATCACTAGAGCCTATATCTAATACTTCAACATTACATCTTATCATTTTTCATTTTTTTTATTTGTTTTTACAGTATAAAATAAAGCCACTTTTCGCCGTCCCTATGTCCCTATGTATGCTTAGATCTTTAAAACTACGAAACGGAAGAGGAAGGTTTATATGTATAATACATGCATAATATAGCCGTGCGAAGCCGGGGCGGGTCGCTGGTCACTACATAGTATAAAACAAAGTCGCTTTCTCTGTCCTTATATCCCTATGTATGCTTAAATCTTTAAAACTACGCAACGGATTTTAATAAATAAATAAATAAATATTTCAGGACATATTACACATCGCCATCCAGCCCCAAGCTAAGCAACTTAATGCTTGTGTTATGGGTGCCAGATAACGGATAAACTACTTATATACTTTTTTTTTTTTTTGTAAATATATACATATTATACATATAGGAAACACCCAGAACCAGAAACAAGAATTTATGGTCAGCATAAATACTTGTTCCCGGCGGGAATCGAACCCGCAACCTTCTGCGTCGCAGTCGGGTGTTCGCCCGACGCGCCACAGAGGTCGTCATGCGGTGATGCGGTTTTTTTTAATAGATACAGTGATTCAAGAGGAAGGTTTATATGTATAATACATGCATAATATAGCCGTGCGAAGCCGGGGCGGGTCGCTAGTATTATATAAAGCTAAAGAGATTGTTTGTTTGTTAGAACGCGCTAATCTCAGTAACTACTGGTTCGAATTGAAAAACCTTTTTGTGTTGGATAGTTCATTTATCGAGGAAGGCTATAATAGGCTACTTTTCATTTTGATATTCCCACAGGGTCGGGAGTTACGCGGGTGAAACCGCGAAGCGCTGCTAGTTATTTATAATTTGCTTCCAAGTACAGACTTTTCGTCATCTCTTCCTTTAATATAAATATAGGTAGATAAATGTTCCAGTATAGATGAAAAAAATGGAGATAGATGGCATGGGAAACTTGTAGGTTTTCTCCAAATATAAATAAGTACCTACTCCATACCTTCTCGAAAAGCTTTCATGTTTTGATTACAAACAGCGGCAGCGGTTAAGGCTAGGGTTGCCAATATTTTTTGTCAAAATATAGTATTTGTTTAAAAAATATATTGTAGGTACTTACTTTCTTACCTAAATACCTATTTTTTTTTAAGAATTAGAATATGACGTCTAATTGACAATATGAATAAATGAGTTATTTATTAATTTAAGGTTTATTAATTTAAGTAATTAGTTACACAGGAATAAATCATCACTGCATAGTATAAAACAAAGTCGCTTTCTCTGTCCTTATATCCCTATGTATGCTTAAATCTTTAAAACTACGCAACGGATTTTGATGCGTTTTTTTTTAATAGATAGAGTGATTCAAGAGGAAGGTTTATATGTATAATACATGCATAATATAGCCATGCGAAGCCGGGGCGTATTCTTTATAACAATTTAATATTTTGCAGTTTTTTATTTTTTTATTTCGTTTTTCATATTTTGCTCGCGCACTTTAACTAGGATTACATGGAGGTGCAAGATTGCTCTAAACATTTAATGTGCGAGAAACGAGATTCAAATCTTAATTATGTGGCGCGCATTAAAATTATTTAATTTGACGTGTCTGTTCAATCTCTTTCTTTTCAACCCAACTACGGCAAAGATTTGTATTTTAGAATTTATTTTTTAATTCTAATTGAAATGATTGCCTCATTATCTTCAGAAAATCAATAGACAGAAAAAATAACAATATTTTTCAGACCTGTTTTCTGAAATACTTATAATATTTTTGCGTACTATATGTTTATTCAAAAGTGTACGTACACTCAAAATATAGTATAATACTATAACTAATAGTAGGTTTGGCAACCCTAGTTAAGACCTTCCATTGCTCAGTGTTTGTTTTGAATAAACGAAAACCACACTTAATTAAAAGCTAATTGTTGTTTTTTATTACTTTCTTACAAATATCTTTATTTTTAATTATGTTCTTTGTTCATAAAGGTTTCTTTTCTTGTTGCGGTTTAAGAAAAAGAAACAATTTTGTTTATACTTTTAATAATTAGATTCTACCTACGTGAAAATTAATTAAGCAGGAGTCGTGAGAATATAGTATTGGCTTAGTGAACCAGTTACCTCGACTTGTAACCCAAAGGTCTTGGATTCGAATACCGATTCTGACCATTTAAAAACACATGCTTTTACTGTTAAAGAATGCATCGTGCGAAAAACCGATAAATGGCAAATGAAGTGTGGCAGTTTTTAGTTTTAGGACTTTTAAGTTCCATTTTGCAGTAAGGCTGCCCGGCTGCCCGATTTTAGTCAGTTGGTGCGGTTGTTTTTCCCTTTTTTTGACGTCGGTTGTAACTTTTAAATTAATTTTAGTGCATATTTCTACTGTAAATTCCCATCGATATGGACAAAAAGGAATAACACTCTTAATAAAATATATTTTGAAACTTTCGCGCACCTGTAATCTGTTAAAGTGCAAAAATGACAAAACACATTTTCACTTACGAAGGTTTACCCCCTTCATCGTAATGCAATGACCATCCCTCCTTTCCTTAACACGCTTTTATTAGTTTCACCTGTATGTTTGCTTGTATGTATGTATGTAACCGACTCCTTAGGGCACGATTTTGTTTTTAAATTCGCTTCAAAACCGACATGCCTTATAAAGTGTAGAAGTCACTACGGTTCTAAGGCAAGGGCTTAGACTACAATTGTAGTGTGAGGGCAAGGGATATTCACCAAATCGTAGTAGGTATGGCTATGAACGAAAACTTGCTCTACGTTCACAAAAATCCTGATATTTTTCGCAAAAATAGCGATATTCATAATTTCAACTTAAGAAATAGGGATGAGCTGACCTTGCCCGGTCGTTTAATAGTACATGTGTGCTCTATTATAATAAATTACCTAAAGATGTATATGACCTCAGTATATGACATGTCCAAACAAATTCAAAACTTTTATAAAGCATAAATTGTGCGGTAAGGCATACTATGATACCGCTTCGTACCTTAATGATAAGAATCCATGGATGTGACTTTAATTGCTCCATCTATATACATATACTACATATAATAAATCTGTAGACATAAAAAAATCTGTAATTGTAAAATATCCAGAAAAAAAATACACAGGTCGTCTTAGAATCGTTAGCTGAACACGATAGGGTAGTTTTTAGAATTTTTGTTTGTCTGTTTGTCTGTTTGTCTGTTTGTTTGAACCAGGTAATCTCATAAACTAGAGAACAGATTTCAACGAGGTCCACACCAATATGTTCAGAAAATACCAGATTAACATTTAGGGTATTTTTCAATTTAACTTTAATACAATAATTATGATATTTGATAAAAAAACATTTAAAAAATGTGAAATCGAAATATTTTTCCGTGTAAAACGTAATTAAACGTCAAAAAGGAACAGTACGCTTAGCACTACTTTTTTACGTATTCGATCAAACATACTATATCGAGTATTTACTATGAAACTTCCTAAAAATCAACTTACTAGATCCACCCGTCTCTGAGAATATCGGTAGTGACACACTGACAGACAGACAGACAAGAGAGTGACCATAAGGGTTCCTTATTTTCGAGTGCTTCAACCAGTCATACTAGGCGTACAGGTACATGCCTCCGCTCAAGATGACAGTTGTCATAAAACCAAATAGTTTGCATATATCTACTACCTACGTGAAACTGAAAATGAGGTTACTACAAAGAGGTACTACTACATAAAATTACGGATCTGCTTTACCGAAGACCTCCTCGATGTTACACTTATATCGCGCTCAACTAATTTATTTAAATAGTTTGAATTATGAGTTCAAGTCGCGGACACCTTAGAAAATAAAAACAAAATAAAAAAACCGGCCAAGTGCGAGTCGTACTCGCGCGCCGAAGGTTCCGTACATTAGTTTTTATACACCTTGATTTTTATACACATAATAGGGACCATAGACTTCAGTAATTTCAACTTGCTAAGTCCAACCGTTCCTGAGATAATCGGTGGTGACACACGGACAGACAGACAGACAGACAAGAAAGTGATATTATAAGGGTTCCTTTGTTACATTTTGAGGTACGAAACCCTAAAAAGAATTTTCCAAATCGGTTCAAGCGTTTTCGAGTAAGTAATCGGCGAAAATTATACATAAAAAAAAAACAGCGCACTCCGGGAGTGCAGGCAGAAGTGAAAACTGTATATCTGTGTAAAATCTCATATGTCGCGAGAACATACGCAAAAAGAGTTTTAAATGAAAAAAAAAAATAGTCGGACGACAAATAGTCGTCCGACATTTGTCGTCCAACAAATTGTCGTCCGACATTTGTCGTCCGACATTTGTCGTCCGTCAATAGTCGTCCGACAAATAGTCGTCCGACATTTGTCGTCCGTCAATAGTCGTCCGACATTTGTCGTCCGTCAATAGTCGTCCGACATTTGTCGTCCGTCAATAGTCGTCCGTTAAAAAATACCATATGTACGTCTTAATACACTCACAGCCAAATTAAAAACAGTAGGCCCAGGCATACATTTTCGCCGCGCCGTAGAGAGGGGATAGCTGTCTACTCTCCATCCGTCTTACGCTTTTTCGATCAGGTCACGTGTCCTGACGCGAGTTTAAGATTTTATACCCATTACAGAAAAAGTGCTCAACGCCGCTAAAGAAGTTTTCACTTCAAAAAAAATATACGCGACGAATTGAGAACCTCCTCCTTTTTTGAAGTTTTTGAAGTGAATAATAGATAAGGTATGTTTGTAAAAATAATTTTTTAGGGTTCCGTAGCCAAATGGCAAAAAACGGAACCCTTATAGATTCGTCATATCTGTCTGTCTGCCGTATGTCACAGCTATTTTTTTATTTTGTTTTCCCCAAAATTACGTAGCCTAGCTACCTAATTAAGAAAATCTGGGACTTTTGGTCTAGAATTCAGAAAATTGCAAAAAGGGTCCGGACATTCAGTATGGGAGCGTGGCAGTGTTATGTTTTTTGCGCTGTGATTTTAGACCCGATGGATAAATAATGCCCTTACGCTTTATAGGTTATGTATGAGGGCATTTTTTGTTCATTTAGGTGGGTATGAGTCTCAAAGTGAACCGCACACTTTTGAAAAATCATAGGACATCATTTTTCTTAGTAGTTGGAGGTTGGCTTAGAGGTTTTAGATGGGAACCACACTTTTGGCATAAACAAAATGTCCTTTTGTAGTTTGGCATAAACGTTTTAGCATAATAAAATAACCCTAAGCATACCGTAATTTTACACAATTATTATTGGCATAAAGTCACCGCGCACTTTTGGAAAATCATGGAAAATCACGTTTCTTCAAAAACCCTGTATCCTTTAGAAGTTTGGTGTGAAGGCCTTATTTGTTTTCTTCGATGTCCTCTATCGATAGGTATAGGTCTCTAAGGGCATCGTGCACTTTTGTAAAATCATAGGACATCACGTTCCTTCAAATACCCCGTTTCCGAGACGTTTTAGATGTTTGGTGTGAAAGCATTTTTTGTTCAACGTAATGCCCGCTATCAATAGGTAAGGACGTTATTTTATGTATAAGTATCTGTTCTGTCTAATTGGCCTTTCATATTTAATCATTAATAATATTTGAAAATAAAAAACAAAATTTTATTTGCACCAAAATAGATTATTTTTGCATGATGTTGGTGTTTATAAATACTATAACCTCTTTTATTATGAATACAAAAATATGGATAGAGGGACAACGGTAGTTAATAATTCTTTTTTACTTTCAGTTACAAGAAAACCAAAGATGAGATGATGAGGAAAACAAAGATGTTGAAAGTTTTGTGCGAATATGAATTGAACTTAGTTTTAGCTTATTATATTGTTGTGTATTACGTTCTATTTGAGTGAAATAAATAAATATAAATAATACTTACCTACATAAGTGCCTTTGCCATATCAATCAAAAAATATAGCTTAAAAACAAAATATCTATTTTGTTATTATAACTTACACCGACCGTTAAATAGTATCTATGCGGGAAAATGCTAGGCATTCTATATGAACCAAAACCACATCGCGAACGAAGTCGCGGGCAACAGCTAGTTTCAAATAAAACCTTCAAATATTTGTAATATTGACCTTTGTGAGCGTGATCACATAAAAAAACCCCATGAGTTTCTTGTGCCTTCTTCTCATTGGTGGGCGCGCATCCTATTAACTTAGTTTTTAAGACGATTTTAAGTGATCAATGTATACAGGGTGAATGTTTTATGTGGGCCTTCAGGGCTATATTCTAAACCATAAGAGATAGCGAAAAATGCTGAAAGGAGTTGCGTACCCGATTTTGACAAAAACTAAAACTGCATCATTAGATTTTTGAAAAAATCATTACCCTAGCCGGGAATCGAACCTGTTGATTTTGCAAAAAAATAATCATCCTATATTTTTATTGCAATCGATAGTGTTGCTGATAGAGATCAATTCCTGGAAACAAACATAGTATGGCAAAACAAAGGAAATGGCTGAATTTTGTAGTTTTCTGTCATTGTTTTACGTCATTGGCCACACCTCCTCACTGCATTTTCTTCAGGGATAGTTGTATGAAAATTACAGAAGATTACTAAAATGAGCTATTTCCTTTAATTTGCCAGACTATGTTTGTTTCCAGGAATTGATCTCTATTAGCAACACTATCGATTGGTACAAAAATATGGGATGATTATTATTTTGGAAAATGAACAGGTTCGATTCCCGGCTAGGGTAATAACTTTTTCAAAAATCTAATGATGCAGTTTTAGTTTTTGTCAAAATCGGGCACGTAACTCCTTTCAGCATTTTTCGCTATCTCTTTATGGTTTAGGATATAGCCCTGAAGGCCCACATAAAAAAAATCAGCCTGTATATACATAAGCATCGAAATGAATAAAGAAATGACATTGGGACTTTTACTAGGCGGAGTGGCAGGTTTTCTTTTTAGCGCGGCCAGTAATCAAACTGAATAAATTAGTTGTAGAATATTGATACAAACAAGAAATGTTCCAGGGTTTCATATCTAGACTCAGTCGGGGCGGAGTTATATCCATTTTAAAAATTGTTATTTTGGTACTTAATCTACCTACAAAAGGAACCATTGGATTTTTTTATAATTAAACCTCATTATAAGGAACTCATTAATGGACAGTTGGAGACTTGGCATAGAGTCTGTGGTCAAGAGTGATACGAAACAAGTTTTGATTTAAAAAAAATGTTAATTGTTATGTTAATTAAAAAAAAAATGTGACTGGACAAAAAAAAAAATGTTTTCTTGGTACATGTATGAGTGTAGCCGGACGAACTAACAATCGAACTAACAAACAATTATGCTAGTAAATATTATAATATATTATGAGTGAGGTTTAATACTACCTATTAGAAAGTGGTCGAAATATTTTAAACACTGACAGTTTTATTACGTGTGAAATAAGGCAAATTAAATAGAATTTTTAAGTAAATATTTTGTTATAAAAATTAAATTCGTTATTCATTTGGAATCATACAATTTGCATTAAAAATAACCAACCATTCTCGGTTAACCAAACTATTTTTAAATTACTTACTTATTGACCATGCATGCATTGTTAGAAGTACTCATAAAAAGAAAACCAAACTGCCCGTCTCGTTATCTTTCATAATATAGCCACCAAAAACTCAGGTGATCTATAGTTATATACTTATTAAAAACTATTTACAGGATTTACCCACGTAAGTCCCGATCCCTGTGTATATTGTGATGAAAGTAGCGTAGCCTATAATTATGTTAATCTAGTTTATCAGTTGTCTCGTTACAGAGTTTCAACGCTATCGGTTCAGTAGTTTTTGCGTGAAGGAGTAACAAACATACATGTACACACACAAACTTCTACATTTATAATATTAGCAGGATAATTATTTATTGTGAAGTTGAACAAGAAATTCAACTACCTAGGTAGGTAAGTTACTAGGTAGTAAGTACCTGGGGGTATGGTTCTATTAGAGATTGTCACTCGCTTTAGTGAAACCAGAATAATAAGTAAGAAGATGAATGAAGAGAAGAAGAAGTTAAACTTGATACATTAGATTTCCAAAGTAGGTAGGTACCTACTTACTTACCTACTTACATTTTGTTATGGTATGGTATAGGTATTTTTTCATGATAAATAGATATTGGCTATTTGATAAACAGATACCTTTGTAATTGATTCATAAGGTCTACATTACGTAAAAATCAATCAAATAAATATATATTTATCGACAACACAAATACTACCTATGCTTACTAAAGCAAGAAAAGGACTAATTAAATATAATACTACCTACATCTAGCTTATTTCTGCAATAATCACCGATTAAAAGTATAATATAATCCCTGTTATAATATATATAAATCCTTTTGATAGAACACCCGTATAAAACATTTATACGGGTGTTCTATCAAAAACTGGTCATCACTATCACAGTATAAAACAAAGTCACTTTTCGCCGTCCCTATTTCCCTTTGTACGCTTAGATCTTTAACACTACGCAACGGATTTTGATGCGGTTTTTTTAAATAGATAGAGTGATTCAAGAGGAAGGTTTATATGTATAATACATGCATAATATAGCCGTGCGAAGCCGGGGCGGGTCGCTAGTTTATCTATAGTTTATAATGATCTCCTTGTTCTGTTATTACTACGGTAACTACGAATGCAAATTAAAGTGTTTTCCATTTTCACTTTTTGCAATGGCGCCATTTTTTTTTCTTTTAATGGCTTTGGCTTCGCACCTGACTTTGTGCATTGCATACTGCCCTAATCTTTGAGACCTCACAAATCTTTTCGTATATGCTCGGTAGGTTGATGAAAATACTAGATGTAAATAAATTAAATTGTAAGCAACTAGGCTTGTGTTATGGTGACCAGACAACGGATAGAATACTTATATTCTTTTGACGTGATAACGTATAAATTGATGAACACCTGCATTCACAAAAAAAAACAGACGTCATGCGTCATGTTCCGGGAACGCGTCATGTTATTAAGAAGGTAACCATAGCAACGTGTTATAGTTGCTATGGTTGCCATCAATGTTTTCTTATGACATTATCACGTAAAAATATCGACCGTAGATCGACTTTTCAGACAACCATTTGTTTTTTTTTTGTGTGTGAACATAATCAATGGCTTTTTTCTCTTCAAAAAATGGTTTAGCACGGTTAGTGCATATAGATAGGACCAGGTGGCGAAAATCAAGATAAAACTTTAATTATTTTTAAAAAATGGCAGATAAAGATATATTACCTAGTCTTATTTAATTATTATCTTTGAAGTTGTTACAACTCAATGGATGACCTTAAAACAACCACATTCGAGTATTATAACGGGAAAAATATATTCAGTCAGTATTATGGTTTAATTCATAAAAAATAAAATAGTTAGATACGTACCAACTCAAACGAAATAAAAAACATTAAACAAACTTTTTAAATCATAACCTCTTTTTCAAATATCTTATGACCACAGAGTCTAGATATACCGTCTCCAAGTATCCAGTAATGAGATCCATAAAATGAGGTTTAATTATAAAAAAATCAATGGTTCCCAATCTACCTATTATTACCAAAATAACAATTTTTAAAATGGATATAACTCCGCCCCGACTGAGTCTAGATATAAAACTCTCGAACATTTCTTGTTTGTATTAGTATTCTACAACTAATTTATTGAGTTTGGTTGCTGGCCGCGCAAAAAAAAATATCCTGCCATTTTTTCCCAACGGCATTTGACTTTGTCTTTGTCTTTGACTTATAGGTATATATGCAAATCGTGCAAAAACAAAACTTGTGAAAAAATAAAACGATTTTACTGTAGGTAAGTACTTATTTGTTTTTCTACATTTTTGTTTTCACCCCATTCCGTAATCGTTCTATTTATATGGTAATATTTGTTTGGGTCTGATTGTGGGTACTTTACATATTTTGCGTAAACTACGTTATTTTTGTTTATAATTGTTTCAGTATTGAATATATTGCTTGAGGGCAGTAAATGTGAATTAATATTTATCAGTACTTTATTAGAATCATTTCTCTAACAGTGGCCGAAAGCGCTCTGTATTTGGGAATAACTGAAAAATATGTACTTATGTTACTTTTAAGGATTCTATGTATTCAACCAAGTTTCATCAAAACCGGTCCTGTAGTTTTAGAGCTTATTCATTAAAATATTAATGATAAAAAAAAAACAGCGCACTCCGGGAGTGCAGGCAGAAGTGAAAACAATAAACTTGTTATTTCTCAAAGAATATTTCTTGAAACGATCTGCTACTGCCATCTATTAGCACTCACTTAAACAAATATAGTTTATTTTTTATTCGCTAGATGGCAGTAAAAAATTTAAATCAGCGCCATCTACATTCGAATAGCGGTCTTTCTAGAAACTAAGTTTCTCAATTTGTGTAATAGATGACAGTATAAGTTAAACAAAAAGACTAACACAAATAAAATCTCATCTGTCGCGTCAAATCTCATCTGTCACGTCAAAATCTGTCGCGTCAAAATCTGTCGCGAGAACGGCTGAAAATGCTCACCCACAAAAGTGCCCAACGCGCCATAAGAAGTTTTCACTTCAAAAATACATAATGTAAATGGCAGAAGCGAGAGGTAAAATTTCTTTAAAGATAAGCCGAAAACACGTGTCTCTATTTTAATTTTGTGGGGGATACCGATAATTTGACATCATTTCTTTCAAAAAAAATTGTTGTCTGTAAAGTGGGTGTACGTATGATAATTTTACGTGATAACATCATAAGAAATCATTGATTGGTAACCTTGTCAATAATATGACGTTGCTATGGTTAGTTGTCAATAACGTTACAATGGTTACTTGTCAATAACATGACGCATGACGTCACACTTTTTTGTGAGTGCCACCTACACTCACAAATCTATTTATAAGACGTTACACGTCAAAACGTGGCAACGTTATTTGTAAAAAATACTGAATCGTATTTACAATAACATCAAAAATAGAGGAAAGTTCCTGAAATTCAGCGTTATACTCGGGCGAGCGCAGACAAATTCCAAGCCAGTTTCACATTCCTTCGGTACCCTTTCACGCGGAGAGTGTCCGCCATTTCGTATTCAACGTAAACACAATGCAATTTAGGGGTTATTTTAGTGGATAATAAAATAAAAACAAGTAAATAGGACTGTCTGGGTACACGCCCACTTTATATAATCAATATGTTTTATTCTAGGACTCCAACTTTCTAGTTGGGTATCAAGTTTCATCGCGATCGGTATAGTAGTTTCTGCGTGAAGAGATAACAAAAAATTGATCTCATGCTTCCAAATTTGATCATATTTTTATCATACATTGTATCAATTTGTACCTATCTCATGCTCCCAAAAGTTAAAAAATATTAAATATTATTTTAAATCTCAAAAAATAACATGGATTATAATTTTATTGCGGGTGCCGTATAAATCGTTCAGATGTAAAGGCCAATTTATTAAGAGGAAAGGGTACCGGAGGCTTTCTCCATACAAACTATTACAAACGTAGTCGACTGTTTTCTCCCTGGATAATGACACTAGAGCAAATATTTTTGGTGCATAAAACTTATAACTGCCATGACCATGCCCCTATTTTTTTATTTTTTTATTTTATTAATTTTAATTTCTATGATAATTAGAAAATGAAAAAAACCAAAACATAGGGGCATAGAGATGGCAGTTATAGGTTTTATGGCACAAAAATATTTGCTCTAATGTCATTATCCAGGGAGAAAACAGTCGACTACGTTTGTATGGAGAGCTCGCAGGTACCCTTTCACCTTAAACGTTTTATTCCCTCCTAAATCATAACATCCAAATACCTACTGTGGACATTTAGACGAATTCAAAAGCAAATCATTTTAACTTACAAGAAAACAGAATTTAATTTAAATCTCTAATTTGAGTGCGTCGACGTGGCTCCACCAAGTCAATGGCGTTCGAGAAAATTAGAATCCGTTTGAGAATTCTATAAAATAAATTAAGATTTTGAATTTCATTTCACTTATTTACACTTTGTGCGTCAAAAGCCGTTATTTAATAACATTTTAACATTTTAATAAACACCTTTGTGTAAATTACTTTTCAGAAGAACCGCGAAAATTTCAATTAGGTACCTGAGTGTAGTCGGTTGTTTTATGTACATTACTCAAAAAACTTTCTTGCTGACTGTACTTTAATACAAAATTTATTCTTAATCATCATTTTTCACCATAGACCCACTGCACACCAGTGGGACTAAAGGTAAATATGACAAAACCGTGGTCGCATCGCAGTCATGTTCGAAAAAAAGACCTAATTTTGCCATCTCCATTATTTTGTCAAACAACCAGGCAAACTGATATTCATGGTGGAAATACGCACTAAACGTTTTGCTTCGTCATTTCTTATTCTTTCAGGAAGGGAATGAAATCAGTTGCCTGCGTCTGACTTTCCTGACGTGTACAAGCTGGGGGTCTTCAAGTCGCAAGTGAATAGGTAACTTCTAGGGGCGCGTGCTACATCTTAGGCCGCATCGTCACAGCTACCATCAGGCAGGTGTGATAGTGGTGAAATGATGACCTATCATATGTATAACAGACAGACGGACAAGAAAGTGATCTTATAAGGGTTCCTTTTTACCTTTTGAGGTACGGAACCTTAAAACCCGGATCCTTTTTTGGTTACACTACAGGTTTAGAAGTTTGTTTAATTGTTTAGATTTATTTTTCTGCCTTATTTACTTTTTGTACGTGTAGTGTAATTACAAGTTAAGTATTTATTACATAAGATATAAACATGAGAGCGGTGGTCCAAAGGCAGTCACCCACGGATTAAATAGGATAAATTAAAACTAGTACATTAGGTCTATTTTTTTAACTGTGCACCCACCAGTGGAACAAAGCAGTGGGTCCACAGTCAATACCTCAAATATTTCAGTATAGGTAGAGCTGTTCCCGTGTATTATCGTTGCCGGAAATAGATCCGGAAACGTAGAAATTCGTCCTCCGGGAACAGCGTCGTCCGGAATTAACAGGAAATATCCGGATAATTGGTTCCACTTTAAACGTCGATAAGTGAAACGTTTTATGTTGGGTTTTGTCGGGATAATGGAGTGTATTTATATTAAATAACTTAGTTACTTATACAGGGTTATTGGTAACGGTTGAAGGTCATTTGTGTACAACTTTTGTTCTACGACTGTTTGAAATTCGATTTTTTATTTTATATATTTTACTAGCTGCCCTACGCGGTTTCACCCGCGTAAGTCCCGATCCCGTGGGAATATCGGGGTAAATTAAGATGTAAGATATCCTATCTTTTAAGTTAGATCAAACTGCACATGGTGTGCAAATTTGGTTAAAATCGGTTAAGTGGTTTAGGAGTCCATTGAGGACAAACATTGTGACACGAGATTTATATATATTAAGATTTTGAAGATATATTTTCTTTCTTCCTTACACGGAGAGGTCATTAACCTGAAGATTATACTTATTTTTTTAAAGTTTTATCTACTATTCTATGTCTGAATGATCTTCGTTTTAAAAAATCAGCTTAGTTTCAAATTAACAATATAACCTCAAAAATTTCAAAAAATTTTCAAACAATAATAGTTGTTTGTTTGTTTGTTGTGGCCCTCAACCGCTTGCTAATATAATTACCAATAACCCTGTATAACTACTATTATAATATATCTACCTTGTATACAGAGATATTATTTAAACGGGCCTAACCTAAACTTTAATAGATAGCGAAAAATGCTAAAAAAAAAGTTAGGTATGTGACTGATTTAGGCAAAAACTGAAAATGCATCATTATATTTTTTTAAGTCATTAAATACCCAGGAATTGGACCTGTTAATTTTGCGAAAAAAATATCACCTATATTTTGATACTAATCGATAGTATTGCTAATAGAGATTAATTATTGGAAACATGTATGACATGGCAAATCAAAGGAAATATGTAGCTCTTTTTTATGGTTCAGTAGCCAAATGGCAAAAAACGGAACCCTTATAGATTCGTCATGTCTGTCTGTCTGCCGTATGTCACAGCCACTTTTTTATTCTTGTAGATAATCGACAAAAATCTATAATGAGGGTATTAAAATATTAGCTTAAGAGGAAAGGGTACCGGGGGCCTTTTCCATACAAACTATTACAAACGTAGTCGCCTGTTTTCTCGCTGGATAATGACACTAGAGCAAATATTTTTGGTGCAAATGTGTACCTTATTTCTATTGTTTTAAAGCGCTAAATTTCAATATAGACAGGGATGCTCCGTGTGATGGACTTCGACGAACTGACATCACTAGAAACATTTTATAAAGTGAACATGGAATTTTATAACCCAGGTCATTTGCAGTCTTGTGGAATTTGATGACCCAGGTGATTTTAGGACACAAAAAAAAATATTAAAATGTTGTGGAATTTGATGACCCAGGTGATTTGCTAGTGGGTGATTTGAGAATACAAATTTGTTTAATTAAAATGTTGTGGAATTTGATCACCCAGGTGATTTGCCAGCGGGTGATTTGAGTCCACAAAAATGTAGAATTTGGTCACCCAGGTGATCAAAGTGGAATAAACCATCAAACTTATAACTGCCATGACCATGCCCCTATTTTTTATTTTTTTATTTTTATAATCTTAATTTCTATGATAATTAGAAAATGAAAAAAACCAAAACATAGGGGCATAGTCATGGCAGTTATAGGTTTTATGGCACAAAAGTATTTGTGCTAGTGTCATTATCCAGGGAGGAAACAGTCGACTACGTTTGTATGGAGAGCGCGCAGGTACCCTTTCACCTTAAGGCTGCTTAAGCTGCCAAACGCAACGCGCCAGAAATACCCGTCGCTTAAAACTAATACTGTTGATTATTACGAATGTGTTTTGTTTTTCTCAAAAGTGCTGAGATGGAATTGTAGGTGAAAGTTTTACTGATATATTGGGGTAATTTCAAGGCGAAAATTCTTTGTCATTTCAAGGCTAGACTAGTTTTAATTCTTAATTTTAGGATAGCTTCAAAACTATTGGAAATATTTGGCTCAAAATCACACCAAAATATCGGTAAAAATCTCACCTACAATTCCATCTCAGCACTTTTGAGAAAAACAAACACACTCGTAACAATTAACAATTTTCACCAACGAAGACGACCGGTGCCAGTAGTAACTATTTAGTAGGCTGTGTACCAAGGTATGAACCCCCCTTAAGTATGAAATTATAAAGGTGTTTTAGCACCTACATATCACTAGAGAACTATAAGCTTGACAAACTAAACTAAACTCACATTAGATGCCATATTTTATCAATTAACAAAATTAATTTAGGTAACCTTACTTTGAGTATTCAAAGTTATCCATAACTAAACAAATTAAGCCTTATTAGAGTTGTAATTAAGTTTATATTGTTTGATAAAACGTCTGCGGTTTCCAACAATGAAACTACAGTTTGCAAATTTTTGCTTAGTAAGGCAATTTTACATTGTTCAAAAAAATTTATTGAGTTGGCGGGAATTTTCTCTATCTATCTACAATATTGTAAAGGGGATAGGTTTTTTGTTTGTTTGTAACGAATCGGCTAATTAACTACTCGGCTGTGCAATTTCAAAACCTAGTAAGGGACGGAAACTAAATTTTACAGGAGAAACAAAAAACGAGTTGTTAATTTTGAGAGCTTGCGGCGTCTAAACTGTAAGTGCTACAGAGTTGGGAGCTAAATCAAAAGATGCGGTATATCCTTGACTTTGCAATGCGTATCATCATAATTATCTAAAATAGCACTTACTAACGATTAAATTGCTTTTTTAACATCAAGTTAGACCTGTTGTCCCTTGCTAGTTTTTTAAAGTTGTCGTGCGACTTACTACGGTTTTTGGCGGCGGTTTTTGAAAAAGTTGATAACAGTCGCATTTCGCGCGCAAACGTCGGTAAGTGACAAGACGTCAGAGGACATAACGGAAAATACGACTAAAACAATTCGTCTATAAATATTCGCCTAAAAAAAACTGGTTGCCTGTAAAGTCGGTATACGGGCGAAAGTTTTACGTGACAACAACTGTGCTCGAGTGGAAGGGACGCGTGCCTTTCACTTTTTATGTCTGTCTCTCTCGCTCTTAGGCGGGCTAACCATGCCCGAGTGGAAGGGACGCGTGCCTCTCACTCGCTCTCATTGTGAGCGCATAACGTCAGCGGAGCGTAACGCAGTTTCTTGAAGTGTCACCCGGCAAACCAATTTATAAAACGTTGTCACGTCAAAATAATTCGTCTAAAAATATTCGCCTAAAAACAATTATTATTAGGAATCGGACTAAAATGTTCCATACAGGTAGCTATTATTACGTTAGGCATGCGCTAAGAAAGAATTTTAGAAAATGTAACCCCGGACGAACGATGGACGAAGTTCCAGTCAGCCGAATATATTATACGTTCGTCTATAGATACCCTTATAGATAAACTCATTACCATATTTCAGAAGCCCTCAGTTTCAGAAGGAAATGAGGCGTAAACTGGACCCTGAAAACCTTCGCTATTCACTGAAAACGGTTAAAATCATGCCGGAAATGAATTACCGCAAGCTTAGCTCTTGTTAAATTCACGATGTAAGCTTTATTTTTGGATGATTCTAATGAGATGTTTTAAGATGAAGTGAGTTTCGATTCGACCTCGATTTAATTAAAAACTAGCAGTTCTCCGCGGTTACACCTATGTAACTCCCGATCCCGTGGGAATATCGGAATAAAAAGCTTAAGTTATTGTCAATGATCAATGTATCCTCATCAAGTTTCATTAAAATCAATCTTGTAGTTTCGGAACCTAATTCAACTCAAACAAACAATAAAATCTTTCCTCTTTATAATATACTAGCGACCCTCTCCGGCTTCGCACGGCTATATTATGCATGTATTATACATATAAACCTTCCTCTTGAATCACTCTATCTATTAAAAAAACCGCATTAAAATCCGTTGCGTAGATCTAAGCATACAAAGGGACATAGGGCCGGTGAAAATTGACTTTATTTTATACTATGTAGTGATGAAGCATCTATATAAACGTCTATAAAACCGCTTAGACTTATATAAAAAAATATACATCATAAGTAAATGTTTACAAAATACTCTATTATTTCTTGGAAACAGAAACATGATTATAAAAAGTTAGTTCTATAGAAATCAATCTTTAACTTTTTCGTGAATTTTCCAAAAAATACACAAAGAGATGGTCGTCGGCGGAAAGAATCAACTTAATTTAGTTTTGTCCAAAGATATTACCACAATACAAGCTGTAATGAAATGCTGAATTTATATCCTTTCTTGGAAGTACTTTGAATAAAAGAGAATAATTGTAAAACAACTCAAAAATACTGTAGCAAAATTGTAGAGTGCTACCTTATGGGGATTATATACCGTTTCTTTGGGTTCCTTATTACTAAGACCTCGCTGTTCGTCCGTCTGTATGTCTATCATTTAAAGTCGGTTAAAAGACTTTGTCGTTTCGCCGGAGTCGATAGCTTATTGAAATGAATTTGAAATTAAGCTGTACCAACCGCCTGCGCCAACCAGCCGGATTGCAAAACTGTCAAAATTAGCGCCGATTTCGTGAAACTTTTTATAATCTGCAAGTGCTTAGTGCACATAGCTTTATGTAAATTAAATTAAGTTGTACAATAAACTTTGTTCGAGCTTCAAAGTTAATTTTGTTTTAACAGAATCTATTATAAATTCAATTAGATAAACTATTCTGTTGTACTGGAGATGATTAAAAGTTCAAATCCATTGTCGGAACTGTAGATAGTAAAGGTCTGCGCTCACCGTGTCATGTAAATTTTTCGGGTTATTATATGTTTTGAATCCGGCTTGTGCAGGTTGTAAAACCGTTGAAGACGAACAATACTTACCACCTAAGTCGTATCGCCAAGCGGATTTGTCCGTTTTCCGATATGTGCAAATTGTTCAGTATTGTGCAGCCACAAAAGGAGAACGGGTCGGAATAGCCTAAATTTGCATGTTAATGACTATTGGCTTAAGTTGGAGCCAGATGTACTTACATGTTTATTTAACATCCTGTGTAACCAACTGTAATAAATAAATAAATAAATGAATTGAATTGAATGAATAGTATTTGTTCCACTGCCGTCTTCCAACCTTCATTGGCGTCTATCGAAAGCCTTGTTTATTTGGGAGTATTTGAGTTGCGAGCGTATAGGTATCTTCTAGGAATGTGTGCTACATCTTAGACCGCATCGTCACTTATCATCGTGTTAAATAATGATCAAACGCTATATTTATTATGAAAAAAAAACTTTAGGTGACACAATGAGTTAAGTAATTAAAAGACTTGGAGCTCTACGTTGTGTCTGATATTTTGATTTCTGATTGTACGTAGTGGAACTGGTGGACGTTGATCTTAACAATCCGTATTTAAACTTTTCTATGTAATATGAATTAGAGTTACTTAGAAACTTTTAAAGTAATTTCCGATTCCTTATAGAAAACAATGAATTGTTGTATTAGAGTGCGTGCCAAATACGTTAACAATTTCGCTGCTTTACGTTTTCGTCCTTGACTGCAAAACATTTATTACAAAAAATGGCATGGGTTTTTACGATCAAACTTTTAAGAAAGTAAAAATATAAATAAGCTCAAATAAGCTTAAATTAAAATTTTAATTTTGCATATAGATGGATAATTAGAACTATCGATATTTGAAAACAAATAAAACACGGAGCACCTTCGTTTACAGGTTTAGGTAATGTTTAGGTGTTAAATATGTGTGACAGAGAGAGATAGTCAAGAATGGAAAAAGTTTAAATGGTCTTTGTCATTAAAGAAACAGATGCAGTCAGTTTAGTTGGGGATATTAATCTATACTTCTATACTAATATTATAAAGAAGTAAAGTTTGTGTGTTTGTTAAATTGTAAGGGGTAATCTCGGGATCTACTGAACCGATTTTAAAAATTCTTTTACCAATAGAAAGCCACATTATTGCTGAGTGTCATAGGTTATATAAAAAACCGAAAAATAAAAAGGCTTTTACATGGTAGTCCGTTTTGCAAACTGAATCGGAGAAAAAACGGTCGAATGAAAGCGTTTCTTACGAACGCTGCCTTAACTATGAAAGATATATTTTGAGTTCTATAGAAAAGAAGTGGAGCTTGAAAATGCCTACAAAAAAGTCAACCACAGCATATGTCTAACTTTTATATTTAAGTTACAAAAAGTATTTTTTTTAATATTAGTATAGATAATTTAATTTTTAATATTAATAAAATAAATGCCCAACGAAGTGGGCACGGGTCAGCTAGTTAGATTATAAATATAAAATAGATATTAATAACATGTAAACTTAAAATTATGTACCTACTTATTATGTATCTAAATAACGGCTTATTTATTGATTAAATCTGTGTGACGTTCAACACGTCCTAACCTATAAGCTAAATCAGAACATAAATAGATTAGTAACATTCGATTTTGGCTACGCGCAAACACATTTGGCGCGTACTATAACTTATCAGTTTCTTTCCGAAGTGTTGGAATTAATATAGATTCCAATCCTTGATAACGACGATGATAAAGTTTATTAAATTAGCAATTTTTGTTTTGGGTTTTAATTTATACAAAAAATATTGAATATCTGCCTGGCTAGGAGCTTTTTCTTTTCCTTTTATTCACGCACCGTGGCAATAATTTTGGTCGAAGAGGTTTTAAAAGACTAAGGGAAAAGCTTTTTAACCAAAGGGGTTTAAAGAGACTGGGTGACAAGCTTTTTAGACAAAAGAGTTTAAACAGACTGGGTGACAAGATTTTAGGTCAAAGACGTTTTGTTTTAGTTCTTATATTTGCATTCACATGGTGGGTAGTCGATACAATTTGATGTTACATCAGGCATCTTCTTCTTCTTCTTGAGGTGCCATCTCCTACCGGAGGTCGGCTATCATTAAGGCTATTTTTACTTTTGACGCTGCTGCACGGAAAAGGGATCTAGTGCTTTGCTTAAACCATGTCCGGAGGTTCTTAAGCCATGAAGTGCGCCTCCTTCCGGGTGGTCGCTTCCCTTGGATTTTTCCTTGCATCAGTAGTTGGAGCAGTTCGTATTTATTTTTTTTGCGCATGATATGACCAAAATACTGTATCTTACGTTTCTTTACAGTACTTAGAACCTCCACTTTCATCACACATCAGGCATACAAGTTCACATCCCTGCTGGCAATTGCGTGACAGGATTAAAGATACTCAGTTTTTTGGCAAAAGGGTTTAAAGAGACTGGGTGACAAGCTTTTTAACCAAATCATGACACGCGATTTCTATGGCTAAATGAAAATTATAGACAAACCGTTTTCTCAATTGTGGAAAAAAAATCCCCCCTTTTTTTGTTTTCCCTTAAATGTAACGATGTGCGAACTGTACTTACCTATATAAAATATAGTCTATTATCTGCGCCCGCTCTAATGTAAAACTCGATCCAAACTTTACCGCTTTAACAAACTTTTTATAAATAACAGAGTGGAACCAATTTCTGTGGAAAGTATGAAACAGCACTTTAACCGCCATTTGATAGTTTTTTGCTGAAGACTTTGTTGAAGAAACATCTTTTGTAAATTGCTTTTTTGGAACGTTTTTATGATTAGTATCTGTTCCTGCTGTTATGGTAAATGAGCATAAGGAAACTCAAAACGGTCCTTAGGCGACTTTAGACTCCTGTGGCGTCTTACTGCCGACACCCTGAGTGGAGACTTTTGCACTGGAGTGGGACGTTAAAGGGCTAATCGCAACTTTATTTTACTTTATTACTTATATTCTAGCTTAAGTATGCTTGCCCAGAACCAAAGAAGAACAGAACAGAAGAAAAACCAAAGAAGTCGTTATGGCTCTAAAGAATAAAAAAAGTTCAGGTTATGACAATATACCAATTTATGTAGTAAAACAATGTATAGATATGATTGCAAACCCATTATGTCATATATTTAATTTAGCTATTGAAACAGGTTGTTTTCCCCAAGAATTAAAAAAAGCATTAATTAAACCACTGCACAAGAAAGGTTTAAAATTATTTATAGAAAATTACAGGCCTATTGCATTACTCCCCAGTTTTTCTAAAATTCTAGAAAAATTAATTTACAATAGACTCTTATTATTTCTTAACTCTCAAAATATTTTAAACAGTAATCAATTCGGATTCCAAAAAGGTAAAAATACTTCACTAGCAATTTTTAACTTTTTAGTACAGGTATGGCATAAAATCAATGAGAAAAGGACAGGAATAGGTTTATTTTTAGATCTATCAAAGGCTTTCGACTGCGTAGTTCATGATATATTAATAGATAAGTTAGAGAGAATAGGGATTAGGGGTAATGTGTTGAAACTAATGAGCTCATATCTCAGCCAAAGATCTCAAAGTACAGCTGTAGATATTTATAATAAAAAAACTAAAACAGTTGAGCGTGTACTGTCGCCTTTTGAAAACACAATATTAGGAGTTCCACAAGGTAGCATATTAGGACCGCTGCTTTTCTTAATATACATGCTATAAGCTATGTATAATGTTCGCAGACGATGCCACTATATTTCTACCCTACGATAACTCAAATCTCAATGAATATGAAACCGAAATAACGACTACAATAAATAATATAGTTCAATGGTTAGCTTCAATTAATCTTAAAGTAAATTTAGACAAAACTAAAGCCATTCAGTTTAAAAATTATAAAACCGATCCATTACCTTTAAATTTACCAGTGAGTATTATAAATGAGACAAATTTCTTAGGAGTAACAATAGACTCTCATCTCAACTGGAAAAGTCATGTTAGCAAAGTTAATAATAAAATATCTAATTACTGCTATGCTGTGTCAATATTACGAAACATAACTTCGAAACCTGTTGCATTAAGCGCTTATTATGGTTTCGTCTACCCTCAGCTTAGTTACGGTATTATTTTCTGGGGAAACTCCGTAGATGTAAACTCCACGTTCCGCCTTCAAAAAAAATGTCTCAGACTAATATTTAATTTAAAAAGTACAGATACTTTACGTGATTTATTTAAAGTTGAAAATATATTAACTCTCACAAGTATATACATTTTAGAAATTTGCGTATTTATAAAAAATAATAATGGCTATTTTTTTAGTAAAAAATCAAGTCGTTATGACAATTTAAGAAATAAACATAAATATAATATATGTATCCCTCAGATAAATAATGCACTATATTACAAAAGTTCCTACATATCAGCCATAAAAATATATAATCACCTTCCGTTAGATTTAAAAATTTTAAACGGTAATATTTTTAAGGTAAAACTTAGAAATGGCTTATATCAAAAACATTCTACAATCTGAATGAATATTTTGAATCTTAGGTAAAGACTGAATGCGGTCAAGAATTTAATATGTTATCTACTTACCTATTCAACTTGAAGTTAACGAACATACGTACTTCTTATAAATTAGCCTTTGATATTTAGAATTTTACCAATTATTGTACATCCGTAAAGGATAAACTGCTAGGCACTGTATCATGTAAAAACCATAACACCATATTGTACCCAGTTCTTCAATAAATATTTTCTGATTCTGATTCTGATTCTGATTCTCTCATCTTAGAAGAGAACAAGTCATACGTCTGGAGCCAACAAAGCTGCGATATTCATCAAGATGTTTTCCTTCACCGTAAGACCAAAGTTAATTAGCGTATATTTTATCATAAGAAAAATCTATTGGTGCACTTTTTTTCTTTACAGTACCTAGGCAAAGGGTACCTGCTTCAAACAAATTGCTTGTTTACTTAATTCACTCATTCCTTATAAAGGGTGTAGGTACTTCCTGGTGCACCCTCGGGGTAAATTCATCAACATAACGTGTCACGCTATATCGAAATCAATCTTCCCAAGAAATATTTGTGCGAACTGTGTTTGTTTATGTATATTTTTAGAGAACTTTTGAAAATATTCGAAATATTTGTTGTAATTACTTTTAGTTTTTAAAGTGTTTTTGCTTGCAGTTGGTCTCATCCGACCTGATAGAAAGCGAGGATGAGGTCGAAGATGTAACATGCTAACCTAGAATTCTATTCTAGATCTGAAGGCCAATTCTCGTAATTAACATTGTTCAAATTACATTTCAATATCATTTCGATTGCATTTCGATCACAAATAATACCCTCAAAGTAGCTAAAAATATCCTTAAAGTTAGCTTTTTGTAAAAAAAATGACTTCAAGGGTATCTTTTGCAATCGAAATGCAATCGGAATCAGTTTTTTTAAAAAAGCTAACTTTGAGGGTATTTTAAGCTAGTATACTTTGAACGTATTATTTGTGATCGAAATGATATTGAAATGTAATTTGAACAACGTTAGTTACGAGAATTGGCCTTCTGAAGACTCCAAAGGTTGCAATTTGGGCGGAACTAATTTTTATTTAAATTAGGTAGTAGAATTTTTTTAAACCTGACGTTCCTGAAACTTTATCAGATGCCATGAAAGACTGAACACGATTCGCGTAAAACATTTTTATTGTGTAGGTACTCAACATAAATGTAGAATAAAACGCCCGATATTTATGTAGAGAAGGGAATAATTCATCATAAATCATTCGGTTCATTGAACAATGAACATGTCTGTCTAAATCGGTTAACCCCATGTTTTTCATTACGTTAACCTATTTCGAGTTATCGTGTTTTAATGCTCGTTTTTGTGCTAAATCAATGTAGTGAAGGATTCATGTTTTAATAGATACTAAGGTGGATCTATAGTAACGCATGAATAATCGTAGATAAAGCCCGTTCTGTTGTCACAAACAAGATCAGACATCGTCGTCGATGCAATGTCTGTTCAATATGTATTATGATAAATAGATAGACGTCGCTATTGTCTCACGAACGAGACGTTAGATAAATAAGCCTTCGCCTTTCATTCACAATGGGGTACCTCCGGTCTCCGATATCACAGGTACACCATTCGCGGTAGGGGTGTCTGGGGAAACCGTCCCTTTACAATTAGATTTACATTATTCCCCGAAACTTCAGTTTACTCCCGCATCTCGAACCTCACATGCAAATTCAATTATTATCATCTTGATTTATGTCCTCGTAAACGTTTCGGATGATTCACCATGAAACACGATTAATGAGCTCTTTTTAACCCGGTTTTCGGAAAAAGACGCGCGCTCTTCCGCACGTTCACTCGAAACGAAGGGACCGCTCGCAAACAAGCCGCCCGTCGTCGGTGTGGACGCGCAGCAGGCCGCCTGCCAACTTTTTCGTTCCGAAATCGTATAAAAAAAGATGCGGACACAAAGTTCCAGGCGTAAATATAGCAAGGTGAACGAACGGAGTAGCACTGACCTCCTTTCTGTGTAGTGTTGAAGCTGCGGAGCCTGTAGGAGTCCTCATCGGGTTCATCGTCTTGAGTGGACGCCGGTGGCTGGGCGGCGCGTGGCACGTCCAGGAACGCATTGGAGCGGCGAGGCTGTGCGTGGGATTGTGGCGGACGACGGCGAGCGGACGCCTGTCGTCGCACCGCCGGCGGCGTCTCCGCATCAGCAAGTCGCGGCTCCGAGCTGTAGCGCGCACGCGACTCACGGTCCAGCTGTTGCTGTTGCTGCTGCTGTCGACGCTGGCGCACCGAGCGGCCGCCCGTGATGCGTGCCGACTGGGACCGCGCTGCCGCCCGCCGGCGCGGCGCCGGCGTCGTCTCGGCCGGCGCCACCAGCGCCTCCATGCTCGCGGAGGCGGGCGCGCAGATCGACTGCGAGCGCTTCGTGCGTCCTTCTGTGGCCATGTTCGCGACGATACTGGCGATCCGCCCGCCCACACCGCGACCGCCCGCCCGCCCTGCACGGCACGCACGTACAACTATACGTACTCTGACCGCCTGACTTGTTGCATGCATCCATTATTACAAGATTAATGCTCTTTTCGAATGTCACTAATTTGCGTGTCTTCATGAATGGCTCTTAAAAACGAAATAGAAAAACGTATATCACTAGAAAAGCGGGAAATTGTAACGTCATCGTAGTCGTGTCTCCCTGCGTCGACTTGGAATATTGTGTGAGTTTGTTAATTACTTGCTAACTTTGTTTATTTAATTCTCGGATACACAAGCGTAGTTTGTATAAGTTATACAACGTTGAGTTAACGACTTCTATTGTTTTCGTTAAAGGCTTTATTAATCACTCTTCTCGCTCTGATTCAAAGTCTGGTAAGTTTAGAATCTTACATCGTAAATCGATGCCGAAATAAAACAGCGGTAATCGGTGGTTATTATTGTTTTTATTCAATAATTTAGCATTAATTTACTTTATTATTGTGGTGTATCTGTTTTGTAGCCAACTGGGCTGGACTAGTGTATATTTTATTATAGCCTTCGTCCGTAACTCTACGCGGTCGTAATCGACAATTTTATTTCACTATCTGATTGATATAGGACTTTTAATGATTAGTTAGACAACGGTTTTTGTGGTATTTCTAAGCAATGGTTCACTATTAACTTCTGACAATCTATAGAATATTTAGGGGCTGTTTACTTAGGCAATATCCGCCATGCTGAATACCTGGGATCTCTTTGATTACCTGGGATTTATAATGAAGGCGGTGTTAGAACATAGGAGACTAAACAGAAAAAAAAGATTTCTTGAAGCAAGAAATAATTTCTCCCTTGGCTAGAGAATATTTTCTTGTTTTCTTGTAAATTATCTTGAAAATTATAAGCAGTACTTATTCTTAATTGGTTCATTCCCTATGCCCACTATTAGTTTGGCCACTATTGGGGGACAGCGAAACAACTTTTAATTTAAGAATATTGCTTTTAGATTAAGAATACTGCTTATAATTTTATTTTTTACAAAACCTTAGCAATTAATCCTAATGTCTATAGGGAAATAATTATTTTTCACTTCAAGAAACCTTTTTCCTGTGTATTCGTAATTTCGATTAATATCACTGCTACATTGAATTATTATCACAGTAGATAGTAGTCGGGACAGTACGAAGCTCGCTTGAAGCTCAATTACCCGAATGTTCCCGTCGAATGATGGGATTACAACTCAACCATAGTCTCACATGAGTTCAGTTACTCGTATACCTACGGATAGGCATACAAAGCCACTGCAACGGCTTTATGTCGGATTCACTACTAATTACTCTGAAAGCTTTATGGTCTAATAATAATAGACAATAAATTATTGTCAGAATCTAAATTCACAGAAAAAAACGTTTCGTGAAGAAATAAACAATCCTGCCTGTCCTTATGGACGCTTGAAAATAATTTCTTAGTTCTAATAAAAAAATATAAAGGATTCTTAATTTAAAAGCCATATATTAGGCAGGAATCACTAAAAAATTAAAAGATCAATTTATACTAATACTAGCGACCCGCTCCGGCTTCGCACAGCTATATTATGCATGTATTATACATATAAACCATTCTCTTGAATCACTCTATCTATTAAAAAAAACTGCATCAAAATCCGTTGCGTAGTTTTAAAGATCTAAGCATACAAAGGGACATAGGGACGGCGAAAAGTGACTTTATTTTATTTATGTAGTGACTATGTAGTGAATCAAATCAAATCAAATCAAAAATAGATAGTGATAGTGATAATATTATAAAGCTAAAGAGTTTGTTTGTTTGAACGCTCGAATCTCAGGAACTACTGGTTCTAATTGTTTTTTTTTGTGTTGGATAGTCCATTTATCGAGGAAGGATATAGGCTACTTTTCATTTTGATATTCCCAAGGGATCTGGACTTACACGGGTGAAACCACGGAGCGCAAATAGTTAAATTATAAAAGTTTAAGCCCACATATTAATAGCTGTTACTTAAATTTTGATTTCTACGGGGCCCTTTACTCTATAGGTTGGAGTCAAATAATTAGCCAACTTATGTACTTTTTTCCTACTTTTATATCAATAATGAAAATCAAAACAGAATGATAAGGAAGTACTTATTCAGTAAAATAAAACACCAATCCATAGGTAGGGTTGCCAACTCTACTGAAATTCCTGGAGACACCCACACAAAAGACCGTAATTTTTATAAATTGCCCGTCTCTCGGAAATCATGTCCCAATTAGGTATACCTACATATATTCGCGTCACAATTAGACTAACATTTCATTTTTTTGCGTCTTTTAGCAGCATTTAATGCTCGTTACATATACAGGGTTATTGGTAATCATGTTAGCAAGCGGTTGAGGGCCCCTTCTGTGCACCTAAACAAACTACTTTTGTTCATCAACTTTGAAACTTCTGAGGTTATGTAAATTTAAAAATCAGCTGATTTTTTCAAACAAAAGTCATTCAGGCTTAGATAGGCAGATAAAATTTAAGAAAATTAATATAATCTTAAGGTTGACCTATCCATGTAAGGAACAGCTGATTTTCAAGTAACCATAACCTCAACATTTTCACAAAAATGATCGAATTTCCAAAAGTCGTAAAACAAAAATTATTTGTTTAGGGCAGAAGTGGCCCTCACTTGCTAGTATGATTACCAATAACCCTGTATATACTAACTGAAGAGATTTTGTTTGGTTGATCTTAGGAACAACTAGTTCGAGATGAAAAAATATTTTTGTTTTAGATTTTTCGAGGTTGGCTAGGGTATCATCACGCTTTTTTTCATTAGCATTGTTAAAAATAAACATTTCCTCCATTTCGTCGATTACAAACCGCCCTTGGATTCATTATTTTCAGTTTTTATGCCCATTATGTATTTTTTTCTCCTTTCTTTTACAATACTCAAACAATTCTAAAAAGTCGAAATATATTCCAAAGATTTTTCGTACACTAACGTTAGTATTAACTACTTATTGTACTAGTAATTTCAATTTTGATATTACTTACCTGTTAATAATAATAAAACTAATTAAGTACTTGGCTACATTTTATAGTGCAGACAGGGATAATCGCCAGTTTGGTGTACACATCATACTTTGCTATTAAACTTGTTATTACGTGGCCTCTACGTGTTGGCTTCGGTTCAACGCACACCTCCCAAAGGTCCGGGGCTCCATAGCTCCGTGATATAGGACATATAATCAACAAATAATACTTATTAAAATTATTACCCGGCTTCGCACGGCTATATTATGCATGTATTATACATTATAAACCTTCCTCTTGAATCGTTCTATCTATTTAAAAAAACCGTATCAAAATCCGTTGCGTAGTTTTAAAGATTTAAGTATAGGTACATAGGGATATTTAAGTATAGGTATGTGTTGCTAATACCCAAATAAGTATAATTTTCTATAAAATTTTGTAATTTGCGCATGTACACAGAATATACTATATGAATACAGAATATTAAGGTTACTTGTACAACAAAAAATAAATATGTTTAAGGTTTATTTGTACAACAAAAAATAATTTGATTTAAGACCTGACAAATGGTTAATTAACTGACAAAGTGTCACACTGGTATAAAGGATCATTCTCATAAGATCCACGGGCCAGGATCCAAAATGGTTCTAGTGAGATATATTTTTCTCATTGGATCCAGATTTCAAATTGTGGATCTGCCGAGATTTTTCTTTCGATCGATTTCTCACCAGATCCATTATGGATCTAAGTACTCAAATTAGCCTTGTGGTTATTGGAAACTAATTTTAGTTTTTTTTAGTAGTTACAAACACAATTTTTTATGAATTTATTTAACTAAATACGTTTATGCTGTCTCATGCAAGCCGTCCTAAGTGTAGGAAACGGTAAAGAGATGGGGCATTTTTAACCGACTTCAAAAAAGGAGGAGGTTCTCAATTCGTCGCGTATATATATTTTTTTTTATGTATGTTCGCCGATTACTCGAAAACGCCTGGACCGATTTCGAAAAATATTTTTTTGTATGAAAGGGGATAACTCATTAGACTAAAATATATGTCTATTCTACCCATAGTTTATATGAACGTTGCCAAAAGAAACTAAAATTATATTTATTCATTTCATAATGTAACATGACAAATTAACATCATAAACTTCTACACAAAAGTATTTTTTATTCAGCGGGCGGAAATCCGTTATAAGTCGTTTTGAAACATTTTTTATTAATATGACTTTTAATTTATTAGCTTGATTTATTAATTGAAGAAAAGTTTACATTTTTCAGGGAAAGATCTTTTAATTTATTGGCAGAAAGTTTAGTTATGTAGGTATCTAGCAGTCAAAATAACATAGTAGGTATATCAAAGGCCTTACGAACGCATTGTTATTAACCGACTTGAAAAAAAGAGGTTATCTATTCGACTGTATAAAATAAAAACCGGGCAAGTGCGAGTCGGTCTCGCGCCCCACTTAATTTTTTTCTTTTTTTTGTGAATATTGTAACACTCTAGCTATCACGGTTCGTGAGATACAGCCTGGTGACACACAGACAGACGGACGGACGAACAGTGAAGTTTTTTAAGAACCAGTTCTTAATTTCTCTTAATGATATGGAGGTAGGTACAACTTATCCAAAAAAAATAAAAACTTGTAAAATATTTTTTAAGTTCAGGAAAATTATCCTGTTTTACCTAGAGTTTGTGGAATTTTTAAAATGTCAAAATTATTGCTAATAAGCTCCAGCTGCCACATGTTGAAAATTCCTAAATTTTTTTAACAATTTTTCTAAACGCGCACACATATTCAAATATAAAAACAAAATTTTATACAAAGAAGATTTATTAAAATCGGTTGATAAACGAATAAGATATGCGCGAACATCCATAAAAAAACATACATACAACCGAATTGAGAACCTCCTCCTTTTTTTGAAGTCGGTTAAAAACTAGCAGCGCGCCGCGGTTTCCGCGCGGTCCAGGGGTTACCTACAAGTATTTATTTCTATATCTATGCCTACAAGTGATAAATTACAGTGTTTTTGTCTGTATGTTTTAAAAAAAGAGGCACCTACTACAAACACCTAATATACCTAGCCATAATAGGCTTGTTTTTACTGACAAGTTAATTCATAATACTTTAAACGTTTCCACTAAAGGAATTCACAAAAACCTCGCGTAGTATAAGTTTTTACTTATGTATTTTTGTAAATAGAGCATTTCATTTCTTATTTTGAGTTTTAAGCGACCGAGTTAAGGTTCATAATTGTAAATTGGTCAATAGCATGTTAAGTGTAGGTATTTTGTCTTATACCTAAGGATTCAGTGACCTCACAAAGCCAGCTACCAGTTTGACTTGCTTTTGATTTAAAATTGTCTTAAAGTCATAGAGTGAATAAGATTCAGATACATAAGATTTTTTTTTAGAAAAATAACGTTTTTTTTTTTAGTTTCTATGTTTACCTCCACGCCTTAGACATTTACATCAGCTTCTGCTAAAATCTAAGCACAAGAAAAGCATTATTTTTTGTATTAAAAAGAAACTCAAAAGTGATGGCACCTCCTTGTGATACCTGTGAATTCAGAGGATATGTTCCTGTAATAAATACCTACCATAATCATATAATAGCTACCCTACCTAAAGAAAAAAATAAAGGTACCTAAGTTTAACTTACATGCCTTGCAACATTTGCAGTCTATTTAAGATTGCATCAATCAAAAAATGGTCTATTGGTAAAATTGATAATTTATTATTTATTTTGTTCTTCTAGCATTCTTTTTTTGTTTTACGAATTTGACTATGACGTTTATTATGGGACTACTTAATTTAGAAATCCGTAGTAGAATAAGTAGTAAATAAAAGCCACCTCTTAAACTTAATATATTCTATTCGCAGATGCGCAGAAGCAAGTAAATCTGCAAGAAGTACCAGTCGCAGTGTAGCTAGCGAACAGAGCAGACGTCATGGGAGTGAGATTATTAGTATTGTTGTTTATTATTGGTTGCTATGGGCAACCGAGAGCAGCTCAATACAAGGTGCCTCCAGCTAAACTTGAAGCCATTTATCCTAAAGGACTCAGAGTATCTGTACCGGGTAAGATGTTTATAATTTAAATAAGAAAATAATCTTTCATATTATTACAATAGAGTTTGTTTAGGTACATCAATACAGTTTTTACGGTCAAAGGATATTTTAGATTCACATTTCTCTCACAAAAAGCAACACAACAAACACTGAACTCATCGTAAGCTGACGACGTAGCGCCGATCCCAATTCACCCACTCCTGCGCACAACTTCATTCAAAAGTCGTAAATTCATTACAATATCTTAAACAAATAAACGAATTAAATAGAACTGATTTAACCGAGGATAGGTGTAGAATTTTGCACACTATTTTCCTTAAAATATGGGTTAGCGCCAAAATATACAAGTACGCTATCCAAATATTCATAAATTATAAATGACGTCAGTAGATGTGATAAACTTCTCATAATAAGGAAAAATATTTTTAAGAAGTGACTAAAATAGTCATAGGAAGCACTATGACTTGTGTGACTAGTGACTTTAAATTCAATCCCATTTGTGTGGCTTTTAAACATTAAACTAATTATAAAAATTGCACCTTGCGGTTTTGACCTCCATAAATCTTGAAAAAGGGTTTCATCATGGCATAACTCCGCATCCGGAAATCGGATCCCAGCTAGGCAAGGGTCGACAGGTGAGGAGGACTTTCTGTCACACAAACATGACAAATTGGCACACCATCTTCCAAACACCTTGTAACTCAATTTTCGCCGTGTTTTGTATTTTATAATCGAAATCATAAAATTATTTATCAGTTACCATGAGTTTAACTGACATTATTTGTAATCTTTAAGCAGAATATTTCAAAAATTAGTTTATTTTTATTTCTTTGTCTATTGTATAAGTTTAGTTGTATGTCTGAATAAAATAAATACAAAAGTAGATCCACAATATGGAGTATCCCTGTACTCATTTTCATGAAAATCTATCGAGTTATTTCCCCGTAAAGGGGATAAATAAACAAAGTTTCACATTCATTTATACCAAAGTCTTGTTTGTTACACCATTTATAACTCGAGAACGGCTCCAGGTCGATTTCGGTGTACCTACTAACTACGACGACGAACTAATTTTTATTTAGATAGCTGGAGACCAGGGTTAAAACATACTTACAATCCCGATATTCCCATTGAATTGGAAATTACGCGGGTGAAACCGCGGGGCACAGCTGTTTATAATATTATTGAGTAATGTGTGTGAATAACACGCAGATAATGTTAATACGGAATTCCCGACGATCATTACCAAGTAGCGATTTCATTACTGGTAGATATGTTTAAGGAAAATTATTGTTAATAATGCCGTTGAAAGACATTATTAACTAGTAAATATGTATTTCGGTTCGTTTATTATTTAATAATAAACCTGTTATTATTAACAACGTAAGTGCTTACTTTATCATTAGTACCTTGTTCATCAAATACCAATTTCTTGGTGTAAAATCTTTATTATTGTATCTTTTAAATATGTTTTACTTAGTTTTTCCTTTTAAATTCGGTGGACAAATCCTTAAAAGGATCTGTTTCTAATATTTCTTAGGCACGTGCACAATAAATGCTCTTACGGTGAAGGAACATATTGTGAGGAAATTGACTCTCCTAGAACTTACCACATTTTGAAGCCTTTGTTCCATAGACCAGATTCCTAAAATGTCAGATGCCCAACATACCATACAAATTGATTCTTTCAAAGTAAAGCTGACATTCAGCAATTCGGAGTATAATATGCACCATTGATACGATGTCTGTGTATGCACCCAAGCTGCCTTACTGCCCATACCCCTCTGGGAGGAGGTCCTTGCCCTGCACTGGGTTTTTAATTATAAAAACTTGTCTCAAGTTTTAAAAGTAGTACCTATACCTAGTTTTTATATCTGATACCCAACGGTAAACTTGCTTTTGAGGTCCATGACCAATACATAAGCCAATGAACTGTCTTATCGACCACTTCGAATATTATGTGCTTCTTCAGACTTATAAAGGAGTTTAAAAAATATTTTCCTAAGTAGGTATGTCTTTCCTAGATGACACAGTTGGCACAATGGTCACCATGCCAGATTGCCAAACACAGGGTTGCGGGTTCGATTCCCGCCTCAGACAAAGTATTTATGCTTAGATATTTTTCTGTGGTCTGGTTGTTTCTATGTATTAGGTGTATATTTACAAAAGAAAAGTTTAAAAGTAGTATATCCGTTGTCTAGCACCCATGTACTTGTACTTGTATACGGGCTGTTTTCCGCGATTAGACCCTTTTTAATTGGGTCCTTTTTGCGTGAAGATGTAGTAGGCTTGCCCAGCACCTACTACCCTCTCAGCTTAGTCGACCATGACCAGAAGAGAGAACTTGTCAATACTTCTGGAGCCAACTAAGCCGCGGGTTTCATCACGATGTTTTCCTTCACCGTAAGAGCAATGTCAATTAGCGCACATAAATTTTTCTTAAGAAAAATACATTGGTGCACGGCCGGCCGGGATTTGAACCCATGACCTTCAGAATGAAAGTCGAGGTATCTACCACTAAGCCAACATCGTTCTAGCACCCATAACACAAGTCTAGATGGGACATAGGACGATGTGTGGAATGTCCTGTAATATTTATTTATTATTATTTATTCTGCATTACAGACGATGGCTTCTCTCTCTTCGCTTTCCATGGTAAACTAAACGAAGAAATGGAAGGTCTAGAAGCGGGCCATTGGTCCCGGGATATTACGAAAGCTAAAGAAGGACGATGGACCTTCAGAGATAGGAACGCGCAGCTGAAGATCGGAGATAAGATCTATTTCTGGACGTATGTGATTAAGGATGGGCTTGGATACAGGCAGGATGATGGGGAATGGACTGTCACTGGTGAGAACTTTTATCTGCTAGTCTTTTCCATTTCTCCTTGCCTCCATTTTCCACTTTTTTCATCAAAATTGTCGTAGCTTCTTTACTAAATAAACGATTGCCATTCTATAGACAATGCAACCAAATAATAAGATCTGAGACGCCTTTAGCGATAATACCCCATTATTTCATGCCCTACTACTAAGCCTTTCGTCTTTATTTTCTTCATTCTGACTCTCCTCGTACCTCGAAAGGAAAAAAACGGAACCCTTATAGGATAACTTTGTTGTTTTAAAAAAATAAAAATATTTTTAATGTGTCATGTGTTTCGTATTCTATGGTAGATACAATTAAATATACCTTAAGTACCTACGGTTATTTAAGGGCTAACAGCCAACTCAATTAAAAACCAAAATATTTCACAAAAATAGGGAAAACTATAGATAAATATTTGCTTTATTGTCAATCTGAAAAACAATTCCATTGTTTATTTTGTCACATAAATCAAGGTTTTTGAAGAACCTACCTTACTTGTCTATGCTTTTTATTCCAGAATTTGTAACCGAAGCAGGCGCCCCAGTAGACCCAGCTAACCTCCCAACTCCTGGCCCAACCCCCACTCCCACCCAAGGCCCACCCACCCAAAGACCGCCATCTCCACCACGCCCCACAGACCCACCACAAGTCTGTTCAAGATCTCCTACCTTGGTCTACGGCCAAGCCTCCTGCAGTGGCAGCCTGATATTTAGTGAGGAATTTAATAATAACGGCATCCAGGAGTTAAGCAATTGGATACCGGAGATCAAATTTCCGGAAGAACCGGTTTGTTGTTTTTTTTACTATGGAAAATAATCATAGCATAAAACAAAGTCGCTTACCGCTGTCTGTCGGTCCTTAAGTATGTTTACATCTTTAAAACTACGCAATGAATTTTGATGCGGTTTTTTAAATAGATAGAGAGGGATATAGGGACAGAGAAAGCGACTTTGTTTTATACTATGTAGTGATGTAGTGATAGATTTATTGAATACAATGCGGGTTCGAATTTACAAAGAACGACCTTGGTTCATCCATTACATTTTCGTTGGTATCTATCTACGTATAGGCCATTAGAGTTTCCTAGGTCGTGGTACCATTAACTTTTACGACTTTTTGTTAATATTTTACGTTATGTTTTCGGACCGAAATTATGTGATATAAAACGGTAACCTAACAGCGATTTCTCTGTACAAATAAAGTCCCTTATTTACTTCCTGGATAATGACTCTAGCTAGAACAATAAAAAAATATTTATTTTAAATTTACTTTCACTTTTTTAACTTTCTAGGTTTAAAGATCTTTATTTCTCCAAGATTATAGAGTGGATTAAAGCCCTATTAACTTTCTTAAGTGTGTCATTTCCTTTAGAAATAGTTGTTAGACAAAACAAAAACAGAGGAGAAAGTGTAAAATAGACCTTAGTTTTATGAAGAAATTTTAATACAAGATTGTTCTTCAGGCATTATTTAGGAAGGAAAAAGGAATATATTTGTATGAAGAAAGAAAACAATGCACTATCTTAAATAGATACTTATAATAGTTATATATTACGTATTATAATTCCAGGACTATCCATTCAACGTATATTTGACAGAAGATACAACAAAACTCGAAGATAGTTCTCTTGTTATAACGCCTATTCTTTTAGAAGACAAAAACGGAGAAGGTTTCGTCTATGAAACTCTGGATTTGACAGCCAGGTACCTATAACCAAATAACCACCTTTATTATTTGCGCACCGCGATTTCACGCGCGTTTATCCGAGATAAAGATAAAAAGTAGACTGTTATTCCAGAGTTTCAGCTAAGAAATACTTATTTCGATTTAAAACATCAATAACAAAATTACAAGGATATCTATTACTAGGTTATATAATTAAAATTAAAATAACCTAATTTATATCTAAAATTAAAGGAAACCGTCAGCGACACCCTCTCGAGGCATTGTCCCCAAGATGCTGCCAGCAGCATTCCCTCATTAAATTGCGTTACTAACTCTCTGGGAAAAAAGGCCGCCAGCCCTAGGCCGCTATTAACATTCTAAGATTCTAAGTTAAAATTGCTTTATACCTGAAGTAAATCTCACCAAGCCTGTCATAACACAAATTCCAAACCTTCAAAAGGCTGAATAGTTCACACGTTCTTCCGCGAATTCAAGCTAAATATTATCTTCCCAGATGTACAGGCCAAGTAGGCACAACAGAGTGTCGTCGTAAAGGCGAAGGTGCTCAGATCCTCCCCCCTGTGATCACCGGGAAGCTCACGACGAAGCACAAGTTTGCCTTCAAATATGGAAGGGTTGAGATCAGGGCTAAGTTGCCAGCTGGAAACTGGTTGTTACCAGGTGATTTTTAACTGCTTACTAACTTTGAAACTTGCCTCATATCAACAGGCTTTCTTCGTTCGATTTTTTATCGAAATCGGTCGAGCCTTTAGTTAGACCGTGAACAAAATATTTACCTTTTATTCATAATTTAAGTGACTACAGTTGTACAAAACTGTACCATTTGAGAGTACTAAAATTTGCTAAAATGATTCTAATTCAGTTTCCTCAAACAGATAAAAGAATTCTACAAATTCAAAGCATTTTATAAATAGGCAGATAACTTATTTTTAATTTCGCAGAATTGAACCTGGAACCTCAAGAAAGCGTATACGGGTCAAAACGTTACGAATCCGGTCTCATCCGAGTTGCCTTCGCGAAAGGGAACGATGTCTTCGCTAAGAAGTTGTCCGGAGGACCTGTATTGTCTGATACGGAACCTTTCCGAAGCCATTTCTTGCAAGAGAAGATTGGAATTGAAAGCTGGAATAGGGACTTCCATAACTACAGCATGATTTGGAAACCAGGTACGTAGAATTTTGGGGAAAACACAGGTTTTACTTCTGCAAATGCCAAATTTATGGAAATATGCTATTGAAGTTCAAATCTCATGTTTTTTATCCATTATCAAGGATGAAGGAAAAATATAATATTATCCTCTTTCCAGATGGTCTCCAGATGTTCGTAGATGGGGTACTGTACAACGATGTTAAACCTGGTGAGGGTTTCTACGCGGCAGCAAGAGAGAGTGCTGTGCCTCATGCAGCTGCCTGGCTTAAAGGGAACCTAATGGCTCCACTCGATCAAATGGTAAGGCATTTTTAGTTGGATTTGCTGCTACGGATTGTTATCGTGTATAGAGCCCAACTAACTAATCTCTTCTTGTGGATGCCGTTCAAGGCGACTAAGGAATTTAGCTAGACACCTTTTAAAATGATCATCTCGTCTCTTTTCTCCCCCTTCGAGGCTACATATCTACATTACCATTCACCATCTACCATTCATATCTACAGCACTATCAAGGAGCTGGTTATAGAATATTGCCAGATTATTTTAAATAATCTTTTTGCTCCTCTTTTTGTTCTTACTTCCCAGTTCGCGCAATGGTCACCATGCCAGACTGCCAAACACAGGGTTGCGGGTTCGATTCCCGCCTCAGACAAGTAATTAATTTTATGCTTAAAAATTTGTCTGTGGTCTGGTTGTTTCCATGTTTTATAAGTATATATTTACAAATGAAAAGTATGTAAGTAGTATGTCCGTTGTCTAGCAACCATAACGCAAGTCTAGTTACTTAGCTTGGGGCTAGATGGCGATGTGTGGAATATCCAGCAATATTAAGGTACTACAGCCTCCCCCAGAAGCCTTACCAGCTTTTGCCTTGAAGTAGGACATATCTGCTTGAACTTTACTCTTATATTTTTAGTTCTACTTGTCACTTGGTCTCCGAGTAGGAGGTGTCAACGATTTCGCCGACAGTCCAGACAAACCGTGGCGCAATCGCAACAGCAAAGCCATGATCAACTTCTGGAACGCAAAGGACAGCTGGTTCCCGACCTGGTACGACGCTAACCTTAAAGTAGACTACGTTAAAGTCTACGCACTTTAAAGACTGATTATAAATCATTAAAAATGTGATATCTATCTTATTTTGTAACTCTTGTTTCATTTTATCCTTCCTTCCTTTATGTTTCCTTTACTGATAAATTCTAAATTTGATAACTTTCAAACTTCTAAAAGCGCCAAATGTCAGTGACTTTACCAGCAAACGTTTGCTAATATCTAAAAAATACAGAAGTACTGTTACCTAACCTATCGTTAAATATAGTCTATACATAAAAAAAGGAAGAGAGGACAAAAAGTCTGCACTTGAAAGCAAATTAAAAAAAGGGAGTATAGAGGACTTAAAAAAATAATAGAAAAAATGTATTGTTTTTAAAATTCGTGTCCGTCTGTTTTTGTTTCTCTGTTTTGAATCATTAAATTGATAACTTACTTAGTATACCTATTGTTGTTATTTATCTATTCATTATCTGAGTCTAAAGCCTCCAAATACGTTCATATTAGACACTACATAGAAAAAAATATACATGGTAATCATAGTTCAAAGCAATCTTAGTGCAAACACAATAAAGCCTTGTTTGAGCTGAGGCGCCACGGAACATTTGGCTAGCAAACTCGTTTTTGTCTTTTGTCCATCCAAACATGCAAATTCTAAGGAAAACATCGATTACTATATACTTACCGAAGTTTGGTGCGATATTATTTTCCTTAGAAACTAAATAGGTTCTTCATTACTACATTATAACTATATACTTACCGAAGTTTGGTGCGATATTATTTTCCTTAGAAACTAAATAGGTTCTTCATTACTACATTATAACGGTTCTCAATTTAAATGAACCTGATTCCGTACCTAATAAAATCCAAAAAACCATTTTAAAGTTGTACTCGTAGTAAGGTTCTGGATTACGACAATCGCCAATAGCCTGTCACCTTTATTAATATAACAAAAACAATTGACAAATTGCATGAAAAAATAGATCCCATTAGTTTTTTTTAACTAAAAGCAGACTAAAATGATAAGTTTAAAACGACAACGAACTTTCGTCTCGAAATTATACTGAAATTACCGAAAAAATCATGGAATAATTTACAATTTTAATTCTTTGGCGTGGTCCAGAGCCTTAAACCACAAAATATAAGGACAAACCAACAAAATAAGCTCGAAAAAGCGACGCTTCATCGGGTAATAACCCCATACAGGAAAACCGGTTTTTCCCAATGGCCAAAGGATCTCTAAAACAACCTATCAATTACATAAAATGTAGGTATTCTTCAGATCCGGTATTTCAAGCTCATCAGTTCGACCACAACCTTCTTTGAGACTAGACCTATTCGAAAATTAAAAATTTAAAACCATTTAAACCTTTTTGGAGATCGAACTAATTCGTTTATTTTACTTCAGACCACATGAGGTCTCACTCATTAGCATAGTGTTAAAAAGAGACAATGTATTCTATTAGTTGTTTTTGTTTATTTTTAGTGCTAAGTTTAGGATATTGCTATGAAGTACCACCAGCTACATTAGAAGCGATTTATCCAAGAGGTCTTCGGGTATCAATACCGGGTAAGTTCGTTATTATTTTAACAAGTTTTTATCATACACAATTATGTTTATTATTGATGCCATTAATACTATTAATCAGTTAAGTATATCAAGTAGTTTATCACTACGATTAGAGAATTTAACCTATGCTCTAAGATCAAGTATGTATGTGTCTAAATTATTAAGTATCGTTACCTACTTAATATGCTTTAAACAAGTGTTTTACCTACCTACAATTATAGAAAAATAATTTAAATTAAATTATAATCGATCTGTTTTTTACCTTATCAATGTACGTTTGCTACATAATCAATAAAAACCGTTACCTATGATCTCACCAAATGAAATAACCAATTAAAATTGTAAACAGAACCGCAGGTTTTACTGATTGAACTAACAAAATTGACCTTGTGGTTAAAACTACATATCTATTAGTACCTATAGATAATAAAAAAATCAAGGAAAGTAGGTAATTTATTTTTCCAATTACTTACTTATTTACCAACTAGCGACCCGCCCCGGCTTCGCACGGCTATATTATGCATGTATAAACCTTCCTCTTGAATCACTCTATCTATTAAAAAAAACCGCATCAAAATCCGTTGCGTAGTTTTAAAGATTTAAGCATACAAAGGGAAATAGGGACAGAGAAACCGACTTTGTTTTATACTATATAGTTTACCAATTACTTACTTAATAAAAGGATTCATCGCGTTTATTTACTATTTTAGATAAGCAGCTTATATAAATAAGGAAAAATAAGCACAATAACAAGTTTGATTGTTGAAGTTTATCGAATGAATTTAATACAGGTCAATCAACTTTTTTATTTCAATAAAGGTTCTCAATTCGTCGCGTTGAGGTATTTTTTTTTATTTCATTGTTTCACAGATTTTAAAGCTGCACGACCGACGCTTAGATCATTCCATCCATGCTAAAGCAATAAATAAAATAAAAATCTACCTTTTCACAAGATGTCTTTTAAACTTAGGTAATATGGAAAAAGTGCTTTCCAAAAACCGTTGTTACCTTTAGAATTTGATCCCCACAATCCCCGCTAAAACTAAAAATAAAAGAAAGAACCACTACCTAACACTTTACTAATACTAAAGCAGATCGTGGAGTTCTTATCTAACCGGGGATATTTTTTAAAAGAAAAGCAATATCTTCACTAAAATTAGGGTTTTGCCAATAGTGAGGTTAAATTCTTATTTGTGGGGTTAAAAAAGATAGTTCCATATTTATAAAAATTGTTTGATAAATTTTAGCTATTTTCCATTTTCTTCAGACGATGGCTTCTCCCTATTCGCGTTTCACGGGAAGTTGAACGAAGAAATGGAGGGCCTGGAAGCAGGCCAGTGGTCCCGAGACATCACTAAACCAAATAGTGGCAGATGGATCTTTAGAGACAGGGACGCAGAACTGAAGATCGGAGATAAGATCTACTTCTGGACGTTTGTGATCAAAGATGGGTTAGGATATAGGCAGGATAATGGTGAATGGACTGTCACTGGTAAGAGATTAAGCAAGTTTAAACTATCTATTCATACAATAATGTAATATGAACCCAAACTATGGACAAATTATCTTTTATTGGCACAATTTATGGTCTGTATTAGTTTGCCCTTGGTAAAACCTTCCACAAATTAGCTTCTGCTGAATAAACCTGGCTTTTAATGATAAAGATGAGCAGAAAGAATCACTTTCTAAGGATTTTTCTGCCTACATTTTCATTTTCAGGATTCGTTGATGAATCAGGCAATCCAGTATCAGAAGGAGGAGCACCACAACCACCTCCATACCAGACCCCAAGACCCCAGCCCCCAGGATCTCCCGCTCCAGGGTCCCCCGCCTCAGGTTCCCAGGCCCCAGGGCAGTCAGATCAAAAGCGGTACCCGTGTCAGTTGTCAGTCTCAAAGACTTCAGTACCAGGGTTTGTGTGCCAGGGTCAGCTGCTTTTCGAAGACAACTTTAATTCTGGCATTGAAAAGGGAAAGATTTGGACTCCAGAGATCAAGTTTCCTGGGCAACCGGTAAGACCACTGTTTATCTATGCCCTTTGTATATGAATAGTTAAGATGTTAGCGTCGCTACTACCTCTTACACTTCTTTTAGCAACTGTTATAGTGACGGTGTTTGGTCCATTAAATTCTGTGGCCCAAATAAACTAACAGCCCGACCCACTTATTTAATCTGTCGTAATACCTAATTGCTTTCAGTGTTTTGTCTTAACATACTATAACAAAGTCGTATGGTCCATTTTAATTGTAATTCAACCACTTGAACTTCTTTAATTTCTTGTCCATCCAATGGTTTTGAGACAGCTGTTTGCTTTTAAACGATAAGGCCAGGCCACCTTTAGTGTAACCATCTTGGTTGTTCTGCACTTTATCTACATATGACATCCAAGCATGTTCTGGACCTTAAAATTCAATTAATCCTCATTTTCCAGGACTATCCCTTCAACGTTTATCTAAACGACAGGAATTTGAGAGTAAGAGATGGCCGACTGATCATCAAACCCATCACATTAGAGTCGAAGTATGGTGAAGACTATGTGAGACAAAGCTTGGATCTTACTTCAAGGTAAGGATAAAAGAAATACAGAATAAAGAAATACCTGGCCTGTGGCTTAGCAAAATACTTAAAGCGTAAAATATTATTCCAAAAAAATCCTCAATAACTATTTCTTTCTCCGGGGATAAAAAAAAACATTTAGTGAACAATAATAGTTATTTCATCAACTGGCAGATAGATGGCACCATATTGAAAATGTATGTTATTTGAAATTGGTGTTTACAATAAAGAATTTATCTATCTATCTATCTATGAATCAGTCTCATTTATGGATGAAATTAAACACAATCTTAAATTGAAAAAGTCATTGATTACGTGTGCCCTTTAAAAATCATGAGTCAAACTAGGGTTTCTAGATATTTCTTAAATTTGTAACTTCGTTTCAATCCGTTCAGTTCACCCAGATTTTCAGACCTAGTGACACTCACCTATCTGGATGCATATTTAATGCAAAATGGCCATAACCAGCTGGAAATCGGAACTGGAGACGCATGAGGGAAATGATACACAGCAGGCTAGTTTAAAAAAATCTGAAAATCATCTTTTTTTCTTTCAGATGTACCGGAATGATAGGAACAGACGAATGTAATCGTGAAGCATCAGGTCCTCAAATATTACCGCCTATCATCACATCTAAAGTGACAACCAAACAGAAGTTCTCATTCAAGTACGGCCGCGTAGAAGTGCGAGCTAAGATGCCCATCGGAGACTGGCTTATACCAGGTTTGTTGGAAATATAATTGATTAAGTTGAGTTAAACAATTATGGTAAGGCAATACTTGAGCATATTAAGTACATAGGTAATTAGAAAAAATATGATAAAATTCTCCGTTTTTCTAGATTACAGTGAAATTGATAATATTTCGTGAACTAGATGTGGAAAATAGATATAAGCCTTTAAAGTTACATGTTTTTCATTTTCTTCATCAGCATCTGACACCATTACATATATAGGAACTTGAAGAACCTAACCTTGCAAAAAAGTAATTTTTGGTTTAAGTTTTGCTATTATTTCAACAGAAATCCACCTGGAACCTCGTAACAACATCTACGGCATCAACAACTACGCATCTGGCTTGATGAAGATCGCCTGTGTTAAGGGCAACGTGGAATTTGGCAAGAAGCTGTACGCAGGACCAATATTAGGCGATAAAGAACCTTATAGGTATGAATATAAGTGCTATTATTTAAGTGGTTACTCGGACCATCTGATGCAGAGCGCTTCGGCTCACTTGACAGCAAATGTGGACACTTATTTAAAAACGATTTTTATGGATTCCTCTACGAATTCACCGCGGCTGAGTTTAGATCCAAGATTATTGGTTCGAATCCCTCCGGAGTTAATTTTTTTTTGTACTTATCCATATGTTTTTAAAACTTGATAATCCTAGAACCTTATATTGTTTTCCCAGAAATACCTACTTAAGAGAAAAGGTTGGCTTCGACCTTTGGAGCAAAGACTTCCATAACTATACTCTGGAATGGAGACCAGGTAAGTCACCAAGTCATGAACTATAATTTTTTATGTGCTCTTTAAGTGTGAGGATACTGACTTCCCTAGAACTCACCACGGTTCAAAACCATGGAGTATCCACGGATATCATGGTCAGATGGCATAAGCCACTGATCATTTCAAGTTGTTTCCATCGATAACGTGATCAGTTTCCAATGAAAAACAAATATTTTTACTGATGTCTTACTACCGACAATTCTCTGAAAGGAGGCCCTTGCCCTGAAGTGAGGTAATAAATGGGCTTCAATTAACTTTAGTCCTACTGTTTCAGATGGCATTTCACTATTAGTTGACGGTGAAAACTACGGTGAGATTCAACCTGGAGAAGGTTTTTCAAGGAAAGGTACCGAAAACAACGTGCCTGCCGCTTCTCATTGGTTAAAAGGAACTGTCATGGCGCCGTTTGATGACATGGTAACCAAACTATTGTAAAAATAAACTCGATAATCAAAATCAACCAAAATTTTACCAACGTTTTCACACTCTGCTCCATCTGATCTCGATTGTTGACATTTTTATTGGATAAACCTATGGCCGCCTGCCATTCCGTGGGGAGTCCGTTTCTACACAGTGAAGCAGTTGTTGAGGGTAAAGGGAGCTGTGCTAACTCTACCTCTATGGGGCGATGGAGTAATCATATTCGGCTGAAACAAATCCTTGGTAAGAGTGCCTTGCCTATTTGGTCCCGAGTGGCCAATGCTAAAGTGGCTTCAAGTGTAAGCCCTGACAGAGTGTAATCGAGTAATGAACCACGAGCGGTCTTAAGTGTAATGATAAATATTTGTATTGATACAAATCCCAAGAAAAACCTTGTTTTGTTCTTTAAATCCCAAGATCGAAAGGAACCCCTCATACCGTTAGGCCGTTTTTCCACCGCCGCCGTCACCGTCACGTCAACGAGAACGAGATTATTTGGGGCCGAGTTTAAGATGACGTGACGGCGATCGTTTGTCCACCGCGCCGATATATCGGTGGCTCAGTCCTATATACAACTTTGTCGTGGGTGGTAGTCGGCAGTGTTGCCACCTTGCCCAAAGAGTATATAAGTTGCTAAACATACCGTAAAAAGTTGCTACTTCCGAAAATAAATACTCTGGTAAAAGTTGCCAAAAGTGGCTAAACATAATAAGGCAACGTATTAATAACAATTTAAATAATAAACGTCGTTTTCGAAGACATTTAGATTCCCAGGCGGAAATGAAATCATAAGTATCGAACAAGACTAGGCAGCCTAGGTAGTCTTGTTCGATACTTTTGAATTTTATGAATTTATTATATTGTAAATTTATTATTTGTTTGTAAACGCAGTATAGACTAGGCTGCGTTCACAAACAAATAATAAATTCAAGTGACAAGACTCTGTCTCTTTTACACTTTGAAGATTCTCAGAAGTGGTTTGGAACGCAACCTTAGTACATACATAGACATATTTTTACCACTTCATAACTCAAAATCTTACCAGAACATTAGTTGCATTCTGAATGCATCTAATCATGTTTTATTCTTCCTTTAATAACACAAATTGAAATTGATTGAGACGATGGTAACTTACTTAAGTAGTGTAGCTAATAAATTTAGCAACTAAACTTTTTTGTCTTTAGCTAACTATTTCGTAAATGTGGAAAATTGGCTAAAGTAGCAACACTGATTGCCGGCACACGTCACGCCGCCGATCTACTCGAATCTCGGCGGCCGGGATGACGGTTCTCGGGTGACGGACTTGCGGTGGCCACGCGGCTATAGTAGTCTATGTATCAGTACTTCGGCACCGTCATCTCGTTCTCGTTGACGTGACGGTGACGGCGGCGGTGGACAAACGGCGTTAGGGTGCAGGTGGGATACTGCAACAGTAATTCCCATCGTTTAAAGGCCATTGAGATATTTTCTTCTTTATCTTCCGAGAACGCTGATTTTCAAGACTTATTTCCTCTGCCTAAGACAGACATGAGCAGAGTGTCGGAGATTTTACTTTATTATATTATTTAATATTTATTTTATTTTGTTTATAAATGCATGTAATTAATTATTATTATTATATTATTATCCTGATTGACATGATTAATTTCTATAATTTGATTTGTTTGTACCTGTAACTATTGAATGATTTGTTTTAGTAAGTAAAAAAAAAATCTCATCTGTCAAAATCTCATCTGTCGCGAGAACGGCTGAAAATGCTCACCCACAAAAGTGCCCAACGCGCCATAAGAAGTTTTCACTTCAAAAATCTTACAATAATATTATGATACTCTGTATTAAGGTCTATAGTTGCATGAATAAAGATTTCTTTAGTTTAATTTAATTACACCAATTTACCGTGTGTTCCACAGTTCTACCTAGCAATAGGTCTGGATGTAGGCGGCGTGAACGAGTTCAGCGACGCACCCAACAAGCCGTGGGTGAACCGCGCCACTAAAGCTATGCTCAACTTCTGGAACTCCAGGGAACAGTGGTTCCCAACCTGGTACGCCGACACTAGCGCCTTGCAGATAGAGTATATTAAGGTGTATGCTTTATAAAAGGTAAGATATTCATTCAAATCTTTTTTATACTATTCATCCATAATCAATGATTTAGGCGGGGGATGTTTTTTTTTCTAACTAAATCGACTGAGCTATTTAGTCTGATTCTGAAGTAGTATGATTCAGTTTCAAGTCATTTTCGGGTTAAAGTCTATTCTGAGTAGGTCAGATTCTTAGTAGGGCAATAGTTGGATTACGTCAGATTAGTAATAGGTCAAATTCGGTGAAATGCAGTACTATCCAATTACTTATCCATAATTCTTCATCCCACCTCATATGTCGGACTGCCAAACATAGGGTTACGGGTTCGATTTTTGCTTGGTTTTATGTTTAGATATTTGTCTGTGGTCTGATTGTTTCTATTTATAATAAGTTAATATTTACAAAACAAAAGTATTTATGTAGTATACAGGGTTATTGGTAATTTTATTAGCAAGCCGTGGGGGACTACTTCTGTGTACCTAAACAAACAACTTATGTTCTACGACTATTGGAAATTCGTACATTTTTTTGAAAATTTTGAGGTTAGGTTTACCTAAAAATCAGCTGTTCCATACACGGAGAGGTCATTACTAAAGAAACACATAGAATACCATTTGCACTACCAGTTGAACTACTCAGTAGGACTACAGCTGATCCAGTGCGACAATAATATATCATTTGTACTACTGGTAATACTAGAGAAACAATAAAGTATCATTTGCACTACCAGTTGAACTACTCAGTAGAACTACTGATCCAGTGCGAATTTTCCTTATATTTTAAGTTTTATCTACTGTTCTTAGCCTGAATGACCTTTGTTTTAAAAATGAGCTGTTTTTCGAATTTAAATCACCTCAACATTTTTTAATTTTTTATCTAATTTCCAAAAGTCGCAGAAAAAAAGTTGTTTGTTAAGGTGCACAGAAGTAGCCCTCAACGGCTTGCTAGTATAATTACCGATAACCCTGTATATCCGTTGCCTAGCACCCCTAACACAAGCCTAGTTACTTAGCTTGGATAGAATTGTGTGTTGTCTATACCTACTAATATTATAAGAGGAAAGATTTTTTTGTTTGTTTGTTTGTAACGAATAGGCTCCGAAACGACTGGACCGATTTAGATGAAACTTGGTATGAGGATATATTGATTCATTGGAAGTAACATGAGCTATTTTTTATCCCGATATTCTCACGGGATCGGGAGTTATGTAAAAATTAACCCTAATTTAGTTAACATTAAAAATTATCTTCAGTTATAAGTGGTAAAAAATGATAATTCAAGTAATTAAAATACCTATATTTTTCTGTTTCAGATAATTTGATGACATGCAGATCTCAAGACTTGGGTATTGTTACCTACTAATAAATAAATAGAATCAAACAAATTGTATAACGAGTTTTATTACCTACTGATTGTGAATAAGATACTTGTTCGTGAGAACCTATTTTTAGAAATAACTATCAATTCTTATAATTAGTTGGAACAACAATATTTTCCTCATATGGGTATTTTGTACCGCAAGCCCGCCAAATTCGAAAACAGACGTAAAGTGCCTGCTGGTGATAAGGGCTACCAGCCACCTTAGGGTGAAACGGTACCGGCGTTGTCTCCATACAAACGTAGTCGACTGTTTCCTCCCTGGATAATGACATAGAGGCATAAGTAGTCATGGCAGATATTGGTTTTGTGCAACAAAAATATTTGTGCTAGTGTCATTATCCAGGGAGGAAACAGTCGACTACGTTTGTATGGAGAGAGCGCCGATACCTTTTCCTCTTAATAATTAAGAACTTTATAAGTCGTAAAAACAGGGAAAACGACTTAAAAATTTGTTTTATTGTCAATCTGAAAAACAATTTATTTGTTTATTTTCTTGTTACTTTGTCACTATAATCAAGTTTTTAAAACCTTTTATTGGCCCTTTGTACCCACAGCTACCTTATATATTCTGTGACAAAACACTAAAAATAATTGAAATAATCGGGCCATTACTTCCACATTACCTTATGACCATAGGTTATCAGTGAAAGATAAACATACGGGTCAAAAACATAATCCTCTCTTTTGGCTTCGCCGTAGTCGGGTAAAACCTAACCAAAATCGATTCCACGGTTTCTAAGAATTTCGCTCACTAACATAATATGCGGACGAGGGACTTTTTTCTACGTAATTGGTGACTTCAGAGGTCAAGAAGTGATGATAATGATAATGAAATTATAAATAAGCAATAAGTAGGTATTCCCATATCTATTGATAGCGAAACGCAAACTTACATCTTAAAGGTTCTATCACTTTAGAATACCTTCCTTAGCGCAATCCTTCCATTAATTATTAGGGTTCCGTACCTCAAAAGGTAAAAAAAGGAACCCTGTCTATCCGTGTGTCACCACCGATTTTTTCAGAAACGGTTCGACCTAGCAAGTTGAAATTTATGCCAGATAGTGAGGTCTATAGTCCCTATTAGATGTATAAAAATCAAGGTCCTGAGTCAGCACGATAAAAATATATGAGCAAATTTACATGTTCGCAAAAACTTGTGTAAGTATCAAAATTTCCCATAACTTTAAAGTTTTTTTTATATTTCGAAATTTTCCCTTTACTTGTTTAGCATTCTTCTTCCTCTACGACCATCAACTTTCAATTTTTAATCACTTTTAGTAACTTGAGTGTCCTCTTCATGACGTAAACGAACCACGCCAGCAAGTTATCAATACAACTCGAGCTGCATGGCTAAATAAATCAAGATGACGCCACTAAGGACAAAGAACTCGAGTTCATACAGAGTCAAGATGACAACGAAACTGCACGGACGTGTCTTGCTCGTTTTATTTATATTTATCTCGTGCTATGCGCAAGAGTATAAAATACCAAGTGTTAATATACAAGTTTTGAAGCCGAAAGGATTTCGTGCCTGGATTGAAGGTAAGGAGGCTTATTTTAGTTACTTAATGTTTGTCAAGTAAAAGATAATAAGTTTATCTTTTTGCAAAGTTAGGCCCGCTTGTTTTTAGTAATCCAAAGTTTGTGTTGGTTGCATATTTTTTTTTATTGTGTAAAACGAGTAGGTACTACAGTATTCCACGTAAGTGCTTAGTGGCCTAGTAGGTACTTACTAGGCATAGTGGTTTCAAGAGATTCAAGAGACTAAAGAGACCTAGATAGGTTAAACAAGATAGATAGGTTTAGATAAGTTTTAACTTATTATACTTAAACTTATTTTGTTGTAAGTAGATAGAGGATGAACCGGATTTAACGCATAATCAGTCTACTTAATTATAAGTAAGGTAGGTATTGAATAACAGGAAAAGTTCTGATGGTAAATAAAACAAACTGTAAGGGGTTCCCCCAAACCTACATTATTACTTAGAAGCACAGCCTAAAATACAAAAAAATATACGAAACGAAAAAGTAAATAAACCATTTTAAAGAAACTGCAGGGGAGTTCCTTCTTTAGAAACTGCAGGGGAGTTCCTTCTTTAGAAACTGCAGGGGAGTTCCTTCTTTAGAAACTGCAGGGGAGTTCCTTCTTTAGGGAACTTTTGTGGTTACAGGTTTTCTGACTTTCTGACGTAGGAAATGTACCTTATCAAGTAAGAATATAATATGTTACCTGTTACTTAAAGAAGGTTTCGGGTTTGATTCCCGTCTTAGGAAAAAAATATGTATGTTCCACAGATATTTGTGTCTGGTATGTATGTTACCTACTATTTTAGTATAATAATTATTGTATTTGCAAAAGAAATTGAGTAGCATCTATACTACAAGCCTAGTTGTTTGTTTCGGGATAGATGGCGCTGCGTGTGGTGTCATTATATTTATAGTTGACGTAGGTAGGTAGATATTGATGAATACTTTCCTCAGGACATAGTACACTAAGCTAAGTGGGTAGTGCAGTAGGTTCTGGGAAGATAGCATGAATTAAAGTAATTTTGCCGCCGTATAAATTATGTAATAAAAACTATGTGTGTCTATTTTTAAGATTCTTTATTGTTCAAACAACAGAAGAATAAAATATAGGTACCTACCTACTTAACAATTAAATAATAATAATAAATGTTAATTGAAAAACTACCCACTTACGTTTAATAAAAATTAAAAGTCCAAATGGTCCCTAGGAAGTGTGCCCAAAAGGCTGGCAGCGTTACCTAGTTGGATTGCGATGCTTATCCGCTGTCGAGGTAGAAGCCAGCCCTTTGGTAACCCGAAGCTAAACTAGTGATTTTTAAATTAAATTAAAGTCCAATATTATAATATTATTTGTATGTATCTACTTGATTCAGGCGATTGTTTGATTCAAACTAAAAGGGGTATTACACTACACTGATTCAGGGTCCCTAACCCTTAATTAAGAGAGGTGTAATAAGAGTTAGGCAGTAAGGGTCCCTAATTAGTACGTCAGAGCCGCCTTACTCCCTAACCGCTTTTTTGGCTTTTTAACCGACTTCAAAAAAAGGAGGAGGTTCTCAATTCGGTTGTATGTATGTTTTTTTTTATTGATGTTCTGTTAATACAGGTGGCATGGTGTCAAGCCGCTCCTAGATTCGCTGTCCGACTGAGTTAGGGTCCCTTTTTAGTGTAGTGTAATAATCGAGGTAAATAATAAGGTCCCTAACTACCCTAAATTCAGGGACCCTGAATCAGTGTGGTGTAATACCCCCTTTAAGCCGGCTGAGCTATTTATAAATAATAAATGAAAATAACTTTTTTTTCAGGCAAATTACACCCATTTACAGATAATTAATGTTAATAGATATCAAAATAAACAAATTAGAATATCAAAATTTTCAAAATAAAAATATGCAAATTAAATGTAAAATTTAATAAAAAGTCAATAATTAAAATATATCAACTTATTTATGTGTTCGTAAATTTCCAGATGAACCCAACATTGGCATCGGTTTATTCTCTTTCCAAGGAAACATCAACAGATCAATCAACAGAACCGACGTGGGTCAGATATCGGGAGAGGTCCTCGAACCGACCAATGGGAGGTGGCTCTTTGAGAACAACGAGGTGGTTCTGAAAGTCGGTGACGTTATCAACTACTACGTGTTTGTTGCTGTCAGGAGTAAAGGATATATTGCTGATACTCTGTCTTACGTTGTTACTGGTAAGGCGGTAGAGATATTAAGGTATTTTTAATAATAACAATAATAATAAATCATTTATTTCAGGCTTATAAAAAGGCCCATAGATAACATACATATTTTATAATAATAATTGAATGTGTTAAGGTGAAAGGGTAACGCCCGCGCCGCTCTCTCCATACAAACTAAGTCGACTGTTTCCTCCCTGGATAATGACACTAGCACAAATATTTTTGTGCCATAAAACCTATAACTGCCATGACTATGCCCCTATGTTTTGGTTTTTTTCATTTTCTAATTATCATAGAAATTAAGATTAAAAAAATAAAATAAAATAAAAAAAAACAAAAAATAGGGGCATGGTCATGGCAGTTAAAAGTTTTATGCACCATAAATATTTGCTCTAGTGTCATTATCCAGGGAGAAAATAGTCGACTACGTTTCTAATAGTTTGTATGGAAAGAGCCCCCGGTACCCTTTCCTCTTTATAGATAGCTTAAAACTATGCAAAAAATGTTACTAGTACTTCTATGAAACTACACCATGGAGGACTTCCTTCATGCACTACACTTTCGTCTTAGTACATTCTTGAGGAAATTGTCTGTGGAAGCGACGACGGAACACCACGTCCTTCGGCGAGAAGCTTTTGTAACACTTCGGATTTCCCGGGCAGAAAATAGTACGCGCGTATGGAAATTAACTTTCCAACCCGCTGAAGGACTCGGGTAGAATGCATATTTTTCATCCCTTATTGAAACGGCAAAATATTGTATCGCGCCACGAAACTCAGCGCGATTCGAGGGGTTATTATCCTACACATCTCCCGTTTTTGGAAAAGGTACGAGATAAGTATATGCTATCTAAGTACAATGCGAAAGTTTGTGTGTGTGTCACGTAAAAATTACTGAATCAATATTGATGAAATTTGGGACAGATTAAACTCACCCCCCGAAATAACCTTAAGTAGGATTAAATTTTCCCTATATGCCCAAACGTACGCTGGTTAACCTAAATATTCCAGAACTTGTGGATGCATCATCACCCAGTTCCTCCACCCCCGGTAAATGCTCGCCGACTGCGACGGTAGTCCGCGGCGGCACCGCCTGCGCAGGGCAGACGATCTTCGAGGACAACTTCGACACTCTAAGGGAAGACTATTGGCAAATTGAACAATTCATTCCTGTGCAACATCCTGTAAGGATATTACCATTTACTTCATCTTTTTTCTGTCCGTAACTATATCAATTTATTTAGGGTCTACGTTGAAAGTTTCTAATATGACGACACAGTACACAGTTGGCACAATGGTCACCATGCCGGACTGCCAAACACAGGGTTGCGGGTTCGATTTCCGCCTCGGACAGTTATATATGCTTAGATATTCGTCTGTGGTCTGGTTGTTTCTATGTATTATAAGTAAAGAAAAGAAGAAGTATACCCATTGTCTAGCACCCATTTAGCTTGGGGCTAAATAGCGATGTGTGGAATATCCTGCAATATTTATTATTTAGTATCCTGCAATATTTATTATTTAGCTCAAGGCAGCAAAATTTACAGTTGGCTGCGCTGCTTTCACCTGACTGACACCATCTCTTCTTGGGAATGCTGTGGTTAAGGATAGTTGACCCGCCAACATGCGGAGGATCCAAAGTCCTGGTGCGATAGTCATTACAAGACCCCATAACTTTTTACATGACTAAAAGGCATGAATAGGTAAATCAACTCAAAAGAACGAGGGAAATTGCAATATTTTCTCTATCTTAACGCGCCCAGTTTTAAATTTAAGACCTCACTTGAGTATATGCCGTCAAGGGGACGAGGCCAATTGCAAATTCGCGCATAGGTTTTTGGGGTTAGAAAGCCTCACTTGATCATGTCCTTGCTAAGTAGGTACATTAGATAATCCCGAGTTTCAGACCGCATTTAACGTTATCTGCTCCTCTAGATGTCTGTTTTTCTTGCAGGAGTATCCGTTCGTAACTTACCAGCGTCTTGCAGATGATCCAACAGTGTCCGTCTCTGGTGGCTACTTGCAAATAACGCCGAAACTGCAGCAAAACGTCCGCGGATTTAACAACGAAACCATTTACTCTGGCTCACTTAATTTATTCAGCGGGTAAATACTCTATTGCCTTTTTATATGAACTTATCACAGATCAGCATTGGAGTTTGGCTCGTCTGATGGTAAGTGATGACCCATTTACAATGGTCACCATGCCGGATTGCCAAACACAGGGTTGTGGGTTCGATTCCCGCCTCAGACATGTATTTAATTTACCTTAAAATTTAAGTTATATACCTTAGTTAGATATTTGTCTGTGGTCTGAAGGCCAATTCTCGTAAATAAAATTGTGCAAATTACATTTCAATATCATTTCGATTGCATTTCGTATTTATGCTTAGATATTTGTCCGTGGTCTGGTTGTTTCGCTTCGGCCGTCTATAGAACCGAAGTTTCGGAACTGGTTCCGATCGAGGACTTTAATTTCCTTGTATTGAACTGGATCAAGTAATTATCGTATCTGTTCGGCCGTTTATAGAACTAGAAGTACTTTCTCTAATATATTCATTCCTTAGAAAAATATTCTTCTTCTTTTCAAGTCAGTGACGTTCGACCAGTCAAATTTGTCCTGCCCAGTATTTTTGAGCAGCGTTGGCCTCTACCAGGTCCTCCAATGTGCTGGTATTAGGGCACAGCAGGTGCGCCATGGACTGCAACGGGGCTCCACACTCGCATTGCTCCTCAGTCGGTGCATTGTATCCCTATTTGCTCAAATTGTGGCTGCAACGGCCCATTGCAGATCGGAAACCGGAGGGTGCCTCTCTCACAATATTCTAAGCCTATGTTTCCCACTTTCTTCAGCTGCACAGCCGCAGCAGAAGCGTGTCTGTACCAGGCGTCTGGTGCAGACATCATACCTCCCGTAGTAAGCGGTCGACTTACAAGCAAGAGCTTCGCGTTCACCTACGGCACAGTGCATATCAGAGCTAAGCTACCGCAAGGGGACTGGCTGTATCCGGGTGAGAATCTTTACAAACTAAAAGGGATTCTTTGGCTGACCTTGGACCATATTAGCATTGGGCCATAGTCAAACGAATGACGCTACTAAGGCTACTAATTTGACCTACTACTTAGATAGAACTTAGCTTTTATGTAATACCCTTCCTTAATTTCAGTCAATTCAAAGGTTGTCTGAAAGAGATCGCTTTTAGCGATAAGGCCCATTGCACCTTTGTTTTATTTTAAGGTTTCACCCGCGTAACTCCCGGTCCCGTGGGAATATCGAGATAAAAAGTAGTCTATGTTACTCCCAATAAATCAATGTATCCTCATACCAAGTTTCATCAAAATCAGAGCCTCAGTTTCAGGGCTTATTCGTTACAAGCTAAAAATAAAAAACTACCCTCCTTATAAGTGTTCATATTATGTTCAAACTGTATACTAACTATTTATCATGCAATAATCGGCGAACATACCTACATAAAAAATATATATGTATGTATACACGGCGAACCTCCTCCTTTTTTTGAAGTTCGTTAAAATCTACTGAAATGAATTTCTTAAAATAGTGTAAAAGATAGACCTCTGGAATAACAATATGCTGCTTTTATCCCAATACTATCACGGGATAGACGCCAGCGATAATTTCACAGCATCTAAAAATATTCACAGAGATACTACTGGAACCTTTTATGAAGAAATACGGCAGCAACGGCTACGCATCAGGTGTTCTAAGGATAGCTGGAGCCAGAGGGAATAGACACCTCGTCTCGGGACCCAATGACTACTCTAACAAGGTACCTACTTACTTACTTACGCTGGCTCAGCGACCCGAAGTGGATCCGACACCAAAAGTCGCCATTGCACCCTATTCTGCGCCACTTGTTGCCAATCGGCTGCATGAAGGGCTTGCAGGTCTTGTTGGACTTGGTCTATCGAGCGATAGGTATGCGCTTTTAACCGCTCGATCCTCCTCCATTCTCTCGATTCTCCCGACTTCGCCAAGCCAGCGAAGTCGGGCCGATTTGGAACAAGGTACCTGAAAAGGCTAAATTTTTTTAGGGTTCCATATGCAAAGGGTAAAAACGGGACCCAATTACTAAGATTTTGCTGTCCGTCTGTCAGTCACCAGGCTGTATCTCATGAACCATGACAGCTAGACAGTTGAAATTTTCACAGATGATGTATTTCTGTTGCCGCTATAATTTTGCTTGTGCAATTATACTTTTAAGCCATTACTTTACTCTGTGTATAACGTCAAGTTCGAGTAAAAAAAACAAGTCAAGTTCGAGTCGGACTCGCGCAAGAAGGGTTCCGTACTATTATATTTTGTTTTTAATAATTGTAATAACTGAAAATTACAACTGTGCAGCTATCACGGTTCATGAGATACAACCTGGTGACAGACAGACGGATAGTGGAATCTTAGTAAAATCGTCCCGTTTTTACGCTTTGGGTACGGAACCTTAAAAACCGGAGAAACCTGAAATTGCTCCACTAATGGCAAGGGTGAGAAAAACCAAGGGTGCCTACTCCATATTAGCTAATATTTCATGGCATTAAACCGTGGGGAGTTCCGTCTGGGGCATATTAATTTCGTCATGATTTTCTTCACTATATATAGTCATTAATCAATTTGTAATAATGATTGTGTGTCTTGATCATAAATCACTTTATCCTATCCTATGTGAAAGTTTGTGTGTGTGTGTATATATGTTTGTTACTCCTTCACGCAATAACTACAGGACAAATAGCGATGAAACTCGGTATATAGATAGCTGGGGACCTGGATCAACACATAGGCTACTTTTATCCCGATATTCCCACGGGATCGGGACTCACGCGGGTGAAACCGCGGGGCGCAGCTAGTTTTTCTATAAACCTCGGTGTTGCCACCTTATAAAGTAACGGAAGTTGCCGATCACACAGTTAATTGATAAATTAACGTTTATTCTGCAGGTTCTGTACGGTGGACCAATAATGGACTACCAATGTCGTGATACCCTCATCAAGAGTAGAACGAGGAGTGACGGCACTCTGTGGGGTGATGAGTATCATATCTACTCTGTGCGGTGGGCTCCAGGTAACTCATAACTAAATAATTCTTACCTGCCTTACCTACTAATCAACCCTCTTAGGGGTGAAATTTCGAAAAACCCTTTCATACCTACATACACTTTAAAAGGACATGAAAAGGACACACCTTCCAAAATTCATGTCTATAAGGCCAGAACGGTTTAAGCTTATAATGATTGACTGACTGTTATTATACCTATGTGCAGAACTGAATTAAATTTTTTACTTGTTTATTTTTTACTAGCGACCCGCTCCGTCTTCGCACGAAGTATTTATTATACATATAAATCTGCCTCTTGAATCACTCTATCTATTAGAAAAACACCGCTTCAAAATCCGTTGCGTAGTTTTAAAGATCTAAGCATACATAAGAACAGACAGCGGAAAGTTACTTTGTTTTATACTATGTAATGATTTATATTGAGTTACTTATGTATTCAATTTGAAAAATGGGACCGTAATAAATTGGGACTCATTTAATAGAATATGTCGATCACACCTTTCTGCTTTCAACTTTCTTTGGCTTATTACCGTGATTTTTAGTAACCTTTAGCAGCAGTCAGTTTTATTCTTCAAATAGGTACTTGCTTGAACATTAATAACTATATCATAACTCAACAGATCGCATAACCCTATCAGTGGACGGATCAGAATGGTCCCGCATAGAGCCCGCAGCGAGCGGTCTGGCTGCCAAGTTCCCTCAGACCTGTCGACAGCTACCCAAGACTCTGCTGGCTATGGGCTCGAGGATGGCACCTTTTGATAACCATGTTAGTATTAATACTATATTTTGTTTAATCAGTTTTTATGAAGGTAGAATTGAAAAGTTTTTCGTAGAGAAATCGAAACGTAACGAACAGTCAGCAACAGAATTACATAATAGCTTTAAAAAGTAACAAAAAAAATATTGCTTACTTACTTGCTCGGTTGCTTGCTTGTTATAAAAATACCTTTATTTGAATGTTTTCACTTTAAAATGTAGGCAAAGAAAGTGCAAACTCATTGTAGAGCTCCAAAACTGTTATGCTACGTAGGTATGCAGGACCCAAGAGTATTACAAAAGTTGAAAACATTCTAAATTAACAGTTATATAACAGTTTTGGAGCTCTACAATGAGTTTGCACTTTTGTTGCCTGATTGTACATTAGTATTTATCTACGAAAAACTTTTTAAGTATTTTATAATCTACGACTAGAAAATATTTTTCCTAGAATAACAAAAACTCAAAAGCCTGCCTTTTCAACTGTAGAAAAAATAATAAATTAAAGTAATCCATCCAGTGCAGTGGTTTGAAATATAAGAAGGAATAAAGAATAGCGCGATAACATACCTAACCTTTTGTTTTTGTTTTTCGCACCTGTTTGTTTGTTTGTTTGTAATATTCTTTATTTCTTCATAAATTCCACTTACTTAAAAATCATTAAGTACATCCTTTACATAAATTCCTGTTGATGTAGATTATTATATTAAGCAGTTTAAGAGGAAAGGGTACCGGTGCTCTCTGGGAGGAAACAGTCGACTACGTTTGTATGGAGAGAGCACCGGTACCCTTTTACCTTAAGTAATATTAGTTTAATGAGATTTTTTACTAAACAAAATCTAATTCAACCAACAGTTCACAATATCCCTCGGCGTTGGTGCTGGAAGCGTGACCGAGTTCCCTGACGGGACGACATCTGGTAGCAGCCCTAAACCGTGGAGCAACCACGGCAGGAAGGCCATCCTCAACTTCTGGCAAGACATGGCTGCGTGGACGTCCACGTGGCACAACCCTCAACTGCTCATCGATTATGTTAAAGTTGTCGCTTTATAATGTCACTAAACTTAAGGTGAAAGGGTACCTGCGTGCTCTTCATACAAACGTAGTCGACTGTTTCCTCCCTGGATAATGACACTAGCACAAATATTTTTGTGCTATAAAACCTATGACTGCCATGACTATGCCTCAATTTTTTGTTTTTTTTTTTCATTTTCTAATTATTATAGAAATTAAGATTAAAAAAATAAAAAAAATAAAAAAAACTAGAAGTTATTATGCCCCAAAAATATTTGCTCTAGTGTCATTATCCAGGGAGAAAACAGTCGACTAAGTTTGTAATAGTTTGTATGGAGAGAGCCCCCGGTACCCTTTCCTCTTAAGACTAGCAGCGCTCCGTGGTTTTACCCATGTAACTCCCGCTCCCGTGGGAATATCGGAAAAAAAAAGTAGCCTATGCTACTCCCAATGAATCAATGTATCCTCATACCAAGTTTCATCTAAATAGGTCCAGTAGTTTCGGAGCCTATTCGTTACAAACATAAAAAAAGAAAAAATCTTTCTTCTTTATAATATTAGTAAGTACCTAACCTACCGATAGATAACTGTGCTGTGATTGTGACACTAATACTAATAAAATATTATTTAAAAAATATACCTTTGAATTGAGAGCCTCATTTTTTGAAGTCCGTTAAAAATAATATGCTATTTTTAATTATATTGGTACCATTACAATCTATGGTGTTGAATCTATGTAAACTGCTGACATCTAGTTTCAATTTGCTTAAACTAAATATTTTACCCACGGTTAGTACAGATGGCGTTGTAGTTCAGTTTTTGAATAAATTTGAAAAGATGCATTAGCCCCACCAGACGCGATTGCCCCGGTTGACCCTATATCACTATCACTACATAGTATAAAATAAAGTCACTTTTCGCCGTCCCTATTACCTATTCCCTTAAAACTACGCAACGGATTTTGATGCGGTTTTATTTAATAGATAGAGTGATTCAAGAGGAAGGTTTATATGTATATTACATGCATAATATAGCCGTGCGAAGCCGGGACGGATCGCTAGTGTACAATAAACGGTCAAAAGTAAACCGGCACCGTAACGTTTACAATCCCGTGCAGCACTATTTGAACATTATTACAACGTAACCTGTGGATCGAACCTACGTCGGTTGGTGTAGCGGGTGGTTTATACCACTCACACAACTAAATACATAGCTAACATATTAAAAATAATAATCCCACTGAGTAGGTACTTTTAATTCAAGTAGGTATATACGTTTGTGTGTAACGTCTATTAGAAGGTCATAACTCCAATACTTGTTGATAATATTATTGTAGCAAACTGATCATTTACTTATGATCCATACTGTACAGTCGGCGGCATAATTGCAGACCCACTGTAGAGTTCTGAAATTGCTATTATTACTGTGTTTTCAACTCAAACATGGCTTTGACCTCCTGGTTACGTTGAACGACATTAAACTTAAAACTATAGCATGACCCTAGAGTCTTACTTGAGGTCAAAACCTATTTTAAAAGTCTACAGTGAGTCTGCACTTATGTTGAAAGAAAGAAAAGAAAGAAAGAAAGAAAAGCATTTATTTGGTACAGGCACACGACAACTTTTAAATTTACACACACAAAGAAACCCGATTGTACGGCCCGATTGTACGGCCCTGTTGCCTGATTGTACGGTCAGAGTCAGAATTGTAGACCCACCGTAGAGCTCCAAAACTGCTATTCAGTGTTCGCTAAGGTAGGTTTTTAGGAGGACCATCAGTACGATATAATTTATAGGTTTTGTTGGGATTTTAGGCTTGTTTTGGGTCAAAAACCAACAAAATATTTCCGACTGTACTAGAATCATGAATTTTGATGAAAAGAAAAGTCTTACGGTATTTAAGTACTCAAAGAAAAAATAAGTTGAAAATTGAGGGGGTCCCCATACATACATCGAAACTTAAAGACTTTTCTATTCTTGATTCTAGTCAACCGGAAGTATTCTGGTGCTTGGTGACCCAAAACAAGCCAAAAATCACAACAAAACCTATAAAATATAAATATTTTACGACCTTAGTGTAGCATTATCAGCAAAAAAGATAATATTTTTATATTGAACGAGATGTTGTGGTTGTTTTCCGACTAATAGTTTTTAAATCACCTACTATTAGTTAGTAGTCAGGTGATTTAAAAACCAGAAACCGGCCAAGTGCGCCAAATGAGGGTACTTAATTGCTACGTTTCGCTTGCTTGAAAACGAGTACTGAAATTATATTATGTGGGTGATGGGCGTGACAATTATTTTTTAAAGTTTTCCCACTGTATATCAATCAGCACAATCTTAGAATTATATAGGTATCCAAAAATATTTTCAACAGCGAAGTGACAGTTTAAACCGTAACGGCACAATATGGCGGACAGGCACACGTCTGACGTCACGAAAAAAGGAGCTGACATAGCAAAACTGTTGTGTATAGAGTTGGCTTCTTTTTATTGCATACATTAGATAAAGACGCCATCATGTTTATTATAATCGTCTTTTAAACTATAAATCTATATGTTGTTGCAACCGTTCTATTTAACGATTGGGAAAAAACACCGTCAGTAACTTATGAACGCCTGGTACTTTATCATGCTGTTCACTGTTTTTGCAACAGTTCGTTCGTTCAAATACTATATAATGAGAGCTCCGTTGGACGCCTGGTACATTAGCTTCCTATTACTAAATCTTTCAATGAAGTAGAAGCGTTGCTAGTAGTATAGAATGAGAGCTTCTATAAGCCTATGGACGCCTGGTACATCAAGTTCATATTACTAAATCTTTCAATGGAGTAGAAGCGTTGCTGTTAGCATAATGAGAGCTCATTACAACCTATGGACGCCTGGTACCTTAGCTTCATTTTACTAAATCTTTCAATGAAGTAGAAGCGTTGCTAGTAGTATAGAATGAGAGCTCCTATAACCTATGGACGCCTGGTACATTAGCTTCATATTACCACAAACGACTGGGGCCATATTTTTGTGCCCAGTTTGTCAGACTGAAAACATTCTTGATGACCGACTGTACTTCACCAGGATCACCTTAATTTTAAACACAGGTGCGCAATGCGGTATAAAGTTTTAATATTATTGATACCTATGAACAATGTTATTTACGAGAATTATTGTCTTGTAAAAGAATTTAGGGGTAGCTAAGTAAATAAAATTCAAGTTTCATGTAAATATTTAATATTTTAATCACTGCGCTTACGGCCGGTTACAACAATAGATCATGACACATTAACTCATCAATTTAAAGACAAAATACTTATCAGAGATTTCTAAGTACCTATATTAATAATTTCTGCCTGCGACTTCGCTCGCCAATTCACCCTCTTAGGGGTGGGATTTTGAAAAACCATTTTTCAGTTGTTCGTCACAAAGAAGTTTAAGCTGTGCGTTGTTATATCAGTCAGCTAAGACTTTGAATTTTATTTTTTTCATTTTATTTTAATTTAGGTAACTATTTACATGATAAAAACAAAGTTAATACCAGTATTACAAATTGCACTTCTTAGCACAATTTTAATCCTGTAATCCGGTTACATAAGTACTTCGAAATCCTCTCTTTAAGTATTTTATCTTTAAGGATAGAATAGTTACAGACTTTGGACCTTCGTAACTGGTAGCCATGGTAACAGGGGTACACCTTGGTTGCCATGGGAACAGTAACCAATCATGGCTCCGGCCGTGAGTCCATTCGTCGAGGGTCCACACAGCGGCGGTCTACGGCGCGATAAATTGTAGTAACTATCACATAATCTGTGACAACTCCGTAGAAAATGCGTGTCATTGCGCATCTGCGATAGACAGTCGCTGAGAGGGAGAGGTACAGATATGTCGAAGATACATCGCACATCACACAAAGCAATGTATGGAAATAGAGGCGCATGCCCATGCCGAAAGCTGCAAAACTGCGATACATCGATAAGTTCATCAATTGGGATCTTGACTTATTTTCGCTAAATATTTCAAAAGTCGCCAATGTTTATGAGAGACCCCTTACAATTATCATTTTTACTGAAAAAGTCATAATTGAATTTAAAAAAAAATGCATTTTTCTGCATTAATTTAAATTGCTCCACAAAAACAATCGGTCACCATACATTTTAATCTGTGACGTAATGACTCATGCCTCTGGGTTGTCAACATCCCAGTCGATTAGGTCACTCGCTCGCGCCGCACTGCTTCGTAACTTCTTGTGCGATGTTGATGTGCAATGCATCTCCGGCATAGCCGTACCCTTAGCCCTGATACGGTATAATAAAGCAACTTTTAGAAGTCTGACTCAAATTAAAGAGATTAAACCAAATCAAAGAGTAGCATTATGACTTTCATACTAAACTTTGCATCTGTTTTTTTTTCCTGCGCAGTATGACACCTCTGAACAGAACACAAACTTCACACTAGACTGAGCAATTTTGTACAAGTACAATAATTTTGGTACCAAAGTTTATTATTATTATCCGGTCTACTTCTGGTAGATTACGTCTGTGTTCTGCCTGAACTATTATATATTCTGTGGTTCAGCGCAAAAAGAAAAACAACGACAAAGTTTTTGTATGAAACATGTCCTAATGCCATCTCTAATAACTTCAAACTCTCTGGTGATGGTCTAAAAATTGTTTTACTATACTATACTAACATTTTTTCTACTGGATTTTTTTGAATAAATAACATATTATATTATAGACCTTATTACGAACGCGATAAGTTCCTTTGTCCCTTGCGTTCGTCAATAGAAGATTTTGAACAAAAATATTATATATTACAAATAGATATGTAGTTAATATGTACCCACTAATTATCTGAGTGACAATATGTCTATATTACAAAGTCTAGGCCATTTTAGAGGAGAGCTAACTTTTTGGGTCTCTATAGTACACGCATTTATTTGGCTGACGGGGCAGCTTGCATTGTGCTACAAATTTTGCTAAGTTTTATCTGAATGCATTTATCTATTTGTAACATTAAAAAATAAACTTAGTTCATTTGTCGACTAACGATGAATCAATTAGACTTACACAAGTGATCAATCTAAATCAGTTTTCACTAAAATGTAGTCATGATTTTTTGGTATGATTGATTAATCGATTAAAAAACTTAGTCTCTTAGACTAAGTTTTTTAATCTCAATATAAAGTAAAGTTTAGCCGTCATTTTACTGACCCCAATCTTTTAAAGTATTTAAAGTTTCCGTGGGAAAAATCATGGTAGCTTTCTGAATCTGTGACTGGCAACATTTTACAAATATCTTACTAAAAACTAAGACCAAAGTTGAAATATTGATCATACTGTCACCCAAATAAGACTCAAGAAACAAATGACCTCAGAGTGGCCTCTCAAGTATGTATTTAATTATCCAATAATTTTACTTATTTATTTATGTTGTTTACATACTTTTTTGGTTATAAATATAACTATACTATATCAACAGATTATATTATATTCAATTTTGAAAATCGAGTACAAAGAATAATGGCAACTTATTGTTTAGAAATTTTACTAGGCTACAAGTCATTCTAGCTTATGCTTATATTATGAAATACTAAACATTTCATAGCAATCTAGAAAAAAAACGGAGATTTTTTTCATATTTTTCAATTTGTGTCTTTGCTTAATTGCTGTGCCATTATTCTTTAAGGTTAAAAATATGTAAGACTATTAGCGCCTTCTGTTTCACCGTAAGTCCTGATGATTTAAGAACATCATAATATTGAAATTATACAACGAAGACCAACAACAAAGAACAACAAGTTATGTACAAAGCTTTTTAAAAATAACTGCAAGTAGGTACAATCAGCTGTCAAAATTCACACCTATCTTCGAACACCTATACAGGGTTATTGGAAATTATAAGGGCTACTTCTGTGCACCGAAACAAACAACTTTTGTTCCACGACTTTTGGAAATTCGAACATTTTTTTGAAAATTTTGAGGTTATGTTTACCCAAAAAACAGCTGTTTTTTGCTGTTTTTTCAGCGCACACGGAGAGGTCATTAACCTTAACATTTTACTTATTTTTTAAGTTTTATCTACTGTTCTTAGTCTGAATGACCTTAGTTTTAAAAAGTCAGCTGTTTTTCGAATTTACTTAACCTCAAAATTTTCATTTTTTTTTGTCGAATTTCCAAAAGTCATAGAACAAAAGTTGGTTGTTACGGTGCACAGAAGTAGCCCTCAACGGCATGCTAGTATAATTACCAATAACCCTGTATATTTTCAATTGGCTTATTTTTTTCTTCCAAAGCTAATTCTAAATCCTTTGATAGATGGCGGGCTTTATAGCCGTTGTCTCTGGTTAAGACTTTTTTTATTTGATCCCAATCAGGGAAGGCAAAACTGGTGAGCCCATACAGCCTAGTCTTTATAAACTTATTTGATTTTTACTGGTAATCTTTCTACTTTTAGTTTTTTTTTACCTTTCTCAATGTAAAGATGCTGCCGTAAAGAGGCATCTAGAAGGAATTCTTCTTGTAAGCGAACATAGCCTTTGATTGACAGCTGAGAGAGAATCGCTAACTCACGTAATAAGCAAACTGGTTCGTATAATATCTTTTGAGATTATAATATCACTGCGTAACGTAAAAAGCACGTAATAAGTAATAAAAAAACTTGATCGATTCGTATCCGAATAAATGAAACAATTTAGAACAACAATAATAAATAGATACATATTTTATGCTTCCGGTGGGGTTCGAACCAACGCCTAACCGTAAAAAAGAAAACATTGATGGTAGCATAGCACCGATAATACGTTACTATGGTTACCTTTTCAATAACGGAACGTGAGCGATGACGTCACACTTTTTTGTGAGTGCCAGATTATTCTACTAGTACTTAGTACAACTAACTTTTTAGTTATTTAAAAACTCCTATTTGTCATACTGCAGATGTGATGTTTTTCCCGTCTGTCCTATTAGTATAACAAACAGTACACCAACGCGAATAACAAACCCACCGAGTACATAAAATTTTTGAACATACATATTAAAATATTTTTAAGCCTAAAGTGGGGGTTTAACACTTTAAAAATTTCATTCTTGTGAAATACATAAATTTAAGTCAAATCTTACACTATCAAAGATCTAATACAACTATTAGGGCTTAGCCAAGAGTCCAAAATGAGCTTTTCTTAAAAAGAAGTTCCTTAAGCATTCATAGATGGCGCTGCCTATTGCCGCCTCTATGTGACACAATATGACTAAGAGATGTCTCTAACGAGATAATTAGGCCGTCTTTTTTGACCTTAGATGTTTGTTCGCGGAGACCAAGGAACTTATACAGTGTTACAAAAACGATGTACTCAAAAGGTAAATTATAGGCACCTCCAGGACATTACTTAAAAAATATTTTTGCATGAAAATAAAACAATTTTTCTGATTTAAAGTTTGGGAAAATTATCGTAACTTTTAAGATCTGACAACAACATTTTTGGAAGTAGGTCCTTGGGTAATGGTGTGGTCATATTCAGAAAATTTCCCCAATTCTTAGCAAATTATGGCAATTTTTCTTTTTAATTTACTTCACCTTTTTTTGGGTAAGGTCGGGGTTCCTAAATGTAACTTTAAGGGAGTACACAATTTATTTAACATAACTACCAAAGTACTTGTAGATAGCGATATCTGTCGAGCGATTCGGACGTAATTAATAGAGAAAAAAGGAATTTAAGAAAAGCTCATTTAAAAGACCACAGTAATCGTAGAATTTCATAATACAATACAAAACGTGTGCCTACATTTCAAATATGACTAATACTTCATTTCAAATAGCTTTTTACAAAGCATTTATTCAAATTTATTTCGTAAAATGTTCAATGGGTTTAATATCTAATGAGAGCTTATATGACAAGATGGCGTCACATGGTGTTGAAAATAATGAAATAATTACCTATTTATTTACATACGTATACTTTAAAATTTATTTTATATGTTGACAATAATTTATTTACTGTATTTTATATTGTGCTGTTTATAGGCAAAAATCTAAAATTGTAGAGAAAACTAGCTATTACCTGCGACTTCGTTCGCGTAAGGGTTGAATTTTCCTATATTCTCTCTTAGCGGATGCTTGCGGTAAAGAAGCTATGCGTCCATTGGTTTAAGTTTGATATATTAGAGACCCCAAGGAAAGTAAGTACTTTTTCTCCCGCTGGTACACATTTAATTGGTCAGGAAAAATCGAGTTGGCTATGGTTTTAAAAATTTAAAAGATAGAATTTATGTCATAATTTATTTTTATCTCGCGTTAATAAGTCTAAATTATAGTTCTTTTAACAGATTCATATATTTGACAGATTGTAAAGTTTAACTATTTATTTATTTATTAAAAAGCACCAGTGTTGCCATGTGAAAAACATATGATATCCCTTGTGCAGTTTACAAGCCTTGCCATTGGCTTATGGGTCGTAAATGCACGTTCAGGAATACATAAGTTTTCTCCCTGGTGACACAATGCACTGTAATATTAAGATATTTATTTTCCTATGACTCAAGAATTACAAAATTTCTAATGATTGGTTTAGGTGCCAATAAAACTAACTAGTTCTAATTTAATCGTAAGAAATGCAACAATTACAATCACGCGCAGTGAAACTGAGTCGTAAAATTCAATAAATAGAAATTTTACTAACAATAATTACAAATACAAAAAATAGGTACAGAGACACTAAATTCTAGGTAAGATTTCTATGGTCTTAATCATGTATTATTTAGTGTAGTATTTTTATATTACTATGTATACAAATCATGTGAGGTCTAAAAAATGTATTATTTTCTTAATAAGTGACCAGAATTCACTGCTCGTTTAAAAAATACAATACCAAAATAAAGCTATCAAGATTCAATCAAAACATAAAAACTTTCCTTATAATTAAACCGACATACCTGCAGGCTTACCAGTTCACAAAAAACAATCATTCTTTTAAATTTCATTAAATTTAACTGAGAATAAACTGATAATTTTTCATTTTATTTCATTCAAATTCAATAAATAAATATATTCCTAAAACATATTTAAATGTTACTATTTATTAATAAATAAAAAACATGATTACTTGCCATAAATATGTTATTTATTTATTTCACCCATCCGGTAAGCCTGTTTATTCGATAAAAAAATAAAAATAAATAAATTAACTAACACAAATAGGAATATTGATTTTCCAATGGTCCAATTTGGTCCAATGTCCACTGGTCTATACACTGTCACTAGTTTAACTGGACTTTGACTGTCACTTTGACAACACTTTCTTTTTGACACTTGACATGCCACTTTGACAGGCGCTATTTACTGGTCCTTTGCAAAACAAAAGTGGTCACAGTCGCTGTAGCAGCAACATCGGCAAATCTGACAGTGACAGTTGCCACTTTGACAGCCGCCATTTACTGGTCCTAAGTTTTAAAGTGGCCACTTTGGCAGCCACTGTTTACTGGTCCTTTGCTTTGGGTTAACGTAACACTAAATCGACAGCTGTCACATTGGCAAATTTGACAGCGACAGTGGCCACTTTGACATTTACTGGTCCTTCGCTTTGACAGCCACTGTTTAGAAGTCCTTCGCTTTGGGTTCAGCTCACACAAAGTCGACAGCTGTCACATCGGAATATTCGACAGTGACAGTGCCCACTTTGACAGCCGCTATTTACTGATCCTTCGCAATGGGTTTATGTCATACGAAGTCCAACGCGTCGTGGGCCTTGGTCGAGTACTTCTTTCCAAAGGAGCGACGTTTGATCAACCTTTCGATCAGTTTCTTTATCTCGCTCACAATGAATACGCTTGACGTCAAACAAACGAGGAATACCAGATCTGTAAGTTGAAATTAATATTGTTTAGGTAAAAATAACAGGGAAATAGTAGAAATTCATTGCTAAAATCTATCATGCGCCTCAAATAATGCGCCTCAAAATTTTGACGACCTCTGTGGCGCGTCGGGCGAACACCCGACTGCGACGCAGAAGGTTGCGGGTTCGATTCCCGCCGGGAACAAGTATTTATGCTGACCATAAATTCTTGTTTCTGGTTCTGGGTGTTTCCTATATGTATAATATGTATATATTTACAAAAAAAAAAGTATATAAGTAGTTTATCCGTTATCTGGCACCCATAACACAAGCATTAAGTTGCTTAGCTTGGGGCTGGATGGCGATGTGTAATATGTCCTGAAATATTTATTTTATTATTTTATTTTATAAATAATCTAAGACTTCTTGTAATTCATCTGATCATGAAATAAATACACATATCAATCTTGTATAGCTAACTAGATGTTAATAAGTTGTCTCTGTAATGTTCTTCCTTATATTAATATAATGAAACAATAGCGTAGAAGCTTGTGTATTATTTATTTAGAGAATTTTAGCAACACAAAATTTCTTCCAGAGCCGTTCAAATAAGAATGGCTTGACCAATCTAGCCTAATGTTACATAATTCCTTTTTCTAGGCGTATGTAGTTAACCACACGCAATTGACGTTTTCCTATACATTTTTAGGTTATCTTAATATCAATGTGTCATTCTATATCGTCTGTACAAATTGCGTTTCGTTTATGCTAAATAATTGCGTTTGGTTCACTACTACAGTCTCCAGACGTATTGACAAGTTCTTCCTTCTGAAGGCCAATTCTCGTAATTAACATTGTTCAAATTACATCTCAATATCATTTCGATTTCATTTCGATCACAAATAATACCCTCAAAGTAGCTCAAAATACCCTCAAAGTTCGCTTTTTGTAAAAAATAAACCGACTTTAAGGGTATCTTTTGCAATCGGAATGATATTGAAATGTAATTGAAACTATATTATTTACGAGAATTGGCCTTCTGGACACGGTCGACTAAGACGGGAGGATAGTATAGATGCTGGGCATGCTTACTCCATCTAATACATATCCCAAGCACACAGATTTAAAGTTGCCGAAGCTGTATTAAGTATTGGCTAATATAATTACCTGATGCAGTGAGAGCCTCAGTTTGAAAGACTCGCTGTAACGGAGGGAAGTATATGACCAGCATCTGTCCCACCAGGCTTAACGTCACTGCAGTTAGGAACATTCTGGAATATACAGGTACATTATTGTGATGGAGACTTTGGGATCTTGGGGTCCCGAAGCTTCTCCCTTTATAGGGACTTCAGCGCGCGTATTGACGAGGCATCTGGTGATCGGAGGCTTATAAGCTCAGAGAGTCAGTTTGGCCACCCAGAGGGGAAATGTTGCCAGCGCAGACCAAACGAGTACAAACTTTCAGGAGTTTTGTGACGAGAAGGTGGTTTTAAGTGCTCCATCATTCCTAACATAGGTTAATAAGCCGATTCCACTGGTAGAAATCTAAAAGTGAGCAATTTACTGCATTTTGGAGCGCTATTCTACTCATCGGTCCGAAGATCTTCAATCGATCTTCACCAAATTTTTATTAGATCTATCTTTTAAGTAAAAAATCCGGTCAAAAATACAGCCTCAATGGGCCAAGGGTAAAATACGTGTGGGCTGAGAGTGCACTCCTTGTGGGCAGAAAATCTGCATATTTTACGATTTTAACCTAACGTTATAACCTATATGTGGCGCAACTGACGGCCTGCTCTCTATGCCATGCAGACGATCTCAACAGTTCAACAGATAATGCGGTTGCCGTGGCTAAGTTTTGGGCGAGAGAAGGTACTGAAACCAAATAATTTTGTTGTTGACAAGAAGAAGCTGTATCTAAAGTCCGAAATCTTTCTGTATCCTCTCCAATAAAATCTAAATACTACTCACTTGTTAGTAAAGAATCCGATTTCAAATATAGACTTGGTTTGCGACCGGCACGATAGCGCGTTGAACATATCGAAGAGCACGAAGCATGTGAACGTCATTGTCGTGTCGCGAGGTGTTATCTTGTTGTCTGACATCTGGGTTGAAAATAAATATACGTTATTTGGGTATATTTGGTGAGAAATGCCACAGTCAGGGGCTAAAGTGGTAAAAAATCCACGTTGAGAACTTTGCGTTTAATAAAGGACTGAGTCCCCATGAGTTTATTGTGCCTTCTTCTCATTAGTAGGCGTTCCGAAGACACACATCCTAATTTATTGTTCAAGGCGATTCAATGTCACTTCACATTCCAAATGAATAAAAAATTCAGAATTTTTGAATTTCGGTTGCAAATGGTGGTTGCAAACAAAGCACAGGCATTAAGACTTGCCTACACAGCTTCAGCTTCGGCTACGCTACGTCCGAATGTCTGCACTTCGGTAAGGTGGCGGTTCACGTCTTGACTTTAAGCAATGAATTAAGGTTTAATATGGTACAATAAAGAGTTTATCTATCTATCTAATGTATAAGCATCAGTTTAGAGCGAGACATATACGCGACTGATGCTCAAACCGCTACCTTTACGCAAGAGCGAGGAAGGCCAGCCTTCTTTTGCACCTGTCTTACACTCTAGTATGGGACAAACAGGACTAGGTAGAAAAAGTCTTACCTCTTGGTTGAAGACCCAAAGCGTGCCAGCGATGATGACAGCCGCAGACAGCAGCACGTTGGCCAGCAGTCCACGTGTCAACACCGCTCGAGGTCCGCGCGCTGCTTTACATACGGCATCTCGGTCAGCTGGCTCCACGCCTAACGACTGTGCCGGGGGTCCTGATAGGGAATATAATATTCTTGAACCCATTTCTTTATTTAAATACAAAATATACTTAAAAATGCATATAAAACTTCAATCCTATGTCATCATCATAATTTCGAGATTTGGAATACAAGAACTGTGCCTCGATTCACTAAATAAATAAAATAAAAATAAATAAAAAAATCATTTATTTCAGGCTAGAAAACCCATATTAAACTTACATAAAAAAATAATTAAAATAACTAATAACTAAGGTTTAAGTCGCCGGGCGTGTATGTTTTAGACGTGATAACTTCAGTTTTGACATGGCAATCGTGCCCTAATCACACGCCCGACGACCTAAAACTTAGTGAATCTAGGCACAGTAACTGAAGGAAAAAAAAAACGACTTGATTTCTTCTCAAAGTCAGAAATGCCACAACTCATCATGGCGCAATCAACTACAAAGTCTAAATTTCTAAGATACAAATACTTAGTATTTAATGAAACACTAAAATAATCAACAAATCTAAACATACCATCCATAATAATATTGATCCACAATATCTGCATAGCGTTCAACGGGTTGGGTATCCCCATGAGTGTTGCCAACGCTATCAATGAAAGGGCAGCGATCGATGTTGACAGTTGAAAACGTACGAAGTTACGGATGTTGTAGAATATGCATTTCCCCTCTTCTATTGCTGCACTGGAATGGAAAAAAATATGTTAAAATATATACAGGGTTATTGGAAATTAATTGACACGGCGTTAAGGGCTTCTTCTGTGCACCTTAACGATCAACTTTTGTTCTACAACTTTTGGAAATTCATTATAAAAATATTCCATACAAAAATAAAAAATTAAATCCAACAGTTCAAATAATACTCAACTCTACGTCTACGTCACAGAATCAATCATAGTAGGTATGGTACAACCCGATCGGGTCGCACGCAGTGCGCCCCGTGCCGATCGCGCGCGCGCACTTGCCGCATAGACATAGAAAATTACCAGACAGTACGAGAAACACTTAAATATTTTTTTTGGGATATGTATTAAGTTTTGACAAAAGTCGTAGAACAAAAGTTGTTTGTTAAGGTGCACAGAAGAAGCCCTTAACGCCGTGTCAATTAATTTCCAATAACCCTGTATAAAGGAATGATTGAATTAGTGAGTGGGTGAGTGAGTGAATAAAAGAGTGAGTGAATTAATGAATGAGTGAAAGAATGAGTGAACGAATAAGTAAGTGAATAATTAATCAAATCGGTTAATAGTTTCAGACCAAATTCATTACAAAATATAAGTAAAAAAAATAATAGATATTAGTTTATTTTGTGAATATTTTATTTTCAAGGCAACATTTTGTTGGGAATTCGAAGGTGCCTACGGTAAGCTAAAGTCGTTGAGATCATTTGTATTATTTACAAACAAATATGGTTCACCATTAACCGTCTCCCTATTTATGAAAAATAACCTTATCTCCTCACTAAATGACGGCACAATGGTCACCATGCCGGACTACCAAACACAGGGTTGCGGCCTTGCGGGTTCGATTCCCGCCTCCGACAAGTATTTATGCTTAGATATTTGTCTTTGGTTTGGTTGTTTCTATGTATTATAAGTACATATTTACAAAAAAACAGTATATACTCGTAAGTAGTATATCCGTTGTCTAGCACCCATAACGCAAGTCTAATTACTTAGTTTGGGGCTAGATGGCGATGTGTGGATTGTCTTGTTAAATCTATATGTTTAAATCAGTATGGCACAGATTTAACTTACATAATTGTAGCGAAATCATCGTCGACTAATATCATATCAGCAGCCTCCTTACATACATCTGTTCCGTTCTTTCCCATCGCTATACCGATGTCGGCACGTTTTAACGCTACTCCATCGTTTACACCGTCACCTAAAACATACACAAGTATTTGTTATATTCAAAGCTCAGCTTCCCTTAGACAAGATTACTTTCCTTTAACGATATCGCCAATCGACAGATTTTTTTGTATAAAATTGACATAAAATGAAACTTGTCTACCATTTTTTTTTACAAGCTTTTATTTAACTTGCACTGTTCGTATGTAAGTAAGAAAGTGGTCCGTCAAAATTTGCAAACTATTTTTCGACCATTAATTTGTTGGCATCCGATTTAGCTGTAAGTAATATTTTGAGAGAGAGAAAAAATTACTTACAGCTTAATCGGATGCCAACAAATGGTCGAAAAATATTTTGCAAATTTTGACTGTTCGTTTTTCGACAAGAAAATAAATAAAAAATCTGTCGATTGACGATATCGATAAAGGAAAGTAATTTTGTCTAAGGGGGCAGAAACGCTCATTTTATGAAGAAAAAACAGCTCTTATTAAGTGGTGAAAAACTGTGTTATCCGCCATTTTGTAGCCGCGGCCATCTTGGATTTGCATTGATACTGAATACATTAAATTGTATTATCATCAGAATCAAAGGTGTACCAAAAGTAAAGGCATGCATGGTTAACACTTGGCACACTGGCTTACACGATCAATAAATACTTATGATATTTGATAAATACTGATAAACCACATTATAAATTGAACGTCTAGCCTACGCCTTAAAATTTAAGAATAGTAAGTCAAAATAACTATCTACATCACTAACCTGTCATGCCCACTACGTTTCCCAGCCTTTGAAGCGATTTCACGATAGCAAGTTTGTGCTTCGGTGTCACTCTATAGAATACGCTTACCTAAAAAATAATAGAAAAACATTTACTTCAGTAATCACTTTATTATAAATCATTCCTTTTGCCCGCGGCTTCAACTGCGTGACCTACAGGAAAAGGAAAAACGAACCATTTCCAAGTATACCTTCACAAAGAACCCTATAGCAACCCTAAGTTTCACGTCTCTAGGATCAGCGGTTTAAACTGTAAAGTTTACTTATAGTGTAGGTATCTTGCTTAGAAATCATTTTAACCCCAGCTGAGTTGCATAACTCTGTCTGTCTATTACTCCTAAAGCGATGAACAAAGTTTTTATTTGGCTGTAGAAATAGAGGGTAGTTTGGAGAAGTACACCAGGGTAATCTTTACCCCGATTCCGGACTTACGCGGGTGAAACAGCGAGGCGCGACTAGTAATAAATGTGAAAATCTGTTGCGTCTTTTTGTAAAAACTGAAACTTAGCGTTTAGATAATTGAAGTCCTGGACTAACACAGGCTACTTATTATCCCGATATTCGTACAGGACTTGACGACCCAGTTGGCACAATGGTCACAATACTGGAGGGTTGCGGGTTCAATTCCCACCTCAGACAAGTATTTATGCTCAGATATTTTGTCTGTGGTCTGGTTGTTTCTATGTATTATAAGTATATACAAAAGATAAGTATATAAGTACTATATCCGTTGTCTAGCACCCATAACACAAGTGTAGTACTTAGCTTGGGGTTACATAGATGGCGATGTGTGGAATGTCCTGCAATATTTATTTATATTTACTTATGCGGAGTAATCCGCGGAGCACAGCTAGTAGTAGTATTGTTCGCTTACATTTTCAATAGTCCTGTCGAGTTCGTCGTCCGACATGTTGTCCAGCTGTTCACCGGAGACAGACTGCGAGTGTAACACGTCGAGGCCGATCATTTGAGCTGGTAACATATCAACATATTGCATTAGCCATGCGATTTGCGATGGGCACAAATAACAGCAGAATGGTCCATAGGGATAAGACCACGCGTCAGACCAAGGCGACGAGACGGCAGGATTTTGACTCCTATATGAATGACTGGTCTGTTCTGTCCAGATGTGTGGTACTCTCGCATCTGGGACATCCTTCATGTCCGAGACATTGCAGATAAATTGCAAGAATGTCGCTTACGGCGCTGGTACGGTCACGTCTTGCGAAAACCGGCTAGTTACGTGGGGAACAAATGTCTTGCCATGGCGCCTCCACCGAGTCGTGGCAGACTGGGTAGACCCAAGAAGTGCTGGCTTGACGTCGTAGAGGGTGATATGCGTGCAAATGGCCTTACAAACCAGGATGCCGAAGATCGTGCGAAGTGGAGGCGTAAAAATAACCCCGGGCTCCCGAGGGGGATGCAACCGGGAACATCGAGACCGATGATGATGAATGACTGGTCTGCAATAGCTACAGATGGCGATCAATGTCTGCACTAAGCGTTATGCTTCGTCATTCCTTATTCGTACTGCAAGGGCGTGGAATCAGTTGCCAACGTCTATCTTTCCTGACGTGTACAATTTGGGGGTCTTCAAGTAGAACACCGTGCTACAAGTAAGTCGCAAGATCTCCTAGGAAACCAAGCAGGTGTGATAGTTGTCAAACGCTGACCTATCATTTGTAAAAACATGGAAGAAAGGTAGAGAGGTTTTTGCCCTTTTATGCAAAATCAACAGGTTCGATTCCTGACTAGTGACTTTAAAAAAATCGAATGATGCAGATTTAGTTTTTGTCAAAATCGGGCACGCAACTCCTTTTCAGCTTTTTTCTCTTATAGTTATAGTATATAGGCCTGGAGGCCCAGTATACATACCTAGAGCAACAGCAGTGGGTCCAGCGTCTCCAGTGATGATCTTCAAAGAGACCCTCGCCTTACGTAACGCGGCAACTGCCGGCGCGGCGGAGGGACGCGGGGGGTCGACCACGCCCGCCGCCCCGCAGTATATTAGGGTTGGTAGTACGCGTCCGCGGCATAACCCTACCACACGCAAACCTAGGGGGGAAACATAGTAAGTTTAGTTTCTAGGATATCACGCTACATAATAAAAAACCGGTCAAGTGCGAGTCGGACTCGAGCGCGAATGGTTCCATACCATTATATTTTGTTCTTATTTTTTGTTGTTTTAGCGGCAAAAGAAATACATAATCTGTGTCAATTTCAACTGTCTAGCTATCACGGTTCATGAGATACAGCCTGGTAATAGGCAGACAGGCGGAAAGTGAAAACAACAAATACTAAAAACCTCTGTTTTATGTTTAACATTATATTCTTATAATGATACGGAACCCGTCGTGTAGCTAGTTTATTATAAAACTCACCCATCCTAGCCATATTGTTAGCCTCGACAATAAACTCGTTCTGCTTCTGTTTGTTCATAGGGGCATAGTTGCCAGCGCTGTCAATGTATGTCGAACATAGTGGCAACACTTTCTCGATGGCTCCCTTCACGAATAACTCCTCTTTTTTTGTGTCGCCGAATTTCGGAGCGCATTTTACTACCATCATTTTTGTTTCGGAACTGGAATAGCAAGCATAGGCATAATAAGCATGATGGCCCAGTTGGCACAATGGTCACCATGCCGAACTGCCAATACAGGGTTGTTGGTTCGATTCCCGCCTCAGACATGTATTTAATTTACCTTAAAATTTTAGTTATATACCTTAGTTAGATATTTGTCTGTGGTCTGAAGGCCAATTCTCGTAAATAAAATTGTTCAAATTACATTTCAATATCATTTCGATTGCATTTCGATCATAAATTATACCCTCAAAGTAGCTCAAAATACCCTCAAAGTTAGCTTTTTGTAAAAAAAACTGACTTTAAGTGTATCTTTCGCAATGGAAATGCAATTGGGATGATATTGAAATGTAATTTAAACAATGTTATTTATGAGAATTGGTCTTCTGGCCGTCTGTCTGTCTGTCTGGCTTCAACCTGTTAATTTTGTGTTACGCAGCTTCAACAAGTGACTTTTGTGTTACAGGCACGCGCGCATCTTTTAATTTCATTCCCATAATTTTATCATAACGCGCTTAAAGAAGTGCCTATATTTTTGTTCGATTATGTATGTCAAACTTACCTGAATGGTATCTCATGCAGCCTAGTATAATGTTCCCTTAAGTCAGGCATGTTGTTCTTATAAGCGACCGCCAAGAGAGCGCCCTCTGTCGGCTGCCCATACAGCACTTCGTCACGGATCACTGCGTTATTGCATAGGACACCCACCTGTTGGGACAACATCATAAGACTTATAGCAACCTGCGGTTTCACCCGCGTAAATCCCGATCCCGTAGGAATATCGGAATCAAAATTATGCTGTTACTATCAAGGATTTAATGTACTCATCCCAATATTCATTAAAATCGGTCTTCAGAGTCAATTACAAAAAAGTTCTTCAATCAATTAAAACTCATTTATTTTTACTTAGTTACTTAGCTTGGGGCTAGATGGCGATGTGTAGAATGTCCTGCAATATTTATTTATTTCTTATATATTTATCAGAAAAAAACTACATCTTTCATTACACGGTCCCCCAATGCAATAGTGTAGTTAATGTAAATTTAAATAAATTATATTTTATTGTAAAATAAAGGGTTGCAAGTAAGGTACTATACTTACTTCTAACATAGTATTAACACCCATAACAGCAACATCGAGATCTCTCCCCTTGTAAGCTCTAAGCTTTATGTCTCCATGCGCATTGTACCCTGTGCCCGTAACTTCCGCAATATGGCCGCCGGAAGTCGCTATCGTTGTCACTGTCATCTCGTTCTTTGTTAATGTACCTGATTACAAATAGAGTAACAGCTGAAATCTTCTTTTAAATAAATACAAAATTCTCGTGTCCAGGTGTTAGTTACCAAACTCCACCTAAACGGCAGAACTGATTTGTATTAAATTTTTTGTGTATATTCGTTAGGTCTGAGAATAGAACGACATCTATTTTTTTTCTTTACATACATATTTATATACATTTTTTTGTAAATAAACAGGACTGGACTGCTAGTATTTATATAATATGCAAATTCCTAACTGACTAGCATATCACGCACAACTTAAACCAACGGATGGATTGGGCTATAGGCATCCGCTAAGAGGGGCCTTTGAAAAATTCAACCCCTACGCGGACGAAGTCACGGATGATATGAGTGTATTTATGATCCCTGACTTCGTCGATGTAGGTCGTTGATCAATCAGGTCAAAGTAGTTGAATTATAAAACCAGATGATCTCCGTGCTCTGTCCCCCTAGTGGGCATATGATGGCTTATTTGTGCACCCTTCAGTAATTGGAGACAAACAAAACTCTTCAACATTCTTCTTCTTCTCGTATAGCGGTGTGGCTCACCTAGTGTTAGAGTTTTCAGATCGCCTTAAGGCCTCTAACTTGACCTAACGACTGCTACTAGAGGTAGCAACCGGGACCAACGGCTTAACGTGCCTTCCGAAGCACGGAGGGGCTCACGAAAACACATTTTTGCCACACTACTAATTGGCCACCCATCGAAGTAATGACCGCGCCAGGCGTCGCTTAACCCGCACGACCGTGAACAATCAGCGAGCGTCGCTTAGCTGTGAGCCTACTCTTCAACATTGAAATAATATAGTTTAGTAATCCAATCACACGTTAATACGACAAAGTCAAAGTTAAAAAAATAATCCCCCTTTTCACCCCCTTAAGAGGATGAATTTCCGAAAAATGATTACCTAAATAACATTTTAGTATAGAACATAAAATACTAAATTACATTTTAGATTACCTATATTACATTTTAGTATAAGTACCTATATTTATTTTAGATACTAAAACGTAAGTCCAATAGCCAACGACAAAGTTTCTTACCAACTGTCAACCTTCATAGTCAGGTGATAATTTTCCAAAAAAAAACCTAGTGCTCACCTACGAACCCCAAAAAATCTAGTATTCTAAGCCCTGCAGTTATGGCTGTGCGTTTTCATTAGTCGATCAGTGAATGTTGCATTTCAGTATAATATATTGAGAAATAATTCAAAGCAAATAATAGCAGATCAAGTCCTATTTAAACTCACCAGTTTTATCGCTGCATATAACAGTAACGCAGCCCAAAGTCTCAACTGTTGGCAACTTCTTGACGATCGCGTTCCGTTTAGCCATACGCATCACACCGAGAGCCAATGTCACTGTCACCACTATTGGTAAACCTAGAAGCAGAAGCATAATTGCTGTTTTACGAAGTCAGATATTGGTTATTATTAGAGAAATTAGTGATTGTGGTCTTAGGTTCATAATGAAAGGCAAAACGAAGTTGACGTGGACAAAAAAGACCTAAAATATTGTGAAGAGGAAGTAATCCCAGACGATGCGTCAGGGAAGTGGAGAGAAGCCCAGAAAGGCAGACCCCATTGGATGGTAAATTACTGCACTGCACTGCTGATTGTGGTCCTACCAACGTCTCCAACTTCTTGAAAAGTGATTTGATTTCTGTAAAATTGTCTTAGTTCTGCGGCGCTGTTTCCGCACTTAGTATCTTGATTTGGGCCATTCTGAGGAGCGGGTTGGCTTAGTGGTAGATACCTCGACTTTCATTCTGAAGGTCGTAGGTTCAAATCCCGGCCGGCCGTGCACCAATGGATTTTTCTTAAGAAAAAATTATGTGCGCCAATTGACATTGCTCTTACGGCGAAGGAAAACATCGTGATGAAACCCGCGGCTTATTTGTCTCCAGAAGTATAGACAACAACAACAAGTACAAGTTGGGCCATTCTGCGTATAAAAGTGTCTAATAAAGTACAGCAGTTTCTACCTTCAGGTATGGCAGCGACAGCTAAACTGACACCAATAGTAAACATGTCCTGTAACGCCTTCCCCTGGAGCCACCCAGTCACCATGATGAACCCGATGATGCAGAAGGAATACAGAGACAGTTGTGCCCCGAGGGTGTCCATTGACTTCTGTAGGGGTGTCTTAGGAGCTTCTTCGGCTTGCATCATGCGGAATATGTCACCGAATTCTGAACGCTCGCCTGTGCTTACTACTATGCCCTGGAAACAAAGATTTACTTCAACTTAACATATTTAAAGTTGGATTTTTCAAAAAAATCTTGGTGAAAACCGTGAGAGTAGAGGATCCAACTGATTTAAAGAGTATCGTCTATCGGAACACAAATAGCAATCGTTCAATCTACATTGTGTAGGAATATCTAGTTCTTGGTTCTTGTACGAGTACGTTGATGTTTTGGTGTAAACGCTAAAACGAGTTTTCGTTTACACTAAATGATCATGAAAGAATGCTCTTGTTCTAGCTCTAGCTCTTTGTTCGTTTGATGTAAACCCACCTTAACACACTAATAGCAATATGTCTAGGATAATTTTACATCACTCTTGCAACTTAAAGAATATCTTATGTCTGCAATTCTACTAGCTTCTTCTTCTTCCATTCTCCTCTATTAGCAGTCTCATTATTCACACCCATCTCTTTCACATCCTTTTTCAGACTGTCACTCCATCTTTTCTTAGTTCATCCTCTCTCTCCCAACTTCTACTTTCACTTAATTTTAAACGCACTTAAACCGTAGAGGGTTTAACTGACACGCCACTGCCTTCTGGAAAAATAGATAAAGAAGCAGAACAATAAGATAACATACCTTAGCATTCCCACATCTGACTAGAGTGCCCATGAAGGCTATATTGTCCTTGTTAACTCGCCCCGCAGCCGCCTTGTTTGGGTGTATGTTCTTAGTGGCCGGTTCAGTTTCCCCCGTGAAACTCGACTCGTCTATGGCCAAGTCGGTGGACTCGTACAGACGAAGGTCAGCTGGGACTCGGTCGCCGACATTCAGGTGGACTATGTCGCCAGGGACGAGGTTACGGGCTAGGAAGTGTTCTATGCTTCCTTCGCGGAGACTGGAAAAACAACAGATATTGACTTTATGTATGATCTTATGCATGTTTAACTTTATGCAAGTTTGACTAACGCGTGGTTAACTTTATGCAAGTTTGACTTATTCGTGTTTAACTTTATGTAAGTTTGCATAAAGCGTGTTTAATATTATGCAAGTTTGACTAACGCGTGTTTAATTTTATGCAAGTTCGACCTTACGCGTGTTTAACTTTATGCAAGTTCGACCTTACGCGTGTTTAACTTTATGCAAGTTCGAACTTACGCGAGTTTAATTGTGAAAGTTTGACTTAACACATGTTTAACTTTACGTAAGTTTGCATACCGCGTGTTTCTATGCATGCTTGACCATACGCGTGTTTGACTTTATGCAAGTTTGACTTACGCATGTTTAACTTTATGCAAGTTTGACTTACGCGTGTTTGACTTACGCATGTTTAACTTTATGCAAGTTTGACTTACGCGTCTTGAACTTTATGCAAGTTTGACTTAACTTTATTTGAGCTATCCCTTCTTTTTTAGCTAAAGTTTTATAATTTTTTGGGAAGGCCCGGGAAGAAACAAGTATTTTTATTTTCATTAGTAAAGAACAAAAAATTACCCTGAAGTTATTTAGATAGTTTAGTAGAAAATTGAAAGCTTATTTTATTTGCTAATGTATTTTCGTCTTTTAAAATATTGTATTAAGTTTATTTCGTTGTAATATTTTTAAGAACTCACCAATTACAAGTGGGCGGGACTAATTTGTTCAGTTCCTCGAGCGACTTCTCCGATCTATACTCCTGAACGAAGGCAACGGTCACCACGATGATAATGGCAACCGTTATTGATATGGCATCGTCGAATTGTTTCATGAATACGCTCACTAATGCTGAACCTGGAATAAAAGAAAAAAAAAAAAAATTGGCTAAGTGCGAGTTGGACTCGCGCACGACTGGTTCCGTACCGTTATGTTAGATAGATAGATAAATTCTTTATTGTAAACACCATTTTCAAATAACATTAAATAAAAACAAAGCTTAAGTCTAAGTGTTACAAAGGGCGGCCTTATCGCTCAAAGCGATCTCTTCCAGGCAACCTTTTATGTTCTGTTTTTAGTACCAATTTGTTGTTATAGAGGCAACAGAAATACATCATCTCTGAAAATTTCAACTGTCTAGCCGTCACGGTTCATGAGATACAGTCTGGTGACAGACAGACAGACAGACAGACAGATATACAAACAGACAGTGGAGTCTTAGTAATAGGGTCCTGTTTTTACCCTTTAGGTACGGAACCTTTCTAAAACTTTTAGATGGATAAAATATTTATATATTTTTCTTTTGTAAATATAAGTAAACTTAATATACACACAGAAATACTCAGACTAGAAACAAATATTTAGACATAAATATTCGTCGAATCAAAACCGCAACCTTAGCGTCAGATGTTCGCCCTAAGCGTCACAGATCGTATAAAAAACTAAGTAAATTTGCCCATATATTTTTATCGTGTTGACTCAGGACTTTGATTTTTATACGCCTAAAAAGGACTATAGACCTCAGTATCTGGTATGAATTTCAACTTGCTAGGGCCACCCGTTTCTGAGAAAATCTGTGGTGACACTTATACATCCAACCATACACCATCCCCAATTTCGCGCACAAAGCGTCATGCATCCACCTTTCTCGTACGCACTGCTAAGAAATGGAACTCTCTACCCGCGTCGCTGTTCCCACAAAACTACAACCTTGGATTGGAGTCTTCAAGTCTAGAGTGAATAGGTACCTTCTAGGCGAGCATGCTGTATGCTCGACCTCATCTTCGCTCAAGATCAAATGATTGAATTTCCAAAAGTCGTAGAACAAAAGTTGTTTGTTTAGGTGCACAGAAGTAGCCCTCAACGGCTTGCTAGTATAGTTACCTATAACTCTATATGTTTTTTCAGTTGAATGACACTCGGCTATTAGTCAAGTCCGTCAACTGAAAATCATTTAAAAAGATACAAATCGTCCATTTATATTTTCGACCTTACCACGATGATATAAGAGCGTCGTGTTTATGTGGTTTTCCCTTCATAACAATGTACGTTACGGCCAATTAACTTTGCAAATAATAACTTAGATTGCTATATGAGTTGCAGGTATTTATTTCTAGAACTTGTCCTAAGTTGAGATGTTTAAAACATTAGATCTTGTGAGTACAAAAAATGAGAAGTTTTATGATGAAAAGGTGGTTCCCGTTGCTCCAAGTAGTTAAAGAACTGATTCCACTTGAAGATTTATAAAAGTTTTTTTTTTATAATAAGATAGTTCAGCGTTTAATCACTATCTCACACGATGGTTAGTGACGATGCGGTCTAAGATGTAGCACACTTTCCTAGTTTTTTTTTTCATTTTATAATTATCATTGATAATAATAATTAGAAAATGAAAAAATAAAACAAAACATAGGGGCATAGTCATGGCAGTTATAGATTTTATGGCACAAAAATATTTGTGCTAGTGTCATTATCCAGGGAGGAAACAGTCGACTAGACAGACAGACATGATGAATCTATAAGGGTTCCGTTTTTTTGCCATTTGCCTACGGAACCCTAAAAATAGTATTTACGTGGGGCTCCCATACAATATGTTACGGAACCCTTGGGCGGTTTTTTCTATTATATAAAACTTAGGTACAATCAACGGTCAAAAGTCTCTGCCCACCGTAACGTTTACAATCCTGTGCAGCTTTATTTGAACATTATAACAACGTAACCTGTGGATCGAACCCACGTCGGTTGGTGTAGCGGGTGATGGCGGCTTATACCACTCGGCCAACTAAAGACATAGCTAACATGTTGAAAATAATAATCACACTGAGTATTTTAATTCAAGTATTTATGTTTGTGTGTAACGTCTATTAGAAAAAGGTCGTAAGTCCAATACTTGTTGATGGTATTATTGTAGCAAACTGATCATTTACTTATGACCCTTAATGTACCTACTAATAATAAATAACGATCAGTATCTATTCGTTTATTATAGTTTATAATACTATTTTAATGTTTATCTAGAATCAAGAGCACCTACAAGCTATAAAAACAAATTCATATAAATCATGTGACTTCTAACTGAATAAAAAGAATTATTGTTTTTTTTAATAACTACTATACTATAATTATTATAAGTAAACATGCTATGTATGTTTAACATGGACATGTTTTTTTTATTATTCAACTTAGCTTTAAGTACTTATTTGGATTTCTAATGGTATTTTCTTTGCTCTTACGGTGAAGAAAAACATCGTTGTTAAAGCCGCGGCTTTGTTGGCTCCAGACGTATGTCGCTGTTTTCGAGCGTTTTTTGTTTATTTTTTGATCGTTTGTTGTTTATTTTTTCGATCGTCTTTGTTAATTTTTCGGTCGTCTATTGTTTCCGTTACGATCGACTTTCGTTTCAATTTCGATCTTTATTTCGATAGTCTTTTATTTCCGTTTCAGTCATCATTTCGGTCGTCTTTTGTTGCTATTTTGATCGTCTTTTGTTTTTGTTTTCCTTAATTATAAGATGAGATTGAAATAATATTTAAAAAAATAAATGTTTAACTCCCGAAGTATCCCCTCGGGAAGCATAGGGGATCCGCGAAGCGCTGCGATCTAATTTTAAATTCTAATTTTAAGCGCCCGTCGTCGTCCCCTAGTACACGGGGTCCGGCGCGGCGGCCCGGAAAATGTTCTTGTTTCGACCTCGTCGCGTCGGGAGTAGGGAATCCGTTAAGGGAGCCGACAGACGTGAACCTATTCTAGACCTATCATATTTGGCTGTACATTGACCGTTCCAGTCGATCACGTTTCGCTTATCTAGAATGTTTTATTGTTAAAGTATGCAAATACAAGAATTCGAGGTTATTGATTCTTATATTTACAGCGGAAAGAACTAATTGATTCATAGCAAAGTGTACACGGTTTAATGAACTGAGATAAATATTTTACGGTAACATTTAAAACATAATATAAAATTAAAATATCTACAGTTATAATGCCGATGTTCAAATCCCCTAAAATTACAATAAGTACCTAAATCTTAATTAAAATTTGCAAACTTTTTTTTATAAAAATCAGCGTTTGACCACAGTCTCACACGATGTTAAGTGACGATGCGGGATAAGATGTTGCACGCTTTCCAAGAAGATACCTATACGCTTGTCACTCTCAAAGGCCCCCAGAAAAAAGAGGGACTAATGCATACGTATCGGATCACGGACAAGACCGCTTGGCGATACGACTCAAGCCTCCTACCAGGAAAACTTAGGTGTTTTTCAACTAAGCATCGGTGTTACGTCAAGGTTTTATCGAAATTTTAACTTTAGTGTTCTAATAATGTACCCATTTTTCACACATAAAAAACTTATTCATTTGTAAATAAGGGTTCTTAAAAGGCAGTTTTGGCCAAAAGCGAAACTCCGAGTTTTAGTAAAATTAAAAAGTTTTTATAGAGTTTTGCGAGGTCTGCATTTGAACTCATAATAAATCATATTAATTATTGTTATCAGATTAATTGAAATGACCAGAACGATTTTAACCAAGTTTTTGTTACCGTTATCAACAAAAGACCCAATATTTTTATGACTAGCTATTGCCCGCGACTTCGTCCACTGTAGTAGTCGAAAATGGACGAAGGAGGAATCACGTTGTCCCATACAAACTTTGCCCCTCTTTTCACCCCTAAGGGATAGAATTTCTGAAAATCCTTTCTTATCGGATGCCTACGTCATACAAAGAATACAACCTCCAAGTTTCAGGTCTCTACGATCAGCGGTTTAGTGTGTGCCTTGATCCGTCAGTCAGCCAGTCAGGACAAAGGATTTTATATGTATAACTAGCTGTACCGGCAAACGTTGTTTTGCCATTTAAAAAAAACTAAAGGAAACAAAATAAAAAATAGATGTTGGCCGATTCTCAGACCTACTGAATATGCTCACATTTCATGAGAATCGGTCGAGCCGTTTCGGAGGAGTTCAAGTTCGAACCCGTGACACGAGAATTTTATATATAAGACTAGCTGTCCCGGCAGACGTTGTTTTGCCATTTAAAAAAAAAACTAAAGGAAACAAAAAAAAAAGTGTGTGTGTCAGCTCCCACGCACGACTGGAGTTTACTCCCTTTTTTTTTTTTTGATAAAAATATTTAAAAAAAAAATAGTCGTCCGACATTTGTCGTCCGTTAAAAAATAAGTACGAGTATCTAAAATTAGAAAGTTGCGCACTAAAGGTGCGCACCAAAAACGTGACGGATTTTCGTTACATGTTAATAGGTTTTACCCCTCGGATTTTTGTCATACCGGGCGCCTTATATATGAAAATCGATTCTTAAGGAGTAAACTCCAATAAAAAATAGATATTGGCCGATTCTCAGACCTACTGAATATGCTCACAAAATTTCATGAGAATCGGTCGAGCCGTTTCGGAGGAGTTAAAGTTCGAACCCCGTGACACGAGAATTTTATATATTAGTAGATAGAAGATGTGCACTGCAGCGCACTGCGGTTTCACCAGCATAAGTTCAGATCCCGCGGGAATTTTGGAATCAAAAGTATCCAATGTTCTTCTCCACCCCAGAAAATACCACTATGCCGATTAGTTAGGATAGTTAATCAGTATATTTGTATGTTTTGCCACAATTTTGATAAAAATCGACATACTTAGTGGTAGGGGGATGAAGAAGAACTTAGGATTTTCATCTCAAAATTCCAGCGCCGCGAAACTTACGCGAGTGAAATCACAGGGCGTAGGTCTAGATATTTTTTTCTGGTAAAATTGGGTATTTTTTGCCAACCATGTAAAGTTTTATAGCTCATTTGTATATTCAATCAACTATGCACGCATATTAAAAAGCAATAAAATGTTGCGACCTTGCCTTTTAAGTTTTTATTGCAACTTACTTTCAGAACTGCAATATAATTGTTTTACTGAGTTTCCTTACTTTTTTAATGACATTATTGAAAATAAATTCATTTCATTTCAGAAATGAATTTATTGTCTGTGGAACTAGGTAAATAACAGATGTTAAAGGTACAAAATATAAAAGCAACTCTAGTTCCCGCCTCTTGGGCTTACAAACATCTAGATCTTTCTTACATTAATGACTGATGGATGAGTCCCTTTCACAATTTTAAAATAAGTAGGTATACATTATAAATCAGAATAATAACATTTACGAAGCATAAACAAACTCATCACAGCCATGTCAATTCAGAAGCAAATTAATAATCAAAATGTTAAAATAATAATGTCAGTTTAAAAATAATGAAATATTATGAGAACATGTCAAGAAAAATAAAAGAAATCTATTTCTCTGTATCATTTAAAAAGTCATTAATCTTATAATAAGCCTTTCCTAACAAAAACCTATTTAGAGTATGCTTGAATTCATTTAAATTTTCGATGTCTCGGATATATTTGGGAATTGCATTGTAGACAAATGGTGCCATACCAACAACACTCTTATGCAAAAAATGAGTCTTACATAACCGGTACCGTAAGGAGTTACCTCGTCTTGCACTCTTATCCATGACAAAATAATTCATATTATTTCTAACATTATTGTGTTATTATGGAAAAATATCGTGATGAAACACGCGGCTTAGTTGAATCCAGACATATTGACGAGTTCTTTCCTCTACGAGGCCGACAAGCTAAGAAGCTAAGGTAGTTAGGGTGCTAGGCAAGCCTGGCGCTGTCCTAATTGCACATCATCGCGCGACCGATGCTTCCGATGCGGTGACGTGCCCCCAGATGTCACGGCAGTGCCCCCGCCAAGTTGAGAAAAAAAGCGGCACGGCCGTAACATACTTTTCTCGAAACAGTTCAGGCCATTTTCGACCACCTATAACTTCGTTGTGGATAAAACTAAAAGCCTGAATTTTCAGATACCAAGCAAGCATTGTATGAACCCGGTATATTTCAAATTTCATCCAATTTGAACAAGTAGTTTAAAAATTATAACTAGTCAAAGTTTCTTAATTTTGTCACTCACTCACTCACTGACCGATCGATCATCAAAAGTCTAAGGCACTTCTAGCAGACTTCTTCAGACAGCTTCAAATTTTGAACATAATTAGTGTTTAGTGTATAAATCAAGGAAAAACTAAAGTATTATGCAATTTCGGTCCAGTTTTTCAGATACAATCCGTTGTAGGTATTCTAATCACACACGCCAGACGCCTTAAACCTTAGTGAACCAAGGCCCTGGTTGGAGATAGGTCTCGAGAACGTTTTCTATATTTATTCAGAGCTACTGCCGTACGATGACACCAGACGTTAACATAACGTTATCTATTCAAATTTTAAACTATTGATTAGTCTAAATATATTTTGCACAAGAAACTTGTTTCCAATCAAGGTCTAGAAAATAACTTGCACATTTTGTAAGTCAACGAACTCCGCCGTAAGTACTATGTGATAGGCAAGACCTGTTTGCGGTGTTTCGGTTTTTCTACTCTTCTGATTAAATGGATACTTATTTTAGTCTAAATATTTTGTAATGTTACATTTTCAAACATATTAAAAATAAAATTAAAATGTTTTATACTTCATCTATTTTTCAGGTTTTATATTTTATATTAATTGATTTTTCAGTTTAAGTGTTTAACGTAAACAAAATACTAAAGATTTGAATCCGACCTCTCTCCAACGACCTTCTCAAGTGCAGTCTAAGATGCATACCTACTTTGAAGAAACCTATTTTATAGCGACTAGAAGACCCTCAAATTTTACATCTTGACTCCATCCGTACCCTTCTAAAACCTAAAAGCATCATAATGAGCAGGTTTTAAAACTGCACTGTTGGGACTCACGACCCACAAGTTCAACCAATTGGGGGATGATGCAACTTTTAATTCCACTTTCAAACTTTCAATTTGGGGAATAATGTCACGCCAAATTCCCCATTTTGGGGATACCATTTGGGGGATAGGGGAATACCTCAATCTTTCACCTCTAGACCATGTCAATAACTCCACTATTCTTCTAAAACTCACCTAAAAGCAGCAAAATGAGCGGATTCTGGAACTGTTCGATGTACTTTTTCCACAGTGGGTCCTGTTCCTTGACCTGGAACTCGTTGGGACCCACGAAGTTCATCCGATCGTTCGCCTCGCGCCATGATAGACCGCGGCGGACGTCCACGCTTAGCCGTTCTGTTACCTGAAACAAAATGTCATAAGTTTAATTAATTGTCAGACAAATCTTACAAAATTCAAGCCTTGAACATCGTCGCAAGGTAGCAAGCTTGTCAGTCTTTTATCGGATTCATTTAGGGGAGTGTGCAAGAGAACAACACGACCTAATCCCACCAGGCAAACTGATATGCGGCACCGATTCATGGTGAGAATTCCAGACAGACAAAGCGTTTTGCTTAGTCATTCCTTATTCGTACAGCAAGGGAGTGGAATCAGTTGCCTCCGTCTGTCTTTCCTGACGTGATTCTGATCCTTCTATAAGTACTATTATTTTATTTATTTTTAGCTCATTCCATTCTGCAGAGCAAAGGCTTCCCTCTTCACTTTCCCTGCATAGAGGAAGGAATTCTTCCATGGTTCCCTGTCTAGTGCCAGCCGGGTGCCCTAAGATGCGGGCCTGCCGCAGGGTCGCATGCTGGTCGGGACCCAGTTCGTAGCGGTTTTTTCCCAGATCTGCAGGCTAATTCACAAACCATCGGAAGGCTACCGAAACAAATAAAACTGAAAAGACAAGGATGGCAACATGTCAATAGTCGCGGGAGTGAAAGAGCAGCAATATTATTATTTATTCAACTAATTTAACTATTTAACTAATAATTATTCTACCTACAACATCAGCCAAATGATTGATATCCTGTGACCTACCCACCGTGTAATTGAGTGGGATATAGAACTTATAGAAGTACGGTCTAGAGTCATTATGTAAGGGATATGGAACGTGAGGGATTCAATGTGGAAAACTGGATGACCCTTGACATTGATGGGGTTAAGTTAAGTACTCTAGCCGTAGAGATAATATATTTATAGTTAGATAGAGAGTGCAGTAGAGTTTGGCTTTAACACTATTTGTGCATATAATATGTCAGACATACTTACCTAATATTTTGACGTTTATACGTATTTTAGTTTAAGTAGGTTAAGCCTTTTTTTACCCGACTGCAAGGAAAGGGTTATTTACTAAATTCAAGATGTTTGTTTGGGAAGGCAAAGATTGCTAAGTGAACCCATACAGCCTCGTTTTTACAAAATTCGTCGATTTTTACAGGTCATAGATATAATTCCCTTTTTAACTTGATGTCAAGATGCTGCTGCCCTTAATCGATGCTTTTGTAATGAGGCTTTTATTTCTTTTGAGTCATTTTTATTTATTTTATTTTATTTATTTTATTTATTTTAAAGGAAAGTCTACAGCTAAGTTTAACATAATAAAACAGAAGAAATAGAAACAGAAAGCCAATTACAGACAATCACAAATAGAAATATACTAAAAATACAAAAAACAGCGTATCGAAAAATAGAAAGTTAGATATATAACAAAATAAATTCAGAACGCACACAACGACAAGAAGGATTCGAAGAAATAATATAAATACATATAACACATAAACAAGACTAGTAATCAGCGACAGATAAGTCAGAATCGAAGAAGAGCTGACTGAGCACGCGCCTGAGACTTCTGAAGTCTGTATTAAAAAGATCGACACCATCAATCCCCCTACAAATCCTATTAAACCTACTGCTCGCTCGGTAGAGAAACTCATTTTGCCTATAGTTAGTGGATGCTCTAGGCAAGAACAATAAATCGCTGGATCTTAATGTTACACCAGTAGCTCTTAAGGACAACATCCCAAGCAGGTTAGGGCAATCGATTATGCTAGCCGCGATTTTAGATAAAAACACATGGTCAGCAATGGCTCGTCTATCAACTAAAGGAATCAAATGATGCTTTTTACAGAGATGTATATAATTGTCACCATTGTAGAACTCACGCGTACGGAAACACAGATAACGAAGAAACTTCCTCTGAACCCCTTCAATGCGATCAATGTAAATCTGATATAGGGGATTCCAGACCTGCGATGCGTACTCCAATTGACTCCTTACAAATGAACAATAAAGCACCTTAATGGTTTTAACTTGTTTGAAATCCTTTGCAGTACGCATGACAAATCCAAGAGCTCTAACTGCTTTCGAAATAATGGCTTCAATATGTTCGTCAAATAAAAGCTTAGAGTCATGAACAACTCCCAAGTCACGGGTGCTCGAGAGCCTTGCAAGTGAGACACCCTTAAGCTTGTAATCAAAAGTGACGGGTTTAAGTTTTCTAGTGAAGGTAACAACGCTGCATTTTATAGGATTAAGATCAAGGTTGTGAGCAACACAATAATCTTCTAGTCTAAGTAGATCCGCTTGCAATGCTATTGCATCCGTCACTGATTTAACTCTGGCAAAAATTTTAATGTCGTCAGCAAAGCAAAGCAGAGTAGCCGAGTGTAGACAGTTCTCGATATCATTAACAAAGATAATAAATAGCAAAGGACCGAGAAGCGATCCTTGCGGCACGCCGCTAGGCACACGGACCCAGCTAGACATATAATTATTGACGACAACCGCCTGCGACCGATTCGCAATATAAGATTTGAACCAGCGTAGCAAGTCGCCTCTAATACCTATGCAGGAGAGCTTATAAATAAGTAGATCATGTTGAATTCTATCAAACGCCTTACTAAAGTCAGTGTAGACCACATCGACCTGCTCACGTTTATCCATGGCATTGGAGAGAAAGTTGTTAAAAATAACTAAGTTAGACACAGTTTTATTTGAGTAAGCCTAAAGGTGGGTATAGACTAGCTAAATCATTTACTAGTAACAGAATATTAAGCTTTCGCTATTATTTTTACTCAAACCATTTGACTTGCATTTGCCTGTATTGCACCATTCATAAGAACGTTACATTTTATTGAAATTTCTCAGGGATCACTGAAAATGTTCTCTCTATGAGCATAAGTATTTAATCTCTATTATAGTCCGTAAGATTATTTCGTCCGCGTCGTATCTCGAGGTAGACACGTGACGTATTGTGTAAGCGTAAGCAGACATCGGACGAAGGTTTGGGGTAAATCCAAGGGGAAATATACATCTAGTATTCTAGTGTGGTTACTTACCCGTTAAATTATATTCATATTTCTAAAGTAGTGGCATAATTTCTCAAGGTCTTGTACTCATGTTGATGCATATTTATATTTAATAGTTACTTAGGCATATTCCTTTACATATTATATGTGTACATATTTTTATCCGTTGTGCTATTTATTATGTACTAGCGACCCGCTCCGGCCTCGCACGGCTATATTATGCATGCATGTATCACTACATAGTATAAAATAAAGTCACTTTTCGCCTATGTCCCTATTTCCCTATGTCCCTATGTATGCTTAGATCTTTTAAACTACGCACGGACTACGGATTTTGATGCGGTTTTTGAAGTGAAAACTTCTTTAGCGGAGTTGAGCACTTTTTCTGTAATGGGTATAAAATCTTAAACTCGCGTCAGGACACGTGACCTGATCGAAAAAGCGTAAGACGGATGGAGAGTAGACAGCTATCCCCTCTCTACGGCGCGGCGAAAATGTATGCCTGGGCCTACTGTTTTTAATTTGGCTGTGAGTGTATTAATTTTTAATAGATAGAGTGATTAAAGAGGAAGGTTTTTAGATATAAAACATGCATAATACAGCCGTGCGAAACGGGGCGGGTCGCTAGTACAAAATAAATAGCAGAAATGGTAAAAATTCATAAAAACCGATTTAAAAGTTTCGGAGCCTATTCAATTCAAACAAACAAGCAAATATTACTTCTTTATAAAATTATTAAACAAGATTTGTTTCCAATTTTTTACGACTTTTTGCGGTTACAGCTTCATAAAGTACTTTCCGACTGCGTCTGAACATCAAATGGTTATTTATATCTTGTTATTTTCTTGTTATTTTCTTGTTATTTTCTTGTTATTATAAATCGCTAATTTTCAACATTTTTACAATTCAAATTAAAACACAAACAAGATTATATGATCGTTGAACTGGGCAAATCGAAAGGAGAACATTTCCACAAATATATTTTATATCTAACTTATTAAAAAAATAATTTTATGACCAACTAGTTTTATTATGAGGTGGTATGGATAATTTATGGTGTTGCTAGTAACCACAAGTATAATATGGTATATAAAGGGTACCGGCTCTCTCTCTATACAAACGTAATCGACTGTTTCCTCCCTGCATAATTAAACTAGCACAAATATTTTTGTTACATAAAACCTATAACTGCCATGACTATGCCCCTGTTTTTTTATATTCTAATTATCATAGAAAGTACGAGTTAAAAAAAGAAAACATAGGGGTATGGTCAATGGCAGTTATAAGTTTTATGCTAAAAAAATATTTGCTCTAATGTCATTATCCAGGGAGGAAACAGTCGACTACGTTTGTATGGAGAGAGTGCCGGTACCCTTTCACCTGTTAGGAAAAGTTCTCCGCAGTACCAATAACTCTATCTAGATAGAGTAGGTACTGCGCAGAACCCCATCTTGTTTCTAGTTATACGACCCAGTTGGCACAATGGTCACCGTGCCGGACTGCCAAACTCAGTTCGATTCCCGCCTCAGACATGTATTTATGCTTAGATATTTGTCTGTGGTCCGGTTGTTTCTATGTATTATAAGTATATATTTACAAAAGAAAAGTATATAAGTAGTATAGTCATTGTCTAGCACCAATAGCAGAAGTCTAGTTACTTAGCTTGGGGCTAGATGGCGATGTGTGGAATGTGCGACTTCAAAGTAAGTACTTATGTTTAAGTTATCTGCTGTCTTAGTGACCCGAAATGGATTATTTTTCATTTTTGTTTTTTTTTTCAGGTTTTTTTAGTTTTTCCTTCAGGTTTTTTTTAAGTCGGTTTTTTAAATTTTTATTAATTTTTTTATTATCCCGATATTCCCACGGAATCGGGAAATACGCGGGTGAAATCGCGGCTCCTTTTTAAAATAACGATGGTCTGGCGGTCAGTGAATCTTACTCTTATAGCTACGGTAGGTGACGGTTGACATTAATCGATTACAATTCGTTCCATCCAAGTGTAGGTAACCTAATTACGACTGTAAAACTAACATTTATTTAGTTCAAGTCATGGAATTCATGTATTTGACAGTTTTGATAATATATGAAACTAGCAGCGCACTACGGTTTTACTCGCGTAACTCCCTATCCTGAGGGAATATCGGGTTAAAAAGTAGCCTATAACATTCCCAATGAATCAATGTATACTCATACTAACTTTCATCAAAATCGGTTCAATAATTTTGGAGCCCATTCAATTCAAACAAACAAACATTTTTTTTCTATTTTTAGAAAAAAAAATTGTGTTTATTGTTATTAATAATTTCAAATTTCAATCAAGGTTAATTCATAAGATTAGGGATACAGCCTGGTGATAGACAGACAGACAGACAGACGGACGGATGGGCGGACGGACAGTGGAGTCTTAGTAAAAGGGTCTCGTTTTTACCTTTTAGGAACGGAACCCTAAAAAGTATCTTGTTTATTATTCCAAGGTATATTGAAAAAGCTTCTTCTTCTACAAAGCCTTCTCAAGCGTATGAAAAAGCCTATCAAGCCTTCTCTAACGTTTTAAAAGGACGACATTATTGCTTAAAGAAACCTTTATTTCTCTGTGTACTGTAAGCATAACTGATGATGTCTCCTTGACCGATTTTGGCCACAGTGACTATTTCTGGCTACTTATGCAGAAGAAGATGACGAACTTCGATGATCAGCAGCTCGTCTCTGGTGTGCTCTTTGGTGACTGGCGTACCCGATTTTTGTAGAAAATGTTCTACCGCATATCGGGCACGTAAGCACACCATTTAAAGAATTATACGAAATAACCGAGGGTGGTCTGGCCTTTATCGCGTCTCGTTTGAGGTCTAAATCAGCACATCGTTCTGATTCAAAATCAGCGACGTGCCGATTAACCAGACGCCTCCACTCCGGACGTTGGGCTGCCCTCTGCTCCCAGCAGGCTGGCTCAATTTTGCATCTTTTCATATGCCTTTTCAGAACATCCTTATACCTCAAATATTGCCCACCTGGTTGACGCTTGCCATTTTGGAGTTCTGAAAAGAATATGCGCTTGGCCATATTACTACTAGCATAACTACTAGTAATACAGTTCTAGAATTATGTTCTAGTGTTTAAATCTACATTAGGAGAGCGCAGACTCGGTGCAGAACTATCGATTTTTGCTTCACTCTGTTGTATGATATTGTAGGTAGGTTTGACTAATGCAACAGGGTGTTGCCTAGGTTTCCGAACGTACCTACAATCGGAAACTCTTTCTATAGTGAAAACCATAACCCTTTTATGGTTTTTTCGTCTTTTTCACTATTAAAAGAGTTTCCGATTGTAGGTACGTTCGGAAAATTTGTAGGTGTGTTAAAATATCAATAAATATTGCAGGACATTTCACACATCGCCATTTAGCCCCAAGCTAATTAACTAGACTTGTGTTATGGGTGCTAGATAACGGATTTACTACTTATATACTTTTTTTGCAATTAGATACTTACGAGTATAATACATAGAAATGGGATCGAGACCTGTATATTGCACTTTTTGTAGGTTTTTAATTAAATTAGTCCGTAGAGCAGTGTTGGTACTTTCATTCCGAAGGTCGTGAGTTCGACTCCCGGCCGGCCGTGCACAAAAGGATTTTTCTTAGGAAACATTTATGTACGCTAATTGACATTGCTTTTACGGGGAAGGAAAACATCGTAATGAAACCCGCGGCTAAGTTGACAAAATACGATTTCAATTTTTTTTAAACTAAATTCAAATATATATTTAAAAAAAAATATATAGCTTTAACGGAATCGACACGAAAAGAAGAAGAAGTTGGCTCCAGAAGTATCGACGAGTTCTTTCCTCTAGACATGGTCGACTAAGCCGAGAGGGTGGTATAGGTTCTGGGCAAGCCTACTCCCAGGCACTACAGCGCCTGTATAGCACGGATTAAAGTTGCTGGTGGCCTGTGTAAATCATCTTTATACGGGTTTCATATCGCATCTTACGTGTGACAAGATGACAGAAATTCCATGATGCTTTATAGAAATTATTGACCTTATTGCTAAAAGCGAATTGCTTCCAGGAAACCTTAAGAGGAAAGGGTACCGGGCGCTCTCTCCATACAAACGTAGTCGACTGTTTCCTCCCTAGATAATTACACTAGAGCAAATATTTTTGATGCATAAAACTTATAACTACCGTGACCATGCCCCTATGTTTTGTATTTTTTAATTTTTTAATCTTAATTTCTATGATAATTATAAAATAAAAAAACCAAGACATAGGTGCATGGTCATGGCAGTTATAGATTTTACGAGTATGCAACAAAAATATTTGCTTTAGTGTCATTATCCAGGGAGGAAACATTCTACTACGTTTGTATGGAAAGAGCGCCGGTACCCTTTCACCTTAAGTTAGAGATGGTATGGGTCTAAGGGACTAGCTAGTGGGTTTGAGAGTTTGGTGGGTCACAGACTTCTGCGGTTTCTAACTCTACGTCAAATTGATCCCAAGGAAATACGAATATTCCAAATGAATAAGGAATTTTGACATTTCGACTTTTTTTGAAGTTATAGTACTTACTTCTTTAGGCGGGTTATAAAAAAACGATGAGAGTGACATTTTAAAACACGCGCGAAAGTTACAGGTTGAAGCTGCCCCCAAAATAAATAGCAGACGGAGGGACGTATATCTTCTAGAAGAATGAATTTGCCAACAAAGTATCCTCACCTCCTCCCATGATAGTATGGAGCTCTCGACCGCGCTGATCCACATGTCTCCGGCGCCCGGGTTGGAGTCCTCGTTGTCCCGTCGCCCGCCGCCGCCTTCGCCCCCGACAGAATGCTGTAACAAACAATACACACTATTTTATGATTGCCTGGTACAAGGACCGTGCTAAGTCGAACATTTACTCTGATTCTGTTATGCGTGCCTGGTATTTGTTTAAAAAGAGATAAGAAATTTATTTGCAAATTCGAAAATTTGCTCTGATTTTGTTGTGCTTGCCTAGTACTTTCTAAAAAGAGAATTAGTGAAACAAACAAACGAACAAAATGAAAATTTTCTGTCATTTTCTTAGGCATGCCTCTTCATATTTTAGAATGTTCACGGTAATTACAACCTTTTTAAGGAAAGAACTACGCACTGCGCAAAAGTTCTAGGAATCTTTAATTCGCGAATACTTGATAGACTATTCTAAGAATATGCTCGCCTGGTAATTTTCAAAAGAACCTTATGGTTAGCCTAGTCAAACAGACTCTTCTATAATTATTTCCAAAAAAAAAACATATCCAAAAATTGCTTGAGATTTGAATTCGCGACCTTCTGCTACTGTTTTGTTGTGTTGCTGCTGTTTTGTTTTTACCCGACTATGCAACTCAAAGGAGAGTAATGTGTTTATAAGATATGCATATGATATTGGTAGAAAATATTTCTAAAAATCACAAACCGAGTGAGGTAGGTTAGATAGGTTATAATTTCCGCTTATAATATAAAATTCCAAAGTCTGTTTCGTCCACTTGTGAAGGTCAAACGGGTCAATCGATTTGGATAGTTTATGTTTTCACTCTAGTTAAAGCTACCCTGTAGTCTATAGCAGTGTTTCCCAAAGTTGGATGGACTACGACCCATCTAAGACAATAATAATTCATTAGTACATTGTTATCCTAGGTGTGAAAGTCACTCATTACAAGTCCCGAGACGGAGTTTGGCGCCCGAGCGTAGCGAGGGCGCTAATAGTTCGAGGGACTTAATGAGTCTTTCACCCGAGGTAAACACTGTGCTTTTCATTACGAATAATACATAAAATTCTTCCTAACAACGAGAGTGAATGAGAGACTTCATACTACCTGATCCTCTTACAAGGTTGGGATCAAAGAGGTTGTATACATGTAGTGTTATTCTTTGGTGTTACTTAAAGCAAGGAGGTTAGGTTATGAAGTTCCTAATGTATAATGATACTGATACTGGCTATATGCACATTGCACGAGTCGTGCGAAGCCATAATTTGACATGACAGCTGTCAGTGAAAGCGATTTTCCCTAGGGCTGGAAATTTTATTTTCTACACGCTCTGCACGCATCTTTAGACCTACTTTCGGAGTATGAGTAATGAAAAGTTATTTTACATTTTTGTTCTACTACTTTTTCTAAGTTCCCTAGGCCCTAGGCCCTAGACTATTATTTTATTTGCTTCCAAGTACAGACTTTTAGTTCTCTCTTCCTTTATTATAAAATTAATACTTATAAGAAAATATGTGAACCATGGCTAAAATACTATTTTATGAACAGTGGAAAATAACTTTCATTAATAGCCTCACAAATACACAAAATAGGGTCTCGGCTACTAAAATATAGATATTTATTCATATAGTCTTGCTCGCAATAAAGTAAACTAAAAAGGTATTAATATAAATAAATATGTATTGCAGGACATTTCACACATCGCCATCTAGCCCCAAGCTTAGTAACTAGACTTGTGTTCCCTGGAACACAAGTCTAGTTACTAAGCTTGGGGTTGGGCTTGGGGTTATATCCGTTGTCTAGCACCTGTGCTAGACAACGGATATACTACTTAAGTATATGTACTTTTATATATAAGTATATTTACTTAAGTATATGTACTTAAATATATGATTGAGGCGGGAATCGAACCCGCAACCCTGTGTTTGGCAATCCGGCATGGTGACCATTGTGCCAACTGGTCGCATTTCAGCGACTTATCTTTTCCAAACTAAACCGACCACTCGTTCGCCAGTCATTCCGGCTCACAAAAATTAAACGATATTGACGTTTGAAGAATGTGGTTCTCGGTTTCAGAGCCCATCTAAAAATTTCTCAGAATCCAATGCACAGTAAAAAGGTTTCATGAAGGAAGAAACAATCCTTTACCTATAAACTCAAGAGGTACATTTCTGGGCTTTAGTAAAAAATATTAAAATGATAAGCAGTAATCTTAATTTAAAAGCAATATATTCCTGAATTAAGATAACTGTGTATTATTTTCAAGAACATTTATTAAGAAATTAGGCCATATCTGCCGTATACTGAAAGAACTTCGAGCCGAATCAACAATTTTTGGACCCCCACCAACGGAAAAAGATTACCCCCCGGGACACCCCGTCGAAGGTGACGAGACGATATGGACAAAATTAAAACAGATTGGCAATCCGTCGAAGATGATAGCAAGGACACCAGGCTCTTGATAATATGAAACATTTTAATTTGTGTGTCCGCGACCCGTAGTTTGGGAAAGACTGGTTTATAGTATGGGCACAGTATGGGCGGAGTAATGGGTAAAAGCAGTCATTAATAATTCAAGGGCTTTTATCTTAGGGAGCGTCCATAAATTACGTGAGGTGTTTTTTGAAATTTTCTGTCCCCCCCTCCCCCTCTGGTGAGATGTCGTGAGATTTTATTCAATCCCCTCCCCCATCCTCCAATCTCACGTGAGATTTTTCAAAATGTGGGTTTCTTACGTAAACGCGTAGGATTGTTATTGTAAAAAGAAAAGAAAAATCTAATAGACCGTTGCAATAACGAACTAACAAACTGTAGAGTGTGTTCAGTTACTGGAGCTATTGTTACTGGTAAAATACAGCTCCGGTAGCAGATTTTTTTTTTCAGTGTGTACAATCTGGATTAAATGGACCAAAATAGTATACTTAATTTTTTTTGTTTCAATCAGAAAAAAAATTGCGTGATATTTGCCGAGACCCTCCCTCTCACCAAAGTAAGATTAGATGAGATTTGACTGGACCCCCTCCCCCCCTTAAACATCTCACGTAATTTATGGACGCCCCCTTAGCAACGTCACCATTAGAGAAACATCTGTTTAATTATGTACAATACAAAGTAACCTTTACAAGCAAAGTCATTGTCAAGGCACGTTGTCTGTTGAGCTGTAGACTTCTGTAGAGTAATGAAACGTTGATTAGGTACTTCTGAAGCTATTTGTTTGGTTTCTTAGTGAACAAAATTAAGGTGAAATGGTACCTGCGCTCTCTCCATACAAACGTAGTCGACTGTTTCCTCCCTGGATAATGATACTAGCACAAATATTTTTGTGCCATAAAACCTATAACTGCCTGACTGACTATGCCCCTATGTCTTAGTTTTTTCATTTTCTAATTATCATAGAAATTAAGATTAAAATAATAAATAAAAATAGGGGCATGGTTAACGTGACCATACGTCCCGTTTTGAACGGGACTGTCCCTTTTTTCGGTTTCCTGTCCCGTTGTCCCCAAGAAAAGCCTTGGGACACAAAATTGTCCCGTTTTCAAAATCCGCGCGAAAATTGTGACCCAGTAAAACGGGTATTTTCATTAGGTAACGAATAAATTGTAGACATCAGAAAAAACGCAGCTACAGATTCCAATTTTAAAGGCAATGTTGATAACAAAAGTCAATATAAAAAAGACATGTCTAGGATTGTATGCTAGTTTAAAATCATCACCAAATCACATATTAAAGCAAATTGGTTCATCTGAAAAATATATATAATAAGTAAAGGTTTAAATTTAATTCACTGCATCTTATTCTAGGTTTATACGTTTTTCTTTTCTGGTAATTCAGTTAAGTCTATTAAAAAACAATTTAAACGCTCGATGAAGTTTTTAAGTCAAAAATATAGATATTCAGATACTAATAGCTTTTATCATAGGCAATATTTCTTTAAAATAAAAACGGTTAAACTTAGTTTTCCATTAGATCTAGAACATTTTCAAAAATTATCAAAATCGGACTTTGTTTATGGGCAGCCTCACACTGGTCTTAATAATTTGATGTCCCGTTTTGAGTAAAAAAATAAATGGTCACGTTAGGCATGGTAAATGGTCATGGCAGTTATAAGTTTTATGCACCAAAAATATTTTATTTAGTGTCATTATCCAGGGAGAAAAACAGTAGACTACGTTTGTAATAGTTTGTATGGAAAGAGCCCCCGGTACCCTTTCCTCTTAAAGTGTGGGTGTAGAGACGCGTAGGTAATTTATTTGACCACTTCTGTGGCGCAGTGGTTCAGGATTCGATTCCCTCCTCAAAAAAGCATTTAGTAAAGTAGAATGTTTTTACAAGTGTTTAAGTATTCTATCCGTCATCTAGCTACCATAACACAAGCCTATTTGCTTAGCATGTGGTTACATGGGACTGTGTGGATTATCCTGCAATATCTTTTTTTATCTATCTTATAAAATACTAGTTGGGCCCCCGGTTTCCCGCGGTGTCTTACTAAATAGATTATAGTTTCCTACTACGAGTATAAACTACAAACTTTATCAGCCATTTTTACCTTGCTAACCTAATAGAATAGCATATAATTTATTCAAACAAACACACGACATAATAAACACACAAACGTACTAACATTTACAATAGCTAACATTTCCAATATATTTCATATTTTATAGTTACAACTGGCAATAATAATTGTATTGTAAAACTTATTCAAAGGACAATTATTAAGCAATTACAAGACTTACCTAACAAAGAGTTAGAAATAAAATTAAGAGAGTAAACGGACATTTATTTCTTTAATGTAATTACTCCTCTTTTTCACTTTTGAATAGTGACTCTAGCTAGAGCAATCTTTTCTTTTTCATAAAACCTAGATCTGCTGTCTCCATTACATAGTATAAAACAAAGTCGCGTTCCGCTGTCTGCCCCTATGTATGCTTATATCTTTAAAACTACGCAACGGATTTTGATGCAGTTTTGACGTGACAACGTCTTATAAATTGGTTTGCCGGGTGACACTTCAAGAAACTGCGTTACGCTCCGCTCACGTTATGCGCTCACAATGAGAGCGAGTGAGAGGCACGCGGGCATGGTTAGCCCGCCTAAGAGCGAGAGAGACAGACATAAAAAGTGAAAGGCACGCGTCCCTTCCACTCGAGCACAGTTGTTGTCACGTAAAACTTTCGCCCGTATACCGACTTTACAGGCAACCAGTTTTTATTTACCGGTATTTTTTTAATAGATAGAGTGATTAAAGAGGAAGGTTTTGGTACATAAAACAAAATTACCAAGCGTACGAAGTGACGGGCAACAGCTAGTTTTAGTTTAAGTAGATATAAAAAATAGTTTAGGTATTCATTACAAACAAAACATTTTTTTTTCTTTTTATGATGCTAATAATGTTTGGATTTGAATGTGTATTTATTACCATTTTACTAATTAATTATTGAGAAACCTACTTTAGCATTTAATTATCATATCTATAAATATACAGACCATCACCTCATTCATCTATATATATAAAATTTAAAGTCCTGTCTGACTGTTAAATCAACGAACAGTTCAAACCAATGGACAAATTCGAGTTTAAGATAGCTAAAGATAACTAAGAAAAGAATTTGGAAAAACTGGTTGCCTGTAAAGTCGGTATACGGGCGAAAGTTTTACGTGACAACAACTGTGCTCGAGTGGAAGGGACGCGTGCCTTTCACTTTTTATGTCTGTCTCTCTCGCTCTTAGGCGGGCTAACCATGCCCGCGTGCCTCTCACTCGCTCTCATTGTGAGCGCATAACGTCAGCGGAGCGTAACGCAGTTTCTTGAAGTGTCACCCGGCAAACCAATTTATAAAACGTTGTCACGTCAAAATTTAATTAGTAACTATCAGGGCGGCTTGCATGATATTGTGCTCAAACAAATTTAGCTAAATTTTAGCTAGGTATATGTATTCAAAGGGGGTCCATACGCCAACGACCTTGGTACACAGCCTAAATAGTTACTACCGGCACCGGTCGCCTTAGTTGGTGAAAATTGTTGATTGTTACGAATATGTTTTGTTTTTCTCAAAAGTGATAGAATTGTAGGTGCGATTTTTACCGACATTTTGGTGTGACTTTGAGCCAAAAAATTCCTATAGTTTTAAAGCTATCTCAAAATTAGGAATTAAAACTAGTATAACTTTTAAACGGCAAGGAATTTACGTCTCAAATTACCCCAAAATATCGGTAAAAATGTCACCTACAATTCTATCTTAGTACTTTTGAGAGAAAAAAACACATTCGTTACAATCAACAATGTTAGTTGCAAGCGACGACGGGTATTTCTGGCACGTTGCGTTTGGCAGCTTAAATAGTCATTACAAGTAATCTAAAATTTTATTATATTTAAATAACCACAAGATTAAATATTATTTAATCAGTTTGACACTTTGACAGTTGTTTAATCATGTTCACGGTCATAAATCAAATTATTTTCTTGTGCAAATCAACCTAAGACTTTGCCACAACTGTGATACGGCGTAATATGAATTCCGCACGGTATAACAAAAAAATTACAGGAAAAAAAAATGAAAAAAATTTTAAAATAAGTTTTATAATTAACAATTCCACTAACCTTTAATAACTGATAGCCGTACTTGAACATTTTATCACAATAACAAACACAAATTATCCTCTAAAACAATAACATTAGGAAATATTATTTTTTGCTCTATTTAACTAAATTCCATAATGTTTTTAATGTAAATTCTATGGTGTAAGTAAAGCGGAGCACACGATAGCGCGCTATGTGGACAACTCAACAACTGGTAACAATTAACTTATAAATTATACCAGACTCGTTTTTAGGGATCCGCAGGACTGAAATAAAATAACGGTCATCTGAATACGAGAAGAGAGATTCTGCGTGCGTACTGCGCAGTGTATCTTTTTTTACTATGTTTGTTTTCAGGAATTGTTTTCTATCAGGAACAGTATCGAATAATACAAAAATATGTCTAAAAAATAAAAAACTAACATAAAATAAAAAAAATATGATATGTTGGTATTTTGTCTAAAATATTATGTTTGTCTGTATGTCTTATTCCAAAACGAGGTTTTAGGATAGTCCGAGATGTGGATTTAAACCTTAGATTTAGATACAGATTTACTCGTCAACTATAGTCTAAACACAATCTTTAAATAATCTTTAGGGATAGTGTTTATACTATAGTTTCCTATATAATTTATAGGGATAGTGTTTAGACTATAGTTCACGAGTAAATCAGTGTCTAAATCTAAGGTTTAAACCTACATCTCGGACTATCCTTAAACCTCGTTTTTTTTTTTTCGTGTTTTTGGATCCATTTATTTTTGTCAAAATAAGGCATGCAACTTCTTTAATCGTTTTTAGCTATCTTTTATGGATAAGGAAATGGCCCTGAAAGGCAGAAAAGCAAGGAACACCTTTGTAAAACCTAAACTTTCGACTCTACATTAAGAAAAGTTTTCAAATTCTAGCGAGATCAAGATAAGGTAAGTCCCCACTTAATTTATCTTAAAACTCTAGAATTTTAAAGTCAGACAACGCCCAGCTGAGTAATTATTTATGCGTTTCTTATAATCGCGTATTTTTTTTAAATTTAATTTGGGGAAAATAATTACTAAGAAAGCAATGTTAAACAGCTAGGTCTAGCTACAAATATTAAATGGTATTGAGTCGCAAAAATAAGAAAGGATTTTTACAAATCCCATTGGGGTAACACGACGAACGGTACATAAAAATAGATAGTCGCTACTCTCCACGTTTTACACACTGAAAAATTCAAAAACTCACTTTAGCTTGGCCCAAATATGGCACATTTCTATTCTCGGATGACTTCCGAGATACGCCTGAAATATCTTAATCTTTCCGCACGAGGGGAGTCTCACTATTTTTGGACACATTTATAAGCAAAATATGTCTCTCGACACGCCTTGTTAATTTCAAAACATGACAATTCAAATCTACGATGGAATGTTGATGCTCTTGTGTTATTAGAAAAAAATTGACCTAATTAAAGTTAGTATATTTTTTTGGGTTTACTTATAAAAAAACGCAATATGCTCTGAAGGCCAATTCTCGTAAATACATTGTTTAAATTACATTTCAATATCATTTCGATTGCAAAAAATACCCTTAAAGTCAGTTTTTTTTACAAAAAGCTAACTTTTACGGTATTTTGAGCTACTTTGAGGGTATTATTTACAATCGAAATGCAATCGAAATGAAATTGAAATGTAATTTGAACAATGTTATTTACGAGAATTGGCCTTCAGGTCATCGATTTTAAAAGACTCAAAAGTCATATTTATATACCTAATATAAAATACTAGCTGTCCCGGCAAACATAGTTTTGCCATTTAAAAAAAAACCATACAGGGCGCCACACAAACGCATTAAAAAAAACATTCAAATCGGTCCAGCCGTTTAGGAGTTCAGTGACATACACACGTACAGTAGAATTAATATTTAAAGATATAAAATAGAAAAGACTTGTCATTAAATCTTTGAAATTATAAGAGCTACGAGACTAATCTTGGGAAGCACTAAGAAAGAATTTTGGAAATCCCACCTCTGAAAGGGTAAAAGTTTGTAATTTATAGTAGGTAACTATAATGTTCTGCATTGGCAGCAGTGTTGGTAACAAACGAACGTATGTTTTAAAAATAATAAAAAAAATACAGTTAGTACATTTACAAAGACATCCCGTCAGATTCTCATAATATCAGGGTGTTATTGTTACCTTGAGATTATCTTTATACTTCACACCTTTGAAGTTCTATTTCATCTCCGTTTGCCGGTTACTATAAATCATTATATCTATATAAATAGCAACGCCCTCCGGTTTTACCCAACTACCACCATAAAGATTTTCATCATCTTTTGACCGCAAAGAGAACAAACAAATAAATAATTTAAGATTTTTAATATTAGTTACAAAGTAAGAATAACTAGCAGCACCCCGCGGTTTCATTCACGTAAGTTCCGATCTCGTGGCGGCAGCGGGTTAAAAAGAAGCCTATGTTACTCTCCCAATTAACTAACATATTATCTTCGTAGTTACCAAGTTACATCAAAATAACAAATATGCTCAGACACAAAACAAAGTAACAAAACACTTTCCTCTTATTTATATTAAGTACTGTAGGTAGATTGTTATTTAAATAAAACAACTTCCTGGATTTAAACCTAAGCTAATAATAAAAGATAGATAAATTATTAGTTGCCTAGGCACAAATTACAATGTTAAAAATATGCATAAACTTAAATCTACCACAAAGGGCGGTCTTATCGCTTAAGATAACGTGCTAACAACATGTTATTTGTATATTCTTTTTAATTGTGTCTTTTTCAAACGTTCAATTATCTGCCGCAATATATGTAGTATGAAAAGTTAAAAACACTTTTTAGTGTTTTCAATAAATTACGAAATAATAACTTAAACATTCCTAGTAATTCCTACGGAACCATATACTTTAAATATAATGGACTAGCTGTTTTAATTAAATGGAAATTATTGTCCGATCAAAACATGGCGGAATCTGTCACTCCATATTTCAGATTCGTTTTTTATTATTTTCGTGATCGATAAGCATTCAAATATAACAGGATAATTACTTGAACATAGGCCTGTTTTATGTAGATTAGTTTAAATGTGAATAATTGACAAAATATTTTACGTTTACAACGAAATGAGTTCTCAAACCGAACTATTTTGGACGACTCGACCAAAATTGATTCCATATTATAAAAAAAAATATCTTTTAAAATTGCTTAGGAAAAAAATCTATAAAATAAAATACCTACGCTACTTAATATTTTATAAAAATCAAAACACGATTATGTAATAAAATCAATAGATAAAATCAAACTTAAAGTTTCGTAATTTTTCCAAAATAATATACACATTTTGAGGTTTTTCAAAGATATTGCCACAATATAATGTAATGCCAAAGATATTTTTCTTAACGATAGTCGAATTATTTTGTGGAAAATACCAAAAATAATTGTATAAAAACTGAAAAAAATATTATAGCCAATTTCGGCTAAAGATTTTGGCACAATCTCACATCTCACTTATTTCGATTTAATCTGACAGAGACCGACGATTAGAAACACGTAGCACCTTAAGATCATTTTAGTGACATAATTCAATCTCACTTTATTTTCCAAAAAAAAAAACAGCGCACTCCGGAAGTGCAGGCAGAAGTGAAAACAATAAACTTGTTATTTCTCATAGAATATTTCTTGAAACGATCTGCTACTGCCATCTATTAGCACTCACTTAAACAAATATACTTTATTTTTTATTCGCTAGATGGCAGTAAAAAATTTAAATCAGCGCCATCTACATTCGAATAGCGGTCTTTCTAGAAACTAAGTTTCTCAATTTGTGTAATAGATGGCAGTATAAGTTAAACAAAAAGACTAACACAAATAAAATCTCATCTGTCGCGTCAAAATCTGTCGCGTCAAAATCTGTCGCGAGAACGGCTGAAAATGCTCACCCACAAAAGTGCCCAACGCGCCATAAGAAGTTTTCACTTCAAAAATAAAGTGAGATTGATAAGATAAAGTGAAAATTGCGAATTTATGTACTGAACCCGACATATTTTGTACAAACACTCTTTTACAATTTATTCGCCATCAATTTATTTCAATAAACACATTGCTACATACCTACCTACTGTAACTATAGCTAGGTTAATCGAGAAGAAAATAGAATAAAGTATTTAAGCATACAAATAAATTATTATAAGTACTTAACTAACTGCACTCCGCGGTTTCACCCGCGTAACACCCGATCCCGTGGGAATTAAGATGTAAGCTATCCAATCTTTCAAGTTGGATCAAACTGCACACGGTGTGCAAATTTGATTAAAATCTGTTAAGTAGTGTAGATACTATGTTTGCTTTATTCGTATCTATATATTCAAAACAAAGTCACTAGTATGACTGTGCTAATTTCGGTGTTCTGAGACCGATTGTTACTTATAATTTTAAGGGTATTTAATTTCCGTACGCATAGTTAAAAACGAGGACTGTATCTTATGAGCCGCTATAGCTAGACAGTTGAAATTTTCACAGATGATGTATTTATGTTATCGCTACAAATACTAAAAATAGAATTAATGGTACGGAACTCTTCGTGCGCGAGTCCGACTCGCACTTGGCCGGTTTTTTAATAATACTGCCCTTTACAATTAAGTAAATTAGATGATTTATACAGCGCCAGCAACTTAAATCCATGCTATTTAGGGCGATGTAGTGCCTGAGACATGTATTGTGGAGTAGATTTACCCAGAACTTATAGCACCCCTCAGCTTAGTCGAGCATGTTCGGAGAAAATAACACGTCAATACGTCTGGAGCCAACTAAGCTGTGGGCTTCACACCGAAAGAGCAGTGTAAATTAACGCACATTTTTCTGAAAGAAAGGCCGGGATTCGAACCTACGTTCTTCGCAATGAAAATCGAGGTATTCTTGCACTAGACCAGAAGGCCAATTCTCGGAAATAACATTGTTTAAATTACATTTCAATATCATCCCGATTGCATTTCGAATGCAAAAGATACCTTCAAAGTCAGTTTTTTTTTACAAAAAGCTAACTTTGAGGGTGTTTTTAGCTACTTTGAGGGTATTACGTCTTGTGATCGAAATGATATTGAAATGTAATTTAAACAATGTTTAGGTTAGGTTAGGCCTTCTGACCTAAAATGTGGTGTTCCCAACTTAAAAGTGGAAACAAAAGGGGATACTCACTTATTTTATTATTTTTGTGTTGTTTGATTTTCATTGAATTTTTGGGTGGTGGGTATTTTTTATTTTATTTTTTTTATTTTGTATTATTTTTCTTATTTTTAGTTTTTTTATTTTATGTCATTTTAAAAATGTGATTAAGTGAATAAATAAGGCTTTGGAGTAAAGGGGATCAAAGTGGAAACAAAAGACAAAAGACTATAATTAATTGATAAAATATTTAATGATTTATTAGATAGATGTAGCGTTTATTACTATCTATCAAGGAAAGACAAAAGGTGATCAATATTTTATAAATTTCCAATCTAGAACATGATATTTTTTTAAATTTATTATGACTGATATTATGATAAGAAAATTTTATCGGTCAAATATAAATAAAATACCTACCTAGTTTATATTTTATATTGGAGATTATTCTAGATTTAGATTAGTTTCTATTTGTCCGGAATTACTTCCTTTGCGCAAATTTGATTTACATTTTCAAACAGAATATCTCTTACTTATATATAACTTGTTTTCACTCACATTAAGTCCCGATCCCACGGGTTTCATAGGCTCCGTCCCCACTCTACCCGATTTAAAATATACCTAACAAAAAATTCCAACTCTATCCACATTAGTATAAAACAAAGTCGCTTCCCGCTGTCTGTCCCAATGTATGCATCAATCTTTAAAATAAATAAATAAATAAATATTGCAGGACATTCTACACATCGCCATCTAGCCCCAAGCTAAGTAACTAGACTTGTGTTATGGGTGCTAGACAACGGATATACTACTTATATACTTTTCTTTTGTAATTAAATCAGAGATATGTCAACCAGAGGTAGATACGTCTTTGCAAAATAAAGTTGGCTACATGAACGGAAGGTAATTGACAAGCGTTGATTCATTCGGGTTCCCGACTCCTTTATGATCACCCACAAGACGTCATTTAAATAATTTTCATAATTTTTCGCGAGATAACATGCCTTTGTGCGTATTCAGGAGATGTACAAATTATACTGGAAACACATGAGACAAAAACATAATCATTTCATGCGTAATTAACAGTTTAATTTATTTAAAATTATTTGTCAACAACAACATTTTCAACATATATTTTAGTTGTTTGCTAGGGGAGACTGGGGTAAAAAATCTACAAAATTTATTTAAAAATAAATATTGCAGGACAATCTACACATCGCCATCTAGCCCCAAGCTAAGTAACTAGACTTGTGTTATGGGTACTTAGACAACTTATATACTGCTTAAAAACTTTTCTTTTGTAAATACATACCTATAAAACATAGAAACAACCAGACCACAGACAAATATCTAAGCATAAATACTTGTCTGAAGCGGGAATCGAACCTGCAACCCCGTGTTTGGCAGTCCGGCAGTTCGGATGACCATTGAGCCAACTGGGTCGTTATTTGTTTTCAATTATTTGTTTGATTATTATTATTATTATTATTTATTAATGCAAAGGTTTGTATGTGAGTAGGTATGTAAATTAATGTGTGTGTATCAAAGTACGTATATTATTCCTACACGCATAAACTACTAAACAGATTGCGATGAAACTTGGTACGTACTTATTGGTTGTAGATGTTGGATGAAGTAGATAGGCTACTATTCATCACGATATTCTCGCGGAATAGGGCGGGACTACGCGGATAAAATGGGGCAGGTACACCTAGGGATTTTAATATTGTTCATATTCGATTACATTTTACCTAGTGACGGTTTAATGAAACAAAAATGGGTTAAAATAATCAGGACTCAAAGATACGAGGATGATTGGATGCCGAATAGATATTCAAGAACGTGCTCGATGTAATTAAAAATAAATTAGTTTCATTTTAAAATAAGGTATTTGAGTAAAAATTTATTTGTTAAATTATTTTATTAAAAATAAATGCTAAGAATAAAAAAGTTTTGACTTTTGAATTTCATTTAACTAATTATTCATTATTTTTATTTTTCCTAATACAATTAATTTACACAATCAATTTGGTTTATGTCGAACTTCTGCCTCCCCAAATCTGAAAAATATTCAGATTACTTGAAAAAATAAACCACTGGTCCACTGATTGCCCCATATCCCCTCAGGTACTTTCTGACATGCACGATGACACGCATTCTAATTATAGTGACATCTCTTTCTAACATTGCTCAAGTCCCATTGTCGTGGACATTATAGAAAGAGATAACCTTCTTTTCGTTCAATTTTTTCTAGCATAAATGTAGATTTGTATATGTCATAGTTTGTGTCACATTAAAGTACTGCGAAGTTCGAACATAACCACTCCATAACTGTTACATTCTCTCTGAATTAAATACTTACTTATAATACACTAGCTGCCCTACGCGGTTTCACCCGCGTAACTCCCGATCCCGTGGGAATATCGGGATGTAAGCTATCCTATCTCTCAAGTTGGATCGAACTGCACATGGTGTGCGAATTTTATTATAATCGGTTAAGTGGTTTAGGAGTCCATTGAGGACAAACATTGTGACACGAGATTTATATATATTAAGAAGAAACAACCAGACCACAGACAAATATCTAAGCATAAATACATGTCTGAGGCGGGAATCGAACCCGCAACCCTGTGTTTGGCAGTCCGGCATGGTAACCATTGTGCCAACTGGGTCGTTAAAACTACGCAACGGATTTTGATGCGAGTTTTTTTAGATAGAGTGATTCAAGAGGAAGGTTTCGGTACATAAAACAAAACTACCACGCGTACGAAGTCGCAGGCAACAGCTAGTTCTTGCATATAGAAAAAATAAAGGTACAGCTGACATACAATAGATAGGTCAGCATTTGACCACTGTGCTGTCACACCTGCCTGATGGTAGCTTCAGCGTTTGATCACTGTCACACCTGCCTGATGGTAGCTTCAGCGTTTGATCACTGTCACACCTGCCTGATGGTAGGTTCAGCGTTTGACCACTGTCACACCTGCCTGATGGTAGGTTCAGCGTTTGACCACTGTCACACCTGCCTGATGGTAGGTTCAGCGTTTGACCACTGTCACACCTGCCTGATGGTAGCTTCAGCGTTTGACCACTGTCACACCTGCCTGATGGTAGGTTCAGCGTTTGACCACTGTCACACCTGCCTGATGGTAGGTTCAGCGTTTGACCACTGTCACACCTGCCTGATGGTAGGTTCAGCGTTTGACCACTGTCACACCTGCCTGATGGTAGGTTCAGCGTTTGACCACTGTCACACCTGCCTGATGGTAGGTTCAGCGTTTGACCACTGTCACACCTGCCTGATGGTAGGTTCAGCGTTTGACCACTGTCACACCTGCCAGGTGACGATGCAGTCGAAGACGTAGCACGCATTTCTAGAAGATATCTGACTTGAAGGAAATTAGAGTCGCGGGCAACTAATTCTATCTTAAATTTAGAAACAAGATATTCCTAGTTTCCTTAGTCTAGCCACTATTGAAGGTCTTCCAGACAGGATACTTAGTCATACGCAAGAAAATAAAAACACGAAAAACAAAAATAATAAACGGAAATTGTGCACAGAGTGAATGCGATTCTTACAAAGAGATTTATTGATTAGAGACGACATTATAACATTTTTGAGCTTGTTTTACTGTTTTGTGTATGAAAAAGCTCAGATATGTTTTAATGCTTGCATTTGACTCATCTCATTTGATGGGAAGCGACGATAAGGTCGAAGATGCTCGCCTAGAAGGTACTACCTATTCACTCTAGACTTGAAGACCAAGGTTGTAGTTTTGAGGTAACAGCGAAGCTGAGTTGTCATACTTCTCACCCGATGGTAAGTGACGATGCGGTCTAGGATGTAGCCTGCTTACGTAGTAGAAGATACGTTCACATTCTTAACTTGAAGACCCAAAAGAAGCGTAGGCCATCGAAGGACGCAAGTAAAGGTAGGACGAACTTTTCCGACCCGTCCTCCATTTTGTTGCTGCACCGGGCAATATCGGAACAAGGACAAGCCCGGCCTGAAGATGGTAACAAACCACGGCCAAAGCCAAAGAACCAGGGGATTCCTTATTTAGCACCACCCAGGGGTCACGAGTGGGACATCTAGTGCTAAATGTTGTGGACGCGAACAATACGAACCCTAAAAGAGAAGCTAGGCTTGGCTAAGCTAGCTGGGCTGGGCTAGGCTAGTCTGGGTGGATTGTGTCACTCTTTAAGGTTCCGCTGGTCGATCGTGTTTTCCATACAAATGAATTTAGAGTGTTATCCATTTATTCCGATTATTTAATTTATTAAATATAATTTTCTTTAATTTATTAAATATAATTTGTCTATTTCGTCGCCTTCATGGGCTAGATATAGACTTGTTATGTAGATTTAACTTTTGTTTTTTCAAATTCCATAAAGAATAAATGGATAACACTCTAAATTCATTTGTATGGAAAACACGATCGACCAGCGGAACCTTAAGATTGATTTTTATTATGTTTTATTTTTATCTTTGTGTGTGCAATACAGCATTTTATCCACCTATAAGCTTAGCGATTTGGTACTATAGTAACTACATTTTAAGCTATTGCATAGATTTTATCGCGGGCTTTGAGCGCGACGACCGAAAAAAGAAATTCAGTAACGAAAATAAAACTTAACACCCCCCACTCCGCCTACCATGTAGCTCGGCCGAGCGTTCGCTTAACGTCTATGTTTTTGCGACAAACATTTGCTACCGTTGTACGGTCTATTTCTTCTATTAAATGTCTTCGTATTTTTATTTAAATAAGAATACACTCTACCATTGGCAGAAAGCCACACTAGACATGACGCATTCTATTACTCTCTTCACTTTAATTGTATGAAATCAATCACTAATCAAAAGATTAGAGGTTTATTTTTAAAAGGAACCTAGATACCTATAGATAGCGGGCTAGAACTCTTTTGACCCGTCTGTGACGGAGAAGGTTCGATTCCGGCCAAAGGACAAATATTAAGTTGCAGGCAGGCAAGTTAGACCAGGGTCGATAATTTTTGAATTCATTTCGAAAATTTTTGAAACAAAAAAAAATTATAGTAGGATGAAACCCATTAGAAAAGGAGGGGAATATTATAAAAATTAAAGGAAAAATAATTTACGGGCGATCTGAGGTCGGGAAGGGTATGGGGGTGAGCTTTTAAGGGTAAAAAACGGTTTATCTCGATTTCCGGCAAAACTAAAAGTCCTATGGAAAAAACTGTAATGGCAAAGTTGTAGGTAATAAAAAGATCTAAAACTTTTGTATTCACACTTTTTTTTTTTTTGTACGACTAATGTCACCTAAGTCTGTCTGTGACCATGAGAGCTGTAAAGTCCTCGAAATTTTGGAACAAAAAACAAAACGCAATTATATCATTATGAGTTCAAATCGCGAAAACCTTAAATAATACAATTTTTCCTATAATATTGAAGTGTAGATATTTTATTTGTTTTCCCGGATGTATTTCATCTTCAGTCATTGATGCGTTTTATTTACAAACTATATGCTCTTGACCCAAGCAAATACACCAAGCAAAGAGACTTGTTTTAATAACATACACCATTGTTGTACATAACAATCCAATTCTCTGATTTAATAATACTTATATTTAGATGAGAAATGAACAACAAAATAACAACAGTTTAATCATTGTTAAGAGAAAAAGTATTGCTTTGTCTTTAACAAAGGTATTCGTCTATTTAACACTTATTAGAGCAGGGGTGTCAAACTGGATTTTCCATAGGGCCATTTAGAAAATTGTAGATGTGTTAGCGGGCAAGACATAAAATAATTGAACACGTACGTAAATATTTGGTGAGGTAGGTACATTTATTGGGCACTTTTCAATAGGTAGGTAACACTAACAAAAATAAGTTTTTCATTACTCATACTCCGAAAGTAGGTCTAAATATGCCTGAAGAGCGTGTAGAAAATAAAATTTCCAGCCTAGGGCTAGGGCTTTTCGCTTTCACTGACAGCTGTCATGTCAAATTATGGCTTCGCACGACTTGAGCAATCTGCATGTAGCCAGTATCAGTATCATTACGCATTAGGAACTTCAAAAACCTAACCTCCTTGCTTTTTTTTTACACCAAAGAATAATAATTATGGCTTGGCACGGCTCATGCATACTGCCAGAGTTTAGTACTTAGTAACTTTTTTAATGTATAACCTCTTTGGTCCCAACCTTGTAAGAGGATCAGGTAGTATGGACACATGAGTACCTACTCATGTGGTATGGAGTCTCATAGTCTCATTCACTCTCGTTGTTAGGAAGAATTTTATGTATTATTCGTAATGAAAAGCACAGTGTTTACCTCGGGTGAAAGACTCATTAAGTCCCTCGAACTATTAGCGCCCTCGCTATGCTCGGGCGCCAAACTCCGTCTCGGGACTTGTAATGAGTGACTTTCACACCTAGGATAACAATGTACTATTTTTAACTGTAGGTAAGTTCTGCAAAATTATTAAAAAAGGGGAAGTTTTATCTATAGGATCCGGAAACTTGATTTCTTTTGATTTTCATAATATCGTAAAAGTCTGGTTTCAAATTCGTGGTATTTATTAAAGATGTTGAGGGCCGCATCATTACGATTCGCGGGCCGTATGTTTGACATGACTGTATTAGAGGCATCATCTTGTCATCTAGACCACTTTAGATGGGTCCTTTTTGCGTGAGGATGGAGTAGGTTTGTCCAGCACCTATCAACTTAGTTGACTGTGTCCAGATGAAAGTACTTCTCAATACGTCTGGAGACAATTAAGCCGCGGGTTTCATCCCGATGTTTTTTCCGTAGAAACAATGTCAATTACAATTATCCTAAATCGATTGGTGCACGGTCGGCCGTCAAAATAAAAGTCGAAGTATCTACCACTAGGTAACACCGTTCTTTAAGAAATCTTCTGTTTTTGTCTATATAATACCTTATTTTCGTATCTCATGTTGCGGATATACCCCAGTAGCACCCTTTTCCTCAAAAATTCCTTGATTGACGACAAAAAAATTTTTTGTACCTACCAATGGTACCTACCAAGTTTCATCCAGCCCCTTTAGACAAGATGAAACTTGTCTACTATTATTTTTAACCGACTTCAAAAAAGGAGGAGGTTATCAATTCGTCGCGTATATATATATATATATATATATATATTTTTATGTATGTTCGCGGATTACTCGAAAACGCCTGGACCGATTTGGAAAATTGTTTTTTTGTTTGAAAGGGAATAACTCACAGGTGGTCCCATAAAAATTGGATGAAGATCTGATGAGGATCTTCGGAGTGATGAACAGAATTACACCTCGAGAGTGCAGCAAATTGCTCAGTTTTCGATTTCCACCAGTAGAATTAGGCCATAAACTAATAGTTACCGATAAATTGAATATTTGAAACCACCTTCTCATCAGACAACTCTTCAATCGGTTACGATTACATGTTAAAATTTGAATAAAATAGTCGCTTTCATCTCGCCGGACTAGGTTTGAATGAATGTTGCTAGAGAACCCTATTCTAAATGAAGATCTGATGAGGATCTTCGGAGTGATGAACAGAATTGCACCTCAAGAGTGCAGCAAATTTCTCATTTTTTTTCTCTAACGCAAGACCCTCCGTCTTTCGTCCTTCCGTGCAAGCCTTTATGTTAGCCTATATGTCAAATTCATACAAAAAGAAAACTGTCAATTAGCGTTATAGATAATGTAAAGTAATCTTGTCTAAGGGGGCAGATCGATTGTAAAATACGTAATTAGTAGGTGAGTGTAATCATTTCACAGATGAGTGCATTTTCAACTCACTTTCAGTATTCTAGCCTCATGTTTAATAAACTTATCTGAGTTTTACTTTCTCAGCATTCTAGCCCCATGTTTATTTTATCTGAGTTCTACATTCTGTTTTATAAACAGTTTACTTTCATTTTAATAGCACTAGAATCTTTATAAAAAAACTAATCAAGAAAGCTCTGTAATTATAAAAGCTACGATTCGGAAACTTCGCCTGCGGGTTTCTTTTAGGACATCGTAGGTGAGGACTAAGAAACGCTTTCTGGAAATTCGACTACTAATGGGCTAACAGGGGCTATTTAATTTTGATTTATTCCGGTCTGATCCCCTGAGCTGATCCCCTGCTGGTTATTATTATTTTTCAATTCCGTTCTGATCCACTATAAACTTTATCATGCCGGTCCGATCCCCTTACTCTTTTTGACAGGTTAGTACAATCAAGAGAAAAACAGTTTTTAATGTAATTTTTTTTAAGTGTTTTACAATCATCACAGGCAATCAGGCTTTAGATAGATAGATAAAAATTCTTTATTATAAACACCATTTTTAAATTGCTTTAAATATTAAAAAGTAAACATATTTTAAGTATAAGTGTTACAAAGGGCGGCCTTGTCGCTCAACTGTCTTCCAGGTAACCTTTGTTATTATTATTTGGACAAACCATAATTAAAAAAAGTTTTGACTTAATTAAATAACATAATATACAGAAATTAAAATTAATATAATAAATCATCTAAAAAAACAACAAAATTAAAGTGTTTAAAATCATCACACTACAGGTAATCAGACTTTTGGATTTTTTTGGACCAACCTTAATTAATAAAAACCTATCAAGTGCTAGTCGTACTCGCGCGCCGAGGGTTCTATAAATTAGTTTTAACTCTCTTTCTCTGCCCTTGCAGTGGTATGGTAGTTAGTAGTTACCAATTTACATTGATCCCTAATTCGTTTGGGCGCCCATACAATTTAAGGGTCAAGTTTAATAAAATTGGTCCAACTATGTATGTATGGGGACACAATTAAATTTTCAACATTTTTAATTTTTTTGGAATTTTCCCTTTATTTGTGCTATAAGGCCTTGTTTTTTGCCAAATTTCGTGATTCTAGGTCAACGGGAACTACCATTATAGGTTTTCGACCAAAAACCTATGGGGTACTTTCGGTTGACTGGGAATCGTCAATTTTGCAAAAAGCAAGGTCTTATAGCACAAGTAAAGGTAAAATTCCGAAATATAATAAAGTTGAAAATTAAGATTAATTTTGGTACAAGTTTTTGCGAAAATGTAAATTTGCCCGTATCTTTTTATTGTGTTGGCTTAGGGCCTTGATTTTTACACATCTAATAGGAACTAGGTACTTTAGTATCTGATAAGAACTTCAACTTGCTAGGACCCGTTCCTGAGAAAATCTGTGGCGACACACGGACAGACAGACAGACGGACAAGAAAGTGATCTTATAGGGGTTCCTTTTTTTACCTTTTGAGGTACGGAACCCTTAAAAGATGTTGACCATCTTAATTAAATAACTAAAACAGAACTTAAAATTACTAGGTATATAAGATTATCTAAAAACATACAGACAGACAAACAGACGGACAAGAAAGTGATTTTTTATCGGTTCCTGGTTCCGTACCTCAAAAGGTAAAAAAAGGAACCCTTAAAAGATAACTTTCTTGTCCGACTGTCTGTCTGTCCGTGTGTCACTACAGATTTTCTCAGGAACGGGCGGACCTAGCAAGTTGAAATTTATACCAGATACTGAGGTCTATAGTCCCTATTACCTTTTACCTTTCAAGGTACTGAACCCTATAAAATGAACACCAAATCAACGAAGTGTTTAAAATCATCACAGGTAATCAGACATTAAAATTTGGTATTTTTTTTGGAAAAAACTTAATTTAAAAAAAAGGGTAAAAAATATTAAAATACGCTGTGACTTGGCCAAGACTGGACAAGCCAAGACAAGTAGGGTAATTGTTCTCCAATACTAACATACACAATAATACACATTTCCATTACAATAAGTAGTATTTTATACATGTATTTCAAATATTTTGTATTAAATATAAACCCTGAATAAACATTTTGTTGCTGATTGTCCCAAAAATTTGTTAATAGGTAGCTAGGGGATCCGACCGGAATAAAATATTTTAATTTATTTGTGATCCCCTGCACGGTGGATCAGACCGGAATAGTTTTAAAAATTAAATATTATAAAATAAGACTGATCCCCCAGGGTATCAGATCCAGGGGATCCGACCGGATTTTTTTTTTTTTTTCTGGTTGCATCTGCAATTAGTCCTAGGACTATGAGCGGATGTGTTCCGAGCGTCCGTCTGGCATGAGAGCGAGTCCTCCATCGAGGTTCTCTGCTCATAGAATATCTTTGCGCTTAAGTCGCCTGTTGTAGGACCGACCGGAATAAATCTTAATTTTATACTTCATAGTTATTACAATATTATTGATCAAACGAGCGAAGCAAGAGTATTAGTGGCGAGCCGCTCAGTCTTTCGTATATTTGTTCGACGATAACTTGAGGACCATTGTTTGTTCTGATCTTTATGATTTTTTTTGGTATCAAGTAGATGTTGGTTAAGTGCAATTTGATTCATATCACATTGAGATTTGTAAATGGAGTATTTTATGTTAAGTAATATACTTTTCGCAATATAAAAAATAAAATTAATTCCAATGACTATTAAATTCCAGTATAAAATTAAGTGTGATACGTAGTTCGTTGGTAAATTACCTAAATACCTAAGTTTCTACTTTAGTTTTTTTGCTGGTGTTTCTTACATACAAATACCTATAACTTCAAGCATGAAATGACAACTGCTTAATTGGACCTACTAATATTTCAACATGTAGGTATGTATTTTAATTGCAGCGTAAGACTACCCAATTAACATTTTTTGCTGTTTCGGCAATATCAGTTTTTTATTATTAATTACTAGCTGCGCCCCAGAGTTAGTCCAGTTCCTGTGGGAAAATGAGAAAAACCACAGAGCGCATTGCCGCAGCACGTGCTAGCGCAAATGCGATGGGTGGCTGCAGGCAATTGTTGATTACTCATGTTCTGCTTTTTGAATTTTGAAGAAAAGTATAACATGACCTTCCCAGAACAAAGCTATCTAATTGTGAAAACAATTAAAACAACTGTTTAGTTATTTTAAATGCTTAGTTAACAGAGAGACAAACAGACAGACATGAATTTGAAAACTATCAATTGTTGTTCTACTGTAAATAGAGCAATGTAATACTGTATAGACAAATATTGAATAGGTTCCGAAACTACTGGACTGATTTTAATGAAACTTGGTATGAGGATACATTGATTAATTGGGAATAACATAGGCTATTTTTATCCCGATATTCCCATAGGTTCGGGAGTTAAGGGTAAAACCGCATAGTGCTGCTAGGTTTTATCCTTAGACTCTCATCATCTTCCTGCCCTTGTCCCAAATTTATTTGGAATCGGCGCAGTACCTATGTCTTATTCTTCCATTCACTCCTATTAGTCATCATCTCATCGGTCACATCCATCTCTCTCATGTCTTGTCTCACGCAGTCCATTCATCTTTTCTTAGGTCACCGTCTTCCTCTACATCCCTCTACATTCATACTCATCACTCTTCTAGTTACATGCGTCTCTTCTCTTCTCATCACATGTCCATATTAAACTCAATTTTTTAAAATTTACTTACAATCTTCTACTTCCAGTTCTAACTGTTACATATTAAGAAAAAGGGTTTCAAACGAAGAAGCCCAAAACAAATGGGTTATTTTGTATTAAGGATGAGGTGCCTTTCTCCTCCATATTTGGTTTTCAACCCTTGGCCACCAGCATCCAGGTATTTTTCCAATTTTCAGTTTTCTCCACCCATCTCACAGCTTTCAGGGATAAGGCCACCCATTTGTGCCACATAAACTTTCTAGCTATTACTTTGTTTTGTGTAAATCATGTTCTATGTTGCTTACTGTGTTGTACAAATAAGGTTATCTATCTATTTATCTCACTTAAATTATTTTTTCAAAAGCAGCCATCTTTTTTTAAATCTATTATGGCTTATAGCCAGTATTAATTAATATTTTGCATTAATTTATGGCCCGATCATCATAAATAGGGCAAAGTATTTTAATATGGTTAAGTCAGTGTTTGTTAAGTCAATTACTAATATAAATTCTTGATTTATGATCATGAATGTACCTATATAATTATGATACCTACTTATCTAGAATTTGTCTAATTTACTTAATATTGGATTGCTATAAAAGCTCGATATTTATAGCAATTCAAATTCCTATAACATTTGGTAATTTTTACCAGAACTAAAGGATAGAAGTATAGATATCTGAATGCATTTGGAACTAAGTGTGCTACATCTTACACTGCATCATCACTTACCATCGTATGAGATAGTGGTTAAACGCTAATCTATTTTTATTTATTATTTAAAAAGTTATTGGCCGACACTAGTAAAATCAGATTGCTATACTCATTTATTTATTTAATCGTATGGCATTTAATGCCTTTTAAACTTCGAAGCATGTTAAGCAGCACCCAGAGGACACGTGCAGGGCTTTGGTTAGGTAACTCCTGCGGATGCGAGCTTTAGATTGTCCCCCTCATATTAGTCAACTCATTTAAGTTGAAGACTAATATGAGTGTAGTTGTATGGTGAAAAAAGCGGCCAAGTGCTCACACTTCAGACTCATCTGACTCTCACACAAAGGGTTCCATACCATTATATTGTTTTTAGTATTTGTTGTTATGGCAGCAACAGAAATACATCATTTGTGAAAATTTCAACTGTCTTGCTATCTCGGTTCATGAGATACAGACAGACAGACAGTGGAGTCTTAGTAATAGGGTCCCATTTATACCCTCAATATCAATCTAATAGATTTACAAGTTACAGATATAATTTCTGTCACATACTTGATTTTAAGACTACCTCTTCATGTCAAGTTATGTGAGTGCAGCTTTTTCTTTTAGAAATCTTATAAAATTGATTGACCTTTGAGTGAATCTCACACATCTTTTGTATGATTAGGTATGTATGCAGCTATCAATAAACCATTCACCTTTTTATTTTCACTGTACATTTCACTCATAAAACACGAGACATCAGTGAAAGTGAATACGTGAAGCGTATGAGTAATGGAACTCGAAAATTGAAGCTTTTATGCATCAACAATAAGGGCAGTAAAACCGTTATATTTATTTTAAGAGCGTTATTTATCGTCTTATGTGTTTAGTCATAACTGCGACGATATAGGGCGACGTTGCGGCAAGTTAGTGCCCTAATTTAAGTCAAAACTAATCGGTTCAAAAGGTCAGGCTTTCTCATCGATTCTAAATGGAAAACTTCTTCAAATCATCTGCTATGGTTACTCCTAAACATAACAAAGCAAACTAATCAATAACATCTTCAGTACGGACATAAACAAAATCAATAATTGTAACAACTCACCACACTTGCCGTGTCTTGGCTGTCTAGGGAATACTTGTCTGTATCTCTGCCTTGGTGATCACTCGAGAAATTCTCATATTTGCGCGTGGGGCTACTTTTCATGATTCACAAGATGCTTAAATAATTTAGGCCTCGAAAAACATTTTCATCGCACACGACACGAAACACCGACGATAGAAAATTTACTGAATTTCACTGGGTGGGAGAAAGAAAGTGAGCGAGCGACCGACACCGCAACCAAAGAGAATTTAAATACTACGTAAGAAGAGACGGGACAACCATAGATTGCAATAGGATCGATTTACATGGCAATGCAATACCAACATAACAGAAATATATGACGTCATATAACAATACTACCAACCTAACAAACTATCAAATCAGTGCTGCCCGCGATTTTATCGATATCGATATCGATAAAAACAGGACGAGAATCGCTAGCCCCTCCAATGCTACTTTTTTATAATACACATTAGGTAGGTACTTTCGAGTCCACATTATGAATCCAACCTTGTTTATTAAAATTTGAGCACTTTAATTACAAGCTTGGACTTAAATGGGGACTCGAAATAAAATTAAAGACTTTCTTATATACTTGAATTTTATTAATAATGTGAAGGTCTGCCTTAAACAAATATTTATACATATACGTACAGATATTTGTACATAAATTATACGTACAGATATTTGTACATAAATATTTGTAAAAATTTACAAAAGACAATTAGTAACTGGCCATCATAACACAAGCCCAGTTGCTTAGCTTGGGGCTAGATGACGCTGTGTGAAGTGTTCAACAGTGTAGATATATATTTAACTAGCTGTCCCGGCAACGTTGCTATGGTCAATTGTCAATAACGTGTCTATGGTTACTTGTCAATAACGCATGACGACACACTTTTTTGAGAGAGCAGTTGTCTACTACCTTGCACAGATTAATTGTGGAATATGTTAGATGTAATAATATCTAATATTTTGTAATATGTAATATCTTCTAACGATGACAACGGTTAGGGTATTATTGACCGAAAAAACATTGACCGACTAAACATTGACCGAAAAAAACATTGACCGACAAAACATTGACCGAAAAAAATATTGACCGACGAAACATTGACCGACAAAACATTCACCGACAAAACTTTGACTGACAAAACATTCACCGACAAAACATTGACCGACAAAACTTTCACCGACAAACATTGACCGACAGAACTTTCACCGACAAAACATTCACCGACAAACATTGACCGACAAATCTTTCACCGACAAAACATTCACCGACAAACATTGACCGACAAATCTTTCACCGACAAAACATTCACCGACAAAACATTGACCGACAAAAGCATTGAGATGGTGGTCGAATATTTGGTGTGTTCTAAATTCAAACCCACGTTTGATTTTACTTCCATCATCGAATCATAGCTCCACTGCAGCTGCGTCCACTATTTTGGAGTTTGAATTTAGAACACACCAAATATTCGACCACCATCTCAAAGCTTTTGTCGGTGAATGTTTTGTCGGTCAAAGTTTTGTCGGTGAATGTTTTGTCGGTCAATGTTTCGTCGGTCAATGTTTTGTCGGTCAATGTTTTGTCGGTCAATGTTTTTTTCGGTCAATCTTTTTTTCGGTCAATGATTTACCGGTCAATGTTTTTTTCGGTCAAATTTTTTCGGTCAATCTTTGTCGGTCAATGTTTTTTCGGTGAAAGCTAGTGATACGGATGACAACGAAGTCACATATTCCTGAACGAGTGCACCCATCTTACATTTTTAAGTCTTAAAAAACTGTCATTGCATGTTCCGGGAACGCGCCATATTATTGACAAGGTAACCACAGCAACGTTGACACATGATTAAACAAGGACCAGATTGTAAGGTTTCATACAACTCTCTGTGATAAGTACACTACTACAAGCTTGACGCGCGCGCGTGTGTGAGTGACTAGGCTTATGTTATGGTGACGAATACAAGATTCTATATTAAGAAAATAAAGGAAAATATCTATAAAGGAAAAGGAAAAAGAAAAACTTCCATATCGCACATTCCTTGAGAGATACTAAGATTGGTGAAGTCGGTGTTTGAAGCAACATGACACGGGAAAACAAGCAACATTTAATTTTCATCTGGAAACACCTGGAAGTAAAAATTACAGCTCTAAAAATACACATAAAATTACAAAAATAGTTTGATGGAAAAAAGTACGAGTAGGACTAGCGTACCGAGAGTCCCTTTACACGTGTATTTCTAATAGCATTACATTTTGTAGTGGTATGGTGGGTACCAATTTAATATTGAATGATTCAATACTGACTTATTCATAATAATTCAGGTATGAATAAATAAATCATACCTGAATTACTAGGTCCCGCAATTGGTTCAACATGGGGTAGTGAAACTTCCATATCGCATATTCCTTGAGAGATACTAAGATTGATGAAGTCGGTGTTTGAAGCAACATGACACGGAAATTCAAGCAACGCTTCATCTGGAAGTGGAACAGCTTTTAAATTTTTTGATGGCTGACTTTCTTAGGCAATTTTTTGAAGTGAAAACTTCTTATGGCGCGTTGGGCACTTTTGTGGGTGAGCATTTTCAGCCGTTCTCGCGTTTCTTAATAAAAGCTCTGTCGTCGACGTGAGAGCCACACACATATTTTATACTATGCAGCTTTTCTATGGAAACATATATTAAATCTTCTTTGCCCTCAACCTGAACCCACTTCCTGCATCTGAAAATATTTTATAAATTTTTTAATTATAAAACCCGATCGATAATTATATAAAAAGTAAAAATAACCTACATAATCTGAAGTCTAGCTGGTTTACGTGCCTCATTCTTAAGTTGGGTTCGGTTTTTGAATTGAACCGATTTTTATAAAATTTATGTTGGACCAATCTAAATGTAGGTAAGTAGGTAAATCATATCAATAAAAAAAATCAATTTTCGAAATCGGTTGATAAATGACAGTGTTCTAAAGTACCTACCTAACAAACATAAAAAAAAGATTTTTTGAAGTCCGTTACAAATGTAAATAATAGGAGTGAATTAACACTTATGCTACTTTTATCTTAATTACGCTAGTGAAACCACGGGGCGCAGCTAGTACATCAATAAATATAAGCAGTTATCGATAGTTATTAAGACACATCACTAGTAACAAATTAAAGGTTAAGAAAATGTGAATAATGATTATTCCGAAGCTCCTATATTTACATGATATCTAAATACATTTAATTCAATGCTTACCGGGCCTCATCTGAAGGAAATTTCGCCATAAACATCCTGCTTTCGTAATTTGTTCGATTGGATTCCCACAATTTTACATACGTTTTTTTGGTGGCATGTCACTAAAACGTATTTACCAACACGTGCCAACAAAAATAAAACACTTTTCATTTATAATTTCTACTTATTTTAAAAGAAATCAAGCTAAAATATTTTTTACAAATGAGCTAACCAAAAAATAAACAAACAGTAATCATAGCAATAGCACTGACAGTAATATAACAGGATTAAGAAATGAAAGAGAAACTGTACTGTGGGAGGGTGATAGCAGTATCCGCCATTAATTGCCATGTCAATTCCATACAAAAGTTTTGTTTGTTCCGTGCTTCGATAGGCTGACCGCAACACCGCGAGCCACAGCTACACTAGTTGACAGTGACAGTTAAATAACGTTTGACACTGAGAAAAGAGAAAGTTCTGACACTGACAATAAAGAGTTTTTGTTGCCTAAGGAAAATTCTAGTTATTTCCGGCGCATCAATTTTAAATCAGAGTCAGAGGTGGTCAGAGTGCCTTTCCTGCATTGTATCACAAAATAGGCACAAGCAGTGTGGTCGTAGTCGTACAAAAAGTAAATTATTTTTATTACAAACAAGTTATCCTACATATCGAAGATATTCGCTATGTATTTCATGTATTACACGCAGTAAAAAGTCTACGACCTTGTGACCGACTCTACGACTCTACGACTGGCACAAATTCTCAGAACTTATCTTCTACTAGCGAACAAAAACTGTCACTACATGTGCAGACACCAGTTACGATGGTCACGAGCCACCAAGTCAATGCTCAGCGAGGTCCTTCATATGAAAACACATCAGCGACAGTGGCCACGGTTGAAAGTCACCAACCCAGCAGTTGCCAAGCTCCACCAGATATCGTGTCTCTCAGACGCAAAAATAGGCGTGCTCGATTGGAAGGCAACTCGAAAACAATCGCCGTGCCCAGCTCCGAAGCCTCCCGTACCTCGTTAGACGGCAGCTCGTTAACAGAAGGTACCAAATCGGATAAAAAAAACTGGCACCCCAGTACAGCCAAAAATAGTCATCGTTGGTGATCAAACGTCGAGAAACTTGTCTTCAAAGTTATTAATGGTCCGTGCCAGACAACGAAACGTCAATAAGTATAGAATACTAAACTACTGTTATCCTGATGCTCCAGTACGTCACATTCTTCAGAACACCGACATTATAGACTTACAAGAAGATGATTGGTTGGTACTGTCCGTGGGCTCAAATGACTCTAGCCCTTCCGAATTTTCCCTGTTAAAATCATTTCTACTGCAAAACATAAAAACTGTGAACATCATTATTTTAGGTATATTTAAAAACCCATTCTTAAACGTAAATAAAGTAAACGATATACTGCAATTAATAGCTCATAATATAAACTGTAAATACTTAAGCCTACCGTACAACATTAATACGTCGCTACTTAATATAAGGTCTAACTTGATAAATAACGCTATTAACTTAAAAGACTATGAATCTAGTTTTATTGGGAAAAATATAAGAAAAACATTGTCAAAAATAAAATCTGGTCCCAAGCCTGGTACTATCCCGTATTATTTTAATAAAATTAATAATAAAAAAAGTCATTTAACCACTTCAGAATTTTTTTTAGACTTGCCTTCAAACGATATAAGTGAACCCCCACTTCCAATCACACAGCCAAATACATCTAAGTTTTTTCGAGACTAAAAAATCATTAAACAGTAAATTCAAACTAAATATACTCCACTTAAATATACAAAGCATAAAAAACAAAGTAGAGCAACTAGAAATTATATTAAATGAACATAAAACCGAAATATGCTGTCTAAGTGAAACCTTCTTGAGAGAATGTGAAGTAGATGTTCTTCAGATTGATGGTTTCAAAATGGCTGCACATTTCTGTAGAAAAAGTATATCTAGAGGTGGTGTTTCAATCTATTTAAAACACAATATAAATTATAAAAAACTTGATTGGCTATCAGACATCTCGATAGAACGCCATTTTGAATGTTGTGGCATTGTCATACCTGAATTGCAATATATCATTATCTGTATATATCGAACACCCAAAGGCAGCTTCAATCTGTTTCTACAATGCCTAGAACATGTTTTACACAAATTATTGATCCGTTTCAAAAATAATACGAATAAGATTCTATTGTTAGGTGATTATAACGTTAATATCTTGGAAATATGTAAAAAGAGTGAAATGTTTTTAAATACATTAAAAAACTTCTCAATTCATCCAACTATCACAGAGCCGACCAGAATCACTTCACATTCACAAACTTGCATTGATAACATACTAACTAATTTAAAACAATATGAAACGAACATCTTAGACTTGGGCATCTCTGACCACACGGCCCAAGTAATACAGGTAGCTTCTAGCTTGAGCTTTACAGAGAAATACTGGTACATACAAAAACGAAACTTAAACAAACATATTGAAATTTTTCTAAAGTATCTACAGCAAATTAGCTTTTCGGAAGTGTACGAACAAAATGATGCAAACTTAGCTTATTCAACTTTTATAAATTTATTTACTCTTATTTTCAAGCTTTGTGTACCTAGAGAAAAAATAAAAGTCAGTTACCAGAAAAAACCAAAATGGAAATCCAAAGGAATTAAACTAGCAAGTAAAACAAAACGAAAATTATATTTAAGAAGTATTAAAGATAGTAATGTAGAAAGTACTTTAAGGTATAAAATGTATAATAGGCTGTATAAAAAAACAATCAAAGTATCGAAAAAGCTCTCAAATGTAAGGTATATAAACAATAGTAAAAATAGATCTAAAGCTACATGGAGTATAATTAAGCAAAACACATCACCAGCTAATAACATCAAAACAACCGTAGACTACATCAAAATAGATGACAAAACCTTTTCTGATCCGACGATTATGTCTAATAAATTTAATGATAATTTTCTTGATTTACCTAAAAATTCAAACCTAAAGACTAAAGAACCGAATAAACATTTGACGTTGACAAACCAAAATACAATTTTCATGTTCCCAGTAACAGAAACTGAATTAATAAACATTATTCACCAGTTGAAAAACAAAAAAAGCACGGGCCACGATGATATACCAATTTCACTAATCAAAGAGAGTGTTTATTTCATAGTAAAACCACTAGTACACATAATTAATCTATGTTTAGAAACAGGATGTTTTCCAGATAGTTTGAAAAAAGCACTTATTAAACCAATCCACAAAAAAGGAGTAAAACATGATATTAAAAATTATAGGCCGATTGCACTTCTACCAAATTTTTCTAAAATCTTTGAAAAAGTAATTAATACAAGGCTGAACTCATTTTTAACAACAAACAATTTATTAAATAAGAATCAATTTGGTTTTCAAAAAGGTAAGAATACGTCTGTTGCCATATTTAATATGTTAAAGGTAGTATGGGATGGAATCAATAATAAAAATAAAGGGGTAGCGTTATTTATCGATTTATCAAAAGCCTTTGATTGTGTGGTACATAGTCTCTTGCTATCTAAATTAGAACACATTGGAATAAGAGGTTTACCTTTAAAACTGTTTCAATCTTATCTAGAAAACAGAAACCAGTGCGTTATACTTGATACTTATGATAAAAAATCCAAGCTAGTCAAACGAAGTGTATCAAACACAAAACCAAACACAATGGGAGTACCACAAGGTAGCATACTTGGCCCTGTCTTATTTTTACTCTATATTAACGATTTACCCTTAATATCTAAACACCTGACTGTTATGTTTGCTGATGATGCTACTATCTACATCCCTAAAAATAATTTAACTGAATTAGATTTTTCAAAAGAAATAGAAAACACAATAACAAGAATAAAAGACTGGCTAAACAGAGATGGATTAAAGGTAAACCTAGGCAAAACTAAATACACACAATTCCGTAGCTATAGATCTCCACCGCTCAACTTAAAAATAACTAGTGATAATATTCATATAGAAGAACAATGTGATTCCAAATTTCTTGGTGTAATTATAGACACACACTTAACCTGGAAAGCCCACATTAGAGAAGTAAATGGCAAATTATCAAAATATTGTTACGCTCTGTCTATACTTACAAATGTTGCCTCAAAAAAAATTGCTCTAAATGCCTACTACGGTTATGTATATTCCCAGCTATGTTATGGCATCATTTTTTGGGGCAACTCAGTCGACGTTCAATCTACTTTCGTCTTGCAAAAGAAATGTATTCGCTCTATTTTTCATCTAAAAAATACTGAATCCTTACGCTTAATTTTCAAAAACCATAATTTACTTACTGTCACTAGTATATATATTCTTGAACTATGTGTATTCGTCAAAAATAACCTTAGCTACTTCTTCACAAACAAACCTAACCGTAGTCTTAGACCCAAATATAAATATAACATTAGTATGCCTCAGGCAAATAACACAATGTTTCATAAGAGTGCCTATTTTACAGCAATAAAAGTGTATAATGCCTTACCGATAGAATTTAAAATTCTAGAAAATATAAACTTGTTTAAGTGTCGCCTTAAAAAATGGCTTGTAGATAACACTTTCTATACTCTTAAAGAGTTTTATGAAAAAACAAATGTAATATACTAAGTTACAATATTATCTATACATATAATAAATCTGTAGACATTAAAAAATCTGTAATTGTAAAATATCCAGAAAAAAAATACACAGGTCGTCTTAGAATCGTTAGCTGAACACGATAGGGTAGTTTTTAGAATTTTTGTTTGTCTGTTTGTCTGTTTGTCTGTTTGTCTGTTTGTCTGTTTGTTTGAACCAGGTAATCTCATAAACTAGAGAACAGATTTCAGCGAGGTCCACACCAATATGTTCAGAAAATACCAGATTAACATTTAGGGTATTTTTCAATTTAACTTTAATACAATAATTATGATATTTGATAAAAAAACATTTAAAAAATGTGAAATCGAAATATTTTTCCGTGTAAAACGTAATCAAACGTCAAAAAGGAACAGTACGCTTAGCACTACTTTTTTACGTATTCGATCAAATATACTATATTGAGTATTTACTATGAAACTTCCTAAAAATCAACTTACTAGATCCACCCGTCTCTGAGAATATCGGTAGTGACACACCGACAGACAGACAGACAAGAGAGTGACCTTATAAGGGTTCCTTATTTTCGAGTGCTTCAACAAGTCATACTAGGCGTACAGGTACATGCCTCCGCTCAAGATGACAGTTGTCATAAAACCAAAAAGTTTGCATACATCTACTACCTACGTGAAACTGAAAATGAGGTTAGTACAAAGAGGTACTACTACATAAAATTACGGATCTCCTATAGCGTAGACATCCTCGATGTTACACTTATATCGCGCTCAACTAATTTATTTAAATAATTTGAATTATGAGTTCAAGTCGCGGACACCTTAGAAAATAAAAACAAAATAAAAAAAACCGGCCAAGTGCGAGTCGTACTCGCGCGCCGAGGGTTCCGTACATTAGTTTTTATACACCTTGATTTTTATACACCTAATAGGGACCATAGACTTCAGTAATTTCAACTTGCTAAGTCCAACCGTTCCTGAGATAATCGGTGGTGACACACGGACAGACAGACAAGAAAGTGATATTATAAGGGTTCCTTTGTTACCTTTTGAGGTACGAAACCCTAAAAAGAATTTTCCAAATCGGTTCAAGCGTTTTCGAGTAAGTAATCGACGAAAATACATAAAAAAATATACGCGACGAATTGAGAACCTCCTCCTTTTTTGAAGTTTTTGAAGTGAATAATAGATAAGGTATGTTTGTAAAAATCAATTTTTAGGGTTCCGTAGCCAAATGGCAAAAAACGGAACCCTTATAGATTCGTCATGTCTGTCTGCTATTTTTTTATTTTGTTTTCCCCAAAATTACGTAGCCCTAGCTACCTAATTAAGAAAATCTGAGCAATTTGGTCTAGAATTCAGAAAATTGCAAAAAGGGTCCGGACATTCAGTATGGGAGCGTGGCAGTGTTATGTTTTTTGCGCTGTGATTTTAGACCCGATGGATAAATAATGCCCTTACGATTTATAGGTTTTGTATGAGGGCATTTTTTGTTCATTTAGGTGGGTATGGGTCTCAAAGACAACCGCACACTTTTGAAAAATCATAGGACATCATTTTTCTTTAAATATTCCATTTCCCAGACGCTTTAGTAGTTGGAGGTTGGCTTAGAGGTTTTAGATGGGAACCACACTTTTGGCATAAACAAAATGTCCTTTTGTAGTTTGGCATAAACGTTTTAGCATAATAAAATAACACTAGGCATACCGTAATTTTACACAATTATTATTGGCATAAAGTCACCGCGCACTTTTGGAAAATCATGGAACATCACGTGTCTTCAAAAACCCTGTATCCAATACGCTTTAGAAGTTTGGTGTGAAGGCATTATTTGTTTTCTTCGATGTCCTCTATCGATTGGTATAGGTCTGTAAGGGCATCGTGCACTTTTGTAAAATCATAGGACATCACGTTCCTTCAAATACCCCGTTTCCGAGACGTTTTAGATGTTAGGTGTGAAAGCATTTTTTGTTCAACGTAATGCCCGCTATCAATAGGTAAGGACGTTATTTTATGCATAAGTATCTGTTCTGTCCAATGGCCTTTCATATTTAATCATTAATAATATTTGAAAATCAAAATCAAAATTTTATTTGCACCAAAATAGATTATTATTTGCATGATGTTGGTGTTTATAAATACTATAACCTCTTATATTATGAATACAAAAATATGGATAGAGGGACAACGGTAGTTAATAATTCTTTTTTACTTTCATTTACAAAAAAACCAAAGATGAGATGATGAGGAAGACAAAGATGTTGAAAGTTTAGTGCGAATATGAATTGGACTTAGTTTTAGCTTATTATATTGTTGTGTATTATGTTCTATTTGAGTGAAATAAATAAATATAAATATTACTTACCTACATAAGTGCCTTTGCCAAATCAATCAAAAAATATAGCTTAAAAACAATGTATCTATTTTGTTATTATAACTTACACCGAACGTTAAATAGTATCTATGCGGGAAAATGCTAGGCATTCTATATAAACCAAAACCACATCGCGAACGAAGTCGCGGGCAACAGCTAGTCTTAGCTAATATTGTCTTAGCTTTTTATTTGTATAGATGCTCAAACTTTAAATATTGTATGCCTGTAATGGGTAAGTGATTGTTACCTAACTATTATTTTTAATTATTTTAAGATCTCAATGTACATCACTTGGACAATAAACATTCTTGATTCTTGATTCTTGATTCTTCTTGGCGTGATTGCATCAATTTCAATCATTGTCCATTATAGTACCTAGGTCAGCAACTATTCTATAACTACTTATTTAACTTGTAAGTAACTTTATAAAACTAGGTAGGTATTCAACTAAACTTACATTTTCACCATCCTCCGAATCCCAAAGTTGCACTTTAGAGTAACCATTATGGTCTTCATTTTTAAAATTCCTTCGAAACATTTGCAATAACACTTTATCCGGTATTAGTCACTCAACACTTACACTTTCGTCTTTTCATTTCAAGGTTTTAACTAAATCTAGCTTGAAAATCACGTGTTTATTAAACATTTTCGTTATGAAATAGTAATTACCTTTCTAAAAATAAGTAATAACTTCTTGAACATTGTTTTAAAACAATAGACACGTAATGCTTGCGTCACGATAGTCTAAACACTGATAAATCCATAGTAGGTATGTTATCAGTATCAGCCCGACTGTTATCTTAGTTATGTTAGTTAAATAAATATAGTTGTGATTGATTTTTTGTGTTCGTTTCTATCAGTTTATCTATAAGTTTGGTAAAGGTATTGCATTTTTTGACGTGATAACGTCTAATAAATTGATGAACACCTGCATTCTAAGCTGCAAACACACAAAAGTGTCATGTTCCGGTACCAAGACGCGTCATGGTAAACGTCACGTGTCTCGTGTTCGTTTAATAATAATATCACTCATCTGGGCTTGTGTTATGGTGCCGAGTAATGGATAGAAGACTTATATAACCTCTTCCCCTCGGACCGCGTAAGCGTTAAAACGTGTTGACCAGTGCAAAATTTTTAAAATTCTAATTTGGATTTCGAAAAATCAATAAAATAAATTCTTTGAAGTACCAGGCGCTCATATCGCGGAAGATACGATATCCAGCTGACGCACATACCTACTGCTGCATATATCTCACCTGCGTACACACGTCACTGGTTACGGTTGGTTGCGCGACACGTTACTGCACGGCATTGTAATACACAACCTGATATTGTACGTATACAACAAGACATGGACCACTCCTATTCAGACTCTGAGATGAACAAAGCTGAGACAACGCCTAAGACAAGCTTCGGGTCTTTCAAAACTGGTAGGAAGAGAGATAGAGAAGATATTCTCACAGAAGAATTTGCGAAATTTAAGGAAGACCTACTCAAGCAGATGACAAGTAATTTCCTAGCACATGAGCAGGAACTGAAAAAGATTGCTCCCACCCTTAAAAAAATAGAACAGACGAACCTTAACATAGAAAATGCTGTCTCCTTCCTTTCTGCACAAAATGAAGAACTGAAAAGTAAGATTACTTCGTTGGAAAATCAAGCTAAGGAAGACAAGAAATACATCACTGTACTGGAAGACAAGATTGAAGACCTACAGATGGGAAGTCGCAAAACAAATATAGAAATTAAAAATGTACCCAAGAAAAATGAAGAAACTAAGGAGGATCTTGTTGAAATGGTTATATGCCTGTCCAAGAGTATAAATGCACCACTTAATAAAACGGACATAAGGGACATATACAGAGTAAGAGGAAAACGAGAAGATATTAAAAATACACCAATAATAGTGGAGACCTCATCTACGCTGGTTAAGACAGACGTCTTGAAGTTGTGTAAGGCCTTCAATATTAGACACAAGGAAAAACTTTGTGCTAAGCACTTAGGCCTGCGAGCGCAGGAAGATACTCCGGTTTTTGTCTCTGAGAATCTCACACCAAAGCAGTCACGTTTGCATTTCCTCGCCCGAAATCTAGTTAAAAGTAAGAAGTTTAAATATTGCTGGACGGCTTACGGGAAAGTATATGTTAGAAGAGATGAAAACTCAAAAATTGAACTTGTCAAGAATGAAGGTCAGGTACAAGAACTCCTAAATAATGCATGACTAGAGTATTATGTAGGTAATTTCACTATCAAGCTTACTATGTTATCTTTTCTCCTGCTGGGTATAGTCTCCACGAAGACAACCTCTGAATTTTCTTTAAGGATACCTGCAGTCACTTTAGTAAGCAGAATATTGGTAACACATTTAAATGTAAACTTTAATACACACGACCTAATTTTAACATACGATATTATATCTATCTTTACTGATCTTACACACAATAACGGATACCTACCATCCTCATTATTATATTATTACACATGCAACTCACATTATACATCAACCACATACAACACTATAGCTAAGTATTTTAGTTTAATTTTACCATTTATGCCCAAATTCAATCTAGTAAACTTAAAAAAGACTAACAAGTGTCACAGTATAATTGGCCCTACATTTTCTAATGAAATTCATAATGGATAAAAATCAAAACTTAACAAATGAGATAGACGAAATTAAAATTGCAGAATCATACCAATGTGATGTTGAGGATCTGACAAAAGTTATACATTGTAAACAGAAGAGTCTTAATATTTTCTCCCAAAATATTAGGAGTGTTTACTGTAACCTTGATAGTCTAATTGTGACACTAGGTGCAACGAATATCAACCCGGACATTATCGTCTTGAGCGAATGTCGCCTAATAGACGATAATCCAGTCCCAACGCTTGCAAGCTACACGTCCTATGCAACTACTCATCATCTAAATCAAAATGATGGAGTGGTTACATATATTAGTAATGGCACAACAGTGAAAAATGTTAAAGAAATAAAATTAGTCCATGCTTCTTGTATTCAGATAGAGACTCATGGTTGTACTATATTAGGAATATATCGGTCTCCCTCCAACAAAAACGCAGATGAGTTTTTGAATTCACTTGACACACATCTCACAACTCTAAACACGTGTAAAAATATCATACTAACTGGAGACATTAATATAAATATAATCATGAGAGAAAATGAACAAAGCTATGAAGTTAGAAACCGTCACAAATACCTAAACATGCTCTCCACGCATGCTATGTTACCAGGACATATATTTACTACCAGGGAAAACAGCTGTTTAGACCATTTTATTTTAAAACTTGATAAGGATAAATTATTAGCTCAAATTGCCGTAACAAATGCAACCGTTACAGACCACTCATTGATTTATATGAATCTATCAGGGCTAAGTTCTAAAAACTTATCCTACAAAATTAAAACTATTACAGATTTCAATGAAGCAGTTAAAAGCTTAGCAAATATGAATTTACCTGAGTTACTTATATGTGATGATCCTAATACTGTCGTTAATAATCTTATAAATAAAATTTCGGAGGCTCTAAAAGAAAATACGATTACTACCTATATTCCTAAAAGTAAACGCATCATAAAGCCGTGGATAACCACTGGCATTTTACGTTGCATTAGACACAGAAACAAGTTACAAAAGCAAGTAAGATCTGACCCACATAACGACATGTTAAAAATCAGCTACAGTAGATATAGGAATTTCTGCAATAATTTACTAAGGAAACTCAAACGTCGGTATGAACAAAATAAATTGGAAAGTTCGAGTAAGAATAATAAAACTCTATGGAAAACAATAAAGTCCATTACATATACAAAGAAAAATAATGACAACACTAAACTACTAAATATAAGAAACTCACCTATTGATTCAGTAAATTGCATAAACGAATATTTTGCTAACGTGGGAGCGAACCTTGCCGAAAACATGTTAAAAGATGCACCAAACAATACAGCTTGTAATACTCATAGACAGGTTAACTCTTTTGGACTAATAGAAACTGACTGTAGAGAGACAAGTGAAATTCTTATGAGCCTTAAGTCAGATAGTGCCCCCGGTTGGGACAACATTCCAACCAGTTTTCTTAAATTAGCTAGAAAAGAGGTAATCCCGGTTATCACCCACTTAGTTAACCTTTGTTTTAGGAAAGGTGTTTTCCCACAAGCATTAAAAAAAACAATTATCACTCCAGTTCACAAGGGTGGGGACATGGACGACGTTAATAATTATAGGCCAATTTCTGTTCTGCCTTCTATATCCAAAATTTTAGAAAAAATATTAAACATTAGACTAGTAAATTATCTCAATAAATTTAACATCTTATCGGACTCACAGTATGGTTTCAGAAGTTGCAAGTCAACAGAAGATGCTGTCATTGCACTAACCTCCTATATTGTAGGTGAATTGGATCGTGGAAGAAAGTGCTTAGCGGTATATTTGGACCTTAAGAAGGCATTTGACACCGTTCATGTTCCCATTCTTGTGGAAAAACTAGAAAATATTGGTATACGTGAAAAATCACTAGATCTATTCAAGGATTACTTAACTAATAGAATGCAGAGAGTAAAATTGGGCCAAAACACGAGTGATGAACATGTTGTTACCTACGGTGTACCTCAAGGCAGTGTTCTGGGTCCAACCTTGTTTCTTGTTTATATAAACGACCTCTGCAGTATTCAATTAACAGGTGACACCAAAACAATATGTTATGCCGACGACACCGCTGTGGTATTTTCTGGTGCTACGTGGAACAATGTCCATAAAGACGCAGAACTTGGACTTACTAGGATTGCTCAGTGGCTTAAAACCAATTTACTCACTCTCAATACATCTAAAACTCACTTCATGTGCTACACCATTTACAACAAAACTCAGCCTAGTGACAACTTTAGGATACAACTACATAGCTGTGGAAAACACAACACAAATTGTAACTGTCCTACAATCGGTAGGGTGTCCTCTTTGAGGTATTTAGGTGTCATGTTGGACCAGCGGCTCTGTTGGGACAAACAGATTGAGTCCGTAAGCAATAAGGTAAGGAAAATGATATATATATTTAAGATCTTGAGACATGTCGCACCGGAGATGCTATTGAAGAGGATATATGTCGCGCTGAGTCAATCTGTTTTGTCTTATTGTGTTACTGTGTGGGGGGGTGCTGCTAAAACTAAAATGTTACAGGTGGAAAGAGCGCAACGAGCGTTGTTAAAATTAATGTATTTTAAACCATACCGCTTTCCTACGGTAACAATTTACAAAATAAGCCAATTACTATCAGTAAGAAAAATATTTATCATGGAAGCTGTCCTAAAATTACATAAAAAGATACCGTATGTGCCAACAGTAACTAGTAGAAGAAGTAAGGATAAAATAATTACCACCACTTGTAAAACTGCCTTCGCTAGAAATCATTATGTAAAACAGTCAGCTTTCCTATATAATAAGATTGATAAATTATTAAATCTATATCCTAATACCTTTTATGAATGTAAGAAAAAGTTAGTTACCTGGATTGTAGATATGACATATGATGACACTGAAAATTTTCTTAAAGTAATAATATAAATTAAAAAAAAAAAAAAAAAAAAAAGTTAAATGATAATAATTAATATTTTGTATCTATTTTATACAGTAAAGTCAAATTATGTAAGGTAAATACCTACTTTTCTAGGGTTAAAAATTAATAGGGTTTTTACATCTTTATTTTGTGTATGTTTATAGTGTATTTTATGTATATGTTTATTTTTATTTAGTTTAAGTGCTTAGTCAAATTTTGTTATAGGGTGTCTGCATTATTGTGCTGTGCATTATCATGGGGTCGCGCATAATTTTGAGCTGTCGTGTCGGTCCAGTGAACGTAGGTACAAAGTTCGATGTGATCATTGGCTTCACCTACCTACCTTTTTTATAAAATAATTAGTTTTGTTTACGTATTTCTAATTTGTTTGGATTTTTTTTTGATTGTTACTAAATTATTATTTTCTGTTTAACCAATTATATATTATGTAATAGTTAAGGAAGAGCGGAATCTTCTGACACAAGCATTTCTATGCTTAAAAGAAGATTCCAGCGACAAATATTGATGTTAAATTGGGCTACAGAATAAATGATTTATTATTATTTATTATTATATTATAAAGGAAAAAAATAAAAAAAGGAAAAAGATACTTAATTTTTCATCGTTTTTTTCATAGGACGTTATCACCTAAAATTATAATTACTCTTTTGGTAGATGGCGCTCTTGGCCATTTTGACAATTAGAGCGCCATCTAATAAAACTAAGGTTTAAAAAGAATTTATTCTCAAAAAGACAAGTAGGTCCATGTCACTTTATAGAGAATACATAGCTTAACTTAAAAATTATAGAAAATAAAGGTAAGTATTTATCCCTCCAGATCATAAAATGTAAGTAGCAACACGTCCAACAACGGTGCAGCCACATGAGGATGGTAATTTTTTAAGTGAAAACTTATTTTAGCGCGGTACGCATATTTTCAGATGAGATAAAATCTCTGAACTCGCGACACCGTTACGAGACGCAGCTACAGTGTGTGCATAAGTTTTTGGAACGATAGTTCCTTATCGCGCGTTGCGAAAGAAGTTTCACTTCTGTCGACACTCCCACAGTGCAATCGATAATTTTGTTCCATTGCCTTCTACCATCCTTGACTCGAGTTTAACGAAGGCCCTCGTTTATTTAAGGATCTTTATGTTACGAGATGGTTACAAGCTTATTGGTATCTTCTAGGAAAGCGTACTGCATCTTAGACTGCTTTCTAACTTACCATTGTGTGAGACAGTGGTCAAACGCTGACCTATTTATTATTAAAAAACACCTGTAAAAAACGCTTAACTTTTTATAAGCTTCAATATTGGGTCACACTAAAAATATAGTGGAGCAAAATTAAATAAGATTAAACACTGCAGATAACTAACACGATTTTATTTAAATATAATTATAAATAATTCTATAAACAAAACGTACAACGAAACTATGATTTGAGTGCGTCTTGCAGCCCGAAGCCAGGACCAGTCGGTTCTTCTGTCAGTGAGGTGAGTCCACCGAGGGGTTCTGATGCAAATCTACCGCTCCTAAACAATTAATTATTTTATTAATAACTAGCTTTTGCCCGCGACTTCGTCCGCGTAAAATTCGAAAAAGGACCAACGAATCACGTTGTCCCATAGAAACTTTGCCCCCCTTTTTCACCCCCTAAGGGATAGAATTTCGGAAAATCCTTTCTTATCGGATGCCTACGTCATACAAAGAACACACCCTCCAAGTTTCAGGTCTCTACGATCAGCGGTTTAGGCTGTGCGTTGATATCCGTCAGTCAGTCAGTCAGGACAAAGCATTTTATATGTATAGATAGAAGAAGATATAGAAGAAGACTAGCCGCGCACCACGGTATCACCCGCGTAATAATTTTCTACGCAATTTTCTTAAGAGGAAAGGATACCGGGGGCACTCTCCATACAAACGTAGTCGACTGTTTCCTCCCTGGATAATGACACTAGAGCAAATATTTTTGTTGCATAAAACTTATGGCTGCCATGATCATTGATCAAGCCTTGTTTTGATTTTTTTTGTTTTTTTTTTTGTCGACTACGTTTGTATGGAGAGAGCGCCGGTACCATTTCACCTGTAATAAGAACCTTCTCCTGATAATAACAAACACAACAAAAAAAGAATTAGCGAAATCGGTTCAGTTGTTCTCGAGAGTTGCGTTTAGCAACACATTTAGCGATTCATTTTTATACAGGGTGGCGCAATAGAACGTGCATATTGCATCATCTTTTTTTGCGGGGTAGAAGGGGCGTGGGCGGGGGGAGACCGATATCGTTGGGTAGCGCGGTTCATAAAGTTTTAGTCACTATGAGTCACTTCGACGGGAAGCGTCGCGCATTTTGCGTGCGCGCATTTTACGAAAACTCTCGTTCGTATTCGAGTAGACATTTGTGGATCTTCTCGTACCGACTGCTTAACACTCTCAATATTGTCTTCGGTCCTAGATGTGCGTGGACGACCTTTCGCGTGTGGTTTAAACGTCGATCCAGTCTCTTCAAAACGCTTTATCCAGATTTTAATTAAGTTAGCACTCGGAGCCTCCCTAATTTGCCGTACACCATACTCAGAACAAAATAGTCGCCTGACAACTACGTACGAACGAGAGTTTTCGTAAAATGCGCGCACGCAAAATGCGCGACGCTTCCCGTCGAAGTGACTCATAGTGACTAAAACTTTATGAACCGCGCTACCCAACGATATCGGTCTCCCCCCGCCCACGCCCCTTCTACCCCGCAAAAAAAGATGATGCAATATGCACGTTCTATTGCGCCACCCTGTATTATAAAAGATAATATTGGCCTTATTACGTGTAATCTAGATTATTTATAGCGCCTGCAACTTTATGATTATTTGGGTTCAAATATATTTCCAAAAACATTTGTTATCTTGACCTTTGTGAGCATGATTCACAAAAAAAACCCAATGAGTATTTTGTACAGTCAGATGCATAATTGCAGCCCTCGGTAGAGTTCGAAAATTAGTCTTATTGGAATGTTTACATTCTAATAATTTTTGTTTGATTAATTAATAAGTTAGAAGACTTTAAACTTCAACTAAAGCAGGTACCTAGAATCTTGCTCGTGTTGAAAACATTCTTATAACAGCCGTTTGGGAGTTCTACGGTGGGTCAGCAATTATGCAACCGACCGTACCTTTTTCTGTTTCATTGGTGGGCGCATTCCGAAGGCACTCATCCTAACTTAATTTTTAAGACGCATTAACTGATGTCATGCAATTTGTATGATTCTAAATGAATAAAGAATTTTCATTTGCTGTAGTGCCTGAGACATGTATTAAGATAGAGTAGGCTTGCTCAGTACCTTTACCACCCAAAAGTCGTGGGTTTGAATCCGGCCGGCCGATCGCTAAATGACAATGCTTTTACGGTGAAGGAAAACATCGTGATGAAACCCGCGGCTTAGTTGACAGACATATTGACATATTCTCTACTCCGGACACGTTCGACTAAGCTGAGAGGGTAGTATAAATAGGTACTGTGCAAGCCTACCCCATCGTCACGCAAAAAGGACCCAATTAAAGAGATGTTGCAGAAAACAGCCCATAGGTATCCAAAGATTTCTTAATTAAATACAAGTAATTTTGTATTAAATAGCGTCATCTGTCGGGAGATTTGTAACTAATTTGAAAAAGTTTACAATTTAAAAATCCCTCATTATTAGTTACTTGCTATAACATACCTTGGGCCAGGTTTTGGTTTTTCATCTTTCTTTAACTTTTCAATGATTTCCTTTGAATCATCAACAGATAAGTCTTCCTGTAATGTAAAACAAGTATAAAATAGTGACTTAAAAAATATAAATGCTTGTATTTTGAACAGCTGTCGAAAGACGGCTGGATTCTTAACTTTAAGCGTATTATTTCAGTTTTATGAAATATAATATTCAGGTTTTAGGTAAAGGTTGGTTTGCATTTAAAATGTGGATTTGATGTGGTTCACATTTAAAATCATTAAGAAGCAATAGCCTGCCAATTTTTATTTTAATTAAAAGGAAAGGGTACCGGGGGCTTTCTCCATACAAACTATTACAAACGTAGTCGACTGTTTTCTCCTTGGATAAAGACAATAGAGCAAATATTTTTGGTGCATAAAACTTATAACTGCCATGACCATGCCCCTATTTTTTGTGTTTTTTAATTTTTTTAATTTTAATTTCTATGATAATTAGAAAATGAAAAAAACCAAAACATAGGGACATAGTCATGGCAGTTATAGGTTTTATGGCACAAAAATATTTGTGCTAGTGTCATTATCCAGGGAGGAAACAGTCGACTACGTTTGTATAGAGAGAGCGCAGGTACCCTTTCACCTTAACCAAGTTGGAAATCGAAATCTAAGATCTCTGTATAATTATATAAAATTCTCGTGTCGCGGTGTTAGTTGCCAAACTCCACCTAAACGGCTAAACCAATTTGTATGAAGTTTTTTGTGTATACAGTCAAAACCGTTTATGGTGACATCGTTTAGAACAACATACCGGTTAAATTGACCAAAATCAAAGGTCCTGGCTGAATGCTATATGATCGCCTTATCGGAAAACATTGGTTTTTACGACATTGTTTACTACGACATACCGCATTAAGCGACCACATTTGGTTAATGTTTTTGGAGAATTATATCTGTAGAACGACCGGTTCAGCTGTATTGTAAACAATTTGAATAGGTAACAGTATCCACATCTGGCACAGTATAATGGTCAATGGCTATTATCGTAAAAGTAAACAAAGTTTAGGGTCTTTTATAATTCTTAGAAACAAAGCACATGCATTCCGTAGCCTCAAGGCCCGCTTCGTCATATCTCTCAAGTCAGTTTGTTACTTATCTTTACACAAGACGCACCAAAACATATTGTTGAGTTAACTGTGAAAATTGTAACATGTCGGAAAAAAGAAAACAAATCAATATCGAAGAAAAATCGCGTATTATTTCAAAGCTATTAATACCTGTCACCGGTTGTTACAACTATCGGTTTTTACGACTAAATATGAGTAGTCCCTTCGATGTCGTTATAACAGATTTTGACTGTATTAGGTCAGAGAATCAAACACTATTCTATTTTCTTTTTTTTCCTTTATTTTGTAAATGGCAAAACAACGTTTGCCAGGACAGCTAGTTATTTGATAAAACTTGAATTAAAGTTTCGTTTATGAATAACTAGCTGTCCCGGCAAACGTTGTTTTGCCATTTACAAAAAAAAGGAAAAAAAAAAAGAAAATAGATTAGTGATTGATTCTCCGACCTAATATATACAAAAAACTTCATTCTCAGACCTACTGAATATGCTCACAAAATTTCATGAGAATCGGTCAAGCCGTTTCGGAGGAGTACGGGAACGAACATTGTGACACGAGAATTTTATATCTAAGAAGATTAACCGTCAATTATTAATTACACTTTTATTTTTTATAGTTTCAAAGAACAAAGATCTTTTTAGGACTAGGGAACCCTAAAAACTACTAAACGGATAAGTAACACTTACGTAATAATCGTCGTTGACTTGTACCATAGGTGCATTCACACACGCGCCGAGACATTCAACCTGAAATGCATCAACAAATATTGTCTATAATTTTGAGAAGATTTAGCAAAAGAAACCCTAAGTATAAACCAAGCACTGAGGAAATTATTTAATGTGAACTTATACAACATTAATTTTTGTGAGTCAGTAGGGATAGATCCTATCCTAGAACAGATGGATGGATTAAGTTTCTAACTTTAAAATCTCTAAGGCTTCAATCAAAAAGAATGAACATACTGTTTTTAGCTAGATTTCAGTATAAATTAAATAAATATAAATATTGTGGGACACTTCACACAGCGCCATCTAGCCCCAAGCTAAGCAACTAGGCTTGTGTTATGGTGGCCAGACATCGTACAGAATCCTATAACCCTATCCTATTAATCCAACTAATCACTACTGTACATAGTTTATAACAAGGTCGCTTTCTCTGTACCTATATCCCTATGTATGCTTAAATGTTTAAAACTACGCAGCGGATTTTGATTTGGTTTTTTTTTAATAGATAGAGTCATTAAGGAGGAAGGTTTATATGTATAATACATGCATAATATAGCCGTGCGAAGCCGGAGCGGGTTATATATGTAAAGGTTTGTGTGTGTATGTTTGTTACTCCTTAATGCAAAAACTACCCAACCAATTGCATTGAAACTCGGTATCTAGATAGCTGGAGACCTTGATTAACACATAGGCTACTTATCCCGTTGTTCTCACAGGGTCAGGACTTACGCGGGTGAAACTGCGCAGCTAGTACTTATATACTTTTCTTTACCTCAGATATGGAGAACTTTCCACAAGGACTATTCCCTCCAACTTCACAGCCTGTAGCCTCCTTGATGGCTTGCAGAACAGCATCTGAGCCGCGGAGCCAACATGGGGTCGTTGTACACACTTGTATGTGGTATTTGCCGATTGGACGTCTGGAATATTTTAATGTGTTTGTTAGCTATGCTACCTTTACAGACTTGTGTTGCCACCAACCTACATTGTCACAGACCCACATTGTCACAAACCCACACAACAGTTTAAAAATTTCATTTTATCTGATTCCATAATACAAAACCAGGAAAGGCAAGTTATGACCCCAGTGTGAAAATTATCATTGATTATTCAATTTCTGCTTGATGGATTTTAATGTAACCGCAGCCTTAAGGAATGCCGTAATTCCTAGATAAAAATAGAGTTCAATAGCGAAAATTAGATAAAAATCGGTTTAGTACTTTTTACACAATGGTAACAGGCAGATATCAATTTTTTATTGTACTTATTAATTCTTGTTCTACTACTTTATCTAAGACCCCTGTCTGTTCATCTCTCTAACATACCTAATGAACATAGTATAAAACGTAGCAACTTCATAGACCCTCATTCTAGGTAGTTCCAGTACTTCCGCCACTTTGTGCATAGCTGAGATTGGGAGCCAGCCTCCGTTCTGACGCTGTGCAAGGTCCAGCAGTGGGATCATAGCTCCTCGCTTGTGTCCCTCCGGATAAATAGCTAGAAGAGCTTCTACTCTCTGAAATTGTTAAAAAAAAAATTGTTATCATTTTAAAACACTTTTTTTTTTTTTTTTTTTCTTATGGCGGATGCGACTGTGCATATTCTATGCTGCGCATCTTGCCAGCGTCGAGTATTTTGCTTCTCCCTTCAAATTATTCTTTTCTTGTTTCTTGTGCTCTTTTCTTGTGGTTTTGTTGGTTTTAGGATGGATTTTAGGTAATATTTCAGGAAGAGGGAGGAATGACTGAGAGTTTTAACAAAAACGGGGAAACATTTCTGCGCGGAAAAGGATACCTAACTCGGAAAGGATGGAGAAAAATGGTCAAGGAATAGAAAAAGGAAAAAATCTGCAAGAATTATACACAAAAATTAGAACGACAATCAAGGAGTACCTACGAGAGAGTTAAAGAAAATACAATACAATAATTAAATAAGTATTTACATTTTATATACATATTGGAGTGGAGAATCTATAATTTAATATTATTTACATTGAGAAATGTAGCTATAACGCCAAACACATCGGGATCTTTATTTAACAATAAACACTCTGCATTAGTAGGAAACGGAATCTTCAAGGAGATGAGGGAATCAATAAAATTAGATCTATCGTGCTGAGGGCAACTAAAAAGTATATGATTAATATCACCAACATCACATCCACACTCACATCCCGCATCGTCTCTAATTCCTAACCTAGCCAGATGGGCAGGGGAACAATGATGTCCCAGTCTCATTCTAATTATCATTGAAGTCGCTGATTTACTCAGGTGAATTTTGCTAAACCATGGCTTTGCTGTTACATTTGGTTGAAGACCATAATAATACCGTCCCTTCGCACGACCTGTATCCGCCCACAGCCTATCCCAAGATTCCTTGAGACTGACTGAAGACAAAGACATCAGATCATGCGGATAATTCACAAACGGAACAAGATCACCACTATCAACGGCATCGTTAGCTACGACGTCAGCCTTAGTATTTCCCGGAATCCCAGTATGCCCTGGGATCCAGGCTAAAGCAACAGAATATCCCATTGTGATGCATTCATATAAAGCTTTTCGGATTTGAAAGACAATATGACGATAAGAATTGGATTTAAATGTATATTTTCCTATTGCATAAAGCGAACTTTTAGAGTCTGTAAAAATAACTGACTTTTGAAGCATAAACAAAAGTATGTAATCCAATGCCTTTAAAATTCCCATACATTCACCAGTGAAAATTGACGATTCCGGCGGGAGTTTTGTTTTCTGAACAATACTATACTGACTGTGATAAGTACCAACTCCCACACATTTATCCAATGAATGCTTGGAAGCATCAGTAAATAAATAGTGTTTAAACACTTTATTATGTATTACTAGCTGCGCCCCGCGGTTTCACTCGCGTAATAATTTTCTGCGCAACTTTCTAATTTTTTTCTTTCATAAGAACCTTCTCCTGACAAAAACAAACACAACAAAAAAAGAATTTGCCAAATTAGTCCAGGCGTTGTTGAGTTATGCGCTTACCAACACATTTTGCGATTCATTTTTATATTATAAGATGTACAAAATACCGCGTAACAAGACACCTACTTTTTTTAAATACGATAGAGTTTCTAAGAAATTCAAAAGAAGAATATTGAAAATTCTAACAAATACAAATGAAGGTTGGTTGTCAAACTCATACTTTTTGGTTAGCCGGAGAGAACTCGAACGGAATGTTAGGGTTGTCCTCGGGGGTGTCTCGGTGTACGAAGAGACTGTCATGCTGCAGGGCAGAGGTGGTCTGCAAGCTCCTAGCAGAAACGCGCCACTGAAAAACAATCACAATCACGATGGTGTAGACGTCAATTTATTATGTAATAACTTTGTTGTTTACACTCGTTATACTATTTTTAGGTTCGAACATAAACGCACCAGGCCCTGGACTCCAGATCGGAGGCTGGACAGCATTATTATCTCGTTTTTTTATACAATTTTCTAAAGATATTGCGAAACACTGTCCGCCACAGACTACTATAGATGCGAACAAGTAGTTTTGTGGCTAATTTCACTCAGTAAGCTGATCGATCGATCGGTGACATTGACAGTGACAGATATGTTCAGAAACACAAATATTTTATTTTTCTTCCCACATACTAATCATGAAACTGTAGTACTAACGTATTCTCAATGTATTTTAAATAAATAAACTTACAATACACACTATTACCCATTAATTCCCAATGAATCCATGCTAAATTAACAATAAATTCTCAAAACAACCATACCTATCACAACCATGAAATAATGTGTTCAGAACGCATCCCAGACAACTTCATTCATTTCGATAATTTTTGTAAGTTTTTCAAAAGTGATCTTTCTAAATTGAACAATATGGTAGAAAATTGTATAATAAAAAGAAGTGCCTTCCATAGTTTACATAGCAATTATTACCAAGCACCACATGGTGTCATAATAGGCAGGCAATAATCCATTAAATGTTACATTGCAGTAGGTAAACTGTAAAAAGGGCATTGAAACAATCCAGACTGAACTAATAAAATTAAATAGAAACCTAATTATTATGTACTTAGTTATACCTTGGTAAGTAGGTAAGTAAGTAGGTAAAATAATTGTGGTGACATATTTGCTTAAATTTAACTCAATATTAGGTGTACAAATGGTTATAAATAAAATAAAAATACAAATAGTTATACCTATAGAAACAATTAAAAAAAACACGTTGATTGAATGCATAAACTTTTGGTAAGTACGACGAGATGAACACTGTCACTCAACTGACTTTAGCGTAGGGAAAGAGAAGGAGATGACTACCATCATCTTTCGCTATAGCACCAACAAGGTAGGAAGAAAATGAAAGAAAAATTTAAGACACACTAAAACTTGATGCAAAGATTCTTCGACACTGGTAAGGTAATTATGCACAAATCATGCAAAGCCAAAACTTTATAAAATCACAGTAAGTAAGTACTTAAATCTTTAATCGTTAAAACACTGAAAACCCAGCCCGCCGTCCGTTATACCTAGATAGGTTTACATAAGTATATAAAACTGAAATCGTTAACATGTTTCCTGTAAAGGCATTGTCTGGCGCGCCACGTGCCCATATTTCCGTTTAAAAAACAACAAAACTCAAATGAATAGACACTGCGCGATCGGCAAAACAACGACGTTGTTACCATGGCAACTGCCGCACTTTGCCCTGCACCAAAATGCGATGTTGAGATTACAATTTATTAATTTTTGATTTGTGTTTTTGAAACAGTCTTGTTTTAAAAAAGGTGTTTATGTAAGTACTCCCTAAGCAAAAAAGATTCCGGCTAGGAAAAATAAATACAGCACTTCCCTAAATTATTTCTTCTTTTTTATTGAAAAAGATTTTTCCATAACTACCGGCCAGTGTCACACCAAATCTATCTCACCAGCCAGCAATAAAATTGGCGCATTCTAGCATAAAACCTCAGAACCTTCTTCAGTACATAGTGTTTTTTTATCTGTTCGCGGCATCGCGCGTCTCACGCATACAGCCAGCTTCTTATTATTTGCCGGTCACGCTTCACGGCATTATCTAGTTGTATACTGTAGCACACCAAATTGAACAGGAATTAGCTAACGGGACATCGGTAGCGCCATTGATAAAGAATTAAAAACATAATGAATCGCACCTCTTATCAACATCTAAGAAATTGGAGTTTTAGAAAGTGTTGATTGTCTACTTACTGTAAGAAAGTTACTATTTTTTTTTAGTCGACTACATTTATTGAGGGAACCGAGATGCCCTAGAATTATTATTCATCATGGTTCGAAAACAGGTTAAGTATTCATTCGTCAATCGTCATTGACGAGTTCTTTCCATTGGGCACGGTCAACTTAGTTGAATGGCCATCTAAAACATTACCTAAGCACCACAGCGTACCTTATATAGCATGACTTAAAATGTTTCTATCGCTGTAGATAAGATGTAAAGGCTGTCCGATCTTCCACTTTCTATGGTAGCTCTTTTACCGCCAGGGCTGTGGAACTATGGAATGATTTGCCTGCCATCATCAGACAATCAAAATCTTTGGCGGTATTTAAAAACAACGTCTATAAATACTTTTTGGCATTGCCGAAAAACATCAGGCCAATTCTAGTTAATTCATTGTATGTACTTATATGTTATAAAATATGTACTTACTATCTTATAATATGGTAGGTATTGTATTTATTTATACATTCGTATGTAATTATATTTAGATATTTCGGTAAAGATAATAATAATTTATGTATGTATGTATGTATATTTATAAGTTTATTTATGTGAAATATGTAATTATTATTAGTATGTAGTTAAGTATGTATTTATTTACATGTTTTTATTGTTATTTGCATCTTAGTTAATTTTCCTAAATTTGAACACCCTACCTTTCACCTCCCTCAACTTCTTGTCCATCCAAAGGTTGCCTGGAAGAGGTCGCTTTGAGTGTTAAGGCCGCTCTTTTTAACACTTAGACTTAAGCTTTGTTTTTATTTAATGTTATTTGAAAATGGTGTTTACAATAAAGAATTTATCTATCTATCTTATATGACGAAACATTTAAAAAAACCGGCCAAGTGCGAGTCGACCTCACGCACGTAGGGTTCCGTACTATTACTTATATTCTGTTTTATTTGGCAACAGAATCTGTGAATATTTTAACTGTCTAGCTTTCACGGTTCATGAGATACAGTCTGGTGACATACAGACAGACGGACAGTAGAGTCTCAGTAATAGGGTCCCGTTTTTACCCGACTACGGCGAAGCAAAAAGGGAGGGTTATGTGTTTGACCTGTATGTAAGTATGTTTATCTGTTCCCACCTAACTTCAAAACTACTTATTAAAATTCAACAAATGAGGTATCGTTAGAAGCGTCTCAATGATCCGCTGGTTATAGGCTATGTGACGTCACAATTTATCAAATGTAGCGCCCTCTAGAGGACATAGAGTCATGAATTATTAACCTTTGACTACGGAACCCTAAATACATTATATTAATTCTACATTAATCGAACACGGTACGCGTTCGGAACCTACCTATCTGGTTCTGGGAACGTCTGTAGGTCGCAGCTCAACATTATTTCTAGAATACAATAAAAACGTTAAGGTCAAACGGACCCTAAAACCTAAGTTATGGCGACACAGCCGAGAGGGTCGTTAAATATGAGGTTTTAATACTGAGATTTTAAATTGATTATTTAGATTTGATGCATGTAGTAGGTAGGTATAATACCTGAAGAACTATGTGTAATAATCTCTATATGGTGTATTTGTAAAGTTGATAATTTTACTGTTTGTTACAGAATAGAACAAAGACTTTCAGTATTGTCAGAAGTAGACTGGACAAGAGTATTTTTTAAGACGAGGTGGTATGACCAGAAGCGCGATAGAGGTGTCTTAGAAACAATTTTTGGGTATCAACCACTAAAATCCATAGAATGATATTCCTACTGTCGTAAAGGTAAAGAAATGCTTTATATTGTCATACACTCGATAGAAAAAATCTAGAAAATAGAAAGCTTTTTCAATTTTATGGCGATTGTAAAGAAAAAACAAGTACAAAATTTATATTTTCATAAACTTTACATCAAATCCTATATGGTAGTACAGATGGTTTTTCCCTAAAATAGATGGGAGTCTTTTAATTACATAAAACAGTTAACACGCCATTTCGCGGCGCGCGGGGGAAAGGGATAGAATCATCGCGCGGCGCGAGCGTGGGAAAGGGATAAGGGTTTTCAGGTCCTACTTCACCTTCACTATCACTACATAGTATAAAACAAAGTCGCTTTCTCTGTCCCTATATCCCTTTGTATGCTTAAATCTTTAAAACTACGCAACGGATTTTGATGCGGTTTTTTTTAATAGATAGAGTGATTCAAGAGGAAGGTTTATACCTATGTAAGTATAATATATGTATAATATAGCTGTGCGAAGCCGGGGCGGGTCGCTAGTCAACAATAAATCAGTCAGCGTTTGACCACTGTCTCACACAATGAGAGACGAAGATGACGATGAGGTATAAGATGTAGCACGCGCCCCTAGAAGACCCTTTAGATATGTTTTATTGCCGATTGATTTGAGCTGTGCGTTAGTTAAATATCAGATAGTTATGTCCTCTTTTCGTCTCTCTATTTGTCTGTCTATTTCTATTTTTTCACTATTCTATACATTCCACACATCGCCATCAAGCCCCAAGCTAAGTAACTAGACTTGTGTTATGGGAGCTAGACAACGGATATACTACTTACTTATATACTTTTCTTTTGTAAATAATATTCTTATACTTATAATACATATAAACAACCAGAACACAGACAAATATTTAAGCATAAATACATGTCTGAGGCGGGAATCGAACCCGCAACCCTGTGTTTGGCAGTCCGGCATGGTGACCATTGTGCCAACTGGGTCGTCAATGTAACTAAGTAGATAATAATATAAAGCCTATGTCCCAAGGCTTCGATGTATCCTCATACTAAGTATCATCAAAATCAGTTCAGTAATATCTAGTAGAAGATTCTAATTCAACTCTTCAATTACTCCGCAAATATTTTAATAAAAAATAAATACTTATTTTTTACCAAGTCGTGTCCGTAGTAACCAACCGAATAAACGTTTAAGGGTGAATGCAGACGACGGACTTTTTAATCGACCGAAGAAGAAATCGACTGACTCAATACTATGGGACGATTTATCAACTGGAGAAAGAAAGTCAGCGATCGAAAAATGTGGCGGAAGAACGTAGAGGAAAGCAAGAACAAGAGTAATGTCACAGAAGTAAGAAGTTAATTAAAAACTACAAGCTACAAGTATCACCTCGCGGTTTCAGCTGCGTAACTCCCGATTCCGTGGGAATATCGGTATAAAAAGTAGCCTATAACACTCCCAGTGAATCAATGTATCCTCATACCAAGTTTCATTAAAATTGGTCCAATAGTTTCCGAGCCTATTTAATGAAAACAAGCAAACAATCAAATCTTTCCTCTTAATAATATAGAAGTAGTTGGCTCCAGACGTATTAAAGAGTTTCTTTCCTCTAGACACGGTAGACTAAGCTGAGAGAGTGGTATTTCTGGGTAAGCCTACTCCATTTAATGAATGTCCCAGTCACTGTAGCGTTCTGAGTAGCATGGATTAAAGTAGCGCAGTCTTCTTCTTCGTATCGATAGCACAAATTAAAGGTGAGTGAGCTGCCAGGTCCCTGGCGTTGTTATTAGTTGACATCAGGTCAGTCAATGTACAGCTATTAGGATAGACTATAGGCTATTAGTAGCGCAGTATAAATCATCTTTAGATGTAAACGCTAATAATAATATGATTAGAAACTTACTACCGTCGCAGGTCGCAGGTCGCAGACCGAAGTTATGACTGTTCAGGTATTTTCCGTGATTTTTCAGTAAGTATCATGTTCAGCCTTGAGAGTTTTCTAGTTTTCTCAAAGTACTTATTCTTCAAAGAAATCGCAAGTCTTCTTGGATTTTTAATTAACGGGTTTTTAGTTATAATCGAATCGTCGGAAATTCAGATCTACTAAGGTCGCATCTTATTTAAAACGCAACTGTGCACTCGTCTTAAAAGCATGTCGTCTAACTTTCAGGTTGTCTAAAGTAGCAACTCGTCTATAACGTATCTGGGAACTCGTCTTTAAAGCATGTCGTCTAACTCTCCGGTAGTCTAAAGTAGCAACTAAGTAGTCTAAAACGCAACTGTGAACTCGTCTTAACGGGAGCTGTTGCCCGATCGAGAAGTCTTCGGTCTGCGTTCAACGACTCCAGCGGCATTCAGGCATCGCGCGACAAGTGTTCAATTTAGCCGGCGAAAGACGACAAGAGCAAAAAGTCCGCCATTTCTCCGAGAAACAGTAAAAAACGATAAAAATCGACGATAAGATGTTTTTGCAGTCAACACCAAACACTTTCTAATTGTTGCGCTCTATTAGGCGGGATCATTTTGTGAAAATTTTGGAATTTATAACAGGTGTAAAGTATCTTAAGTTCTTGCCTGGAAGACTAACTTCGCCTGCCCGTGCTTACTCTATATTTTTTTTAAATTTTAATTTTATAATAGCTAGGCAGGTAGGTAAATATACAACTTTTTCATGTGCTGTTCTCGTGTGACACGGTAAAGTATTTTTTATGAATATTTCTTAAATTACTAAATAAACTACTCCATCTATGCGCCGCGCCCTAAACACTCTGCTCAGCTGCATAGCTACTTCATCTAAATTAGATGTAAAAGTTAATTTTATAATTATTTGGTAGGTTTATTCTTCCTTTTAAGTAGGTTGAGGTTTATATCCAGATAAATGCCGGTTAAACTAAAGGGACAGGTCTATAAAACAATCATTACACCTGTCCTTTTGTATGGTAGTGACTCGTGGCCGGTGCTTGAGCGACATAAGCAGGAGCTGCGTGTCACGGAGATGAAGATGTTGCGCTGGATGTGGCGGAGTTCGTGACGCGAAAGGATCGCGTCAGGAACTCTCGCATCCGGGGCAGCCTTCATGTCCGAGACTTGCAGATAAATTGCAAGAATGTCGCCTACGCTGGTACGGCCACCTCTTGCGAAAACCGGCTAGTTATGTGGGGAACAAATGTCTTGCCATGGCGCCTCCACCGGGTCGTGGCAGACTGGGTAGACCCAAGAAGTGCTGGCTTGACGTCGTAGAGGGTGATATGCGTGCAAATGGCCTTACAAACCAGGATGCCGAAGATCGTGCGAAGTGGAGCCGTAAAAGTTGGAAAGAGGACCCCGGGCTCCCGAGAGGGATGCAACCGAGAACATCGCTCGGATGATGATGAGGTTTATACCCAGATACAGCGGGGGGCAAGTCACATAGTTGACGTTTTGCTACTAGGTCATTTTGATGTTGTGTCGTTTTGATATGTAGGACATTTTGCTTTTAGGTCGTTCCCTTACCGGTAAGGGAAAAAATAGTTGAAAGTATCTTAAACAGATACTGTAGTTGAAACCAAAACCTAATGCAAAAACTAATCCGTATTCGAAATTCAAATAAGTTTAATCTCAATATAATGGCATATAAAGTGAATAAGTTCAACGTACTGCGCTCGAACCAATTACAACGCGTCTCATCACAAGACCGGCCTTGCCCGTGAAAAACTAAAAAAATCACTCGGTTCCTGACCTACATGCGATAAAAACGAATAAAATAACATAATAATAAGACGAAAATGAGTAAAAAGAAAAATAATAACAAGATTACGGTTTAAGCGGCTGCGGCCGTTCGCCGTCGTGGGCGCGTTTTTCATTCACGCTCCGACAGAATAGTTCTCTTTTTAAACCGAGAACGGTACGTGCCGCGAACTTTGCCTCGATCCTTTTCTTTTATTTCCCATCTTTCTTTTTTAATCATTTCACGAATATGGAGCGTCGTTTTTATCGTTTTCCCGGTCTGGTTGCTGCGTCCCATTGACTGGCAACCGGCAACGTTTTGTTTTAACAATTATGTTACAGTTTTACAACCGGTCCTTCCTTCTCGAGCGACGCCGACGTGTGTACGTAATGTTTGTGCTTTTTGTTGCGTAATGGAACTCGGTGAAGACTTTTGGTTTTCTTTTGGTTTCGTTCAGTATCGCTTATCATACTTGGAGGCTTTGCGATCTTCTTAAAAGATTCTTCAGCTAAGATTATATTGTTTTTAACGACCCAGTTGGCACAATGGTCACCTTGCCGGACTGCCAAACACAGGGTTGCTTGTTCGATTCCCGCCTCAGACATATATTTATGGTTAGATTTTTGTCTGTGGTCTGGTTGTTTCTATGTATTATAAGTACCTATGGGTTATTGGAAATTAATTGACACGGCGTTAAGGGCTTCTTCTGTGCACCTTAACAAACAACTTTTGTTCTACGACTTTTGTCGAAACTTAATACATATCCCAAAATAAATATTTAAGTGTTTCTCGTACTGTCTGGTAATTTTCTATGTCTATGCGGCAAGTGCGCGCGCGCGATCGGCACGGGGCGCATTGTACCATACCTACTATGATTGATTCTGTGACGTAGACGTAGAGTTGAGTATTATTTGAACTGTTGGATTTAATTTTTTATTTTTGTATGGAATATTTTTATAATGAATTTCCAAAAGTCGTAGAACAAAAGTTGATCGTTAAGGTGCACAGAAGAAGCTCTTAACGCCGTGTCAATTAATTTCCAATAACCCTGTATTCACTACATAGTATAAAACAAAGTCGCTTTCTCTGTCCCTATATCCCTTTGTATGCTTAAATCTTTAAAACTACGCAACGGATTTTGATGCGGTTTTTTTTAATAGATAGAGTGATTCAAGAGGAAGGTTTATATGTATAATACATGCATAATATAGCCGTGCGAAGCCGGAGCGGGTCGCTAGTTAAGTGTATAAGTAGTAGGTATATCCGTTGTCTAGCACCCATAACACAAGTCTAGTTACTTAGCTTGGGGCTAGATGGCGATGTGTGGAATGTCCTGCAATATTTATTTATACAATAGAGTAGGTTTTGATGATACTTCTTCCCATAGTAGTGGTGTGCCTCATTTATTGTTATAATTTCAGAACAGGATGCTAAAACTTCAGATTACCTAATCATTGAACTTTTTTAAAGCGGACACACAGTCTCTTATTATTTTTATTTTACATTTATGTAATGGGAGTTTTCGCAGGATAATATAAGGGGATCGGATAGTCTCCTATCCCTGGGACAGGAATTCATAAACAAAGACTTTTCGCAGGATCCTTTGAAATGATCGGATAGTATCCTATCAAATCACTACATAGTATAAAACAAAGTCGTTTTTTCTGTCCCTATTTCCCTTTGTATGCTTAGACCTTTAAAACTACGCAACGGATTTTGATGCTGTTTTTTTTAATAGATAGAGTGATTCAAGAGGAAGGTTTATAATATGTATATAATAAATAAATAAATAAAATAAAAATAAAAATCATTTATTTCAGGCTAGAAAACCCATATTAAACTTACAAAAAATTAAAATTAAATTAGTACTTATTCATGTCATGGTTTAAAAATATATTAATTGAAACTTAAAACTAAAACCTTAATTAACCTACTCAAGCCCAAAAAGAAATATAAATATGTATAGGTGCATCGGGTGAAGCTGTTGCAAGTTTTGTACATAAATTCTGTAAGTATACAAAAACAAGTCATGAATAAGACCGAGGACTCCTCTTAGGTTTACAAACATGAAGAGCAGTATAACGACACAGTATATCAGAGTCCATCCTACCAGCTAGCATACTTAGGATGTTGTTGTTGCTTTCTCGCATACGTTTTATTACTGATGCATTCTTCTTTCGTATAATACAATAGAAGTCATCTATATGCGCCTCTGCAAACATAGCCGAGGCGCTGCACCAACGAGGCAGCCTCAACAACGCCCTAAAAGCATTGTTATATTGAATACACAAACTTTTGTAGGTCTTTTTCGTAAAACTGGTCCATAAACCACCACAATAAAAACTCTGACAGTAAGCTTTAAAAAGAGTTAATTTTACATCAATTGTACATCTATTGAATCTATGGGCCAGCATATTACCACGCACTGACAATGATCTGCGCTCTCTTACTATATCCTGATCATCACACAAATTCTCAGTAACAATATGACCTAAGTACTTAAACTGAGTCACACGGCTCAAAACTACTCCGTCCAAAACAAGTGGTGGTACATTGCCAGGCTTTTTGTTAGAACCAGTGAAAATCATGAACTCACTTTTTTGTACATTGTACTTCAAACCATGCAACTCAGCATAACTCTCACATACTTTTAACAATTTCCTGATACCAGAGATTGATGGACTCAAAAGGACCATATCGTCCGCATAACTTAAATTATTAAGACTAACATTATCAATGCGACACCCCACATTCAGGTTGGACAAGTTACATATCAATTGATTAATATATAAATTAAAAAGTCTTGTTGAGGTGCAGCCACCCTGCCTTACACCACAATTCAATGAATATTCATCGGACAAAACATTAGCCCACTTTACATAGTTCCTTTGACTACTATACCAGAATGAGAAAATGCCCACCAGTTCTGGTGCAATGCCAGTCTCCTGCAACTTAGCCCAGAGGATGTTATATGGTACTAAATCAAATGCTTTTGACAAATCTAAGAAACAAGCATAAATAGGCGTTTTTCTCCTAGTATAGTAGCTTACAGTGTGTTTAAGAGCTAATATGGCACTTTCCGTTGATAACCCCTGCTGAAAGCCAAACTGGGCATCACTTAGCTTGATGTGTTTACTGAGGTGCTTATCAAGTATTCTATCCAAAACTTTGGCCACAATAGTGGCAAGAGAAATAGGCCTATAGTTACCCTTATCTGCTATATCACCAGTTGCATTCTTAACAAGCGGCACCACTATAGTCTTTGTTAAGTTAAAAGGCAAGTATGAGTGCCGTATACAAAAAGTAAACAACATAGACAAAACTCTATTTATATGAACACCAGCATGCTTTAAGTGCTCCACACTAAGCCCATCATGGCCAGGGGATTTACCCTTTTTCATACTATTCAGAGCTATGCCAACCTCCCCACTAGTTATACTGACAGGATTTTCTACAGACTGCAGGCACTGCTGAACACAGGTATTGGAAACTGATTGCCTAGCTTCAACTTTGAAATGGTTACCAAAAATATTAGCAATTTGCTTAGGATCACTGGTACCAGCTACACTAGCCGGCAGACTAACCTTACCATTCTGATTTTTGGAACTCTTCCAGAATTTACTAAAATTTTTACTAGAATGCTGAGATGTCAAAATGTTCATCCTAATATGTTCCTCGCATACATGCATAATATAGCCGTGCGAAGCCGGGGCGGGTCGCTAGTGTCCTATAAAAGGATCCTGAAATTTACGAACTGCCCAATTCCTGTCTCTATCTCTCTTGTAAATGCAATAAGAAAACATTTCTTCTTCTTTTCTATGCGTAGAAATTGAAATGCATCTATCATTATCTTGGAGTGTGGAATATTATAACGTATATTTCTTTAAGTTTTGAAATTATTCAAACTTTAATCTTAAATGCACAAACACCTGCAAAAGTCACATTAAGAAATTTTCAAAAAATCATAAAACCTTCATACAGAAACACCCAGACAAAAACAAATATTAATACAATTTTTTTATTTAGGTATATCAAAAACTGTTCTTGTACTTATGGGTCCTATTAGCGTAAGGGCGTGTTCAGATGACACGCGTTGACCACGCGTCCGCCCCGCTCATCACACGCGCTGACCACGCGTTGAACACGCTCTGAAATTTGTTCTATACATAATTTGAGTCTTATGACACATCAATAGATCTCAAATTGCATTTCTGCAAGCAGGCGCGGGGCGTGGGCGAGGCGTGCGCGGGGCGGGCGCGGGGCGGGCGCGTGGCGTGAGCGGGTGGATTTGATAAATGCAATTTGAGATCTATTGATGTGTCATAAGACTCAAATTACATATAGAACAAATTTCAACGCGTGTTCAACGCGTGGTCAACGCGTGTGATGAGCGTGGTGGGCGCGTGGTCAACGCGTGTCATCTGAACACGCCCTTACGCTAATAGGACCCATAAGTACAAGAACAGTTTTTGATATACCTAAATAAAAAAATTGTATTAATATTTGTTTTGGTCTGGGTGTTCAACGCATGTTGTCAGAACGCGCCCTAAGGATGGAGTAGGCTTGCTCAGCACCTATGTTCTATTCTTTACTCATGTGCCTTTACTACCCTCTCAGCTTAGTTGACCGTGTCCAGAGGAAAGAACTGAATGAATGAATGTCATTTATTTGCTCGAAATATGGTACAAAGATGTCACATAAACTTTCTAATACATCACAATGTTTTCCTCCAATTAGAGGTCATAATGTTAATGTGAGTAAAATCCATTGGTGCCAGGATTCGAACCCAAGACCTTAGGAATAAAAGTTGAAGTATCTACTACTAGGCCAACACCGCTTCTTTTGAGGCGGGAATCGAACCTGCAACCTTTCTCTTTCCAGGCGAATTCACCCGCCGTGTCACAGACGTCGTCACTAAACTAAACAGCGGGCTTAAGACCTGTAAGCTGGTTTTAAAGACACGTCTATATTTTTCACTTTAGTTATGTGCGCTCACGTTTTTAAATGCTAATATTGCGTGAAACGCGAAAAGAATTTGAAAACTTTTAAGTTAAAAAATGTTAAACCGGCCAAGTGCGAGTCTGACTCACACACACACTCACACACTATCTTTGTATGTTTGTTTGTAATATTCTGTATTTAGTATTTCTTGTTATAGCGGCAATAGCAATACATCATCTATAAAAATTTCAACTGTGTAGCTATCACGGTTCATGAGATACAGCCTGGTGACAGACAGACAGTAAAGTCTTATGTAATAGGGTCCCGTTTTTACCCTTTGGGTACGGAACCCTAAAAATCAAGTAAAGCAAGATTAATAAAAAACAAAATTGCATTATTTTAAGGTATTTTTGGTCACTAATAACTACACATAGACCTTGCGAGTTCAAACTTTGAGGAGTTTGGTGATGAGAAAGTGGTTCCAAGTCAAGTGCTCTACCAATCCCTTTCTAGTAGTTTAAGGGCCGATTCCACTGGTAGAAATCTAAAGTAAAAGTCTAAGCTTTTTGCTTCGCCATTCCTTATTCGTACTGCAAGAGAATAGTCGTTGCCTGCGTCAGTCTTTCCTGACGTGTACAATTTAGGTGTCTTCAAGTTGCGAATGTATAGGTATCTTGAAGGAACGCGTGCTACATCTTAGGCCGCATCGTCACCTACCATCAGGCAGGTGTGACAGTAATCAAACGTTGACCTATCATTTGTAAAAAAAATTGAGCAATTTACTGCTTTGAGAACCAATACTGCTCATCACTCCGTGAATCCTAATCAGATTTTCAGAATTTTTTTATGAGACCAACTTTAAATTACTAAAAACGTATCGAAGTAGTAACAAACGAACCAACAAACGTACCGAGACGGAGGAAATCAAATTTTACGAGACTTGAAGCAGAGACGGTCAAAAAAAGATAGTTTTACTTGTCAAATAGTCAAGGTTCAAAAATTGCCATGACATAAAAAATTAAAGAGGAAAGATTTTTTGTTTGTAACGAATAGGCTCCGAAACTACTGGACCGATTTTACTAATCTTAGTTTTAGTCCATTTATTTAAAGAAACCTAATATTAAAAAGCAAAATGTGTCAAAAACGTATAAACAGTCCAGATTTAATAAAATAGATAGATAAAAGCTTTATTCGCATAACTCATAAAACATAGAAAAGTATTATACTAAATTAAGCATAGAGAAAGCAGAACAAAGTAAAAAGAAAAACGTGAATTTGTAGGTGGCCAGTAGTACCACAAGTCAAATTAAAAGATGAGTTTTTTTTACAAGCAAACGATCAAGCGTTTGCGCAAACTTCCGCCCTTCAAAACCGCCCGCCCAAAAACCATGCTAAAGAAGTTTGTTCTGAATTTTTGAAGTCATGATAAGTAAGTATCAAACAGTATCATGCTCTTTGTTCCTCCCAGAGCAGCCAGAGTCCAAACACACCTACACCAATACATACCATAAAACAACACGACTTGCCACCGTCTTAACGCATTTAGTCATCGCTTCTCAGTAAAAAGTAAAAATAATCCTTGCATCTCAGTCTCAAGGCCAAATCCTGTAGAACGAGACAGAAGTACAACTATACATATATTAGAGCAGAACAAAAGATTTCATGTCTTCGTCCTTTGAAAAGGGAAAGTGGTACTTTTAGTATGCGTGAGAGTGAGATACAAAAATGGTCGAAGGGCAGAGAAGGATGGGTGTTAGGATAATGTGTAGGGATGATAAGGATAGGTGCAAAGGAACCGGTTAATTTTGAAGGGCTAGCGGCCGTGGTCCACGGTGAAGCTGCGTTTAAGACTATGGATAATTTTTGTTTATGACTCTGTAGTACATCGGTATTTATAGGATTATTTTTGCGATTCAAGATTTAGATACGTAACTAAAATTCATATTCAAAGTTCAAAATACTATGTATATGTGCATTCCAAAGATTTTTCTCAGAACATCTCCAATATGCCCTTTTTTTATCAAAAATAAATTAAAAATTGAGGAATTCATTCGTTGAAAGAAACCTTGTCAAAAGTCTAATTAAAAAAACAACAGCTTCGTTATTTCCAGACGTTTTCGTTGGACATTGATTTGCAATTTATTTTGAAGACAGGTTATGATTGTCTGTTAAAATTACAGAATAAATAATTGATAGGTTAGGTTAGCGACGACGACTAGTCGAAGACTCGTCTCTTGATTCAGACAAGTCCTGTGTTAGAGTCATTATAGTCAAATCTACCTTTGCAAAAACACCTTTGTGCTGTAAGACAGTTTCAGTTAGATGCAAGGAGTTTACAGAGGGTTAGATGACATGAAAGCCTAAATATCCGAAAGACTATTAAGCTAGATGACAGAAAAGCAGAATACCCTGTCAGCAGAGAGCCAACTCAGCTGGACAACATAAAAATCAGAATGAGCAAAACGTCTTTAAATCTTCTACCTTGTTTTCAATTAGTTGAGTTAAAGTGTTATCTTCTACATCCTGTTTTACTAGATTAAAACTACATAAAAATAAATACAAATTAAATGATTCTCAACTCTGAGGTCTCGTCCTGAACACGTCATTATTGATCGCTGTACAAGTTTGTTGTTGTACCAAGAACTGCCCCTTGCGCCGGAGTCGATTCGCGGGAACGGGTCAACTCGGCTCAAGGTCACTCGGATATGGACATAAAATGTATGGAGACGTGGAAAAAATATTTAAAAAGGTCACTTTTTTTACGGGTTACGGGCTATCGTTCGTAGTCACTGCAGCAAAATTGCAATATCTCGATTTTACTAAACCTAAATTTTTTACAGAAAACTGAAATCGAGTTTAAAATTATGTCAAAAATATATAGAGATAAGGATTTTGCTGCAAGTGGGCCTAAAAATATTGAATCCAACAGAGATTGCTTTCTACTGTGAATTCTTATCACTAATCATTACTTTTTATTAGACAAAGTCCTCCGCCACGTCTATGTGTCTGAACGCGATAGCCTCAAAAACCACTGAACGAATTTTCATACGGTTTTCATCAATGAACGGAGAATTCATGGAGAAGATTTATTGTGTAAATTAGATTTTTTGTGTAAATTAGCTTAAATGTGCCAGAAAAAAAATTAAGAAGAAATTTAAAAAGTAATGCTGAAACCACTTTGCGCAACTTGTGTCAGCTACAAAACATAATCTTTCCTTTCAGCTTTGCCGTAGTCAGGTGCAAAATGGTCTCGGAGTGCTCTTCAAATATAAGCATCTCGTTGAAGTCTTTTATATGACAGTGCGCATATTTCGAGACATTTTTCTAGTACAATATTTACAGCTTTTTCATAAATACTAACTCTAAGCTTCTTTATTCCGAAGTCAACATTTACCAATAAGTATTTGTGTCCACACACACTCATGCGCACTTCAGTTACGCGTGTGTGCGTTTGTTATACACACTGCACAAGAATGCAACGCGCTGTTGACACAACCAACTTCGATGTTCCTTTATTTATTGCTATATAAAAAACTTTCAGTACATAAATAAGAAACCTAGACCTAAACTGAACATCTTTAGGACCAATTCTTGATTGGCAGTGCTAATTCTTTAGGTTCTTTTGCAGTTGGAAGATGTCTAATCAAATTTATGCAGTTATAATTTCTAATTCACCAACTTTAAAGCTTAAATTCACTTGATTTTCTGTTGTTATTTATGTCTGACTTTAAATCGTAGAAGGTATATTTAAATAAGGATTTATGCGTTGCATTGCGTCTGGGGTTTTGGCGAGATTCATGGATAAATAGTCAGACTACCGACTATTCTATCAGGCGATAGCTGACCCCGTTCAATTTGAAGGGAAACTAGAAAATAAACGTCTGCCTTCAAAAAGATCGGCCGAGGGAAAAGCCTCCAGTCCATTTCCAGCCCAATGCATCCTTCTGGATTAAAAATAAGTGAGATTTCGCGAAAAGATTGTGTGATTTGGGACCACAATGGGAGTCTGGAGACAGCCTTGAACGTATCACCTTTTTAACGTTTTTTGGTCGCTTCTGATACTACTTTTTGGATGAAATTTAGGGTTTCTTTTGTTCTTATTTAATTGGGTGATAGGTATCACTTCGAGATAGGTAAGTGTAGAATCCATACTTCACTACATAGTATAAAACAAAGTCGCTTTTTCTGTCCCTATTTTCCTTTGACCGCTTAGATCTTTAAAACTACGCAACGGATTTTGATGCGGCAGCAAACTTACTGACAAGATCAGAAACACGGAACTGCGCTCCCAAACCAAAATTAAGGACATTGGCCACACTGCTGCCGAACTTAAGTGGCACTGGGCTGGACATATCTGCCGCATGCCCGATCACATGTGGGCAAAAACCACCACGGACTGGTTCCCGAACAGCAGGCGCCCCCGCGGCAGGCCCAGAATGAGATGGCGGGACGAGTTGGACTCCCATCGTACGGACTGGACCCAGCTGGCATTAGACAGGGAACAGTGGAAGGAGGGGAGGGAGGCCTTTGCCTTGCAGTGGGACGGAATAGGCTAAAAATAATAAATATTTTTTTTAATAAATAAAATGTTTATTTCTCAAAAATTGTAACATTTTAAACAGTAAAACCTAAGGACTCGAACTTTAATGAGGTCTATAAATAGTGTTTTAAAAGACTCATTCATTAGTTAAATGCGCAGACGCAATGACAAGTTCTTTACTCTGGACACGGTCGATTAAGCTGGGAAGGTGATGTAGTAGCTGGGCAAGCCTTCCCAGGCACTAATTAAAAGTTTCTGGCACCGCTGTCAAAATCTAAATTAGAATATGAGCTTATTGGTTACCTAACAATAGATTTAAACTTGACTGTTTAAAGCTTCAAGAAGCTGAGTAAAATTTCCAATAAATATTTACTTATCCTACGTAAAATTATAATCATAAAATTGATGGCAACTGTTTTTAAAATAAATAAACCGAATGAGCGGAGAAGAATTTTTGACCTCTATAAGAATGACAATGAATATATCAGATACTACCTGACCTGAAGATATAGGATGTTCCAAAACTAAAAAAAAAATGGGAAATACTAGCTGTCCCAAAAATATAATGGAAAAACAAATGAAAAATAGCTGTTGTCTCTGTAGCAGAAGGACAGATACGCAAAATCCCGGAATAGCAAAATCCCAGATTAGCTGAAGGACAGATTAGCATAAAGGCAGATAATGTACTGTCATGTTCATTGTAATACAAACCAAACCCTATTATTAACCTTATTATCTATTTGTGACCTCTTTCTCCTAAATGGCCACTTTTCATAAACAATCAAGATGATCTATATTATATTTATTATTCAATGTGACATGCACTTGTTTTTCTGATAAAAGACATTTTCCTCAGTTATCAAATAATTTTAGATATTTATTTATATAGCGAAATCGTTAATTCAGTAGTCATGGTTAGGTTAAGGCTTAACCGATTACAAAAAGGAGGATGTTCTCAATTCATTTCGTGTTGTTTTTTATTAATATTTAGGTATAATAGATTTTTGTGTTTGTGTTTCTAAATAAAAAAAATCGTCATGCTGATGGCGTTTATGAATAAATAAAATAAAAATAAATAAATTTCATTGTTACGATTAGAATCATCTGTTAAGAGGAAAGGGTACCGGGAGCTCTATCCATACAAACTATTACAAACGTAGTCGACTGTTTTCTCCCTAGATAAAAGACACTAAAGCAAATATTTTTGGTGCATAAAATTTATAACTGCCATGACCATGCCCCTATGTTTTAATTTTTTTACCAAAACATAGGGGCATCATAGTCATGGCAGTTATAGGTTTTTAGGCACAAAAATATTTGTTCTAGTGTCATTATCCAGGGAGGAAACAGTCGACTACATTTATATGGAAAGAGCGCAGGTATCTACCCTTTCACCTTAAATGTATAGGTGTGAATACTTGATCAAATCGCTTGATGCTGATTTCGATATACATGAATGCCTGCACATGAATCGTCTAGGGCTTTGCTTAATATGTACAGAATCTTGGTGAAGACAAATTGAAGTGTTCCATAGCTTTTCAAGTCTGCTCAGTTTCGAGCTTCCGGACTTGAGCTTTACAAATCCGCTTGATCGTGTCCTAAGGGTTTTAAAATTGCAGGAAATGCAATCATATTTCATATCACGTATGAACATTTAAATTTAATAAAAAAAATGATCAACCACTCAGCGTATGAACGCCTGAACGGTACACGTTTACTATAAATAGTTGTACAACTTTCGATCTCTCGGACGGCATTCTTACGTGCAAAACTACTACATTTTGTTTTATTTTTCGACCGGTCAATTGGTCTTTGTATTATTTATTTTTGTAACTCTTTTCCTGCTTCGTGATTATGGCATAAAGCTTGAAAGCTCGTTCTGTTATGCTTGAAATTGTTGTGGTATGGAAATAGATTGACGTACAAAAATATGTAAAAAAAAACCGGCCAAGTGCGAGTCGGACTCGCGCACGATGGGTTCCGTACCATTTTATTCTGTTTTTAGTATTTGTTGTTATAGCATCAACAGAAATTCATCATCATTAAATAGTTTAAAGCAAAGTCACTTTCCGCTGTCTGTCCCTATGTATGCTTAGATCCTTAAAACTACGCTACGGATTTTGATGCGGTTTTTTTTAATAGATTGAATGATTGAAGAGGAAGGTTTATGTGTATAATACATGCATAATATAGCCGTGCGAAGCCGGGACGGGTCGCTAGTTTGTGATAATTTCAACTGTCTAGCTATGAGGTTTTTGAGATACAGCCTTGTGACAGACAGACGGACACTGGAGTCTTAGTAAAAGGGTTCCTTTGGGTAAGGAACCCTAACTAGCTGCGTCACACGGTTTTATCCACGTGTCTTTAAAAGTGATATTGATTACATACAAACACAGAATAAATGACAGTTACTATAAACTGAAAACTTTATAAGGCCTTTTTAACCCTTTAGAAGTGGAATTGCAAAAAAATTCTCTCTTAGTGCTCCCCCCCTATGACCTCAAAGGAACCCCCCCCCTCGTCTCTTGTAGTTTCAGAGCTTTCTTGATGAGCTTTTTTCTTTTTTATATTTATACTAGCGACCCGCCTCGGCTTCGCACGGCTATAGTATGCATGTATTATACATATAAACCTTCCTCTTGAATCACTCTATCTATTAAAAAAACCGCATCAAAGTCCGTTGCGTAGTTTTAAAGATTTAAGCATACAAAGGGAAATAGGGACAGAGAAAGCGACTTTGTTTTATACTATGTAGTGAAGTGACTAGCTGCGCTCCTCGTAACTCCCGATCCCGTGGTAATATCGGGATAAATTAAGATGTAAGCTATTCTATCCTTCAAGTTGAATCAAACTGCACACGGTGTGCAAATTTGAATAAAATCGGTTAAGTAGTTTAGGAGTCCATCGCGCACAAACAACGTGACACGTAATTTATATAATTATATTAGAATAAATATAGATATTTTATGCGAAGTTTCCAAATCGTATTTCTTGTAGTTTCAGAGCTTTCTGAGTCGTTTTTTTTTCTTATTAGCTCACTTCGCGGTTTTGCAGTAGTTACGCTTGATTGTTACCAAGTTAATACTTGGCTCTTAATTACGGAAAATACATGATATACATAACTTAGAAGTATTATTTTTACCATATTTTTTGAAGTTACAAAACAGATCAACCTGTATCACCCAAACCCTTTCTTCGAGCGTGTCTTTTTTTCCTCTTTTTTTTCGATCAATCCTTTTTCCTTTTTTTCTAGCCATTAGCTTTTTTTGGTCGTGGCTATCTTCGTTTTTTGTGGCGATCCCAAATTAATATAATGTTTTTTTGTCTCGTATATTTTGAAACAGGTTTTGGGTGATCCTTCGCGGTGGGAAAGGTCTAATGAAAGTGTTTTTTCGTTCCAATATATTTTACTTTCGATTTCTTTATAGATAAGATGTTAATTTTTATAACCAACCTTATAATTATTTTATTTAGGTATCTATATTAACTTACTATGAAGGTAATATTACTTACTAGCGACCCGCCCCGGCTTCGCACGGCTATATTATGCATTTATTATACATATAAACCTTCCTCTTGAATCACTCTATCTATTAAAAAAAATCCCATCACAATCCGTTGCGTAGTTTTAAAGATTTAAGCAGTCAAATGGAAATAGGGACAGAAAAAGCGACTTTGTTTTATACTATGTAGTGATGTATTGACTGTTTTTCTCTATATTTCTTTAAGTACTTAAAACATACTTAAAATATATAATACTTAAAAGTAAATATGTTCATAATTATTTACTATAGTAGGTACCTACATAATCCTATTCATTTTTTCATTAAAAATTCGACTAATATTATAAATGTGAAAATTTGTGTGTATTTTTGTCACTCCCGCAATATAGCAATAATTTTTGATCCCGATATTCTCACGGGATCGGGACTTACGCATTTGAAACCTAGAGCCATAATAAAGGAAAAGACTCTTTATGAAATCACCGAAACTAGAAGAGCTACAAGCATACTCTAAATAAGTTTTTGTTAAGAAAGGCCTACAAGATTGATGACTTTTTAAATAATAATGTGAAATAGATTTATTTTATTTTTCTTAACATATTCTCATAATATTTCATTATTTTTAAACTGACATTATTATTTTTAACACTTTGATTTTTAATTTGCTTCTTAATTGACATGGCTGTGATGAGTTTGTTTATGCTTCGTGAATCTAATTATTCTGATTTATTACTTATTTTAAAATTGTGAGTGGGACTCATCGATCAGTCTTTTTTTTTTTACATATGATAGGTCAGCGTTTGACCACTATCACACCTGCCTGATGGTAGGTGACGATGCGGCCTAAGATGATACCTATTCACTCGCGACTTGAAGACCCCCAAATTTACACGTCAGGAAAGACAGACGCAGGCAACCGATTCCATTCCCTTGCAGTACGAATAAGGAATGACGAAGCAAAGCGCTTAGTGCGAACGTCTGGTATGTCCACCATAAATCGGTGCCGCACACCAGTCTGCCTGGTTGTATGACGAAAGAATGGAGATGACAAGATTAGGTCGTGGAGTTCTGTTGCGCACTCAACGAAATGTATCCGATAAAAGACCGACAAGCTTGCCACCTTGCGACGATGTTCCAGGCTCTGAAGCCTTTTGTTGGCAAGCTTATCGTCACCGATGAGTCTCCTGGCTCTCCTCTCAATTGACTCCAACGCCCCCAGCTGATATTTCGCCGAACCGTCCCAGAGGTGAGAACAGTACTCCATTATACACGAGCTGACTTGTGCTTGGTACAAGTTGAGCAACTGTCCCGACGTGAGTCATTAATGTAAGAAAGATCTAGATGTTTGTAAGCCCAAGAGGCGGGAACTAGAGTTGCTTTTATATTTTGTACCTTTAACATCTGTTATTTACCTAGTTCCACAGACAATAAATTCATTTCATTTCATTTCATTTTAAGAGTCTGGAACTTGGCATGGAGGTTCGTTTTAAGACGTGGGGGCAATAAGAAATATATTTTGGAAATTCAAACTTTAAAAGGAAAGGGTTAATAAAGTTTGAGTAAACTATATTCGTAGCTAGTGCTACTAATATCATAAATGTTAAAGTTTATATGTGTGTTTGGGTGAGTTCTTACTTGCATTGTTGTTACTCCTTCACGTGAACACTTCTGGACCGATTGCGATGAAACTCGGTACATAAAGGCTAAAGACCTGGATTAACACATAAGCAACTATTTATCCTGTTATTCCCACAGGATCGGGACATAGGCGGGTGAAACAGCGGGTCGCAGCTAGTAACAAATATTACTTACAAGACATTGTACAAAGCTATCTAGCCGTTAGCAAATAGGCTTGTGTTATGGTGACCAGACAACAAATAAAATTCCAACACACAAATTCCACAATAAAATCAAAATAATTAACATAAACATCGAAACTAGCACAAAATTACAAAAAAATATCCCATTTCCCACGTTACAACCCTTAAGATTTTAACAAACACTACATAGAAAAATGCACTGTTTTTTTTTAGTGTTAGAGTGTATAATGCAATAGCAATAGTTAGCCGAATATTTCCGAAGATGTCCGAATATAGCCGAATGGCCGGAGGCAAGTAGGACAGGTGCTTTATCCATCTTGTATCCACCGGACGTTAGGGCATTCACTTGTCTTGATACTTGATAGGAATTTTAAAAAAACCATGCTGTTTAATATTTTTAGGTATTATATATTTTCTTCATCTCGAAAGTATAAATCACTATCACTACAGTATAAAAAAAATCGCTTTCTCTGTCCCAATATCCCTATGTATGCTTAAATCTTTAAAACTACGCAACGGATTTTGATGCGGTTTTTTTAATAGATAGAGTGATTCAAGAGGAAGATTTTTAGATATAACACATGCATAATACAGCCGTGCGAAGCCGGGGCGGGGAAAAAGGACAAAGTACCTACAAATCTATTGTTCTCTTTTGACTTTTATACAAGTATATCTAACAGGCCCGGGAAATATTTAGCTTTAAACATATGCTATGATAGGCATACCGTCGGGTACCTCAGAAGAAAGGGCTCATTTTATCCAGGCATAGCCTCGCAAGGCGAAATCAAAAACATTCGAATTTTTTTTTTATCTAGCCATAAGAATTGAAGGAGTGCCTCTACAAAAATAAACCTGCCGATAAAATTTAATAAAATGAATATAGGTAGCGTTATACCTACCTATTTGTTAATGTTTTCGTAACTATGTAACTGTCTTAAGTTATGTAGACCTGGGCAAAACTCCATCTTCACTAAAGACCCAACTAAAGAGGCCTTAACAGCCTGTATACAAAGTACAAGTAGGTAAGTATCAAAACAGATAGTTCGTAGTATATAATCCACACTGAATTATGATCATGCAAGGGCTAATAAAGGAGGAGTATCCGTTCCTTACAGGGAAGAACTTTCTGATTTAAAATCGAATACAAAGCCAAATAATATTGAATAGAAAGATACTAGAGAAAATAAAGGTTTAAAATGGAAATTGTCGGAAAACAAAAAAAAAACTACAAATAAGTTGTGGAAGAAAAGCCCAGTAAAACCTCCTAGGTACTTGTATTTTTTTTATTGCGATCTGGTTGGCCAATGGCGATTGGAAAATAATTTGATTCGACCAGCCAATGTGCCATGACGTCACGGAATACTGCCTGCGCGGAAGCAATCGGTTCGGACACCTCGTTTTTTTGTTAACTAGCTTTTGCCCGCGACTTAGTCCGCGATTTCAAGTAGATTGGATCAAGGAATCACGTTGTCCAATACGAACTATACCCCCCTTTTTCACCCCCTAAGGAGTAGAATTTCGGAAAATCTTTTCCTAACAGATGCCTACGTCATACAAAGAACACACCCTCCAAGTTTCAGGTCTCTACGATCAGCGGTTTAGGCTCTGCGTTGATCCGTCAGTCAGTCAGGACAAAACTTTTTATATTCAGCAACTCTCAGCTTAGTCGAAGGAAAAGAACTAGAGAGGAAATGAGGAAAGAACTAGTAAATATGTTTTTAGTACCCACGTACTACGTGGTTTGATTACAGTGTTTTGTTTCACGCTAAAGTTATTATAACAGTAGCAGCTACTCTAGCCAAGGCATATTTAGTCATCACAAAATTACATAGTATAAAACAAAGTCACTTTCCACTGTCTGTCCCTATGTATGCTTAGATCTTTAAAATTACGCAACAGATTTTGATGCGGTTTTCTTCTTAGATGTAGTGATTCAAGAGGAAGGTTTATATGTATAATACATGCATAATATTGCTGTGCGTAACCGGAGCGGGTCGCTAGTATATAATAATTAGTACAAACCAAACGCAAAACGCCTAAAACTAAAATTGTTATTTACTTTATCAAAAACTCATTTCAAAACCACGAATTTTTACCTTAGTACAAAAATATTCTATGAAAAATTCAACTACACGTACAAAAAGCCTTTGAGAGTGGAGCATGTTTTTGTACCTATCTGTTACAAAAACCAATATACATGGGTAGGTTCTAAGTACCGCGAATGTAAGGTAAAAACTTAAAAATACAGTTACTAACCCAAATTGCTCGCAGGTTCTATGCTACCTACCCTTAGAGTAAACATTCCAAAGGTTTATAGAGCGCTCACGTCACTCGTCTCTTATACCGATTTTAAGCAATGAGGGAATAATAGGCTTTTTTTTCTCTAAGCTAATTTCGAATCACTCTATAGATTTAGCTTAGCTAGGATTTAGCTACCGTTTTCTCTAGTCAAGACTTTTTTTAAGTTTTACCTGCCTGCCTAGCATGAAGAGCAAAACACGATATGATAAAGCGATATAACTACATCAACTCTCAAAATATGATTGATAAAGCCGCCATGTTGAATTTTTATTATATATTGCGATAAAAATTATGATAAAAATTCAACATGGCGGCTTTATCTATCATATTTTGAGAGTTGATGTAGTTATATCGCTTTATCATATCGTGTTTTGCTCTTCATGCTAGGCAGGCTGGTCAGGGAAGGTAAAGACTGCTAAATAAGCCCATCACTACATAGTATAAAATAAAGTCACTTTTCGCCGTCCCTATATCCCTACGTCCCTTTGTATGCTTAGATCTTTAAAACTACGCAACGGATTTTGATGCGGTTTTTTTTAATAGATAGAGTGATTTAAGAGGAAGGTTTATATGTATAATAAATGCATAATATAGCCGTGCGAAGCCGGAGCGGGTCGCTAGTACAGAATATCTCTCAAGTTATACTGGTCATTGACATCAGCTATCAGTTTTTTATTTATTTCTTCTCTCAAAAATACAACCTTGGGGTCTTCAAATCTAAAGTGAATAGGAACCTTCTAAGTGAGCATGCTACATCTTCGACCTTAACGTCGTTTACTATTCGATGAGATCAAATGCAAGTCTATTTTGGGCAAAAAAAGTCAGCTTTCCCGCAAACCACTGAAGATCATGCTCTGAAGGAAGTTTCTCCTACAGGTTTAAAGGTACAAGGGAATTCATACTGGTGCAAACGGTTCGAATACTCTATTGCGAGCACTCTATAACCTAAAATTTGAAGCGTAAAGGTGATAATTGACTAGGGCATTTCCTCGAGCATTTTACTGTAGCGTTGCATTAAAACACATAATATGCAAGCAAAATGTTCAAGGTGTGGTTAAGGTTGCAAGGAGGTTAGATTCTTAAAGTTCCTTCATGTATAATGGCGTCAGATGCTGATGAAAAAAATGAAAAACACCTGACTTTATATCATGGACGTAATATATAATTATGCTTTAAATACATAAATGTTTTTTCCACATTTAGTTGACGAAATACTATCACTTTTATAATAATCTAGAAAACCGGTGAATTTTGTCATATTTTTTCCTTGCCTTGCCATCAATAGTTGAAAACAGCGAATGCTCGATGTTCTGTCAGTAGTAAATGCTCTAGTCTATACCCACCTTTACACAAACGGCACACAGGGCTTGGGAAAAAAACATACCTACATTTGATGGAGTGTAGTTTATCTTACAACTGGGAAAACAGACTGAAAAAATATCGTGCGCCAAGGAAAATATTCGTAAATGAAAAAACAGCAGTTCTACGTCGCGTTGTGCCTTCCAGGGTTGCTAGGCATCATTTTCATTTTAAATTTTCATATTTGGGACAATGTTTTATAATGCTTTCGGAGAAAAGGCTTCAAATTTGTTTTCTAGCTTTATTTTGTGCTTTTAGTTGGGACCTAGGGACATAATAATATTGGTCTTTTACATCAACACAGCGCCAGAATCTTTTATCTATGCTATTTGGGACACTGTAGTGCCTGGTACATGTTTTAGATGGAGTAATCTTGCCTAGCACATATATCAACCTCTCAACTTAGTAGACCGTGTACATCGTGATGAAACCCACGGCTACGTTGACTCCTTAAGGTGAAAGGGTACCGGCGGCGCAAGCTCTCTCCATACAAACGTAGTCGACTGTTTCCTCCCTGGATAATGACACTACAGCAAATGTTGCTCAACAAAAAATATTTGCTCTAGTTTTATTATCCAGGGAAGAAACAGTCGACTACGTTTGTATGGAGAGAGCGCCTGGTACGCTTTCCCCTTAAGTATTGACGAGTTCTTTCCTCTAGCTAGGGACATAAATCTACACTATTCATATGATATGGACATTTTATTTACGAGTGTCTACGTGTGTCCACCGCCGCGACATCAAAAATTGTTACAGTGTGGACGCTATCGACACTAGTGTCGACATATGTGTCGAGTGTCAGTGTCGTCGTGTATCCTTAGCATAATATTATAAAGAAGATTATTTGTTTCCATGTTTGTAACGAATAGGTATGAGAATACATTGATTCATTGGGAGTAACATAGCATAAAATCTGACAAGAAATTAATATGAGACCGAGATAATCTTCCGACTTAAATAACTTTAGTGTTAAGACGAAGAAAGGGAACATCAAAACCTCAAACAGTGAATAGAACACGTTGAAATTACGTCAAGGCAAAGATTTAAAGAATCTCTTAAACAAAACGTTAGCTTATCCAAAGTACAGCCCTAGAGTTCCTAGGTAGTCTGTCTAAACGGTGTTCAGAGAGTGACATTTCGTACCTAAATGAAAGTTAGCACTCCTTCTACGAGATATAAATTAGTTGTTACTAAGTTTAAATAGCTAGGTAATTAAAGGTAACTTATTGTTTTACTGTCGCTTTTATTTAGTTAATAGTTAACATAACTCTCTCACCTTAAAATTATTTTTGGTAAATTTTTAAAACTTTGCTACCGTTTCTACCGTTACTATTCAGTTACCATACGAAAAAGGATTTGAGAAGAAAGAATGCATGACATTGGCAAGATGTATATGACGTAGAATTTTGCAATGAATAGAACAATTGAATGAGGTTTAATCATAATGAAGTTGCCTCAATTTATTTTATTTTGTCAAAGTTGAAAAGTGGTCCTGACATTTTGTACGGGAGCTTGGCATTTCCGAGCTTAGGAGGTGAGGTAAAGCCTTCTATCGATAGATAAAGTGCACCGCGAACTTTTGGAAAATTATAAAACATCACGTTTAGTCAAATATCCCGTTTCCGAGACGGTTTAGTGGTTTTGTGTTTTTGCATTATTTGTTCGCCATAATGCCCTCTATCGATAGTCTCAAAGTGCCCCACCGGCAGTTAAAGTTACTACATCTGTTGTGTCCAAAGACCCTTATTTGCTTTTCTATGGGTGTAATCGATACTTTTCAGGAGTTTTGAAGGTCTTTGATGATGGTGTCAAATGTGGAATACGATTCCTAAATTTGTGTAGACTCTTAAAAATATCTCTGAAGCTTCTACAAAGTTCGTAATTTAGATGAGAAATTAGTACTTTACCTACCTTAATATATGCCGGTAACATTTTAGCTAAAAAAACCGTCAGAAGTATGTCACTAGGAGGATCTAATCGACCCCCCGACCCCAGGGGATGTTATTCCTCCCCCAGTTCGTACTAAGGCCCAATATTTTCACTGTGCCTAAAACAACAGGCGGGTTTTAGGCTGTGTTTTCGCGACATCCCAGCTCATTTGCTCGCTGTATTATCTTTACAATATCGCGGTTCTAGACAAGGAAAATTACGTTTATTTTTTAAGAGTTTTTTTTTATAAAATGGTGAGGCATTGAGGTCTTTGTATTTTTAGTTGATTTGTTTATTCTAGGTTTTAGGAACTAGAACGATATACCCTTAAATACTTTCCGTCCAACGCGACGCACAAGTCTTAAGCATGACGTTCAAAAAGGCGATAGAGTAACTAATTAATGGTTAATGAATGGGGTCACTAATACATATTTTTGCTTGTCCTCATTGCATGCCTCTTCAAGTTTGCACATTGCATTTTGTATTTTGGCACTAGGATCGGAATTAAAAATTAAATATGTATTAAATACAGTGAAACCTGGTTAAGCGAGTGTATTAAATACAGTGAAACCTGGTTAAGTGAGACACCAAGGGACCTGCAATGTTGTTTCACTTATAGAGTTATTCCACTTACCCAGTGTCTCAGATATCCAGGTATAAATAAATATTTGTCTCATTTACAGAGGGTTCCATTACATTAGGTACATTGTATTTAATATGTAATTCCATTACCGATATATGGAGTTCCGAAAAGTAATGCCGAATTCAATCAATTATCGAGTAGCATAAAAAATATAGAGCACACAAATTGAGAATCTGCTGTTTTTTTTTGTCGTTGAAAGAAGTTTGAATAAATATAATTCAAATTAACGCTGAAAATATTTCCAAATACAAATCGATTATTTAAAAAATCGATTTTTGCATATCGAGCACGAGTTGTAGATCGATTCAACGCGCGTGCCCAGTCACGCACGTCCCACCAACACAGTCCGATCCCGATGACCACTCGATTAGATATCGATTCACATTTTTTATCGATTCACAACTTTTCTCATCAGTTTCGTGATTTTTTGTTTCTTTTGTTATGGGCGCCCGGTTTTTTGGCTCGCGTCTCGTGGCCAATCTCTAGTAATTTTCTTTTTTTTCTGTACCTTTTGTTGGCCACGGTGGACAGTGCAACGGCTTGTTTTTAGATTATTTAACCGTATCTTCTTAATGGTTGTTAAATATCTATAGTGACCGTTAGATCAGTTTTTGCACCCAAAAAGATTTTCTGTTCTATTAAGTGTTAAATTCTTTTTTATTTTGTAATGGTAGTGCCCTCTAACTGTTCTATAAGCGTCTCTGTATTTAAATTAAAACATTCTGTTTTTGACAAACCTTTTGAGAGTATTATTTAGTATTTAAAATAATATTTCGAGCCTAAAAACCATTTGTTCTGTACAATCGACGCTCAAAAGTCCACTCCCACCGAAACGTTTACAATCCTGTGCAGCACTATTTGAACATTATAACAACGTAAGCTGTAGATCGAACCCACGTCGGTTGGTGTAGCGGGAGACGGCTTATACCACTCACACAACTAAAGACATAGCTAACATGTTGAAAATAATAATCACACTGAGTACTTTTAATTCAAGTGTTTATGTTTGTGTGTAACGTCTATTAGAAGAAGGTCGTAAGTCCAATAATTGTAGTATTATTGTAGAAAACTGATAGTGTACTTATGGCGCATACTGTGGGTACTTACATATTTTACAATAATACCTAGATAAAATATGAAGGTTAATTAGTTAAGGTCGCAGGTAGTCGTTGAACGCAGAGAGCATGCGACCGATCGCTCTGGAAGGCTTTGGGGGATGCCTATGTTCAGCAGTGGACTTGTTGTAGCTGATGATGATCATGATATAATAAAATATTGTTACATTTGAAAAAAATCGGTGATGACACACGGACAGAGAGACGAACAAGAAAGTGATCTTATAAAGGTTCCTTTTTTACTTTTTGAGGTACGGAACCCTAAAAATAGATTATCGTAGGCTTTAATCTATACTAATATTATAAAGAGGAAAGATTTTTTTAGATTTTTGCTTTTATACTTGTAACGAATAGGCTCCTGAAACTATTGGACCGATTTTGATGAAACTTTGTAAGATGATACATTGATTCATTGGGAGTAACATTGGCTTCTTTTAATCCCGATATTCCCACGGTATCGGGAGTTACACGGGTGAAACCGCGGGGCCCAGCTAGCCTAATATAATAAAAGTGGCACAATTTATCAATTTTCAAATATTTTTAGTTGATTTTCCCTTATTGGAAATTTAAATTGTTATGAAGGCACTTAACGCGTGAATACAGTATAAAACCTTCACCACTTTTCAATTTTACTTTTATATCGTTTTTCAGACAGTAATTGACTTCCGATCCTCGATTCGCGATCGCGTGGAAGCTACCTGTCCATCTCAAACATTTTCATGATTGACGTGCGCGATTATAATCCAAAATACACCTTCGAGCTAATGAATTAAAGTTTTAAATTGAACGTATTGTGATTGCTACTGAATTTTACAGTAAGTCTAAATGATAAATTAAGGTATTTTCGGTTTTATAGCCCGTTCCTTTAGGGTCTCAATTCTGTCAGCTGACTGTGTAGTTACGAAGTTTCGTGCTTGAAAATATGGAGAATGCTTCCGTTAATAGAATTTTAATGAAGTACAGTCAGGCGGAGGTTTTGCTTGTCATGCCCATCTCCTTACGTGCTCTGACGCGTGCGTCCAGTTTCTGTATGGTCAGAAAAATAAATTGGAGCAAAGTCTTTTTATAAAACCTCTTTAGCGAAATTAGATGTTCTTCTAGAAATATTTTCTTAGAGAAATGCATGTCCAAAAGTAGCACCGCGACGAGAAAAATGGAATCAAATGCAGAGTGCAGGCTAACGCACTTTGAAATAACATTTCATTAATTGTTGTGTATTAGTAAATGAAACGTAAATTTTGATGTCTAAAGCCCGAAGTGAGGGGTGACGTAGGTATACCCAGACAAACCTATAATTATAGGTGTGCTTAAATGCATTTGATGAAACTCACATTTAATCGTTTTTTTTGTTGTTTAATTTTGCGCCTCACAATCGGTTAAAAATTTCATACAAATTGCTTAACTGGTAGTAATTTAAATTTAGATAAACTGCCTGTTTAGTTACTATCGTATTTCAGGCATTATGCTTCAGTGGCACCTCTCCCTTAGGGCGAAAAGCTTTATAGGCAAACCTTCCATTTAGGCATATAGCCTTCATTGGCATTCCGCTTTTTAAAAAGCGGTACTATTCATAGTCCATAATAATATCTCTATTTCCCATTAATTAGATGGACAAACTCTACCACTTGAGCCATTTCTTCAATTTCCTAATTGCCACTTTTTATACCGATTTTTAAACTGAATTATGAATCTTATTGTACCTAAAAATAAGCAACTTTTCTGCAAACCGTACAAAATGTGAGTGGGCATCTATATTTGCCGAATCCATCCCATCAAAGAGATGATAATAATTACTTGATACAGTTATAGATCTTGAGATACGGACGGACAGACAAAATGTATGGTACTTATTGTAAAAGTTTATAGATATTGTGGGTAGGTTTTGGTTAAGAATTCAAAACTTATTTATCAGTGTAATTATTAGATACTTGTCAGAAGGCCTATACGCACGCATGGCCTGCGCTGCTGCCTCTAGTCCTCCCTTAAGAGGCTCATGAGTTTTCGATACGCGACGCGAGTAGGTATTTTCAAAAATGACCCGTATCGTGCGATACAGAGAGTTTAAGTTCGGACGTAATTGCCTACATTTTGCTTTCAAATAATGTTGCGGGCCGTAACGTATTTACCCCCTTTATCCTTCACAAAATGAAATAAATTTGGTCTCATTTAATTCAATGCATCTTATGCTAGGTTTATACGTTTTTCTTTTTTGGTAATTCAGTTTAGTCTATTAAAAAACAATTGAAACGCTCGTTCAAAATTATAGATATTCAGATACTAATAACTTTTATCTTAGGCAATATTTCTTTAAAACACCTGTCTGCGTAGACGGTCATATGGTCGAGCGGACAGACCAGGTTAAGTACTTGGGATCTGTGCTTCACGCGTCCGGCGACATCGATTGCGACGTCAAGTCACGCATTTCAGCGGCTTGGGCCAAGTGGCGTGAGGTGACTGGTGTCATTTGCGACCCCAAAATGCCGGTTAAACTAAAAGGACAGGTCTATAAAACCATCATTAGACCTGTCCTTTTGTATGGTAGTGCGGCGTGGCCGGTGTTTGAGCGACATAAGCAGGAGCTGCGTGTCACGGAGATGAAGATGTTGCGCTGGATGTGTGGAGTGACGCGAAAGGATCGCGTCAGGAACTCCCGCATCCGGGGCAGCCTTCATGTCCGAGACATTGCAGATAAATTGCAAGAGTGTCGCTTACGCTGGTACGGCCACGTCTTGCGAAAACCGGCTAGTTACGTGGGGAACAAATGTCTTGCCATGGCGCCTCCGCCGGGTCGTGGCAGACTGGGTAGACCCAAGAAGTGCTGGCTTGACGTCGTAAAGGGTGATATGCGTGCAAATGGACTTACAACCCAGGATGCCGAAGATCGTAAAAGTAGGAAAGCGGACCCCGGGCTCCCGAGAGGGATGCAACCGGGAACAACGCTCGGATGATGATGAATATTTCTTTAAAATAAAAACTGTTAAACCTGGTTTTCCATTAGATCTAGAACATTTTCAAAAATTATCATTATCGGACTTCGTTTATGGGGGGGAAAACGTTACCGCTTTTTGTATGGAAATTGACAGCCTCACACTGGCCTTAAAGACTTCCAGAGCGATCAGTCGCATGTCCTCTGCTTCTAACGGCTTCCATGCATGGAAAATTGTTGTTAAATCTTTTTGTGCGTAGAGTTTGTAGGCGAGTTCTTTACATTTTGGTATAATAGATGAAAACATATTGAATTTAAATTCTAAATTACCTAGACCAGAAACAAATATCTTAACCCTTAACTTAAAACATTCTGTGTTGCACGCGGCAGTTCTTCCACCTCAGAAGTCAACAATAGACACTTATAGACGACCCAGTTGGCACAATGGTCACCATACCGGACTGCCAAACACAGGGTTGCGGGTTCGATTCCCGCCTCAGACAAGTATTTATGCTTAGATATTTGTCTGTGGTCTGGTTGTTTCTATGTATTATAAGTATATATTTACAAAAGAAAAGTATATAAGTAGTATATCCGTTGTCTAGCACCCATAACACAAGTCTAGTTACTTAGCTTGGGGCTAGATGGCGATGTGTTGAATGTCCTGCAATATTATATTATTAAAATTTAGCCCAGTTGGGTCAAAACTTCATAAAAATATTATTAAATATATAATTTATTGAAAACAAACAGCATTTTGTTGCACAAACAAAAAACGAAACAAATAAGTACGGCCTAGGAACTTATGCCACTGGCTTTTTGCACAAGTTGTTCGAAGCAATTACTTGAAAAAAAAAAACAACATTTAATTAACTTTTACTTTTGAAGCCGCGTTCCATGATGTCTAAAAGCAACTGCTTGTGCAGCTTCCATAACCATCTCATACATAAATCATCATCAAGTCTACCAAAAGTCATGTTAATCGTAGTTTCGTCTGGTCGATGTAATTAGGGTCGCGAGACATGGTGCTGGTTGGTTTCCTAACGAGTACACCTTGTTTCTTTAATGTTACACGTGGATTATAGAAATTAGGTCAGGATTTTAGTGGGTAAAATAACAACCATGCAAAATATCCAAATGCTTGCTGGAATGATTTATCTATTCTATAGGAAGATCCATAGATCTTCCTATAGAATATAGATATCACCATTTGCCAAAGCAAATGGCGAAGATTAGAGAAGAAGACAGCCGATGATCGACGGAGATGGAAGACCTACAAAGGGTTATAGTGCCGCAGAAGAGATCCCAAGAGAGCCTGGAAGAAGATAGTGAATGATCAAACAAAATGGAGGAAGATTGTGTTGAAGTCCAAAACCCAGAAAGGGTTGTAGCACCGCAGAAAGTAAGGAATCCAGAAAAGAAAAGAGAAGAAGAGGAAAGGAATCCGGTAAGGGATCGCAGGAGTAAGGAATCGGAAGGGAATAAGGGAGGGGTGGAGTGAGGATTTCCTCTAACATGTGGCCATAAAGTTTCCATTCCCTAAATACCTTCCATAGCACTTAGCTCCTGGGAAACAGCACATGTCATTGACCTAAATAATCGAGTAATCGAGTAGTAATATCGATCAAGATGTTTAGAATCGATTAGACATTCGAGTGTATCGTTTGATGAGGCGGTCACGGCGGGGCACGACTGTGTGAGATGGTCAGTAGCTTTCGGGTTAAGGTTGTTGTGTAGCTACTGATATGCTGCGCTGCAACAAAAATGATTTATTGCATCTTTTAGGGGATTCATTTATTTGTGCAATAAGGATAGATTGCGTTCACGATGTCCAGAGGGTGCAAATTCTCCATATCCCCGAATGTCTGTATCCCAAAATGTCCATATCCCAGAATGTCCAAATCCCAAAATGTCCATGTCCCAGATTTTCAATATCCCAAAATGTTCATATTCATACCAGAATTAAATGGTGGATTAAAAAAACAACTGTTAGCAACTGTAGATTAAAAAAAAGATAGTTGGAAAGGTACGTTCAAAACCTACTAATACATTTTTAATTGTCTATCAGAACAATTAAAATAAAACTTTAAAATCAGATTTACAGCGCAGCGCGCGGCGACGCAGTTAGGCCAACCCTTTCTGTAGGTCGCTTAACGTTTAAAATTTCAAAACGAAATACAAACTAATAAAAAATTAAATAAACAAAAAAGACGCAGTGTTTAACGGAATGGACACAAAAAGAAGAAGAAGAAGAACTTGAGTAGATATGTATTTAGTAGATAATGCAATTGTTTAGCAATAGTGTATCTTCTAGTGGTATATAGGCTCAGTACAGTCACGCTCACTCAGACGGAAGCCGAGCTCGTGAAGGCAGATGTCATGTTCCATCAGAGACGATAAGTGCCTTCAATCATATGGGTTGATGCTTCTGACTCTTACAGTACCATGGTAGGTGAAATAACAAGATATTAGGCAATAGTAGGGCTTTCTTTTCATTTGTTTTCATTAAGTTCACCCAAAGCTTAAGATTTTAAGACCAATGGATCCAAGGTGTAATGAGTGTGCATAATTGAGTCAATCTTTTCCACAGGCTTCAGACTTCAGATGCCATTTTATTCAAAAAACGATTTTCTTAATCTTATTATCACTACATAGTATAAAACAAAGTCGCTTTCTCCGTCCCTATTCCCTATGTATGCTTAAATCTTTAAAATTACGCAACGGATTTTGATGCGGTTTTTTTTAATAGATAGAGTGATTTAAGAGGAAGGTTTATATGTATAATACATGCATAATACAGCCGTGCGAAGCCGGGGCGGGTCGCTAGTTAAGATATAAAATATTAAATATAAAGAAAGTTCAAAAGAAAAACGAAGTAAGTATCTAATACGTACGGCTGAAAAATGTCGTCGCAGATTCGTTTACGAATTCCTCCTAACTACACGGTAAGTACAATGAGCTCAGACCTTTATAACTTACATCCAATCGACATTTTTTTTACTAAATCAATTACTTTCATTAAATGTCCATATATTTACACGTAATAACACCGCGCGCTACTAAAAGCTTCCCAATCAATTTGAAATAATGAAGTGATGACAGCCTTTCTAATACGATTTAGTCACGTCTTGTATTCGAAACGATTTCACACACAACGCGACCTTATTCTAGGAGAAAATTGTATTCACAGTGAATAAAAAAAAACAATAAAAACTTTTAAAAGTGCAATTTGAAGCTGTATTTAAAAATTGAAGACATTCTGATCAAGTTTTGCTAGTTTTGAGGTAGGAATCTATGAGGCTTTCTGGATGATGAATCACTCTGAAGTCGCGCTTTTCAGGCCCTGGGTGCTTTAATTCTCAGTCCTTTTATTAACACTATTGTTACCTGTTAGGAATGGGATTTTACCCTAAAAATATACAATAAAACAAATATTACTACGTCAATTGATCTTAATAATCTAGATTTCGCTAACCTTTTTTAAATATAGGTACCTATTTAAACGGGATTGTCTAACTGACCAATGCAATGAACGAATCGCCAAACGGGTTAAATTTTGTCAAACTTACCAGATTCTTGATGATTTATACAGCGCAAACAAATTAAATCTATGCCACCACAGAACGCGATTACAGACAGTCAGATTATCCGCTAAGAAATAATTTCGAAAAATTCAACCCACACGTCGTCGCATGAAGTGGGGGATAAAAGCTAATTCATGAATTAAATCTTATAATCTTATCTATATAGATAAAAAATACATCGCGAAATTGACATTCAACAAACAAACAAACTCAACAAAAAGACCGTTTCAAATTATTTGAACTACATCAGAATAAGTCGACTCCTCCGAACAAATAGTTTGGTAATTATGACATTAGTGGTTAGAGACAGTAGACTAGACAGACTTGCCTATTAGTGGGTAGACTTTAGAGATTCTGTGATCATTCTGTGGCTAATAGTTGAAAAAAATGACCAAAAAAACCACGACGTTGATCTAGGCTACCATTGCAGACACGACATAACGCTAGATTTGTTATGTTGCTAATTGAACAGAAAACTTACGAGTACTTTTTGTGGAGAGTAATTGGGGGCAAAAGGTGAACTTAAGCCAAAAATTGACAACTTAAAAAAAAAACAACAAATAAGTAGCCAAGCGCGTGACGGACAAACGTAAAGTGAAATAACAGATAGAACATTTATTTTTTAGTTTTTGTGGCAATAAAATAGGGTCCATCAAGCAAAATCTCGAAAGCTCCACAACAATTTTTTTTCCGGTATTTTTCATTCCTTGTCAAAGCTAAGTTTTTCAACGAATATTTAAGTTTTTTCAGTTTCTTTCAAAGTTTGAATAAACTTAATTTAATTAAATCTAAACTTGTCAATACAATTTGTACTTTATTTTAGCTTTCTGTCAAAAATGTAGGCATAGACTAAGTCTAGGTTTTGTAAAATAGAGATTTTGCAATTCAAATACAAGTTAAAAAGCAAATCAACCATAGTTTAGGAACCACTAACTTTTGATGGTTTTTTATAAAAAAAGCTCAATTTTCCTTTAAAATTCCTATTAATAAAAAGAAGGTTAACTTAGGTAGAGGTATACCTATTGCAAAAAAAAACAGCGCACTCCGAGAGTGCAGGCAGAAGTGAAAACAATAAACTTGTTATTTCTCATAGAATATTTCTTGAAACGATCTGCTACTGCCATCTATTAGCACTCACTTAAACAAATATAGTTTATTTTTTATTCGCTAGATGGCAGTAAAAAATTTAAATCAGCGCCATCTACATTCGAATAGCGGTCTTTCTAGAAACTAAGTTTCTCAATTTGTGTAATAGATGGCAGTATAAGTTAAACAAAAAGACTAACACAAATAAAATCTCATCTGTCGCGTCAAAATCTGTCGCGAGAACGGCTGAAAATGCTCACCCACAAAAGTGCCCAACGCGCCATAAGAAGTTTTCACTTCAAAAACTCCCGAATTAAACAATCAGTAAACATAGCTGTCTATTCGACAACAGTCGGCAAACACCGGTAATCGTCGGAAGACTTCGCCTCCGGCTGAACAGGCAAGCACCTGTTCGCCAACACGCGATGCCACTCCATTGTGATGGAAGGTAATACCAGTGGCCGATGGGTCTGTTAGCTGATTGGGTGCTATTAGGTCGTTCTGATCATTCAATAGGTTTTTTGCAACGTTTATCTTTGTGAAAACCAGATGCTATTACAAAAGCAGTCTAGTACGAGAATTGTATATCTATAAATATCAAATTCAAGGGTCTGTATGACTGACTGATAATATTAGCCAATGGACAGATCTGGCTAAAATTTGGCATTTGGCTAAAATTTGGTAAAAGCTCTGCTAAGAAGGGATTTAGGAAAATTCAATCAAAAGTTACGAGTGAAAACTAGTCGCTAATAAAATGCGAAAGTGAGATCCTTAATTTGAAATAGCTCTGACGTAGGCATCAGCCAAGAAAGAATTTTAGAAAATTCAAGTAAAAGTCGCCGGTGAAAGCTACCTATATAGTCTCTGATGATATGCAAGCAGGAATATTCTGACACGTTATCTTGGACTCAAAAACTCCACGAGAAGGTTTCGTTAAAGATTTTAACTAGCGTATAATGAAAGACCGAAAATGAATGAAAAAATAAAAAAACACTAAAACTTGATACGAAGTTTTGTTTGACATTGGCTATTATTAAAAAGCCTGCGATGACATTACTTAGGAAAAAAAACTACAATCTTACACGCAATATTTTATACTTTTCACCCATTGATACGTTCGCACAGGGTTTGTCCGGGCGAGGACGGCCGGAAGCCGAGTTGGCACGTCGGCCAGCGGCAGCCAGGCTCTCTGCCAGCCACCCTGACGTGGATTTATGACGCGTCCACACTATGCGTGCATCTTGAAACTGGTTCCTTTGAGTCGCAACAATGGATGCAAAGTGGTTGTTTTTTGTATCGGCGTTTTTGGTGAGTTATAACTATAGGGGGAGTGCGGGAAGAAACACATTTACATCTGAGTGTCTAACATAGCTACTTTCGATAAATCGCACCCAAATCGTAATACGAATTGGATTTTACCTACTTTGTGTGTGTTTTTGTATTAAAATCGAATTGCATCACGATCATCGCGATTTTTATGACATACCAATTTGCCACGACAAATCGAGATGGTAATGACGGGTCGCTATCTTGAAAAGTTTCTATGTAAAATACTAACGAATTGAAAGACGCTTATCCAAAGTTTTAATTTTATCATTTGACATCATTTTCTATAGAATCGAATTCGAATCGCATAGCAAACATCATGTATGACAATTTTAAAATAAAAACTTAAAATAAAACTAGCGACCCGCCCCGGCTTCACACGGCTATATTATACATATAAACATTCCTCTTGAATCACTCCATCTATTAAAAAACCGCATCAAAATCCGTTGCGTAGTTTTAAAGATTGCGTTGCGTAGAACATACATAGGGACAGAGAAAGCGAATTTGTTTTATACTATGTAGTGATAGTGATGATAACCATTGAATATCTCAATTCAATGGTTATCTAAATATTTTTTGAAGTCGCAAATTCATACACAAAATAAAAAATCTAGTTCGTACCTATTACGATTCGTCTTCGACTGTAGCCATTTTAGACCTGCCGTCCATGTTACTTTCAAACTACCTATCTCAATCAAAAGCTCATGTATGCATACAAGTGTGTGCCCCTGTCTGCGGCTATTTATACGTTTAACAAAAAACGTAATGAGTGCTCTGATTTGTACGTAACGTGGCGTGGGTTAGTAGCACGGTGGAAGCCACTAATGTTTGGTTTGTGTCTAGGACGGTTCATGCGAGACGAACGCAAACAGTCAATTAAAATCCTACTAAAACATTTCATGTAAGACTAAATAAATAACCATAAATAAATATAAATATTATGGGACAAATCACACAACCTTGTGTGTTAAAACTAGCTGAGCCCCGCAGTTTCACCAGCATAAGTCCCGATCCCGTGGGATTATATAGGGATCTTGTTTAAACTATAGTTCACGAGTAAATCTGTGTCTAAATCTAAGGTTTAAATCTACATCTCGGACTATCCTTAAACCTCGTTTTGGAATAAGGGGGATGGCATATTATATATCTGTCTAGTGTACCATATTATAGCTTTCATTCTAAGATAAATTCCTGCCAATTTTTGAAGTTATGCTTCTTTAGGCGCCTTATGAAATAATAATGAGAGTGAAATATCAAGATGCGCGATCTGCAAACTGTAACACAAAAGTCACATATTCTCCAAAAAACACAGATTACAAAAGAACTTCATCTAATTATTTTTACGTGTTGCAGAAGAACAAAGGGCCATAGCTCAGTGTGTAATTTCATTTTATCGAACACTGATATTCTGTCATCACCCAAGAGAGAGAAAGGAAACCAACCAAACACCTAGCACTAAGAGTCTGTTTGTCTCACTTTAGCATAAACGAATCCTTGTTCATTAGGAGTTCGTGGTTATCTTACATTAACTGCCGCCAAAACAATAGGTACTTATATGCAATCACATCTTCAAATGGTGGACTATTCAAATAAAATTAAATACTTAAATACTTTCAGACAAACATATACAAAAATATTTCAAAACCCTTAGTTAGCTTTTTGCGCCACTGAAACTTATACCACACATGTGCTTATGCTAAGGATACACGACGACACTGACACTCGACACAAATGTCGACGCTAGTGTCGATAGCGTCCACACTGTAGCAATTTTTAGATGTCGCGGCGGTGGACACACGTAGACACTCGATGTATACCTACATCACGGTGTCTTGTGTCAAGTGTCGGTGTGTATCCTTAGCTTTACTCTATACTTGTATACGGGCTGTTTTCTAAATCTCTTTAGTTGGCTCCTTTTTGATGTCGATGAAGTAGACTTGCCCACCAAGAGATCCAATTAAAACTCGAAGCTTGCCAAGCACCTATACGACCCTCTTAGCTTAGTCGACCGTAGCCAACCAGAGGAAAGAACTCATTCTTATGTCTGGACGCAACTAAATAATTAAATATTACAGGACATTCCACACATCGCCATCTAGCCCCAAGCTAAGTAACTAGACTTGTGTTATGGGTGCTAGACAACGGATATACGACATATAAACTTTTCTTTTGTAAATATAGGTACATACTTATAATCCATAGAAACAACCAGACCACAGACAAATATCTAAGCATAAATACTTGTCTGAGGCGGGAACTAACCCGTGGGTTTCATCACGATGTTTTCCTTCATTGTAAGATCAATAATATGTCACTAAGCGCACATAATGTTTCCCTAAGAAAAATCCATTGGTGCACGGCCGACCGGGATTTGAACCCACGACCTTCGAAATGAAAGTCGAGGTATCTACCACTAGGCGTATGTGAAATCTTCTTCAAGTCGCCACAATTGTAACGGATGTAGCTAATTCAACCTCTTTGTTAGAAGGTATTACTTTCTATCATAGGAGAAGTTAAAACTCGGTAAGATTTTTTTTCTAATGACAATGTGTTTATTCCACGCGTGCCTCACACAATTACATGATATAAATATCCAAAAAATCTAGACTACCGCTTTTATGTCTGTCTGTCATTAATTTGCGATTAAGGTACTTCTAACTATTTTGAGTAAGTATGGAGACAATGAAGATATACCGGAAGCCAGAAAAATTGAAAAATAGTATTTTTTAACAGGTGCTTAATTCTTCAAACATTTAACTTCTTCAAACAACAAACTTAACGTGTCCTACTTGTGACATGATAAAATATTTTCGTAAATTATTTGTTACTAAAAAAATGACATACTACCTAAACCTAGATTATTTTATTAAGAGGAAAGGGTACCGGGGGCTCTCTCCATACAAAATATTACAAACATAGTCAACTGTCTTCTCCCTGGATAATGACAATAGAGCAAATATTTTTGGTGCATAAACGCAGGTTTTTTTTATTTTAATTTCTATGATAATTAGAAAATGAAAAAAATATAAAAAATAGTCATGGCAGTTATAGGATTTATGGCACAAAAATATTTGTGCTAGTGCCATTATCCAGGCAGGAAACAGTTGACTACGTTTGTATGGAGAGCGCGCAGGTACCCTTTCACCTTAATTATTGAGTCGGCCGCTACTTATAGGCCATTCTGGAAATATTTTCAAGGAAAAATGCATTTCCAAAATGTAGTCCTTCCAACAATTTAAATCCTTAATATTCAGGGTATTGTAGTGCCTGGGACACGTATTTGATGGGTTAGGCTTGAACAAATGCGAATAAACGTGATTACTAAAGTCTTATTTCGCGCTCGACATCAAATAGTCATCATAGACTAACCGTTTTTCCTCGTCATTCCATCGTACTGCAAGGGAATGGAATCAATTACCTGCGTCTGTCTTTCCTGACGTGTACAATTTGGGGGTCTTTAAGTCGCGAGTGAATAGGTATCTTCTAAGAAAACGTGCTACATCTTAGGCCGCATCGTCACCTACCATCAGGCAGGTGTGATAGTGGTCAAACGCTGACCAAAAATCTGTAAATAAAAAAATGTTACTAGCCCAGATAAAAGGTCTTTAAAACGTTCTTCTATAGACCTGCTTTGAAAGGAAATATAGTTATTTCAGACTTTTTAGTCTAAATTAAAACATAACAATTTTATAATTAAAAATAGATAAACGCATAATAAATTTAACCAGGCAGAACTAATGCGTTTTGTTCAACAGAGCAGCAGCTATGTAAAATCAAATAAATCTGCCCGTAGAACATTAATATTATTCTTGTTGTACCTAGTTAGATAAATTTAAGCTTTAGTAAAATTCAGAGTTCCGTATATTTACTACTTATATATATTTTTGTATTAGAGTATTTTATTTCAAAACAATTTGTTAAGACACTCTACCTATTACCTCTTTCGACTTCTTGTCTATTTAAATGTGGCCTGAAGGTCAATTCTCGTAAATAATATGGTTTCAATTACATTTCAATATCATTCCGATTGCATTTCGATTGCAAAAGATATCCTTAAAGTCAGTTTATTTTTTACATAAAGCGAACTTTGAGGGTAGGTATTTTGAGCTACTTTGAGGGTATTATTTGTGATCGAAATGCAATCGAAATGATATTGAAATGTAATTTGAACAATGTTAATTACGAGAATTGGCCTACAGAAAGAGATCGCTCTTAAATGATAGGGCCGCCCTTTATGCCATCTAGTTTTAAGTTTGTGTTTATTTTAAGCGTCATTTGTACTAAAGTGAGTGAAATGAAACCTAAAGCCCAACAAAGGCGGTTAAATCAAACCGCTAAAATCCGATTATAATTAGTTGAAACCGGAAAATCTACAGCTGAATTCTGAAAATTTAATTAAATAAGCCAATTCACATGCCTCATTAATTTTAACAAGCTTTTAAGTCCACAAAGAGCTAAAAATAAAAGCTCTTAGAACTGAAAAGTTTTTCTCCTAGTGTTTACGGAACCCTAAAACCGGTGATCTACGTTAACCGTTATATTGGGCGCAACTCATTTGTGAATTAGTTCTGGCACCAACTACTTACAAAGAGATTTGGTACGTTTTTAACACTGATTTAGGCTCTCGAGCGAGATATTGAGTTTTATTTAAAGAATGAAATATTTTGAGTGTAATTTAAAAAGTTAACTATGGCCCACCGTATTAAGAATAAGAATTTTTATTGCATAAATTGTGTACAATAGATGGTAGGTAGGTAGTTTTAAGATTAAGTAACAACAATTTATCCATTGCGGGCATGCAATAAGTACTTATTAAATCATTATCATTTAAATAAGAACTAAAATATAAGTTTTTAATATATATTTATATAAGTTTTTTGCAATTTTTGGGCAGGATTAGTTCTCTTAGCTTAGGACCACAAAACTGGTTGGCAACATTTGTTTGTAGGATGTCTGGGATCTATACAATATATATCAGAAGTCAGATTGAGGTCCGCAATTTTTGCAAACGGAACTCCACTGAGAGTCTGGTCTATACCGCTATCTCAGCCTGAAGTTTAAACTCAGTTTTGTAACAACCACAAAAAGTAGCCAAGTATATTTTACTTATCGATAATGTAAGTACAAATCCAGTTATTGGCACGACCATCGCCGCTTGCTTGGCTCCAAGCCAGACGCATGCTGACGAATTTATGCTCTCCGTGTCCTTTGTTAATCTGAATTACTGAAAACAAAATGTTACTGTTTGCTTACACTGAAATAAATGGGCTTTCATTGTTTATTAGAGTGTCCGCCCATTTGACTACTTTGAAGCCGGCCCTGCTAATAAAATTGAATGAAAATCTTATTAAAGGTAAACATGTTTAACAAAGTACGTCTAAATTCACTACCTACTCTGATAAATAAGGTCCCATTATGATAGGGTTACCCTATCATAATGGGACCTAGGGTATAATGGACGGGGACCTTTACCTATTTTGTTCAAAATTGAGAGAAATTTCAGAGTGATGTAAACATACAATTAATAGGGTCGGACAACTCCCCTGGACTAGGGGAGCCGATTAAATTAAAAAAACACAGTTCGACACGATATATTTTTTATGCTAATATTATAAAAAGAGAAAGATTTGATCGTTTCTTTGCATTGAATAGGCTTCGATACTGCTAATCCAACTGTTAATACATTGATAGGTACATATTATATAAACAAAACATTTTTTTATTTTTCTTTTACACAATAATGTAACTGTCCTATACTAAATAACAATTAAATGATGAAAACTTAAATTTATTAAATAAACTACCTACTTTACTTATTATACCAAATTATAAGTCCAAATGCCAGTCAGTCTTTTGGGCACACTTCCTAGGGACCCCCCTAGGAAGTGTGCCCAAAAGACTGGCTGCGTTACCTCGTTGGATGGGATTAGATTTAGATTAAACTTGGTATGAGGATACATCGATTGATTGGCAGTAACATAGGCTACTTTTTATCCAGATATTCCCACGACATCGGGAGTTACACGCGTGAAGCCGCTGAGCGCTGCAAGTGTCCAATTTTTTGAAACCACCGATCGAATATGATAAATAACTTTTAAACGACTGAACCGATTTTCATGAAACATTCACACAAAACTTTCCAAAAAGAATAAAAGATTAAAAAATCGTAGAACAGAAGTTGTTCTTCTAGAAGTCTAATAAAACAATCCTTTTTCTATTAGAAACCTTATAAAAACGTTATTTTACCTATGTTAGACTCATTTTTCTCAACCCAGCCATTGCATCCATAGATAAGAAGTATAAAGATAGTCAGACATTCGCTAATAGTCAGTCGTAAGTCATCTATCGGACAATAAATCCGTCAGCCGCGAGTCGCGAGCTGGAAGGGAGCCAATACGAGAACTTAACGCCTTCTAAATACTATGTCTAGTGCTTTTGTATAGGATATACGAGCTTTATGACCGAAGTTTTATAAAGAATAGGTCCTAAATTAACCCTTTTTTTACGTGATAACGTCTTAAAAAATGATTAAAAACGATTATATTTTTTCCGTACCATTATATTCAGTTTTTAACCCCCAACGCAAAAACAAATGAAAAAAAACCCTAAAAAATATTGTATGTCAGACGAGGCTGTATAGGTCAAAAGTCTTTTGCCTGCCCTTTCGGGAGTATAATTAACTACAAAATATTGCTTATAATATTCAAATAAACGTAGTTTAATAATTATTCATAAAAAGTACACATGGGGCGGGTACCCGGTTTGGATCCGGTACCCGGTTTGGATCCGGTACCCGGCGGATCCGGCACTTTTTTTAGGATCCGGCCGGGTAACGGGTAATGGTGCCGGGTATCCGGCTCTGCCGGGGTAAATTGATAGACCAAAAATAATAAAACATATTACACTTTTTAAATTATTTATTATGCTGAACACAAACGGTAATCATAATAATTATGTTTTGCTCACTAATTTATCAGGAAGAACTAAAAAAACTAAATATATATTTTATTTTAATATTGGTAATTTAAGAGGGAGACACACGCGTCACGACGCGTTACCGCTGCCGGGTACCCACGAGTACCCGGCGCAGAATGTGTCGGGTACCCGTTCAGCGAGTACCCGGCAAAACTACTACCCGCCCCATGTCTAATAAAAAGCTTCAAATAATAGTCCAAATCCATAATTTAATTTATTAGTTTCTTGATGACGGTAAATCTCAATATTCCTAGATTAAATCAGTCAAAAAACCAAACTGTTATGAAAAGTTGTATAAAACTTTTGAACGGCTGAATTGATTTTGATAGCTAAGAACACTCCCGACTAATTCACCTTTCATACAAAAAAAAACAATATCAAAATCCCACAGACAGACAGACACACACACCCCTTTTTGCGGCAGGTGTTAATAAAAGTACAATCAGCAGAACTAACTCGTCGTTTGTCGAGAATTTAGAAATTGGAAGCCGGTACTAACCTGTAAATGCAACCTTTACCCACCCCTAACGCTACCAAAAAGTTCAAAAGTAAATCTAAAATCAAAGTGTAGATAAGTCCCATATACATTTGTATAACAAATATCAAGTACTTATATATATGAATGTCGGTCGGTCTTGGGGCGCTCCAGTGGCTGGCGACTTGCCAGTGACGAATTTATGGCTGAATATGTTCACCATGCGATGGGAGACTTCAGGACAACTATTATAATATAGCTGTTAATAGCTGGACATTACTTGAACTTACTACAAAGGCAGTTTTTTATTAAGTTAACGTTTTCCTTTTTAAAATATTAAAAAATACAAACTATTCAAAAGCAATTTAGTGATCTAAGTAAGCGCTCTTAAAGGTTTTTTAAATAAATCGTCTAAAATCGTTCGATTAGGAACTCTCTCGTGTGCTCTCACTTCGTCACCTATGAAAACAGGTATGACCCCAAACGAAAATTCCACCAAAAATATCTTTGGTACGTGAACCTTTTAATTATCTTTCTATTTGTTTTTAGAAATGTTCCCTTTACGTAACCATTCTCATTATTCTTCTATTGTTCTTATTTCTATTCTAACTATTTCGTCCCACTACTGGGGAAAGGTCTAATTTACAACAGCATCTTAGTCCTGCCTTGGCTAAACTTGGACAGTCTCCGTCAAACTCATTTCCATCACGCTATCTTTTCCGATGTCTGCCTCGATTACGTCACGGCACCTTTTCCGATGTCTGCCTCGATTACGTCACGGCATCTTTTCCGAGATCTGCTTCGATTTCTTCACGGCACCTTTTCCGAGGTCTGCCTCAAAGTTGTCACGCCATATTTTCCGAAATCTGGCCCGATTTCGTCACGCCCCATCGATCGTTTCCAATGTCTCCCTCGATTTTGAAACATAAGGTGGGAATTCGTACACAATCACGTTTTAGATCAAGTAAACTGTCCTCCATAATTCTGCGTTCTAGTTTTAATATCTCTAAATTACTAAACGTATGGTGTCTGTAGTAAAATGTAACGCGTTACACACTGCGTTATTCGCCATGAATTAGATCGTAAATAGAACTTAAAGTAAATTTTGAACGTTGAATAAAATACATTGTTCATATATTTATTTGTTACAAAAAGTAACAAATTAATTTACTATGAGTATGAGTCTAAGATTCTGATTCATAAAGGAGTGATAATCTTGCAATAGATAAAGATCAAAAGAAGAAAGGTAAATAGGCGTTTCCTTTACGCTGCAGTGGATCTCGTAATAGGATAGGATCACATGACATTTTTTTAATCACTACATAGTATAAAACAAAGTCGCATTCTCTGTCCCTATATTTTCCTATATCCCTTTGTATGCTTAAATCTTTAAGACTACGCAACGGATTTTGATGCGTAGTTTTTTAATAGATAGAGTGATTCAAGAGGAAGGTTTATATGTATAATACATGCATAATATAGCCGTGCGAAGCCGGAGCGGGTCGCTAGTGAAAATATAATTTTCATGCCGGTTTTCGTTTCATATTTCAACTAAATGTTATGTTATTGATGTCATTGGATTTTGTTATTATTTCAGGATGTGAAGAAAAACAAAAACAAGCTTAATTTGTACTTTAACAAAATACCCTTAAAAAAATATCAATGTTTCTTTTTTGTTAAATTAAATTTACGTATAATTTATTATTAAGTTGAGAATAGAGCAACTTGTACACGGTATGCATGCACTCCTTTTAATCCTACTAATATTATAAATGTGAAAGTTTGTGTGTGTGTGTGTGTATGTATGTTTGTTACTCCTTCACGCAAAAACTACTAGACCGATCGCGATGAAACTCGGTATGTAGGTAGCTGGGGAACTGGATTAACACATAGGCTACTTTTATCCCGATATTCCCGCGGGATCGGGACTTACGCGGGTGAAACCGCGGGGCGCAGCTAGTAAGAAATATATAACAAAAAAAAAACTAAATCAAAATCGGCTCATCCGTTCGAGAGCTACGATGCCACAGACAGACACACACAGACACGTCAAACTTATAACACCCCGTCGTTCTTGCGTCTTGCGGGGTTAAAACCTATTTACAAAGCCTCAGACTCAACGATAAAAAAATTACCTTGCCCATCAACATTTTTAATCAAACAAACATGAATCAAATAAAAAATATATGCACAAAGGAATTAAATAAATCAATACATAATAGGCTTGCCGCATCAATTAGGCTCAGGTCAGTACATCGCGTCAAAGTTGAGAGCAACCCCTTCTCCCCCCCCCCTCGGAGGCCCACAGAGAGCGGTGCAATTTTTTTGGGGGGTCAGCCCCCTGGGAGGCACGTTAGACTATGTGACGGTTGCACCTTTATTGTTGGGATGGTCAAAATTGGCGTATTTTCGATGTCAATAAAAAATCAACTAATCTTCTTTAATTATTTTTCTCTTTTCTTTTTAGAGTTCCGTACTCAAAGGGTAAAACGGGACCCTATTACTAAGACTTGGCTGTCCGTCCGTCTGTCCGTCTGTCGTTTAATAACTTGTATTCTTTTTCTGTCGTGTCAAAGACATTAAGTGTGATTTGCCCAAATATGTGATCCGACGAACTTGTATTGATTTGTAAAAATGCACGGTCCAAATCACAATTATTTCTAAAATGTTCTCGTGATTATAATTCAAGTAAGCTCCAACGACATTTTTGCTTCTTAAGTTAGGAGTAACTACCTAAAAAATAAGTTGTATCAGGGAACAGCCGCAGTAGAAAAGTGTAACCCAAGTCAACCCAAGTCTCGCCACCCAGTTCTTCTACCGTACGGTAGAAGAACTGGGTGGCGAGACTTGGTTTTTTTTACAAGTTATGTTTTTGATGGGATCTCATTTCTTTTTGTATTGACTGCAAATGTAACTTTGTAATCCTATATATTTATATGGGATTACAAAGTTATTTATGCAGTTGGTGTATCTGGAAAACTGGACCGAAATTGCATAATATTTAATTTTTCCTTGGTTTATACACTAAACACTAATTGTATTCAAAATTTGAAGCTTCTATATCTGCTAGAAGTGCTTAGACTTTTGATGATCGGTCAGTGAGTGAGTGAGTGAGTGAGTGACAAAATTAGGAAACTTTGACTAGTTATAATTATTAAACTACTTGTTCAAATTGGATGAAATTTGAAATATAACGAGTTCATGCAATGCTTGCTTGGTATCTGAAAATTCAGGCTTTTAGTTTTATCCACAACGAAGTTATACGGGGTCGAAAATGGCCTGAACTGTTTCGAGAAAAGGATGGTACGGCCGTGCTGATTTTTTGCTCGACTTGGCGGGGGCACTGCCGTGCCCCCAGATAATCATGTTTAAACTAAGAAGTTATTTACTTTAATGCAACAAATTTACTAACATGGAGAGGTTAGAGTAGAGACATCTATTACAAATTATGACGTCAGATCTGTCATTTGGTTTTAACAAGTAACCCCTCACTCTTTTAGCTGATTTTAAAGACGTCTACATATTGCAAATGCGTAGGTTACGTAATTTCAAAATGAGAAGGTGAATTCAACTTTGCCACACAATACTCGCGTCCATTTTGACGTGTCGATTTTTTTGTCCGGGCGCGTTGTGTTTTCGTTTATTTCGGCTCACACACGCCGCGCCCAATGCGGCCGATCGATCTAGCCTGGTTTGTACTCTTGTCCATCATTGATATTACACTATTTAACATCATAATATTGGCCTTTACATCTCATCTAGACCCAGGAGGCACAATGGTCACGATGCCGAGCTGCCAAACGCAGGGTTGCGGGTTCGATTCCCGCCTCAGTCAAGTATTTATGCTTAGATGTTTGTCTGTGGTCTGGTTGTTTCTATGTAGGTATTATAAGTATATATTTACAAAAGAAAAGTATTTAAGTAGTATCCGTTGTCTAGCACCCATAACACAAGTCTAGTTACTTATCTTAGTTTACCTACTAACTTTCTTACTCCGATGGCTCAGCGACCCAAATTGGATCTTAGTTTCCGAAACGAGTGTCTTCCATCGCTCTCTGTCCTGTGCTTTTTCTTGCCAATTGATGACTTGAAGTAGCGCAGGTCACCTTCCACTATATCCTTCCAGCGATACCTGGGCAGTCCCACAGGCCTTCGACATCTCATCTAATCAGTTCTTTTCCATCCAAAGGTTGCCTGGGAGATATCGCTTTCAGCAATAAGGCCGCCCATTTCTGCAACTTCTATTATTTGGGCCCCAGGGAATCACTTAGACAACAATTTAAAGAGATGAATATATTAACGCTCTATTCACAATATATCTAAGAAACCTTGCTCTACGTTCACAAAAATCCTGATATTTTTCGCAAAAGTAGCGATATTCATAATTTCAACTTAAGAAATAGGGATGAGCTGACCTTGCCCGGTAGTAGGCTACGGAAAATAAACAGGTCGTTTAATAGTACATGTGTGCTGTATTATAACAAATTACCTAAAGATGTATACGACATGTCCATTAACAGGTTCAAAACTTTTATAAAGCATAAATTGTGTAGTAAGTAAGGCGTACTATGATACTTCGTCTTACCTTAATGATAAGAACCCATGGACGTGACTTTGGTTGCTCCATTTCAAATAATACTTTCAAATATTTGTATCCTTTGTAAGCGTGATCACATGAAAAAAAAACCCCATGAGTTTCTTGTGCCTTCTTCTCATTGGTGGGCGCGTTCCGAAGCCACACATCCTAATTTAGTTTTTAAGACGATTTTATATGGTCTTTATACAAATTTTAATCCAACCAAAGAAATACAAAAAATTGACTTTGACTTCGTGTATAAGTACAGTAATACCTCGCTTTACGCGAAGGATGCGTTCCTAACAAATTCGCGCTAAGCGAAATACGCGTATAACGAGGTCAATGAAATAACAAGCAAAATACATTATGTATAAATTTACTTTTATTGCCTATAAGCTTACAAAAAAACGAAATTCAAATTTTAATTTTTCGAGAAATACTCATCTAAAGTTTTTTGAGTAGAATTTTTCTTGCGCTCAAGTAAAATTTTTTCGTAGCAAGCAACACCGTTTTCTATAGATTGCCGCAGATATAAAACACGGTTGATATCACTGTCCGAACATTCCAACATCTCTAGACCAGAATATATTTTTGAAAGTGCCTCCTGAATTACACTTGATGATAACTTTCTTTCTTCTGACGGTTCTTCTTCGTTTATTTGCGAAGTATTTTGCATTGCCATTAATTCTTCATCGCTCAAAGGCGCGCTATCGGTTGCTACAAATTCTTCGAGCTCCTCGACTGTAATACTTTCAAGCTCAGACCCGTCGATCATAACAGCAATATCTTCAACCACCTGTCTTATAGTATCTTGAACTCGCAAACGTCTGCTTGGCGCCTCTACCACATCAGGCCAAAGGTTTCTCCAAACTCCGTTCATGCAGCTCAGCTTCACTTCATTCCAAGCTGCAGCAATGTTTTGTACAGCCTTCATAATGTTATACGACTTCCACCAATCACGCATAGATTGTCTTCCTTCTCCATCTGTTTCTCGAATTAGCTGACCAAATGTGCGGCGGTGATAGTAAGCCTTGAAGTTTGCTATAGCCCCCTGGTCCATAGGCTGTAAAATTGAGGTGGTATTTGGTGGCAAAAACATCACCTCTACTTCCAAACCCCGCGGCGACTCCAATATTGGTGGATGACCAGGTGCATTGTCAAGAAGTAATAAAACTTTTGGAGGCAGTCCATTACGATTGCAGTACGCTTTGACGTCTGGACAAAAACTGTTTGTATACCAGTCGGAAAAAACATCTCTTGTTACCCAGGCTTTTCGATTGGATCGCCAAACAACTGGTAAGCTATCTTTATCAATGTTGCGCATAGCGCGAGGTGTTTCCGACTGATATACCAGCAAAGGTTTCAATTTGAAGTCTCCCGTAGCATTTCCACCCAAAAGAAGAGTCAGTCGATCTTTAGCTGCTTTAAAACCACTTGCCTGCCTTTCTTCTTTGGAAATAAAAGTTCGCGATGGCATCTTTTTCCAATAAAGACCGGTTTCATCTACATTGAAGATGAGGGAAGCAGGAATTTTCTCTCGCAGTATATAATTGTATAGCTGGGCAGGAAATTCCGACGCAGCTGCTGTATCTGCGCTTGCTGCTTCGCCAGTTATACGAATGTTATGCAAATTCAGCCGTCTTTTTAATTTTTCAAACCAGCCATTGCTGGCTACGAAAGATGGAGCAGAAGAGCTTTCACCTTCTTGCTGTTTAAGGCTGCCATATAAAGAAATCGCTTTAGCACATATGATATCTTGACTCATAGGAGCATCTTTTTTATTCATATCTTCTATCCAAACAGCAAGCATTTGCTCCATTTTTTCAAAAATAGCAGGTCTCGTACGAGAAATTTTCTTCGCACTAGTAGGCGTCCCATATTCACTAGAACGCATTATTTTATCACGATTTTTCACAATTGTACGTACAGTAGACTCAGAGAGGCCAAATTGTCGTCCAACCTCTGTAGCTTTGCCTCTGTTCTCCATCTTTTTTAAAATTTTTATCTTCATCTCCAAACTTAAACTTTTACGTTCTTTTTTTCTAGCTGGCGTAGACATTTTTTTTAATTATAAATGTACGTAAACTAATTATTATGTTTCGATTCACTGTTCCACAAGTGCACAAGCAATCTTTATTCAGTAATTATGGCAAAATTTTAATAAAAAACCGATATGTAAATGTATTTTACGTTACCCGCCGAGAAATAACATTAAAATGTAAACATCTTCAAAGATACTGGCTAACGCGATCATGCCACGCCCGTCACAGACCAATCAATTGTTACTGTACTGGTTGAATGCAATCATGCCACACGCACTAAATAACCAATCAATGCGTTCGCGCAAAGCGAGGTCAATTAGCGCGAATTTTAAAAACCGCGTTATAACGAAATCGCGCAAAGTGAGGTCGCGTAAACCGAGGTATTACTGTATCGTGTTTTATGTTCCTTCCTGTATTGTACAAATAAAGTTATCAACCTATCTATCTGGATGAGTTAATACAACGGCAGCAAATTTTAATCCATGCTATTCAAGGTGCTGTAGTGCCTGGGACATTGTGCAGCTTCTATTATTTGATTTTGTGAATATCGTGTTCTATGTTCCTTCTTGTGTTGTATAAATAAAGTTATCTATCTGGACTTTATACAACGGCAGTAAATTTTAATCCATGCTATTTAACATACTGTAGTGCCTGGGACATGTAGGCTTGCCCAGAACCTATACCACTTGCAGTTTAGTCGACCATGTCTAGAGGAAACACATCAATACGCATGGAGACAACTAAGCCGCGAATTTCATCACGATCTTTTCTTTCATACAATGTTAATTAGCAAACATACATTTTTCATAAGAAAAATCACTCAATAATTGTCAACAAAGTACTGTCAATTGTCAAGTAATTTGTTTGTCAATGTCAACTTCTTTATTGTCAACAAAAAAAAATTGTTTAAAATAATACTGGTTGTCTGTAAAGTCGGTTTACGGGCGATAATTTTACGTGTTCGTAATAAGAAAACATTGATGGTAACAACATATTATACATACCAACCAACCAACCAACCATACCAACCATACCAACCATACCAACCATACCAACCATACCAACCATACCAACCATACCAACCATACCAACCATACCAACCATACCAACCATACCAACCATACCAACCATACCAACCATACCAACCATACCAACCATACCAACCATACCAACCATACCAACCATACCAACCATACCAACCATACCAACCATACCAACCATACCAACCATACCAACCATACCAACCATACCAACCATACCAACCATACCAACCATACCAACCATACCAACCATACCAACCATACCAACCATACCAACCATACCAACCATACCAACCATACCAACCATACCAACCATACCAACCATACCAACCATACCAACCATACCAACCATACCAACCATACCAACCATACCAACCATACCAACCATACCAACCATACCAACCATACCAACCATACCAACCATACCAACCATACCAACCATACCAACCATACCAACCATACCAACCATACCAACCATACCAACCATACCAACCATACCAACCATACCAACCATACCAACCATACCAACCATACCAACCATACCATCCATACCAACCATACCAACCATACCAACCATACCAACCATACCAACCATACCAACCATACCAACCATACCAACCATACCAACCATACCAACCATACCAACCATACCAACCATACCAACCATACCAACCATACCAACCATACCAACCATACCAACCATACCAACCATACCAACCATACCAACCATACCAACCATACCAACCATACCAACCATACCAACCATACCAACCATACCAACCATACCAACCACACCCACCATACCAACCATACCAACCATACCAACCATACCAACCATACCAACCATACCAACCATACCAACCATACCAACCATACCAACCATACCAACCATACCAACCATACCAACCATACCAACCATACCAACCATACCAACCATACCAACCAACCAACCAACCATACCAACCATACCAACCATACCAACCATACCAACCAACCATACCAACCAACCATACCAACCATACCAACCAACCATACCAACCAACCATACCAACCAACCATACCAACCAACCAACCAACCAACCATACCAACCATACCAACCATACCAACCATACCAACCATACCAACCAACCATACCAACCAACCAACCATACCAACCATACCAACCATACCAACCATACCAACCATACCAACCATACCAACCATACCAACCATACCAACCATACCAACCATACCAACCATACCAACCATACCAACCATACCAACCATACCAACCATACCAACCATACCAACCATACCAACCATACCAACCATACCAACCATACCAACCATACCAACCATACCAACCATACCAACCATACCAACCAACCAACCAACCATACCAACCATACCAACCATACCAACCATACCAACCAACCATACCAACCAACTATACCAACCATACCAACCAACCATACCAACCAACCATACCAACCAACCATACCAACCAACCAACCAACCAACCATACCAACCATACCAACCATACCAACCAACCATACCAACCAACCATAGCAACGATAATACGTTGCTATGGTTGGTTACCTTGTCAATAACGGAACGTGAGCGATGACGTTATACTTTTTTTGTGAATGTCGGTGTTCATCGATGTTTAAGGTCCGTATTAATAAACCGAACTCAATATCGATTTCAACCTTGAGTTTGCTCTTGAGTTGTTGCGCTGATTAATAAACCTATCTTAAGACGCGATTAAAGAGCGACGTATCACTTGAGTAATACCGTATTAATAAATCAAACTCAGCTCTCAAGATATGTCTCAAGATGTAGTTTCGTGAACTCAAGTCTGATTGCGGGTCATACATGACATAAGTTAGCTGTTTCGTTAGTTTTGTAGTTCAGGAACATGGAGCTAGAACAAATTTTGTCAGAAATCAATTATTATGATGATATTTTATGCTAATGACTTTTTGAACAAATCATTCGCATTTAAATAATTATTTGGTAGTAAAATCTTACATTTTGTAAAAAAATTCACATTAAAAACAAGTTGACAGCAAAATATGACGACACTACCTACCATAGGGTAAAAACATACCATTCAAGGTAAGAACAAAGCGTTACTGTCATTCAATGTCGCTCTCAAGATCAGTTTCAAATCTCAAGAGCGATATCAGCCTGGTTAAAACTTGAGTTTTATCTATTAATTAACGCCTAACTTAAGATAGTGACCGCATCTCAAGACTCACTCAATTGATACGCACTCAAGATCGATATTGAGAGCGATTTATAAATACGGGCCTAAGACGTTATGACGTCAAAAATTTATTGGTACATTAACATTATCAAACCAATGAGAGATACTGAAGAATTAGTTCTATTATGCCTCTTTAGATGGTGTTGCTCAAAAGTTAGACGATAAAAAACTGTAAGATTCTGAAAGAACTATTCAATACTAGCTGCGCCCCGCGGTTTCACTCGCGTAAGTCCAATCTTTCTCACCGTTTAAACCTTCCCTGGACTACGACAAACATTTCAAAACCGAAATCATCTAAATCGGTTCGTGCGTTCTGGAGTTATAGCGTCAGGAAGGAAAACCCAACTTATTTTTATATAGTAGATGGAAAATCTCTTAGGAAGATATCTGGTTGGGAGAGTAGGAGTAGGTAGTTCCAAAAAACAAATGTCAAAAAAAGCGTTCAAAACATGTCAAAAACTGAACATGCAATTTAAATACGATTTTTTGCATTAAAATCTCTGGACAAACGCAATCTCTCCCGCATCACATGCAATTGTATATCCAATAGTTACTATAGTAACACAATGACGTCATAGGCTTCATGCGCCATACATTTTGGCGATCTGTAAATTAGCAATTAATGAATGCAGGGAAGGGCCGCTAGGGGAGATACGGGAGGCGGGGGCCTGGTATTTTTTATAGTACCGCTCCGAGTGGGAATATAGGTAGCCTCGTAGCCTGCAATGGACTTACAGTGCACACGGGATTCAGTTCTGAAGGGTGTGTCGATGGATATCTCTGGGAGGATAAGAGAAAAACTTTTTTTAAAAATAAAAATACTTATTATGTAAGAGTTTTTGTTATTTTAAATTGTTTTTCCAGTAAAGTTATTTTTAGTTTGTGGAGCTCGATATTCCCCGAATATTTAAACCCTTTTCAATTACATTCGTGTTAATAACCACGTAAGTTTAAAATTCTGTTTATTTACATTGATTATTTTGACAGCAACCCCCTCCTTTATAAGTAAATTACCGTATTTAATTTCTTTACGCTAAATCCAATTATGAAACTTGTTTTTGTTACTTTTTTATCTATCTACTATCATGTTATGTATCTGTCATTCAAATAAAATCAAATCAAATTATTTGTATAAAATATCTCATGATATTTTAATCAAAAACACACCGCAGTACTCAATCATAATAGAAACACAAACATATAATGTACACGCACCAAATGACATAACCAACCAACGCAGCCAATTTCAAAAATTCAAATAGCTAACAAAATTTCTATTCCCGAAAATTCTAGATCAATAAATAAAAAAGGAAGACACGCCGTCCGTACCCCCTGTATACCGGTCATTTTGAGCGTTTTTTCGCAGCGAGCCCACAGCATTCGTTTTTCACCCCTTTCCCCCCGGTGTACACCCTGCCCCCATCTCCCCTTCCCGATAGCATGGTGCACGGAATTTGATTAATGCAATGTTCGCGATAATTATTCCTGTTACTATTTTTTGACAGGATAAAGTTTTTTCACGTTCGACGTTGATTTTTTTATGTTTTTAGGGTTTAGTAGTTCAACAACAAAAACTGACTCTTATAATATCCATCCATTTGTCTATCAAAAAGAGATCGTTTTTCTCGGGAATGGATAAAGATATCGCATTAAAATCTGTATTGTAGATGTAATTTTGTTTTGTCTCCAAGAAACCTGAAGAATATTTTGAGTTTCGTGAAAGTTTGTCAGTATTAAAACTGAACTTAATTTCCATTTTTTAAGGCAAATTAAAGCTTCAATGTACTGACGAATTCGAACTAGAGGTGGTATACATTTATAAGTACAAATTATCAAAAAGTACAATCAAAGAACAAGTTATGATGATTTACATTTATTCATCAGCAGTATATCGAACTACCTTCAATCAGAATTCATTTATGACACAAATTATTAAATATGTACAGAACCCCTCGGCGAGCAGGTCCGACTCGCGCTTGACCTGTTTTTTTTTAGCATTGTGTACGCGACGTATAGCCGATGCGATGCATATTTAATATTTGTTTTAGATTGTACATTACTTTCGAAATGAAATGTTTGAAATATTTGCTGATGCAGCCAGTTATTGAGTTTGTTTACTTAATGAAAACATGAAACTATGGTTTATTTTTAATATGATAGGTCAGCGTTTGACCACTATCACACCTGCCTGATGGTAGGTGACGATGCGGCCTAAGATGTAGCACGACTTCCTAGAAGATACCTATTCACTCGCGACTTGAAGACCCCCAAATTGTATACGTCAGGAAAGACAGACGCAGGCAACCGATTCCATTCCCTTGCAGTACGAATAAGGAATGACGAAGCAAAGCGCTTAGTGCGAACGTCTGGTATGTCCACCATGAATCGGTGCCGCGCACCAGTCTGCCTGGTTGTATGACGAAAGAATGGAAGATAATCTTAGATATAAGCTTCCCTTACTTTGTATTTAAAAAATAAGGTGACCAAAGGGCTGGCTGTTACTTTGGCCACACCACCGTAATGGCTTAATTTTTAAGCTAAGTGATGTCTTGCAAATTGTATGATTCCAAATGAGTAAAGAATTTTGATTTTGTTCTTTTTTTGCCATTGCCATCCAAAGAGGCAATGCAGCCAGCTTTTTGGGCACTCTACCCAGGAAATAGTACATTGCGATACAAGTGTTGAAAGTTGATCATTCCATAGAGGCGGTTTATGACGCGCGAGCGGAACGCGAGCGTGGCAAAAGCCGAGATGGAATGATCAATTCACACGTGTATCGTACGACGTTTTTTATCACAGTTGCGAATAAAAAAAAAGACTTGTTAAAATTTTAATAATAAAAAGTTTTTAAGAATTTTAGGTTATTTTTACTATTTTTTGTTAATTACACTACCGAAAGGCTATAGGCAAAAGACTTTTAACCTATACAGCGTCTGACATACAATATTTTTTTTGGGTTTTTTAATTTGTTTTTGCGTCGGCGGGTAAAAACAGAATATAATGGTAAGGAAAAAATATATTTATGTAATTACCTAAAGAAAAAACAAAATAAAAACAAAACTCAATTTTTAATTATTTTCAAAAACGTCATCACGTAATATTATCGTTCGTTATCAGACTTTAGAGACAACCTTTTGAAAAGAAGAAAAAAGGTACCAACAAAGAGTTTTAAGCCAGCAAGGCTTAAAACCTCTTTGGATGGTACCTTTTTCTATACATCAAAACAGTATAACCCAGATAAAGGAGATCATTCATGTTTCTAACAAAAAATACCCACAAAAAAAAAATGCCGGCCAGTAATAAAAATTGTTTCTATCTTGTAGAGAATAACATTTTTAACAATGTTTACTAAGTCAACAAAGAGCTACGATCAAAAATCGTTGAGTTATTTTACATTGAAAACCCAAAAAATGCATTTTATAGAGATCCGTTTGACCACTTAAGATCCCACTAAAACTTCTGAAAGGGTTATTGGATATACCTATTTATATAAATATAATAAAAACAGACAAAGCTTATCCATTTACTACTTATTTTTATATTTTTTCTGTAGTAATATCTTAAAAGTGGTCAAACGGATCTCTACAAAATGCATTTTTTTGGGTTTTCAATGTAAAATAACTCAACGATGGTTGATCGTAGCTCTTTGTTGCCTTAGTAAACATTGTTTAAAATGTTATTCTCTACAAGATAGAAACATTTTTTTTTCTAGCCGGCACCTTAAGTTTTGGGTACGATTTGAACGATGTCCTTAAGAATGTTTCATCTACTATATGTCATTAGCAGTAAGATACGTATTTGACATATCGGGATGACGTATTATTTTAGCACTAGTTGGATTTTTTTTTATCGCACGCGTGTATAATACGTTGCATTATGAGCCTAAAAGCGGTTTAATAAGATCCACTTTATGAGCAACTGTGATGTTTTGATGTATAGAAAAAGGTACCATCCAAAGAGTTTTTAAGCCTTGCTGGCTTAAAACTCTTTGTGGTACCTTTTTTCTTCTTTTCAAAAGGTTGTCTCTAAAGTCTGCGAACGATAATATTACGTGATGACGTCTTTGAAAATAATTAAAAATTGAGTTTTGTTTTTATTTTGTTTTTTCTTTAGGTACATAAATATATTTTTTTTATATATTCTGTTTTTAATGAAACCCGGAACTAATATATTCTGTTTTTAACCGCCGACGCAAAAACAAATGAAATAAACCCTAAAAAAATATTGTATGTCAGACGCTGTATAGGTTAAAAGTCTTTTGCCTAGCCTTTCGGGAGTGTAATTAACAAAAAATAGTAAACATAACCTAAAATTCTTAAAAACTTTTTATTATTAAAATTTTAACAAGTCTTTTTTTATTCGCAACTGTGATAAAAAACGTCGTACGATACACGTGTGAATTGATCATTCCATCTCGGCTTTTGCCACGCTCGCGTTCCGCTCGCGCGTCATAAACCGCCTCTATGGAATGATCAACTTTCCACACTTGTATCGCAATGTACTATTTTTAAATATTATTATTTTTACCAATATATTATAAATCCTTAAAATAAGTATTAAAAATAGGTAGTATATTTTTTTTAAATAAACATTATTTTAATTTTGTTATTACTTGACACTGGTTAATGTCCATGTCTTGCGAGACCTTTACAAAAGAACGAAAAGTAGAAATTTCTTTTCATTTCTTTCATTTTGGCGTGCATTGGCCTCTTGAAAAGCTCTTGCATAAACTTTTAATAAACATACATAGGATTCAAAAATAATACTATCGCCTATAAACGGATAATTATTGCATAGAAAAATATTGCGTCTTTAAATAAGATACACCGTGGCTTCACCAAAATTTAAGAAAAGATTTCACCAGACGGTACAAAACAACACTTACCTAACAACTATTTTCCATGCAATAATTAACAATTTTCGTTATCGACTTGAAAAAATGTAAAAGTAAAGTAGCCGCACATAATTATGGAATAGGAAATGGCAAAAGAATAACTCTAACGAAACGATAGTGAATTTGAAATAAAACAGGTAGAACTACAAGTGCTATCTAAAACAATCTCCGCAGACAATATCCGGGCTTCGTTTGTACTCTCAGAGGACGCTGTAAGATTTAAACAATACCAAAATATTTGACCATTAGCAGCACCCTACCAGAGTCCTGTAGTTTCAACCGCGTAAGTCCCAATCCCCTGGAAATATGTAGATAAAAATCAATTTGTTTTCATATCAAGGAATACCTTCGAACTATGTAGGGGCCTACTGGGAAAATCTGCTTAAACCATTGTTTAAGAGTGTCATAATTGCTTTTTCGTAAATTAAGGGTGTCATAATTATTTTCAATCCATAACAAATCTACACTAACTACTCTATTATTATAAAAAAGGGAAAATATTTTTGCTTTTATGTTTGTTACAAATAGACTCCAAATCTACTGAACTGATTTTGATAAAACTTAGCATGACGATATTTTTTTACTTTTTATTCCGATATTCCCACAGGATTGGGAGTTACGCGGGTGAAACCGCAGAGCGCTGCTAGAGTAATATAAAAATGCACTTCGATTTCTGTAGGTAGAGGGCCATTTTCTACATTTTCAGTCTATTTACGTATGTATGTTTGTTCCTTTGTGGCACCCTAGTTTAACTTGTGTAGAGTTTTGAAATAAAACATCAACCTCTTGGTCTAAATGGTACGAGGCGCTTAAAAACTTTACCCGCAGTTGTGTTGAGTTGAACTTGTGATACGATATGCCAACTTACAATTTATGACTTCTAAACGTTGTTAACATTTCAACGAGATAGACAGTCCAAATTAATAAACACAAATTTCGGTTGAAAAAAAGCTTTTTCCGATTGTGAAGGATGTTTCTCGCAAATGCGAATCTCTCAAATACGTCAGATATTATCTAAAACTCTTGCTACCTTGGGTTGATTGCAAAGTTTGCTTTTTGAGTACAGCTTATGACTTAAAAAACCTCGAGTAGGTATACGATTGAGGGTATGGAATCAGTTACCTGCGTTTATCTTTCCTGAAGTGGACAATTTGGGCGTTTTTAATCCGCAAGTGAATAGGATTCTCCAAAAAAGCGTGTTACATCAAGCCGCATCGTCACCTACCATCAAGCAGTTGTGTTAGTGGTAAAACGCTGACGCTAAATTATATGGCAACATAATCTACCTAATCGTTTTTTTTCTAAGATTAATCATCCATTTCTCTTCTTTTAGTGGTCACTTTAGCCGAAATTCAGACACGTCTCCTCATTATTTTTTTCAAATAAAAAGTGCGAAAATTCAACAAAAACCCCCAACATTCATCCATTCCACAATTGCACTCTTCCAAATATTATGAAGTACTAAGGACATGAAAGAAAGGTTTTATTTCTTCAGGCGTTGCATTGTCCTATTGTTAGCCGGTGTCTCTCATTGTCTTCTCCATTACCATCTTGTCTTAATTACGTGTTTTTGTTTCGCTTCTATGCATTTTTGGGAAATGATTAAGTGAAAAGTCGAATTTTGAAGTTTCGGATGCAGATTTTTACCAAAATATTTTCCTATAGCGCTTACTGAATAGTTTTCTAGGGTAGTAGCGGGGTTATTTACATCACGTCATTGGGCGCAAGGCGTTATTCAGAAATCAGCTAGAATATGCTCTTGAGATCTTTATGCGTTCTATGATACTTCGTCTTACCTAGAACCTAAGAACCCATGAACACTTTATAATTGCTTCATTTCAGATATCATCAAAAATATTTGTAATCTTGACGTTTGTGAGCATGATCACAGAAAAAAAGACCCATGAGTTTTTTGTGCCTTCTTATTATTTGTGGGTGATGCGTTCTAAAGCCACCCATCCTAACTTATTTTGAAGATGTTTTAGGATCTTTGACTTAATGCCCCCCAATTAAGGAGTTGGGTTACTTATACATCCCAAACAAACAAATCTAGCCTTCAAACGCAATTATCCTACAAGAATCTCAGAAAATGCGAACAAATTGCTGCAGCGAGTACCAGGCGAGTATGAACGGGCAGGCATTGCATAAGATTGATGCGCTGAGGGCGCGGGACGCGGGACGCGGGGCGGGGAGTGATGGATGATCCGAGCTATTATATCAGGATACCATACTATGTAGGTTGGGACAGTTCTTTAGTTTTGTAATTATGAGGTTTCAGATGAAAAGAAATGAGAAAAGGATGGGAAATTACCTAGAGAACTTAAAAAGAAAACGTCTCGAAGTAGGTATTAAACAATGTTGGTGTTTACGGCAATCTTTTGTTCTACAGGTAAGACTTCATCAAAACTGCTTCAAATCTCTACGTATTTACTGCTATGACAATGGACAAAATATCAAAAAATATATAGAGGTTGTTAAAATATCACTAACTAAACTCGACAAGCTCGACAAAGTATATCGTAAAATACTTCGGAAAAGATCACAGTATGATATATTTTTCATTAGTCAATTTTAGTAGATTGGTTGGTTGTTCAGTCAATTTTCGGAAGTATAGTCCGTAGAGTTCTACCGTTTAGTTTTACTAGAAGAACTAATCGAATCATCAGTTTTGTTTCTCCTATTACGGCAAAATTCAAATTTTGTCGGAAGCACCATGCAGTGAGAGACAAAAATAAATATTAAAGTTGCTTGTCATCTTAAAAACAATTGACCACTTCCAAACGTTTTAAAACTAAGTTATGATATACGCTACAAGAAACTTATAGGTTTTTTTCTGTCCAGAAAGGTCAGGCAAAACGTCAGACTAACCATTTGTGCTGACGCCTAGTAACAATTAATATAAAACGGTTCCCACGCAATCTGCAAAGTCGAAGAGAATAGCCCGTGAAACATTCAAGGGTCAGAAATGATTGTACAAAAAGTGGCATTAACCCCTTAATGAGATCCTCGAGCCCTTTTCCCTCAACAAGTGGTTGTGTGAGACAACGATTAGGGTTCGGTGAGAGAAATCGAGGAAACTTTTGTGTCTTTGAAGGCCACAAGACGTATATTATTAGTAAAAGGACTATACAGACTAACGGTCGTCCGACAGCTTAACGACTGTTATTTTTTTTTAAAGTAATAGTCCCCTCTCACGACTTGTGCATGTAGCCAGCGTCAAGTAATAATATTTTCGTCAAGATTAAAGGCTGAAAATATGTCATTTTACGTGTATTGTTTGTGTATCCGTCGTTCTGTCCTGACGTGTAAATGCAAATATATCTTAACCATCTTTAATTAAATCTGATTCGTCCTGAACTAAATCGAGGAGTGTTAGGACAGCAAGAAAAAACCGGCCTAGTTGGACTCTGGCGGCTAAAAATGGATCTTGTATTTCACTTTCCCATATATGCGTGCACGTCCACCGACCTCAATTAAATAAAGTCCCCCAAAATTATAGAAGTTTGAGCTTGACTCAATTATCGTGTGGTTAATATTGTACGGAACTCAACTTACTTATATTATTGTCACACTTCAAATACTAAACTACGAACAAATGCGAGGCATTCTTTAAAAAAAAACTGTCGTAGGATTAGTGGTTAACGTTGTTTTAACAAGTCATATGGTGTGACATTTGTTACGTGGCCATTAATTTTACATTAACAGTTATGTAAAAAGAAGGACTTATATTTCAATTTGTTATTCTTAGTCTAGAACGGATTTCTGACGAAGCAGAATATGATAAAGAGAATTTGCCTAATTCATGGCCAAACATGACTAAAGACGAACATGACAGCCACCTAAAACCCTTCCTGACAAACTGTTTAGCAATGAGATCTTGTAAGCGACGTTCTTTAAAACTTGTAGCAGTTTTGTAGATAGTACTTCACCACTCTGTACTTTGTTGTTCATATTCTTCTGTGCAACTGCTGTCCCAATTACTCCCGGTAACAGTTGATTCTGCCTTGGGTCACCCAAAGATCCTTGGTTAATGACCTTGCTGCATTGTCTTAGAAGCCGAGAATCCAGGGGATTCGCCTTCTAAGCCAGACTTTTTAATTGCTGGGTCACATGGATTCACCCGCGTAAGTCCCGATCTAATATATAAAATTCTCGTGTCACAATGTTAGTTACCATACTCCTCCGAAACGGCTTGACCGATTTTTATGAAATTTTATATGCATATTAAGTAGGTCTGAGAATCGCCGACTATCTATTTTTTGACCGAACGAGCGAAGCGAGAGAGGTCTAGTGTTGAGAAGGGTCGGTCGCTCGTATGTTTGTATGTTTGTTCGACGATAACTTGAGTACCGTTGCTCTGATCTTCATGATTTTTGGTATACAAGTAGTTGAGGTCCCTAGAATTTTTAAGTTCGAACATGAGCAGGATCGGTTAGGGGGTTACGGAGATAGGGGTTCAAAAGGGGATCTACCTATATGGCACACAAACTATAGGGCAAATATATCCGAGTGGGGTATCAAATGAAAGGGCGTAACTTCGGTGACAATAATATGGTACCATGGAACTGATCTGACGATAGAGCTGATCTGATGAAAGAGCAGGAGTTATCTCATTATCCATACTTCATAGTTCATTCATTCAAACTACTCGTCAAGAATCGCCTTGACGAGTAGTTTGTCTTTCAATGGTAACCAGGGTCTGATGATGGAACTGGAAGGTGGTCATAGGAACTTCGCAATGAAACGACACAACCCCATCGAGTTTGGGCTCGTTAGAATCGTATTGACGAGTAGTTTGTCTTTCAATGGTAACAAGGGTCTGATGATGGAACTGGAAGGTGGTCATAGGAACTTCGCAATGAAACGACACAACCCCATCGAGTTTGGGCTCGTTAGAATCGTCTTGACGAGTAGTTTGTCTTTCAATGGTAATCAGGGTCTGATGATGGAACTGGAAGGTGGTTACAATAAAACGACACAACCCCGTCGAGTTTAGGCTCGTAAGAATCGTCTTGACGAGTAGTTTGTCTTTCAATGGTAACCAGGGTCTGATCTAACATATTTCGTTATCAAAGACCAAAAAGTATAAAATAAATTAATAGTTTAAAAAACAAAAAAAAAACACGCTTTAATAAAAAAATCCAACTAAAAAATAGAAAATTAAATTTAATAAATTTGGATTAAGAATATTGTACTTAAATAGTAAGCGTGTTACATTGTGATTGCAAAAGAAAAATAATGAGGGTGTAGCATCACAATGTAACACGCTTAATTTACAATATTCTTAATCCGAATTTATTTAAATTTAAAATTTATATAAATTTATTACTTTACCCCAAATCGTCCGAACTCTCTTTGCTTCATTTCCTATAGTTATTTATTTCATAATCATGGGCTGTTTTACAATAATAGTGGTGTATAGTATATCAAATAGTAGGAATGTTCGGTTCTAGCCGATCTAGAGACTCTGATAATTATTAAATTTGTGCCTAATTTTTTTATAATTTTTATTGACTTGTTATATTTTAGTTTAGGGACTTATTACAGGACATATTGGTCTCAAACTTCTCTAATATATTCTCGTTCTCGAGCTTGTCTTCTCGTTTCCTCTTACGTAACATTATGATAAGTAGATACATAAGGAAGGAAGGAAAGGAATCACTATCTTCTGGATATTATGTTGGACACATTAAAAATGTCTTGAGTAAAAACAAAGAGTCAACGGATGTCCAGGGTGTGATGATTGAGCTGAACCTATGCTTTTAGAACTTAACAACAACAACAACAAGTTAACAACAACAACAACAACAAGTTATGCCTATCGTGTTTGGATTCTCTAAATCATCCAATGTCAGATAATAGCGATACTAGGCACTTATCATTCAAATAAGATAGACCTGTCGTATTTGGAGTCTTTCGTCGTTATATTATACATTTTAGTACTTTACGCTGAAATATAATAAAAGCTGAAAAAAACTCGTGAGGTCTCAGTTCGGGGCGAACTACTAGTTATTTTGGTTTCCTTTGTTTTTTTTTGTAAATGGCAAAACAAAACAAACAAAACAAGATTTTACCAACTTAACACTCCACGAAAACCTACCACCTCGTCCATGGTTTCCTGCTAAGGATCGTCACTCTTTTGGTGTGATGTAACTGACTTCCTCCAATAATCTCTTCCGGTTGGATTGGAGCCGGACTAAGAGGTCCAGTTGTTTGGATAACTGATTAGTTCACCGTTTGAGACTTTGTTCTCGTGACGGTTAGACCATAAGCCACTCGATGTTTTCAGAGCTTCTGCACAAGTTATGGCCTAAGGAATCCATCATCTATACTAATTTATACGAATATTATAAAGCTGAAGAGTTTGTGTTTCATAGTCCATTTATCGAGGAAGGCTATAGGCTACTTTTTATTTTGATATTCCCACGGAATCGGACTTACGCGAGTGAAACCGCAGAGCGCAGCTTACTAGCTCCACCATAATGATGCTTATAGAGTACTCTCTATAAGCATCATTATGGTGGAGTGTCTGTGAACATCATCAGCTCCTCCAACCTACACACCTATCTAAAAACATCCACAGGACATGACGGGTCAAACGCTTGATAAAATCTCGTAAAACTATTCGTTAAATACCACTTAATACAAAACCAATCCAAAACTGTTTTCAATAAAATCTATTTTCGATTGATTAGTATAATTTTGAAGCATATCCTTAGACAGTGGTCAGAACAATGAAATAACACTTTATGGTTGTAAAATCAAGGTGTGTTTTTCATTGGTCGTGCTTATAAAGTGGCTTAGGTCGTGCAAGGGTGGAATCCCACAAAAAGCAGTCAGACCGGTCTTGACTGATACAGACTTATTCCGTACGAACGAATAAAATAATACAATCAATCTCAGAATATTATTTTTTAACGCGAAGATTACTGAACCGATTGCGATGGAATTTATACGTAGATAATTAGACCCCTGGAAAAACTTCTGATCCCGGACTACAACAACACGAAATGTCACTATTAAAACACAGAAAAGTATACAATTTGTAATAAAACCCCTGGAAATCGAACACTCCCAAAAAAAATAATTAAATTGCAAAATAAACGGAAAAATAAGTAGTTTATTTATGAGAAACTAAATTAGATAATAACAATAAAAATATAAAATAAATTATGAGGGGATATATATTTTTCGACTTGGGAAAATTTCCTAATTTGCCCTAGAGTTTAGGAAATTTTCAAAATATGAAACCTTTAGGTATTTATATAGCATAGCTGCTAATAATAATGTTGCCACATCTTAAGAGGAAAGGGTACCGGGAGCTCTTTCCATACAAACTATTACAAACGTAATCGACTGTTTTCTCCCTGGATAATGACACTAGAGCAAATATTTTGGTGCATAAACGGAGACGACCTCTGTGGCGCGTCGGGCGAACACCCGACTGCGACGCAGAAGGTTGCGGGTTCGATTCCCGCCGGGAACAAGTATTTATGCTGACCATAAATTCTTGTTTCTGGTTCTGGGTGTTTCCTATATGTATAATATGTATATATTTACAAAAAAAAAAAGTATATAAGTAGTTTATCCGTTATCTGGCACCCATAACACAAGCATTAAGTTGCTTAGCTTGGGGCTGGATGGCGATGTGTAATATGTCCTGAAATATTTATTATTATTATTATTATAAAACTTATAACTGCCATGACCATGCCCCTATTTTTTGTTTTTTTATATTTTTTTATTTTTTGAATCTTAATTTCTACGATAATTAGAAAATGAAAAAAAAAAAACATAGGGTCATAGTCATGGCAGTTATAGGTTTTATGGTACAAAAATATTTGTGCTAGTGTCATTATCCAGGGAGGAAACAGTCGACTACGTTTGTATGGAGAGCGCGCAGTACCCTTTCAAAAGTTCCTTATTTTTTAGTTTTGGTAATTATTACATTATTGCATTATAATGCAAAAATATTTAATTTTTATCTCTGCTAGTATTTAAGAGAGATTAAAGAGTTTTTGGTACACATTTTATAAGTATTGTATCCGTTGTATAGCCCCCATAACACAAGCTTAATTGCTTAGCATAGCGCTAGATGAGGCCGTGTGTAAAGTCCTGCATTATTTATTTATGAACTGCATCTTTCAGTAGGCAACGACTTTTGCGCAGACGCAGAGCGACGCGCACGGCCTTCAAGCCGTTCATTACCAAGGTAAAGCTGTAACCAGTGATTGTCTTCTGGTTTACACACGGACAAACAGACGGACGGACTGCACCTATAGCTACACTTGTGCCTATTTACATTCCCTTTGAATATCGCAGACTATTGACTTTGAATCCGCCGATACTTGATGGTTTTCGTTACACCCTGCTCTGACAGAGTTGCTTTGAAAGCGTATTATCTGGCAGAGAGAGTACTTTTGTAGTGAACTATTAATAAAAAATAGCTCCCAAGTAACCACCAGTGGTCAAATGGAAAATTATACGTCCCAACTGAATGGTGGTGAGATTTGGTGGTCAGTTGATCCGGAGAGCTTTTCCAATAATAAGTGGAAAAAGTATTATTTAGCCCTCTAATAGACGTATTTGATTGGTCTATGAAAATCTAGTAAGTAAGTAACATCACAGTTTGTTGATTTATTTTGCAGATCACGAGGCGAGGGCTGAAAATGCACTCTCTGGTTGTATTCACCGCTTCACTACATACTCGTAGTATAAAATAAAGTCACTTTTCGCCGTCCCTATGTCCCTTTGTATGCTTAGATCTTTAAAACTACGCAACGGATTTTGATGCGGTTTTTTTTAATAGATAGAGTGGTTCAAGAGGAAGGTTTATATGTATAATACATGCATAATATAGCCGTGCGAAGCCGGGGCGGGTCGCTAGTATAAAATAATTTAATATTCCTAATTAGATAACGATAGAAATGATCTTCTGCTTCTGTTTTGATCGTCTTATGTTTCTGGTTAGACAGGTCACAGTTGGTCTCATTTTAACGCAAAGATTTTGACACCATTGACTATTAACTGTTACCTTGGGTTGTAATTAAAAATTGAGAATTAGTAATTTAATTACACATAGCTACATAAACAATAATAATTTAAAAAATCTAAATAAGTTCCCTAGGTAGGGTGCCCAACAAGCTCGCTGCATTGCCTCATTGCCGTTAATTGAAAATTGATTTTTAAATTGGAAAATGAAATAAATTGAGACTAAATCGTATTTTCATTACTGCACTGAAATTCATAAAAAAAATACACAAAGTAACATGATTTTTCAGGCGTAGATAGGTATTTATATATTTACACTTGTCTGTGTGTATGACCGGCCTTCACACGTTCATTATCAAGGTAAAACAGTTACCCCGACGACAGTGAACGTACAGTATACGTACTTAAATGTTTCATACAATAATCACTTGTTGGTACTGTAGTTATGTAGGTTTTTCTTAACTTGTTCTGAATCGCTCGATAGGTGGCGTTCTCTAAATGAGGAAACCCCTTTCTCAAGGGTCGACTAAAGTCCTTTGCGTCCTTGAGTTCACTTGTAGCTAACGTAGTTATGTGGGTTTTTCTTAACTTGTTCTGAATCGCTCGGTAGATGGCGTTCTCTAAATGAGGAAACCCCTCTCTCAAGGGTCGACTAAAGTCCTTTGCGTCCTTGAGTTCACTTGTAGCTAACGTAGTTATGTGGGTTTTTCTTAACTTGTTCTGAATCGCTCGATAGATGGCGTTCTCTAAATGAGGAAACCCCTCTCTCAAGGTCCTTTACGTCCTTTGCGTCCTTGAGTTGGTAATTATCTTTGTTCTGCAAAAGTATTTTCCATTCATATTTGGGAAACTAACTGTGCCCCGCGTTTTAATCCACGTTCTTCTTCTATACAAATCTTGTCCCGACAGTAAAAACACAAAAACAATAATTATCGTACTGTACGGTCGGCTGCATAATTGCAGACCCAGCGTAGAGCTGCAAAACGGCTGTTATAAGAATGTTTTCAACAGAAGCAAGATTCTAGACACCTGCTTTAGTTGAAGTTTAAAGTCGTCTAACTCATCAATTTATCAAACATTAATTAATAGAATGAAAACATTCCAATAATAGTAACTTTCGAACTCTACCGGGGGCTGCAATTATGCAGCCGACTGTACATACATTTCAGCGATTTATTTATATGTATATAGACTTATAGATTTTTTGATGGGACAACATTGAAAAATTCTTTCTGCACTGAAAAAACAGATTTCTTAGACCGCTAGATAATAATTTCTTGTTTTAGTATTAAAAATCTTAAAATGATATTATTATGCAGTGCTCTTAATTTAAAAGCAATAAGTACTTATACGTCAATTAAGAATACTGCTTATTATTTTGAAGAATATTTACTAAAAAGAAGAAATGACCAATAGGAAGAACACAGTTTTTCATTTCAAGAAATATTTTGTTCAGTGTGACACGAGAAGAAGAATGTAATTTTGGTAGTCTATGAATTTATTCCAAACTCACTGTTTGTAACAAATCAAATAAGAATCGAATTTGCCAATATTCAGGTAACAATTCTACACTCAACAATAAAAATTGTTAATTAATTCGAAACTCAGCTACTGAACAACACAAAAGTTCTCTCGTACGAAACAATACGAGTACTTCAAACATGCACCATCTTTTTGTGATGTCGAGTAAAAAAGTTACCTTTGAGGGTACTTAACACGACAAAAGCTATGATTCCTGTAACGTACAACTTCTGTATCTATTTGTACTTACCTACAGGTTGTTTTTCACAATTAGACCCTTTTTAATTGCATCCTTTTTGCGTGAGGATGGAGTAGGCTTTCCCAGCACCTACTACCCTCTCAGCTCAGTCCATGTACAGAGGTGAGAACTTGTCAATACTTCTGGAGCCAACGAAGCGAATTTAGCGCACATACATTTTCTTATGAAAAATCCATCGGTGCACGGCCGGTCGGGATTCGAACCCACGACCTTCAGAATGAAAGTCGAGGTATCTACCACTAAGCCAACACCGCTCTCTGTATCTATCGTGTTTCTCTATCTCTACTTCTAGTGTTCAAATTAAATAGGGATTATGAAATAATTTATTTTAAAAAAAGAATAAGTAGGTTTTTTTATTCAGAACATAACTAATATTATCTATACTTTTAATTTAATAATAAATATATGGGCCTCTACGTGTTAGCTTCGGCTTCACGCACGCCTTCCAAAGGTCCGAGGCTCAATAACCCTGAAATATAATAACGCAGGCGCTATAGCCCAAATAGTTCCCTATAGTTTTCAGTCCTCTACTATCCTATCATAATAGCCCAAGTAGTTTTCTCCTGCAGTTTATCAATAGTTCTATCCAAACCGGTGGTTGTCCTTGGCTGCATTTTATAGTGCAGACAGGGATAATCACCGGTTTGATGTCCACATCATACTTTGCCATTAAACTTGTTATTGTAAAGGGCTTCTACGTGTTGGCTTTGCCATTAAAGTTGAAAAGGACTTCTACGTGTTGGCTTCGGCTTCACGCACGCCTTTCTAAGGTCTCGGGCTCCGTAGCCCCGTGATATGGGACACATAAGAAACAATATAATAATAACAAATAACCAAAAGTCAAGAATAAGTCATTACATATCAACCCACTTAATTTTCAATCAATAAAACTAAACAATAATTATTAAAATAACAATATCGAGAGAGAAATAATACGCTGGTCTAGATCTCATGTTTATCTTGTTTTGCAAAGTTGTCGTAGGTCAGGCAAGGTTACACAAATAACAAAATTTGCACTTTTATAACTCTGTCTCTGTAACACAACGAGTTTTCAACTTTAATTCACGCTCTAACGGCTGGACGGATATTGATAAAATTTAAAATAAAGATAGCTAGAACTCTTGAATCACAAATTGGCTACTTTTTATCAAGATATCATAAACTTATGGGGCTTGTTAGGGGTTAAATCGCAGGATTGTTCCAATTAGATGTTGATTATTTTAATATGACAAGGTTGTACATTGTAAATCACTATCACTATCACTACATAGTATAAAATAAAGTCACTTTTCGCCGTCCCTATTTCCCTTTGTACGCTTAGATCTTTAAAACTACGCAACGGATTTTGATGCGGTTTTTTTAATAGATAGAGTGATTCAAGAGGAAGGTTTTCATATGTATAATACATGCATAACATAGCCGTGCGAAGCCGGGGCGGGTCGCTAGTTAAATAGATATAAGATAAAGAGAGAGAGGAGAGAGAGGTTAGATATAAGTTTTAATATTTGGTCACATAATGCCTTGGGGCGAGTCCCTAAGATACGAGCATAACGTCATTTACTATTTTAGAAATATTGAAGAACTCCCTGCATTATAAGACACTAAAAAGAAATTTCGATAGCTTAATTAGATGAGTCTACAGTTTCACCATCAGATATTTTGAAAATAATCCATAGTTTTGAAAAAACAATTATTAACTTTGATGAAAAACATCGAAATCGACCTTTTCTATTTTAAGTATCTGTGCTACTTCGTTGTTATATTTGAAAATATTTTTGGTTAAATTGTGAGACAAAAGTATAGAGAATGCATTCATTATTGCAGTTTTTTACTTATTGAAACCAAATAATAATAATAATCAATGCCGAAACATAGATATTTTTTTTTTGGTTAAAATCATTCCTCGCTGCCCATACATTTTAGTATGAAGCAGTAGCTCCCGTTTTGCTTTATATTAGACGTAACGGCGCGCAAAAATGTCAGTGTCTTCTCAGTATTCAAGGTGAGAGCACGTCCATTTGTTTCCCGACATTTATTGTTTGACCTGGCATAAGGGTGGGGTGCGAGTGTTGGACACGACAACTAATTTGTACCTTATTCTTCTTTATTATTCTTATTCTTCGAGCAAGGAGTCAAACTAGGTATAATCCGCGCACAATGAGAATAGGAACCTTGTCAAAGTAAATCGAAAATGACAGTTTATAAATAATTAAATAAATATTGCAGGACATTCCACACATCGCCATCTAGCCCTAAGCTAAGTAACTAGACTTGTGTTATGGGTGCTATACAACGGATATACTACAATATACTACAAAAGACTTGGCGGGGGCGGCACGGCAGTGCCCCCGCCAAGTCTTTTTTTGAAGTTATACTTATTTAGGCGCGTTATGAAAAATGAAGAGAGTGAATTTTTATGATGCGCGCGCAGCACCGTCACACGGAAAATTCACATGTTGAAGCTGCGCAACCCAAAAGTAAAACAAGTTGAAGCTGCGAGAGTGAAATTTTAAGATGCGTGCACATCTGTTACACAAAAACCACATGTTGAAGCTGCGCAAATATTAGACAGCCGGCCGTATAACTTCTCACGCGCGTGCATAAGTACAGTCACATTACCAATTAGCTGAACCCCACGTGACCCAGAGCACATTCGCATATCTGTAAAAAATATAGTATATACCTTTTTTGTTATTTTTATTATATTGCACATTGTATTGTATAGTAATATTGCAAAAAAAAACAGAATCAGGTAACATTACTTTACAACCTTACAGATTTGCGAGTGAGCTCTAGGTCACGTGGGGTTCAGCTAATTGGTAATGTGACTGTACACGCACACATTTTTTTGTATATACTATATATACTTATAATACATAGAAACAACCAGACCTCAGACAAATATTTAAGCATAAATACTTGTCTGAGGCGGGAATCGAACCCGCAACCCTTTGTTTGGCAGTCCGGCGGCATGGTGACCATTGTGCCAACTGGGTCGTCTTCAAGTAGCGTTAGCAAAAAAGTTTTGAATAATAGGTAATTAGTTTTGATATTTTTTATTTATTCATCTTTAGTGTAGGCATACAGGGTGAATTTTTTATGTGGGCCTTCAGGGCTATATCCTAAACCATAAGAGATAGTGAAAAATGTTGAAAGAAGTTGCGTGCCCGATTTTGACAAAATCTAAAACTGCATCATTCGATTTTTGAAAAAGTCATTTCCCTTGCCGGGAATCGAACCTGTTCATTTTGAAAAATAATAATCATCGTATATTTTTGTACCAATCGATAGTGTTGCTAATGGAGATCAATTCCTGGAAACAAACTTAGTGGTCACAATGCTTTTATTTGAATATCCCGTTTCTGAGCTGCTTTAGAGGTTTGGTGTGAAGACATAATTTTTTTGTTGTAATGCCTTTTATCAATAGGTATGGGTGTCAAATTGCACAGCGGCATTTTAAATTACTATGCCGGTTGTGTCCAAAGATCTTTACATTTCGATCTCTGATTGGATATGTTTTACAAACAATTTGCGGGAGTAAGATTTAAGCATACAAAGGCTATAGGTATATAATAGGGTCAGAGAAAGCGACTTTGTTTTATACTATGTAGTGATAATGCCTGAAAATAGAGTTATTTTAATACGTGAACATAAAAAAAACAATCCGCGACGATTTGAAAACCTCCTCCTTTTTTTGAAGGCGGTTTAAAATTACACTTATTTACTAAAAAAATAATATTTTTTTAAGATGTGGCCATACCATTACTTACAGCAGACCATTAAGTAAATATTGGTAACAGCACATTTAAAAAAATCCTAACTATTATGTAGTTTTTAAGCTATTGCATAGCTTTTATCGCGTGCTTTGAGCGCGGTGACCGAATCAAGAAATTCCGTAACGAAAATAAAACCTAACACCCCCCACTCCGATGCAATAGCTTTTTTATTTAAGCATGTATGTTTGGGGGGACCTACATAAGTTCCTAAGAGTGATAACAGGGTTTTATAAACACTGTATATTAACTTTACCATTATTCCTAAGTAAAACACACTTATTACACCAGAGGGTAACGTAACTTAGGTATACATGTAAAAGTTCCCGGCTCGGCGCGGCGGGCGCGGGCGGCTTCCAGAGGTTTTCCATAAATTAGCGGCCGTCAGTGGTGTGACGTTGCACTACCTAGCACCTAACTGTACACTGAAACACAACGGATTAGGATCGGAATTTGTTAGATCCAAAAAAACAGAATTTATTAAGTATGCTGCTACTTTGGCCAACGGATCGGCATTGCCATCCGAAGAGGCAAGCCGAGCTTTTTGGGCTCTCTGGGGAAACTTTATTTAAATTTTAATATAATTATTTTTCTCATTAAATTAAGAAGTATTTAATTTAGATAAAAAAAATGCAAAAATGATGCAGTTTACAGAAAAATCATTCAAATCTTCATACTTTTTTCCTTTCTTTTAAATATTTTTTCCTGGCTCAACATTTTTAGTAGGTATTGCTGTTCAGTTGGTATATATGGAAAATATTTTAAGAACACTGACATAATATTATATTACAGGTCAGCGTTTGATCACTTTCACACCTGCCTGATGGTAGGTGACGATGCGGCCTAAGATGTAACACGCTTTCCCAGAAGATACCTATTCACTCACGACTTGAAAACTCCCAAATTGTACACGTCAGCAAAGACAGACGCAGACAACTGATTCCACTCTTTTGCGGCAATAACGACGCAAGACGTTAGTGCGAACGTTCTGTAATTGCTAGACAGAGTGTAAGATATTTTGTCCTTCAGTGTAGCGATCTGTCAGTAAGTTTTCCCATGCATCGCGTGAAGACGAATGACAGAAGTTAGCGGCACCACACAAAAACTGCACTAAACTTGCTCTACCAGTAAAAATTCTTTCCGACAAACACCCTACATTTTACACTGGAAAAATAGTCTTGAAAAAGAATTCTTAGCGTTTGTGAGTCTCCCACTGCATGGCTAAGGTAAGGGCCTTATGTGTTCAAGCTTCTCTGTCCTGGGCTTTGTTTGGCCAGTTCTTATTAAATATTCTCTAATTAAATAAACTAGGTATAAAATCCTGAAACAAGGCCTGTATGCAGTGCACATTGCACAAAGAGCAGTGTCCGGCCATCATGGCCCCGAGTATAAATTGCTGAAAGCTCATCACAAATTCAATCGGACTTCATTTACTTTATTTGCGAGAGCCAATCAATTGACGAAAAAAATTGATGGAGCGAATTGAATGTGGTAGAGAAATAGGATTCCGTACAAATAAAAATTAGCGCTTCAGCTTCTTGAATATCGAAAAGATGGAGAAGATGGATTTATCCTTGTAAAAGGCTGGATAAGTTCACGCTTTTTGTTAGAAGGTTAAAGCAAAGTGTCGCGTGCTTAGCTTCGCGTCTTGCTTATCATATTGTGTTAGCTACGTATCCTTTAGAATTGATTCTACTTGACGTAATATGTAACTCTTTTTGCTAAAGCTTGATTTTACTACTCATATCAAACTGACGTTTCATATGCCATGGGAGTATCTATTTGCTTTTGCGTAAAAATGCTGGTTTTAACAGCTGGCTTGACATTGTTGCTTGCAACAACCTTGGATAAGCCAGCTCTCTAATACGTGTGCAGTGCTTGCAGCTTGAAATTGAATCTACTAAGAAACCTAATATGAATTTCCTGAATTATGATTAAGCTTACTACTATTACGCGGGAAAAATGCAGGATCCAACAGCTGGCTTGACATCGTTGCTTGGATAGTCAAAATCAAAAAATGTTACTCATTAAGATTCATACAATGCATGACATCACTTTGAAGCGTCTTAAAAACTAAGTTGGGATGTGTGCCTTCGAAACGCGCCCACTAATGAGAAGAAGGCACAAGAAACTCATGGGGGTCTATCTGCAAGCTTCTTTGCCAGCTCAGACAGCTCTTGAGACGAGTGCATTTGTGCTGATTCTCTCAAATTGACACTACTACGAAAAAGTAAAATTGATAATTCTTAATTAATCCTACGGAACCCTGACAAAATAGGTAGTCAGACGATCTGCATTGCGCTTAATCGGAAAAATCAACATAGGTACAGCTAGCGCAAATAATATTATAGTTTTTATCTGTCTGTCTGTTCACAACACCAATTAAATCCCTTTCAAGAAAAAAATCGAATTAGATAGATGTAATACCCTGTCACACATGTCAAATTAGCCCATCATCTACCAAACACCCTGTATAGCTAGAATGAGGTTCGAACGTAATTATTTCTAAGACTTTCGAAGTTTTTTTGGAACATTTAAACGTAATGGAAAAAACAGCTTTTATAAATAAGGACCATTATTATTTGAAAAATTAATAAATCAAATTCAATAAATGAGTAGGACTACAGCTGGAACAGCTGATTTTCAAATTAAACACAACCTCATTTTTTTTTTTTAAAGTTCGAAATTATTCAAAGTCTCCTCGCGACCATGACTATTGTAACATAGTCGAAACGTCGAGGTAAGAGAAATAAAAAACAAAAAATACGCGATTAAAACCCGGGAAAATATTTACTATTCAAAAGTCGTTTGTCTAGACGTCTAAGAACAACCCCCTTACCAATAAGAAACCTTTAGACGCATAAAACCAACTACGCGAAACACCACCTTTTCGGAAAGCACCAACTAAGCATAACACCAAACTATGATTTAGAGATTTAGGACACATCCGTCAGAGTTTTCGTCTCACACAACACACTATTACACAATTACATACATTCACACATTTACAGAGCCTGAGAAGATTTAATAAGTTCAATGTTTTATGTTATTGTTCCGTTTTAAGTAAATATTAGTATTTTGTCTAATCTCCACGGTTTCACTGTAATTACTTCTTTTTAGTTATCTTTCTTGGACCCTCGAGATACAGGACGTGTTCCTAGTTCGAGGTCCATTGTTAGCGCTAAGTACTGTTTGTATCATTTTTGGTAAATAAACTATTATTATATTATATTATTATTATTAGTTTTCTTTCGTCAGTAAGTGCTTTATTCACCATTTTGGTTCAGTTTCGTCATGGAATGACTGAAGTGGAAGATTGAACTGACCCTGTCCGTCAGTCAGTGTTTTATTGATTACTAGCGACCCGCTCCGGCTTCGCACGGCTATATTATGCATCTAATAAACATATAAACCTTTCTCTTGAATCACTCTATTCATAAAAAAACCGCATCAAAATCCGTTGCGTAGTTTTAAAGATCTAAGCATACATAGGGACATAGGGACAGAGAAAAGTGACTTTATTTTATACTATGTAGTGATAGTGATCTATACTAACAAATAAAAACAAAAAACGATCGAATCGCTGAATCACATTTTATGAAAGTATTTGATAAAAAAAATAACACAAAAACGAGTAAAGTCAGGCGAAATGCGGAAAAACGTAATCAATGTGAACATGAATAAATTTTCATCCGTAAATAAGTGTGCTTTAAACTTAATTTGTATTTTAATACGATATTCAGTGGAAATGACAGTACCTATATTAATTATTATTTTAATGGTGCATTCGGAAACAATGTCTCTTTATTAAATTAATTCACTACCAGCGCCCTGCGGTTTCACTCGAGTCAGTCTCGATACAAAGTCAAAGTTAAAAAGGTCTAGTTTGACGACCCAGTTGGCGCAATGGTCACCATGCTGGACTGCCAAACACAAGGTTGCGGATTCGATTCCCGCCTCAGACAAGTTTATGCTTAGATATTTGTCTGTGGCCAGTTTCTATATAAGTATTATAAGTATATATTTACAAAAGAAAAGTCTACAGTAGTATATCCGTTGTCTAGCACCCATAATACAATTCTAGTTATTTGGGGCTAGATGGCGATGTGTGGAATGTTTTGCAATATTTAATATTTATTAGTCGTGGAAAAACAGAATGTAAACAAGTAGAAGAATTATAAAAATCTGTCCAGTATTTCTGATAATTAGTATCAACACCCAAACATAACTATTTATAACCTGTTTACCCTCATGTACCTTATACATGAGGGTAAACAGGGCCACTAAAACTTTTTTTTAAAAACCTTGATATTAGTGACAAAATAACAAAAAATATACTAATTTAATTGTTTTTCAGATTGTCAATAAAGCAAATATTTATATAATAGCCCCTCTACATGACGGCCCAGCACTGGACTAGCGACATGGCCATGCGATGGTTGAAACGCAACTACACTATGACCACGTTCAGCCATCGTTGCCCACTTCCTATGATGTGCGACCGAAAAACCGACACCATCCAATCGCCATCCCACGAACCAGAAGCCATCAGACACCACTACACCCTCTACATCTATCTACATCATCTCTAATTGGCTCTCTGTTTCTATTATTTTATGTTTATTTTTAAGTTACAGCTGTTGATTCTCCTAAAAATAAATAAATAAATACTGGCCCATATTAGTGGGCCAACATGATGGCCCATTATGTAGAGGGGCCATCATGGCCGGTTTTTAAGTACCCTTCCCTATATAAACAAAAGATTTAGTTTTTAGGTATATATATATATTAAAATGTCACCGAAATTCCATTAAATAAAACAAGAAACCGACACACATTTTTTTCCTTAACAGCAAAAACTCCATTATCAATTAATCTTTGATTGACCGATGCACATTAAAATATCGAAGTTTAATGAAAAACCACCTATTTTGGTATCATGATGTAGTTTGAATGATTCAGATTCGTTCATCGTTATTAATGACTAGTAGGGCTCCGCGGTTTCACTCGCGTAACTCCCGATCCCGTGGGAATATCGGGATAAAAAGTAGCCTATAAAAGTACCAATGAATCAATGTATCCTCATACCAAGTTTCATCAAAATCGGTCCAGTAGTTTCGGAGCCTACTTGTTACAAACAAAAAAATCATTCCTCTTTATAATATTACTAGCTGCTCTCCGCGGTTTCACCCGCGTAACCCCCGATTCCGTGGGAATATCGGGATAAATTAAGATGTAAGCTATCTTATCTTTCAAGTTGGATCAAACTGCACACGGTGTGCAAATTTGATTTAAATCGGTTAAGTAGTTTAGGAGTCCATCGCCCACAAACAACGTGACACGTAATTTATATATATCACTACATAGTATAAAACAAAGTCGCTTTCTCTGTCCCTATATCCCTTTGTATGCTTAAATCTTTAAAACTACGAACGGATTTTGATGCGGTTTTTTATAATAGATAGAGTGATTCAAGAGGAAGGTTTACATGCATAATATAGCCGTGCGAAGCCGGGGCGGGTCGCTAGTTAGGTATAATTTGTTCAGTACCTACCTAGTATTTAGCACATGAGTAAAGTTAGTTATGGGCATGTTCTAAAATGGTATGAGTGCATCTAATATCAAATATACCTTATGTATATAGGTACCTACCTACAAGTAAACAAGGTCGGCGAAGGACGGTGCTGCTTCATAACTATAACTAATCTTATATTGATACGTGTTTTGGCTATTTACGGAATGTCATCTTCTGGGAAATGTCACCTATTAGTTGATCTATACCTACTAATATTATAAATAAAGATTTTTCTTATTTGCGATGAATCAGCTCTTCTAAAAGAATCGCAACTTCCTTCCACTTACAATTACATAAAGTTGAACATTGGGTAATACCCACTATGACCCACTGCTCAACTGACTGTTTATTTATTGGTATCACAAATACATAGAAATCTAGACAGTAATATAATATTGGCCTTATAGATAGATAGATAAATAAATAATAAATAAATAAATATTGCAGGACATTCCACACATCGCCATCTAGCCCCAAGCTACGTAACTAGACTTGTGTTATGGGTGCTAGACAACGGATATACTACTTATATACTTTTCTTTTGTAAATATATACTTATAATACATGGAAACAACCAGACAACAGACAAATATTTAAGCATAAATACTTGGCTGTGGCGGGAATCGAACCCGCAACCCTGTGTTTGGCAGTCCGGCATGGTGACTATTGTGCCAACTGGGTCGTCAACTATAATGGGATAGATAACTTTATTTGTACAACACAGTAAGAAACATATATACACAACTAATCATCATCACAACAAGAACAACAAAACACGCCTTAACATCTAATCTAAATGGTTTACAACGATCTTCTTCTTTTCATGTCGATTCCGTTATACCTACCTATTGTTTTTTTTTTCGTTTTTTTTTTGTTTTTTTTTTTAATTACTATTATTATAATGCTATATACTGTATCCAGCCCAATAAGTGGCTGCAGCCGCGGCGTCATCAGTGGCCTCATAGAGGTCTTGTGTGGAGCAAGAAACAGGACACTCCAACAAGGGACACTCCAACAGATGAGGCATAGTCTGCTCTGTTTCACCAGGGTTACAATGGCAGTAGACATTTCCTGAGTCGTTGTAACCACATCGGCTAAGGTTGGTCTTACAGCGACCCCCCAGGGTTCTGAGCCGATTAGGGGTTTAACAACTTTAATACATGATTTCAATACGCTGGGCTGTAGTGCCTGGAATTTGTGTTAGATGGGGTAGGCTTGCCCAGAAACTATACCACCCTCGCAGCTTAGTCGACCGTGTCTAGAGAAAAGAACTCGTCAATGCGTTAGGAGCCAACTAAGCTGCGGGTTTCTTCACGATGTTTTCCTTCACCGTAAGAGCAGTGTTAATAGCGCACATAGGTATTTCTTTACAGGAAAGGTACCCGGCACTCTCTCCATACAAACGTAGCCTCCCTGGATAATGAATGACAATACGAGTAGCACCAATATTTTTGTCGCATAAAACTGCCCTGTCTTGATTTTTTCATTTTCTTAATTATCATAGAAAGTGAGAGTTAAAAAAACAAAAAATATAAAAAATAAGACAGAGGGGCATAGTCATTTAGTCATGGCAGTTATTAGGTTTTATGCTACAAAAATATTTGCTCTAGTGTCATTATCCAGGGAGGAAACAGTCGACTACGTTTGTATGGAGAGAGAGTCAGTACCTTTTCCTCTGAAGGAAAATCATTGGTGCACGGCCGTTCGGGATTCGAAGGACTAACATAGGCTACTTATCCCGGTTATCCCACGGGATCAGGATTAAAACAGGCAAATCTACGGAACCCTGCTAATACATTTTAATTCCATGAATGTCACAGAATCGGAAGAAACCTTTGAGAAAATTTACTTTCCATTCCATAAAGAGAGTAATATTTTCTTTATTTTATACGCAATATTAGAAATTCAATAACAAACGCAAGTGTTTTAAATGAATATATTAACATACAATCCGAATATGTAAGGAATTCTATGATAAATCTTACATTTCAAAGGAATGTAACCTTTTTTTGTATAAAAATTGAGTCAATTTTTGATCTACTCAGGATCAACTTGATTTAATAATGGGTTTATGTTATTGGGATTGGCTGTATACAACTAGCGGGTCTTTGACTGCCCTTCGAACGACTGTTTTTTAAAATAAAAATAAAATTATTGGGTGCTTGTATAGAGATTGACTTTTCACTCATTATTAGTCGAATACTACCTTTTGTTTTGTTTTTTTTACTAATCATCAGTTTTGCATGGTTATGTCCCTGAAAATGTTGAATATCGAAACTGAAAATTACATAAAAGATTCACTCGTGACATTAGGACTCCCAAATAGCTCCACTTCAAATGTACCTTCACATCCTAACTTAGTTTGTAAGACGATTCAATGTGATCTTATGCGAATATTTTCAACTGAAGAAACAAACTTTGATTTTGACATTGAACAGTTCAGAAAAGACAGATGCAAGCGACTGACTTAACTGAGGCACGTACATTTTTGACGATTTACTACTCGAGACAAACGCTGAAAACGATGAAGTGACGATCTGCAAATGACACAGACTGTTTAAACCATGCCCAGGACCGAACTGCTTGGAAAGATGTTTTGGAGGTATTTGCACAGCAGTGGGACAATATAAGCTAACAAAAAAAACGAGGATTCTCTGTAAAGTCAGTTTACGGACGATAATTTTACGTGATAACGTCATAAGAAAACCATGAACTTCCTTTTTTCCTTATACAGGGTGAATGTTTTATGTGGGCCTTCAGGGCTATATCCTAAACTATAAGAGATAGCGAAAAATGCTGAAAGGAGTTGTGTACCCGATTTTGATAAAAACTAAAACTGCATCATTAGATTTTTGAAAAAGTCATTACCCTGGCCAGGAATCGAACCTGTTGATTTTGTAAAAAAAAAAATATCCTATATTTTTATACCAATGGACAATCTTGCTGATAGCGATTAATTCCTGGAAACAAACATAGTATGGAAAGTCAAAGGAAATAGCTCTTTTATGTAGTTTTCACCAATTTTCATTTTTTTTTAATTCACCCTGTATATTTTTTCCTTTATATAAGTCTTCTATTCGCCACTCGTCACACCATAACACAAGCCCAGATGAGCGATATTATTATTAAATACTCTGTTTGCTCAGTTACCATAACGCGTCTGGTCATATTACCATGATGACGCATGACATCACACAATACTACCGTGACACTTTTGTGTGAATGCAGGTGTTCCATCAATTTATTAGACGTTATCACGTAAAAAAAACTACTTAAAACAGGTCAATAGATAAATATTTACTTTGTTGTCAATCTAAAAACTATTCATTTGTTTATTTTTTTGTTATGTTGCCACCATTTTATTTGCAATGCAAGCGCCCTTTTTGATCTTGTCTAGGTCAATTTTAATGATACTGGCTTATTGCTCTACAATGTTGCAAAATTATTGATAACTTTGTTCTTTGTTCGTACGTGTATAGGGAATTCAATTCCTTTTGAAAACATTGATATTTATCGTAATAAATCAATTTCGAGTTTTTTTTTATTGATTTTTCGTTTCGGGGCTTACTAACCCGTTTTATTCCTTTTAAGAGGAAACGTACCCGGCTCTCTATCCATACAACCGTAGTCGACTGTTTTCTCCCTGGATAATGAGACTATCACAAATATTTCTATGCCATAAAACCTATAACCACCATGACTATGCCTCTAAGTGTAGGTTTTGTTCATTTTCTAATTAAGTATTATAGAAAGTAAGAGTTAAAAAAAATATACAAAAAATAAGATATAGGGGCATGGTCACATTGGTCATGGCAGTTATAAGTTTTATGCTACAAAAATATTTGTTTTAGTGTCATTCTCAAGGGAGGAAACAGTCGACTACGTTTGTATGGAGAGAGAGCCGGTACCCTTTCCTCTTAATATATTGCAACAAAATGTTATGTTATTGATGTCAATCCCTTGAATAGTTTGTATTCTAGGCTAATATTTTCGCACTATAGACACATGAGTTACACACATCGCCATCTAGCCCCAAGGTAATTAACTAGGCTTGTGTTATGGGTGCTAGACAATATACTACTTATATACTTTTCTTTTGTAAATCTATAGAGTAGGCACAATAACCGGGCATTGCTCATTGAATAAACACAAGTCTTATGTATAGACGACCCAGTTGGCACAATGGTCACCATGCCGGACTGCCAAACACCGGGTTGCGGGTTTGATTCCCGCCTCAGACAAGTATTTATGCTTAAATAGTTGTCTGTGGTCTGGTTGTTTCTATGTATAATAATAAGTATATATTTACAAAAGAAAAGCATATAAGTAGTATATCCGTTGGTACCCATAACACAAGTCTAGTTACTTAGTTTGGGGCTAGATGGCGATGGGTGGAATGTCCTGCAATATTATAACCGACAGCCCGCTCTGCAGAGCGTGCCTGTCTGACGAAGAGACTATCACTCACGAAATCCTGGAGTGCGAGAGCCTGGCTGCATACCGGGCTGACATATTAAATAAATAAATAAATATTGCAGGATATTACATAAATCGCCACCTAGCCCCAAGCTAAGTAACTACACTTGTGTTATGGGTGCTAGACAACGGATATTACCATACTTTTCTTTTGTAAATATATAATTATAATAGATAGAAACAACCAAACCACAGACAAATATCTAACCATAAATACTTGTCTGAGGCGGGAATCGAACCCTGTGTTTGGCAGTCCGGCATGGTGGCCATTGTTCCAACTGGGTCGGCAACCCAACATCACCCTAAGAAGCGAGTAAGATTCTAATAATCTACTCGGATCTCAGTTGGCAGGCACAATGGGTTGAATTAGCCTAAGGGCGCGTTCACATATACGTACGTTTTTACAGGATCCTTTTTACGGACGTTATATGTGAACGCACCCTAAGTGCGGAAATCGGAGCAAAGTCTAAGTATAAGTTATTTATTTGGAAACATGCATGCATAAAATCATATTTAAACTAAAAACTAGGTTATCATGTGTGCCTTCGGAACGCACCTACCAATGAGAAGAAGGGCGCGTTCAGATGACACGCGTTGACCACGCGCCCACCACGCGCAACACACGCGTTGACCACGCGTTGAACACGCGTTGAAATTTGTTCTATATGTAATTTGAGTCTTATGACACATCAATAGATCTCAAATTGCATTTATCAAGTCCACCCGCTCACGCCACGCGCCCGCCCCGCGCCCGCCACGCCCACGCTCCGCGCCCGCCCCGCGCCCGCCCCGCGCCCGCCCCGAGCACGTCTCGCGCACGCCCCGCGCCTGCTTGCAGAAATGCAATTTGAGATCTATTGATGTGTCATAAGACTCAAATTATGTATAGAGCAAATTTCAACGCGTGTTCAACGCGTGTGATGCGCGTGGTGGGCGCGTGGTCAACGCGTGTCATCTGAACGCGCCCGAAAGCACAAGAAACTCATGGGGTTTTAAACCTACAAGCTAAGCTACCATAATTTTCCTTAATGATACAGTACTTTAATTAAAAATCTCGAAGGTCCCAGGACCCCTACTCCGGACTCATTAATCGTGATATTTTCAATTTGTAACCGTAGTAGGTACTATCGTAGGATAAGTTGCGGGAAGGTACGCTTTGTAATTCATCTACTTCAAGACTCTTTGGTCCGGGGGGTCGTTGGGATTAAACTATAAGTTGTAGCGTATTAAAAACGATGAATTACGGACAACAAAAAATTAATAAGTTCTCGAAAAATGCATTTTATTTAAATTAATGAAATTATTTTACCCCTGTGGGATTTTAATTTACAACGTCCGCTTCACTTTAGGGGTGTGATTAGACTTTGCCTCGCCAATAACATATGGCACCACTAAGCTGTCCTAGATCGCGCAAACAAAGTTTTTCTCCTTTCAGAAGATAAGCTCATATACAAGTTCCAACAAAACATCGTTTGGCCGCGACCTACCGGGTATTAACACCTGCCCGTTGGAAGATCTTCCCTTTGGAGATCCAAACCACTAAGTACGTCCAAAAGCGTTATTTATCCAAAAGTTATCTAACTTAGCTACGGAACCACCTTCTACTGAATCGAAATTACACTATGAGCCTCGGTAAGTTTTGACGTTTAGAAAAGGAAAAAATATTTTGATTTTAAATATCATAATAAGTACTCTTAAAATATCATCTAAATCAAATATCATAAACCTTTGAACTATCACCTAAGATGTTTTTTTTTTACCCGACTACGGCGAAGCCAAAAGGGAGGGTTATGATTTTGACCCGTATGTATGTATGTATGTATGTTCATCTGTTCCCACGTAACTTCAAAACTACTAAATTTATATCGAATCTTTTTTACAAATCGCTCCAACTTTATAACTTGTATTGTACAACATAGCATGATGCATTAATCCCTGTTCGTCGAGACGGATCTCTAATATATGATCCAGGGTTTGATGCGGTCACACCAACTATCATTCTCTACCCCATGACTTATTATTACGTCAGCCTATTATTATTTACAGATTATTAAGGTGCACAAGGAGCCAAACACAAAATGCCTGTCGCCCATAACTTAAGTTGTTAATTATTGCATAGATAATTGTTGTTAATAGTGAATAGCGTAAGAGCGGTGTTGGCCTAGTGGTAGATATATAGGCTTTAATTCGTGGGTTCGACTACCGACCGTGCACCATTAGTATTTTCTTAAGAAAAAATTAATGTGCACTGATTAAGATTGCTCTTACGGCGAAGGAAAACATCGGTATGTGACCCGCTTCTTAATTAGCTCCAGAAATATATTAGAGGCTTCAGAAGTGTTGAAAAGTTCTCCTCTGGACACGGTCTATTAAGCTGAGAAGGTAGTAGGGGCTCGGCAAAAAAGTTATTTTTGTTAATACTAACTAAGTACCTATGTTATTTTTCAAGCAAAATTAAGATTTGAATTTATTTTTTAGCATCTTACTTATATTGTTTAGTGTGTTAAAAGTCCTAAAGTTTCCTTCCAGTGTTTAAATAGGTATTAAGCGGTCCTTTTTGTAAGAAATTTCAGATAAAAATTAATGTAAGAATCACTTGACACTGGCTATTATGCAATAAAATACGTGGGTAACTCACATCATCATATGCCACTTTAATAGGCATTTAAAAGCTCATGAACTTCCCAATAAAGATATCAATAAACAATACCAAAACCAGCAACACAAAAACAAAAACACCATTCAACGAGATGTAACCACTTAATAACGACCATCTGATAGCGTCAAACGAATAACACCATCCAATTTAGACGAGCATGAAGCGCGCCAAGACTGTTGCACTTATATTAACACTTTTAATGGCCAGATAGGCGGTACCACTCTTTAGGGGTTACAGGCGAAGACGAGGGAGGGGGTTACTAATAATATTTAGTTGAGTAATAAAGGTGTTAATACACGTCTCAATTTGATTGGCCCAATCTAGGGTACCGTAAAAAAAACGGGACACTATTAGTAAGACTTCACTGTCAGTCCGTATATCCGTTCCGTCCGTCCGTCCATCCGTCCGTCTGCCTGTCTGTCCGTCTGTCATCCAGTTGTATCTCATAAATCGTGATAGCTAGAGAGTTAAAATTTTCACAGATTATGTATTTCTATGGTCGCTATAACAACAATTAAAAACAGAAAATAAAATTGAGTGTGGCTCAAATACAACATGGTACCCTTCGTGCGGGAGACCGACTCGCACTTGTTCGAAATTAGACGTCGGACCCGATCAAATCAAGACGTGTATTCATACTATAAAATGCGCCTTTTTATACTATACTAATATTTCAAAGAGGAAAGATTTCATTGTTTGTTTGTTTGAATTGAATAGCCTCCGAAACTACTGGACCCATTTTGATGAAACTTGGTATGATGATACATTGATTAATTGGGAGTGACACTGAGTGACAGTGAGTGAAATAAGGGTAATTTTCCTATATATATTTTTTTTATATATTTTTGGGTATTTATGTAACCATCCATAGGTATTAAGGTACCTGGGGTATTAAAATACTCAATACCTTTTAGTAGTCCTTATATCATCTAGGGTTTTTGTCACCACAATCTTAGTCGGACTGTATCTTTAAGATAGGTATTGCTTAAATGGTCACCCTACTCAGGAAATTAAATTCCGTTCAAACGTAACATCTAACTTTCTACCTTTTCCTCTCAAACAATAAGATTCACATTCGAATTGGCAAGTTAAATTCCAAGTGCTGAATCACCGCTAAAAGATAAAGAGGGATATAGTAAAACTCTTGCCTTTTTCCTAAGGTCTGAAAGAGATAGCTGATATTCGTGGTAAATGTTCGAAGTCTGCTAATGCGCAGTCTAAGTGAAGAAGATTGATGGTAAAGAGGTTAGGTTTGAATGCAACAAACGGATTGTAAAGACAATTAAGGATTGTTATTAGTACCAGGGCCTATCTCACCGGGACGCGATCACCATAGCGACGTCTCTAGCCACGTATCGAATCATATTGAAGTGTTTGGAAGATAACTCACCTGGCAATGGTGTAGTGACGTCACTAGTTTGTCGACCTAGGATAGCCTGAAGTAGCCATCGATACGTAGCCGGTGACTTCGCCATGGTGTCGTGAGGTAGGGCCTTAAAGAAGGACGGGTCGGAAACGCTTTTGTTTCACTGCCGTCTTCCTACCTTCACTCGCGTCTCTTGAAGGTCCTCGTTTATTAGTGGTCTTTCAGTCGCGAGCGTATAGGTATCTTCTAGAAAAGCGTGCTACATCCCTCATCGTCACTTACCATCGTGTGAGATAGTAGTTTAGCGATTAACTACTATCACACACGATAACCTATTTAAAAAAAAAAAACTTTTTTTTTAATAGGTATTCCTACTATCCTACTTATCACTACATAGTATAAAACTCACTTCATAGTATAAAATAAAGTCGCTTTTTCTGTCCCTATTTCCCTTTGACCGCTTAGATCTTTAAAACTACGCAACGGATTTTGATGCGGTTTTTTTTAATAGATAGAGTGATTCAAGAGGAAGGTTTATATGTATAATACATGCATAATATAGCCGTGCGAAGCCGGAGCGGGTCGCTAGTAATATTATAAATGTAACAGTTTGTGTGTGTGTATGTATGTTTGTTACTCCTTCACGCATAAACTACTGGACCGATTGCGATGAAACTCGGTATCTAGATAGCTGGAAACCTGAATTAACACATAGGTTACTTTTTATCGAGATGTTCCCACGGGATCGGAACTTACGCGGGTGAAATCGCGGGGCGCAGCTAGTTACCTATATGTTTAAAAATTTCTGATGATAACCATGAGTTTGTCCAGAGGGTAGTGTTAGAAGCCTACCACAGCTTCATTGTCTGCATGCTCCTTTAGCGCCAACCAGGGATTACGTATAGGACATCAAGGGCTAAATCATTCGGACGTGAGAGCAAACCTGAACCCCCCAAAAGCCACAAATGAGTGTTAAAATGCATATATCTGTAGACAATCACGATGTTTTCCTTAACCCTAAGAGCAATGTTACACATGCACTTTTTGCAAGAAAATTCCATGGTGTAAAATTGCACGTCAGTTTGGAGGGAATTTCTTGAAAGAAAAATGTGAAAGTGACTACCTACCTATGATAAGCTACAGTGAGAGTAATGTTCTCAAATAACATTAAATTTTCTAAATACAAAAGTTGTGCGTTGAATGAAAGGGCGTATGTAAGTACAAAAAGCTCCATAGTAAAACGCGTTTCAGTAAAATGAAGTTTAAGTTCGCGGACTCTGGGTTACAGGCCTCTATAAACATAGGTTGTTTAGTCCAAGTTATAAGCGATAGAGTTCTAAAATATTATACACTAGCGACCCGCTCCGGCTTCGCACGGCTATATTATGCATGTATTATACAATATAAACCTTCCTCTTGAATCACTCTATCTATTAAAAAACCGCATCAAAAACCGTTGCGTAGTTTTAAAGATCTAAGCATACAAAGGGACATAGGGACGGCGAAAAGTGACTTTATTTTATACTATGTAGGTAGTGAGTGATAATAGTTGAAGTTATTTAAAATGGGATATTTACCATATTTTATTTTGTTTGTTTTTATATTTACATGGATTTATCCAAGCAATTTGTAGCACCTTTGTGACTAGTTTGGAACTTAATTTTCCATAACCACATGAACTTTTTTGGTTTAGTTCATAATTCGGACTCGGAGTTTCGATTACGGTTTTAGCCGAAATAGGTTTAAGGTTGAAAATTCGGTTTCAAATGTGCCTTAAATTGTTGTTTCGTATTACTCTACTTTCTTTCAAATAAAATAAATATACAATATTGCAGGACATTGGCACAGCGCACCGACAGAGCGTCATGTAGTCTCAAGCTAAGCAACTAGGCTTGTGTTAGGGATGGAAATAATTTATACATAAAAAATGCTTTGTCCTGACTGCCTGACTGACGGATTAACGCACAGCCTAAACGTCGTAGAGATCGTAGAGACTTGAAACTTGGAGGGTTTGTTTTTTGTACAACGTAGGCATCCGATAAAAAATTGGATTTTAAAAAAATCTGCTTATTCGCGGACGAAGCCGCGGGTAATGCTCGTAGCTAGTAAGTAATTGTATATTTTTTTATTTTTTTTTTGCAAACACGACTCGATATACCGTATATTATCCGACAATACTATTGATCAAATCGCTGTAATCCAACACGTGATCCACACACATCCTCAGGTCGAGGGCAACACTGGTCGTCCTTGGAATACCACTTTCAGTTTCCATCGCCTACCTCGGTTCATGCTATTCTACTATACTAGCTCTATAAATACCTGTACATACGCATCATTTCTTTACTACGGAGTTTCAATTTCTTACTCGATTTCAATGTTTGGAACTAATTTCTACTGCTTCTGTTCTGAGGGTTTCGTCCTCAAAAGGTAAAAAAGAGGAACCCCTATAAGAACACTTTCTTGTCCGTCTGTCTGTCCGTGTGTCATCACCGATTTTTAAGCTATTGCATAGCTTATATCGCGGGCTTTGAGCGCGGCGACCGAATCAATAAATTCCGTAACGAAAACAAAACCTAACACCCCCCACTCCGCCTACCATGTAGCTCGGCCGAGCGTTCGCTTAACGTGTATGTATATGGTACGACTGTATTTTTTTATGTTTCTACTAGCTACGCCCCGAGGATCCACCCGCGTAAATCCCGATCCCGCGGGAACTTCGGGATAAAAATAACCTATATTTTAATCCAGGTTTCTAACTATCTACATACCGAGTTTCATTGCAACCGGTTTTGTAGTTTTTGAGCCCATATTATTATAGCTGGCTATGGTTGTCTGGAGGAGATCACCCTTAAGCGATAAGGCCGCCCTTTGTGCCATCTTTCCCTACGTTTAAGTTTCTAATTTTTAGTTTGTATAAGTTTGTTTTATTTCTAGGGTACAATAAAGTGTTAATTCTATCTATAGTAATCATTTTCCCGGGTCTTTGTGTAAGTTTAAAAAGTTTGTTTATCTATCATATATATATATATATATATATTAATTTATTTATTTTATCTATTTAATGTTATTTATTTAATTTCATTTATTTAAATATTTAATATATTTATTTATTTATCTATCTATTATATGTCTATCTATCTACCTATCTGTTTATCTAACTATCTGTCTAGAATTATATAATTATATTCTGTCTAGAATGAGTAAACCGTCAGCTCCGAGAAGTAACAGGTGTACTAATCAGCCTGTATGAGGTAATTGAAGACGCGACTGTAATTAAACTTTTTGGGCCACGCTCGCTCCTCGACTCGTAATTACTGATACGACGATAGAATAATGTGGATATGACAAATATAAAATAATACATTACGATATAAGTGTGGAAAATTGATCTTTGCATAGAGGCGGTATAAACGCGGGAGCGAAACGCGATCTGTAAAAAATATAGTATTTACCTATTTTGTTATTTTAAGCTATTGCATAGTTTTTATCACGGGCTTTGAGTGCGGCGACCGTACAAGAAATTACGTAACGAAAATAAAACCTAACGCCCCGCACTTCGCCTACCATGTAGCTCGGCTGAGCGTTCGCTTAACGTGTATGTATATGGTACGACTGTACGAAGCTCGCACGATGCAATAGCTTTACCGCGGCAGTCCCCGAGTGCCACCCGATTTTTTTTATATTGTATTGTATAGTATATTGTTAAAAAAAACTCAGGTAACATTACTTTACAACCTTACAGATATTTTGATAGTGAGCTCTAGGTCACGTGGGGTTCAGCTAATTGGTAATGTGACTGTACTTAAATATAAATAATGATGACATGGCAATATTTGAGCATAACATTCTAAAAAAAGTGATAAAATTTTCTGTTTTTTTTTAATTACAATTAAATTGACAGGAGGTATTTTTTGTAAACTAGATGCGGAAAAAGATTTAAGCATTTAAAGTCACGTCTTTTTCATTTCCTTCATCAGCATCTGACGCTATTACACATAATAATATAGGAACTTCAAGAACCTAAACTCCTTGCGAACAAGTAATATTTGTTCGATGTTTTGGTATTATGTATTCTATTATTCTTTAGAAATCTATTGTCTTATCCACATTAGTACCTTTCCCTCTCATTGTTCACGTCTTGATCTGTGTTTACATATGTGGAGTACTTCAAGTACATGACCAGGCGCTGGCTGTAATGGATCGTTTTAGTTTAATAATTGATTGAATCTTCGAGAGTCTTCTAGTCTAGAGTGAATAGGTAATTAGGTACCATCTAGGCGAGCATGCTATTGCCTCGACCTTATTTTTACCTAACATTAGATAGATAGATAGAAAAATTCTTTTTCATTACTCATACTCCGAAAGTAGGTCTAAAGATGCATGAAGAGCGTGTAGAAAATAAAATTTCCAGCCCTAGGGCTTTTCTCTTTCACTGACAGCTGTCATGTCAAATTATGGCTTCGCACGACTTGTGCAATGTGCATGTAGCCAGTATCAGTAACATTACGCATAAGGAACTTTAAAAACCTAACATCCTTGCTTTAAGTAACACCAAAGAATAACACTACATGTATATAACCTCTTTGGTCCCAACCTTGTAAGAGGATCAGGTAGTATGGAGTCTCTCATTCACTCTCGTTGTTAGGAAGAATTTTATGTATTATTCGTAATGAAAAGCACAGTGTTTACCTCGGGTGAAAGACTCATTAAGTCCCTCGAACTATTAGCGCCCTCGCTACGCTCGGGCGCCAATCTCCGTCTCGGGACTTGTAATGAGTGACTTTCACACCTAGGATAACAATGTACTATTTCATTACTCATACTCCGAAAGTAGGTTTAAAGAAGAAGGCTTTTCACTTTCACTGACAGCTGTCATGTCAAATTATGGCTTCGCACGACTTGTGCAATCTGCATGTAGCCAGTATCAGTATCATTACGCATTAGGAACTTCAAAAACCTAACCTCCTTGCTTTTTTTTTTTACACCAAAGAATAATAATTATGGCTTGGCACGGCTCATGCATACTGCCAGAGTTTAGTACTAAGTAACTATTTTTTCTTATTTTATTATGTTTTTGTGTTAAGTTTAATCTGGTTTTTCATTTATGATTGTGTATTTTTTGTAAATAACATTTTCTAGACAAACCGTGTTACAAAAACTGTAAGTTAAATCTACGGACTTCGCGTCAGATCCCAATGTTGGATTAACTCATTAATAAAAACTTCTTCGGTAAGTACCGCCGTATTTAAGTATTGAATACAAATAGCAGAAACCTAAAAAATCACTACATAATGTTTAACCTCTTTGGTCCCAACCTTGTAAGAGGATCAGGTAGTATGGACACATGAGTACCTATTCATGTGGTATGGAGTCTCATAGTCTCATTCACTCTCGTTGTTATGAAGAATTTTATGTATTATTCGTAATGAAAAGCACAGTGTTTACCTCGGGTGAAAGACTTATTAAGTCCCTCGAACTATTAGCGCCCTCGCTACGCTCGGGCGCCAAACTCCGTCTCGGGACTTGTAATGAGTGACTTTCACACCTAGGATAACAATGTACTATATTGTAAACACCATTTTCAAATAACATTAAATAAAAACAAAGCTTAAAAAGGTGAAAAAAACAATGCTACAAAAGGCGACCTTATCGCTCAAAGCGATCTCTTCCAGGCAACCTTTGGATGGACAAGAAGTTCATCAGGTGTGATGAGGTACAATGCAAGCCTAATAAAAAAATTTATATAAGTATATTAAATAGGTCCCTAACTAAACGGAGGCCTTTGAGGAACGCGACTGAAGGTTTGAAGACGGCAGTAGAACTACAACTAATCCCTCGCGTGTAAAACGCTCTATCTACAGCGGAGCGAGGTAGCGCAGCGACGTTTCCACCAACAGCACTCCGCAAAAACTCTACGTGCAAAGTTTTTAGGCAATTATATTGGTGGAAACCGCTTCAGTCCTCTCCTCTCCGCTTCACTCCGCTCCGCTCCTGTGGACTGGCAGGCTTAAGATCCCGTCCCACCAGCGGCTGTACAAACCCAACTGCTACCGAACTCTCGATCCAGTTACTGACCTCTTTTCTTCATTTTTTCACCACATCGTTCCGTCTCTTTCTCGCATAATAGCGTACTATTTGATGATTAATACACTCAGCGTAATGCATATCATTAGATTGAGTGGGTTTTAGTCTTTATATGCCGTGAGTGTAGAGTAGAGTATAGGTACCTTAAGTTGATCTCTCTTTAATCGGTGTAATAGTATGTGAGATTCGAACCTACGATTTTTTTTTTAATTTTTGTCTTGGATTAGTTTTGTCCATAAAGCCTGTGTCAAGTGTAGGTACCTACCTACATATTTTACATCAAGTTTTGACTATTATTCTCGTCTTTTTTAGGGTTCCTTAACCAAAGGGTTAAAACGGGACCCTATTACTAAGGCTCTACTGTCTGTCACCAGGGTTGTATCTCATGAACCAGTTTAAATTTTCACACATGATGTATTTCTGTGGCCGCTATAACAAAATACTTACTACTAAATTATTATAATGGTATGGAACCCTTCATGCACGAGTTCGACTCGCACTTGGCCGGTTTTTTCATGCAGCAAGTTAACTTCCGCCATTGTCACACCAACACTTCGAAAATCGATCCATAATTTGATGTAAAATTAAAAATATCATTTGATACTGGCTATATGCACCGTGCAAAGTCATTAGAAAAAAAATCCGTACACCTATATTCATAGACATCGCATACTAATAGTATAACTATGCCTATATGAATAGTTTTCTCCAAAATCTCGTAGACTTGTAGCGCGTTGATGTCTTTTTAATAAGATATTTGATTACAATACAAAATACCTACAAGTAAGTACAATTAAAAAAACAAAGAAACACAGACTTCCGACATATTCGTTATTCAGAAATCAAAAATGGCGAATGTAAAATGGGTGTACAATAAAACATTCGCGAAATTCAAATCCCACATCAGATCTGAGTGGCGAACGCGATGTATGCAGAAGAACGTCGGAACATTGGTATCTATCATTCATTAGTGCAGCTCTAGAATCCAATACGACATTTTTTACAATCCCCCGGCACAAAGAACGGGCGTCCTCCGTACCCACACATAAATAACGCTCAATAAACACGACCGCGCCCTTGTGTGTGTATATAAAAACTTGAAAAAAATCACACTGACCCGCACACAGGCGCAACTCTCCGCGAAAAAAATCACGGACACAAAGAAAGTCCACCGAAAACTTCTATACAAACTTTTGCAGAGCACACGAGTGCACCTCACCCACACATGCGCACATACAAGGAAGTTGTCCTTGTGTGAGGGAGTGCAGCTCGTAAGCACGAGGGCTAAACTTAGCTTAGTACGTATGTGTTGCTCTCACAGTCGAAAACTTCGTCTGTGTTGAATCGGGAACCGTGGCATATCCTTTCTCAAAAGTTTTCAACTTTAAAATCTATTTCGAAGATATAAAGTCTGAATTGGATTCTAATAAGAGCGAAGTTGGAACGTTTGTGAGGAGCTTGGAAGCTGCGCGCCGCGGGTAGTTTTCGTATGAAACTTGGTGGCGCGAGATGCATCGAGCGGGAAGGCTGTAGTTCTATCTCAGTCGCACGCCACCCGCTGCCTGTAGCGGACGCGGGGGAAGCCCGGGGCAGCGGGGGAAGGGGTTGTGTCGCGTTGATGAACATTTTTCTCATTTTTTCTTTATTTTAACGCGAATCGTTTTTAAAAAGGGTTTCGTCATAATTGCGTCGGTGCATCCGATTATGTTGGCATACTATAAGCTCATCTCAAATTATTGCAATCGTATAACTAAGACAACTTTTTATCTTTAATATGTTCGTTTATTGAACTTTTCATTATGATAACATAAAATTCGAATGAAATAATCGGAACGAGTTTGCAAGCTGATTGAGTTGTCTTAATTATACTTTGATCACAGCACGCAACAATCTAAAACTCATCCAAATTAAAACTACGACAAAGTTATAAGTACTTATAATAAGGTTTAAGTAGATAGGTACACTACCCAACTCATTTTAAACGAATAATTGTTATTAATTATTCTTATTTGTTCCAATTATCTCTATGTAGGTATATCTAAACTTAATCTTAACTTTACCAAACTTAAACCCTCGTTAGTTCTGACTTAAACATAAAACCTAACACTACTATAATATGTGCTATAATAACTCACTAGCTTTTAAAAAAGGAACAATTGCAACCAGCCAGTAACAATTATTACACAAAAAACACGTGACTGGCTGAGTAAAAAGAATCCAAAGAAAAGAGTTTAAAAAAATAAAAAAGCTAAGGTAAACATTGCGTTACGTACGCATGTCTCGAGTCAACGTCTCGGCGGGAAACTGCTTCATTTTCCCGCGTTTTCTCCGACGCCATATTTGTTGACATTTTTTTTCTAAACAGTTTTTTATCTTTTTATCACGGTATATTCCGCAACACTCTTCCTTATTGGAATCTCATAGGACTTCCAATAAAAAACAAAATAAATATTTAAATACGAACTAGATTCTTATATAAGTAAAAATTAGAAAACCTACTTAATTCGCGATATTAAAAACTAAAATAAATTAGAAATAGTAGAATGCAAAAAGCTCTTTTATTTTAAAAACTTATCGTAAATATGTACATTAGAGGATCAAACTAATGACTAAAGGATTATTCCTTTAATGTTCCAATAAAAATTCTATATCAGTTAAATATCAGTACAATTCGAACTTTTTAGTAGCGTCCTCCTCACACACGGGAGGGAACAAAAAAAGTGTACGCGAGTGTCAGTCTCAGAGTGAACGCGGCGCGCGCCGGCCGCTCCAACGCACATTTTTTACATTATTTTACATTACGTGTTTAATTTCGCGTAGACATTTGGACGGCGGGTTGATAACGCGACATGTGTACAAAATTGTGATTTTTCGGACGTTAACAAGCAAAAATGGAACACTCAAATATTTCGATAAACAAAAAAATATTTTTCCGGCAAGCAAAATTTATCCGCAACTAAACGCAGTTCAAAATAGTATTTCTTTCGAATAAGTTGGAGTTAATTATGTTGTTTTTTGTTAAATAAACTGTTTATTTTGTAACAAACTGTATAAGGGACAGACGAAGACAGATACAAAGTACCAGCAGAAGGAAGGAGAAGAAAGAAGATGGCGTTGGCATCTTCTGTGAGCTTGTATTACTCGATAGTGCAGCGAGCAGCGCGACATTATTTGGAAGACTACTGTCATACAGGTAAGATTATTTCCTTTAGCAATTCACAGGCAATTTAAAAAAAAATGTATATTAATTTTTGTCATGGAAACAAAAGCTTTAAATGCATTACAACAGTAATTAATAACAGCCAAAAACAGATTCCTAATTTATATGCATTATCTAGATGAAAAAAAAACTGAAACCGAAGTAACTAATGAACATCAATAAAATATTTAAAAAAAACTTAAGTATTTTTGCAGATATTAAATACAAATTAATGCAAATTCTGCCTATTTAATATCTAAATATTTACAATCTAGCTATAAATAAGCTATTAATAAGCCGTAACAATATGCTATTGAAATGCCTGTAACATTTTCATGGCTTGTTATGTTTTCCGCCGCGGCCGCCCGCCGGCTCGATAAGCTTTCGGCAAAAGCTACCCGCTACAGTTTTCCCGCGCAATTTGATAAAAAAACAAATGAAGATTGAAAATTGTAATAATAAAGTTACTTTTTAGCAGGTAATATAAAGTAACTAAACTATACTAAATAACAATTAAATAACGAAAACTTAAATTAATTAAATAAACTACCTACTTTACTTACACTAAATTAAAAGTCCTTATTATTTATTTTATTCTATTTAAAATATAGAATTAAATATAATAAGTTTATCTACCTAGGTAAACTTATTAAATTAAAAAGCTTTTATGTTTTCTATAAAACTTTGCGGCTGAGATGACGCTGTGTGAAAAATCATCCATCATACTCAGTTATAAATAAATATTAAATGTATACACCGCCATCTAACCTCAAAGCAACTAGGCTTTTTGTCATGATGACCAGATTATGGATAGAGTACAAACATTTATTTTGTAAAAACACAAAACCACCAGATAGAAAGAGAGCGACAAGAAAGTGATTTTAAAAGAATTCCTTTATTACCTTTTGAAATACGGAACCCTAAAAATATATCTGAATATATTGGTAACAGGCGGAAGTTCATCAGTTAAAATTAGTTGCCTACTAACTATAAAAAATGGAAAAACAGATTTTCAGAGAGGCAAGGTAATTTCGCTCTAAGCCCGCCAAATCCAACGCTTTTTTTGTTTAGATTTCGTAAAAATTACCACGTTAAAAATTTTATAAAAATAATTAGCATAATTAGAACATATTTTTCTAACTACCCAATTATTAATTTTCCAACTTCCAAATTCTATATTAGCCTTTGAAACAATTCTAAAAAATGTCAGAAATTAAAAAAAAAATACATTTCTTTATTAAAGACATTTCCATTTTTTGAGATGGTTTCGAGAGCTAATAAAGAATTTGGACGTTGGAAAATTTTCTTTCTAACTCGGTATTTTTCATGAAAAATTACATTGTATTGAGTTTACTCATTTTATTGCAATTGTAAAATAAAGTAGTGAAGTATTTTTACTAATTAAATCAAGTAGGTACCTATATATTTTATATGACGATTTTGGCCTTGCAACGTATAGCAATAGGCAGTCCGCTCACTAGATACCGGAATATTATTAAAATTTATATTTATAAATGCGATATTTTTAAAGATTTATTATGACGTACCAACATAGGTATTTTACCTACTTATTTTCAGAAGAAATATGAATATTTACAGTTTTTTTAACCGTTTGATTCGCATATTGCAAATTACAAGAATCCCGGGAAAATTTTCAGTCTTTATTTTCAATTTTCAGTCTGAAAATTTTGACGGAATTCTTGTAATTTGCAATAGTTAATACTAAAACTAGCTAAAAATATGACGTATATAAGTACTATCTTGAAAAGTTATATAAACATAAGTTCTATTTTAACCCTTCTGTGCCATAAACTCCTATAAATCAAGTGACATAATACACGCGCACCGTGTCTTAAATGGACTTCTAGAAATCATAATTTTCTCAGTTAAAAAAGAAAAAAAAAATTTTTATAAGATAAATCATCATCATTACAAAATCTTCATTAAACTAAGAAGCTTATTTAAGGAATAATTAAAAAATCGAAATGGGTGACCAAAACGAAAAAGGAAAATCATAAAATTCTTAAGAAAAATGTAAAGTTCTGGATAAAAATTGTAACACACGCTTAAAAGTCCCACATGATGCACCGTACTGAACTTAATACTTGCAAACTCCACTTGCAAAATGCAAGAGAGCCTGCTCAATTGTGGGCGGGCACATCTATACATATAATAAATCTGTAGACATAAAAAAATCTGTAATTGTGAAATATCCAGAAAAAAAATACACAGGTCGTCTTAGAATCATTAGCTGAACACGATAGGGTAGTTTTTAGAATTTTTGTTTGTCTGTTTGTCTGTTTGTCTGTTTGTCTGTTTGTTTGAACCAGGTAATCTCATAAACTAGAGAACAGATTTCAACGAGCTCCACACCAATATGTTCAGAAAATACCAGATTAACATTTAGGGTATTTTTTAATTTAAGTTTAATACAATAATTATGAAATTTGATAAAAAAACATTTAAAAAATGTGAAATCGAAATATTTTTCCGTGTAAAACGTAATCAAACGTCAAAAAGGAACAGTACGCTTAGCACTACTTTTTTACGTATTCGATCAAACTTACTAAATTGAGTATTTACTATGAAACTTCCTAAAAATCAACTTACTAGATCCACCCGTCTCTGAGAATATCGGTAGTGACACACCGACAGACAGACGGACAAGAGAGTGACCTTATAAGGGTTCCTTATTTTCGAGTGCTTCAACAAGTCATACTAGGCGTACAGGTACATGCCTCCGCTCAAGATGACAGTTGTCATAAAACCAAATAGTTTGCATATATCTACTACCTACGTGAAACTGAAAATGAGGTTAGTACAAAGAGGTACTACTACATAAAATTACCTCTCCTTTACCGAAGACCTCCTCGATGTTACACTTATATCGCGCCATGGTCCTAGAAAATCTATTAGTCTATGTATCGCGCTCAACCAATTTATTTAAATAGTTTGAATTATGAGTTCAAGTCGCGGACACCTTAGAAAATAAAAAAACCGGCCAAGTGCGAGTCGTACTTGCGCGCCGAGGGTTCCGTTCATTAGTTTTTATACACCTTGATTTTTATACACCTAATGGGACCATAGACTTCAGTAATTTCAACTTGCTAAGTCCAACCGTTCCTGAGATAATCGGTGGTGACACACGGACAGACAGACAGACAGACAAGAAAGTGATATTATAAGGGTTCCTTTTGTTACCTTTTGAGGTACGAAACCCTAAAAAGAATTTTCCAAATCGGTTCAAGCGTTTTCGAGTAAGTAATCGGCGAAAATACATAAAAAAATATACGAGACGAATTGAGAACCTCCTCCTTTTTTGAAGTTTTTGAAGTGAATAATAGATAAGGTATCCGTTCAAATATATTTATAATTATGAGTTCGAGTCGCGAAAACCTTAGAAAATACTAGATAAGGTATGTTTGTAAAAATCAATTTTTAGGGTTCCGTAGCCAAATGGCAAAAAACGGAACCCTTATAGATTCGTCATGTCTGTCTGTCTGCCGTATGTCACAGCTACTTTTTTTTTTGTTTTCCACAAAATTACGTAGCCTGGCAAAAATCTGGGCAATTTGGTCTAGAATTCAGAAAATTGCAAAAAGGGTCCGGACATTCAGTATGGGAGCGTGGCAGTGTTATGTTTTTTGCGCTGTGATTTTAGACCCGATGGATTAATAATGCCCTTACGCTTTATAGGTTTTGTATGAGGGCATTTTTTGTTCATTTAGGTGGGTATGGGTCTCAAAGTGAACCGCACACTTTTGAAAAATCATAGGACATCATTTTTCTTTAAATATTCTATTTCCCAGAAGCTTTAGTAGTTGGAGGTTGGCTTAGAGGTTTTAGATGGGAACCACACTTTTGGCATAAACAAAATGTCCTTTTGTAGTTTGGCATAAACGTTTTAGCATAAAAAAACCCTAGGCATATCGTAATTTTACACAATTATTATTGGTATAAAGTCACCGCGCACTTTTGGAAAATCATGGAACATCACGTTTCTTCAAAAACCCTGTATCCAATACGCTTTAGAAGTTTGGTGTGAAGGGATTATTTGTTTTCTTCGATGTCCTCTATCGATAGGTATAGGTCTCTAAGGGCATCGTGCATTTTTGTAAAATCATAGGACATCATGTTCCTTCAAATACCCCATTTCCGAGACGTTTTAGATGTTTGGTGTGAAAGCATTTTTTGTTCAACGTAATGCCCGCTATCAATAGGTAAGGACGTTATTTTATGTATAAGTATCTGTTCTGTCCAATGGCCTTTCATATTTAATCATTAATAGTAATATTTGAAAATAAAAAACAAAATTTTATTTGCACCAAAATAGATTATTATTTGCATGATGTTGGTGTTTATAAATACTACTAGCTGCGCCCCGCGGTTTCACCCGCGTAAGTCCCGATCCCGTGGGAATATCGAAATAAAAAATAGCCTTATAACCTTCCCCGATAAATGGGCTATCCAACTGTTTTCCAAAATCCCTACGCAATAACAGATATAACAGTTCCATGTTTCAACAAATATCCCGTCTCCGAGATGGTTTAGAAGTTTGGTAGAAAGCATTATTTGTGCACAGTGCATTTTTGAAAAAAATTAAGACATCGCGTTTGGTCAAATACCCCATTTCCGAGACGCTTATAAGAGATTTGGTGTAAAGGCATATTTCATTTGCCGTAATGTCCTCTATCGATAGGTACCTATGGTTCTCAAAAATACCGGGCATTAAAATACTATGTCAAGTTTCCAGTACTAAATGGCAAGACACCTTTTTTCAGTTCAATGTTCGAAGTTTTTTGCCTCTTTGGTTTTACGTTAACATCAGCTGCTGACAGCTTGAGGTGACGTGTTACCAATCTAATCAAAAGCACTAAAGAGTATTGATATCAACTTCGAAGCAAATCACCCCCAAAATAATTTTCTACCCCTTTTTAACCCCGTTAGGGGATGAATTTCAATAAAATACGAAACACGTGTTCCATTAATTCTGTTAAACAATGTTTATGCAAAATTTGAAGTAGATTGGACCAAGGAATCACGTTGTCCCATACAAACTTCGACCCCCCATTTTCCCCCCTTAGGGGTCGAATTTCGCAAAATCCCGTCTTAGTGAGCACCTATGTCATAAAAGGAACCCCCATGCAAAATTTGAGACTCCTAGCACTTGTAGTTTCTGAGATATCGTGATGAGTGAATGAGTCAGCGAGTCAGTGATTTTCTCTTTTATATATATAGATAACCTCTTATATTATGAATACAAAAATATGGATAGAGGGACAACGGTAGTTAATAATTCTTTTTTACTTTAATTTACAAAAAACCAAAGATGAGATGATGAGGAAGACAAAGAATGTTGAAAGTTTTGTGCGAATATGAATTGGACTTAGTTTTAGCTTATTATATTGTTGTGTATTATGTTCTATTTGAGTGAAATAAATAAATATAAATATTACTTACCTACATAAGTGCCTTTGCCAAATCAATCAAAAAATATAGCTTAAAAACAATGTATCTATTTTGTTATTATAAATTACACCGAACGTTAAATAGTATCTATGCGGGAAAATGCTAGGCATTCTATATAAACCAAAACCACATCGCGAACGAAGTCGCGGGCAACAGCTAGTAATATATAAAGTGTTAAGTCTATAGGTACTTAATTTAACTTGAAGTAGGTACAATCCTCAAGTAGGTCCTCCTTATGATAAGCATACCTATAGTTTCTGACAGGAAAATTATTCTCAACGTAAGCTTTACAACTTAGCAGCTCATTAAAAAATCATGAAATATTACACAAAATTACGCGCGTAATCAACAAAACTATTTTTAAAATAACAATGTTGCATATCCACTTATAAGTTTTTAAAATGTAGTATTCATGTAATAAAATTTGCATGAGATGACGTCATTATTATACATACCAAACTAAAAAAAAACGAAAATGGGTTGTAACATTTTGGCATAGTAAACTGTCATGCAAACGAAGATTTTGTTATATGGCATTTGATATAGAATTTACTACCATGATTCCACAAGCTTCACAAAATAAAACCATGAAACTTTTTGAATTTGTGTCTGAGGATTTTTCCTCGACAGTACTTTTGCAAAGACTTATGAATCCAGTGTACGAATGTAGCGTCAAATTATGGAATTTAAAAAAATGTAAATTTAACTACTATACTTCATCACTACATAGTATAAAACAAAGTCGCTTTTTCTGTCCCTATTTCCCTTTGACTGCTTAAATCTTTAAAACTACGCAACGGATTTTGATGGGGTTTTTTTAATAGATAGAGTGATTCAAGAGGAAGGTTTATATGTATAATACATGCATAATATAGCCGTGCGAAGCCGGGGCGGGTCGCTATAATATGTTAAACATTCCAACATTACGTACGTACATCAACTTATACCAAAACCTTCCCTCTTAATAATAATCAAAAGACTCCATCCAAAGTCCTGACCTGCCTAACCGAGCACTTCACCACAAGACTGTACAAACCAAACGAGTTGCTTCAAAACCTGTTCCAACGACTATCGACGACTGTACTTTAACTTGAACAAAACGCACCTTACCACTTCGACATAAAGCCTAGGTAAACGTACGTGTTACAAAGTTATTTTTCTATGAGAACTTTGAGTCTTATTCGTTTGTAATAAGAATGTGTGTTTTGATTATAAGTTTATATGCAAATGGTGTGCATATCGGAAGGTGAAGGTCGGGTGGAAGTGGACCAGTCCTGCATCTCGTCTAGACTAGGCTTTGCTAACGATTAATATATTGATTTGAAATTAGAATGTTTCTTTTTTTTATTTCCCTTCCTTGTGCAAATAGCCAGTGTCAAGTATTGACGTTTCTTCGTTTTATTCATTAGCTTTTTGTTTCGCTAAAGCCAGTAGTAACAATCTTTATAGAAACCTCGCCGTGGAGTTATTTTACGTCAACGAGAACATAATAATATCACTTGAGTTCACCTCGATTGAATCAAATTACAAAAAATGAGATTATCCTATTTAACTAAAGCTAAAAAACACATAGATTGACGAAGAAATCTCGATTATGCGGCAAAAATCTCCAAAGATAGATCTATGATTTGTGCCATGTTTAGCTTTCATTTTTAATTGGTCATATTTAAAAAATCGCGTTTTTGTTTTAGAAAATTTATAGCTGGCAATCTAATTTTAATGTCACTTATATCTAAATATTTTTATGTTATTTGCTTATAGATTTTTTAACTTGAAGATCAATGAAAGTTTCTTCAAAATCGGTTATGTTTTACATACCTACTATGTGTTACGTTTTCACGCCTAATGTGCCCAACTAAACCGCTACACAAAATTTGATAAAAATAAATAGGCTACTTTTATGCCGATTCTGATGTATGATTTTTTCCACAATTTCAAAAACAACTAAGTGGCGATGTACTTAAAAAATAGGGAAAGTTTCCTAAGAACTTTTTCTCGTAGATGCATTCTAGGATCTGATCCACTCAAATTAACCATCCAAGCTGGTGGGTGAGAATTATATTTTTAAAGATCTTCCAATATTCTTACAAGTATAATACCATTAAATCATTTAGTCAATAAACTTCTTAAAAAAATGAAGTAATTTTCCTCAACCGTCAGCATCACCCGTAGCACGGGCAATTACATCCAACAGAAAAAACTGTCGAATCACACCGCAAACGCTGCGCGCGCGCACTGCCGCCCAATTGCCGTATTCTTATGCAGCGCGTCTTGACTGCGTTTGCGTCATAACCATAGATTTCGTATTGCTAAGACGCACTCGTCACGCACACGTTACGCACTCGTCACGCACTCGTCACGCACACGTTACGCAAACCTAAACCACATGAGTAACTGCGTGACGAGTGCGTCTTAGCAATACGAAATCTATGGTTATGACGCAAACGCAGTCAAGACGCGCTGCATAAGAATACGGCAATTGGGCGGCTGGTCATTGTACTAGATTCAGAGGTGTTATTAAAATGAACTAATAGATTTTTAACAAGTGTTTTTGTAGCAAAGTTACCTAAATAAATGTAAGGTAGTAGGATTTGCCTACTTTTAAGTTTAGCCAGTTCTAATTTTTATTAGAGTCTGTGCGTGACCCGAAACGCATTTAGCCGGTTTTGATTACACATTTTAAATACTACCAAAAGGGCAGGCAAAAAGCTTGTAGCCCATGCAGCCTCATTTGAAGTATTATTTCTTCTTCTTTCTTTCAGAGGACACAAACGAGTAGAATTGTCACAGTAAAAGCAATAATCAGCTATTGATTAGACCATTTAGTTCCGGAAGCGGGCCAGTTAGCGAATTATCACTATCAAGTTGTCAAGTAGTCTACTGGACCGCTTATAATAATGTGGTCTAGTGTTCTAGCTCGATAAACTAGATGTTGTTAACAACAGTGTTGTTATACCTAGCTTACTGTTACAGGACATTGAATGAATGTAATGTTTGCACTTGTTCATAATTCGGTACATACAAAATTCAATTCAATTCAATTCAATACATTTATTTCAGATAATTAAAACCCATACAATACACATAAATTAAGAATGAAATCAATAAAACCAAATAAAATTATAAAATAAAAATGTCAGACGCGTTGATAGGTATTCAACAAAACAATAATAATTTCTTTACGAAAATGGTGAAATGTGTAGTTTCAAAAGTTCGTCTATAGGATAGGAGAATGTAGGACTGAAAATAATAGAGCCCAATTCAATTTCTTTTAATACCAGTCTAAACTGGGTTGTTTTTTCAAGCTATGTAATATTTATTTAGCTTACGAAATCGGTAAGAAGAGAATAAAATCACAAAAAATGAGCGCAATACGTGTTGCTTTTTAACCCCCGACGCAAAAACGACGGGGTGTTATAAGTTTGACGTGTCTGTGGCATCGTAGCTCCCGAACGGCTGAACCGATTTTGATTTAGTTTTTTTTGTATAATTATGATGCTAAATTATAGCTCCAATTAATTTTTCGTAAATTATTTTTTGAATTCTCGGGCATCTGAAACAAAATTGCCCTGAAGTTTGTTTTTGAAACACCTATATAGACCAAGATTCCGGCTACCACCAGACCTTCGTGTTTTATAAAAGCTGAGAATTACTCAGCGCATGCCTCCAACACAATATGAACGATGTGGAATCATGAAGTTCAGACCATAGTGGCTTAGAGAGCAAAGCCAAGAATCGAATTTGTTCATTTTAATTAAAAATCGCCCATATTTTTGTGCTAATCAATTATGTTGCCATAGCGATTAATTCGCAGTATTGTAATAGAACTTCTTAAGCAAAAATTGGAGTCGAAAAAGTCACGTTTTTATCACGTTTCGCGCTATTATACAAAGTATGTTTTGTTTACGTATTAGGCCGGTACTGTGGTGGTTGGAAAATTCATAACAAAGTACCACCTATAGTAGGTATTGATCGTTGTTTGAACCCAAGCACTAAGCACTGTGTTGAGGCAATGGCCTCCTCTCAATCAAATGTAAGAGTGCATTTTCCGGATCGAGAGGTCAAAACACGCAATTTTTTATTAGTATTGAAATGTTTATGATTTGTAAAGCATCATTATGTGATTCATTAAAATAAGTCATCAAATCACCTTATCTTTACTTATAACGAATAAAAAACAAAAAGACTGTACATGAAATCAAATTAAAAAATAAACTTAAAAACGAATTGAGTAACTTCTCCCTTTTTTTAGGTTTGGTTTTCAACCAATGTGTGTTACCAGTGATGACATTCGGATCCGAGACGTGGTCGCTGACTATAGGCCTCGTTCATAAGCTCAGAGTCGCTCAGCGACCTGTGGAGAGAGCTATGCTCGGAGTTTCTCTACGTAATAGAATCCGAAATATGGAAATCCGTAGAAGAACGAAAGTCACCGACATAGCTCTCAGGATTGGTAAGCTGAAGTGGCAATGGGCAGGACATATAGCTCGCAGAACTGACACTCCGTTTCGGCCGCGATGCAACGCGAAACGGAGTGTGGGGGACCAGCTGCCCGGTGGTCCGACGACATTGTGGCGGTCGCGTGTAGTCGGTGGATGGAGGCGGCTCAGGACCGCTGTTTGTGGCGTCGTATGGGGGAGGCCTATGTCCAGCAGTGGACGTGTATGGGCTGACATGATGATGATGAACCCCCGACGCAAAAACGACCGGGTGTTATAAGTTTGACGTGTCTGTGTGTGTGTATATCTGTGTGTGTGTCTGTCTACTGTGGCGTCGTAGCTTCCGAACGGCTGAACCGATTTTAATTTAGTTTTTTTTTTATTCATATATCAACGCCATACAAATAGCATGTCTACTTCTATAAAACGCAAAGCTCAAACATAATAACGGATCAGGTTGAAATTGGACATACAGATAACTATTATGCGTTAACGTTAATAGTAATGATGCATCCGCTAAGAAAGAATTTAGGAATATTTAACTCGCCAACGACGTCGCGGATAAAAGCTCATAATTTGCTTAAAGTTAATCAAAATTGTAAAAAAAAAAAGGAACGCGTTTGGAAAGAAATCCCTTTACCTTATCTGATTTTTTTTTCGTTTATGTCTTTCCAATAACATAATATAGTATAAATACATACACTACATAGTATAAAATAAAGTCACTTTTCGCCGTCCCTATGTCCCTATGTATGCTTAGATCTTTAAAAACGCAACGGATTTTGATGCGTTTTTTTAATAGATAGAGTGATTAAAGAGGAAGGTTTTTAGATATAATACATGCATAATACAGCCGTGCGAAGCCGGGGCGGGTCGCTAGTATGGGATAAACTGATATTTTTTACGTGTGATGAAATTGTGTGATAAGAAACTGAATGAAACCTAAACATACCACAATGACTTCCTAAAAACAAACTAGCTAATCGTTATTATGAGGTAGTGTATGTACTACATTAAAAGTTGTTATCGCGTGCAAAGGCCGGACGCTTCTAATCTTATGTTTTGTAAACGGATATGCGCGCGTGAGTTGGCACGTGATCACGTAGCATGCTACGGTGGTCAGGTACTCGTAGCAGTGTAGCGCTACGGGGTTACAGAGGGTTCGTAGCGTAGCAGGGCCTACTTATTACTGGCTTGTTTTCCCATAAAGAGGTTTAGGTTACTAACTAAAGAGGTTTCGGTTAACTAAACCTCTTTAGTAAACGGAACCTTAAAACGAGGTTAAAAGGACCTCTTTTTAAGGTTCCGTACTTCAAAAGGTAAAAAAAGGAACCTTAAAAGATCACTCTCTTCTGTCTGTGTGTCCGCGTGTCACTATCGATTTTCTCAGGAACGGGTTGAATTTTTGAAGTTATACTTCTTTAGCCGCGTTATGAAAAAACAATAAAAAAAATTAAGATCTGTAACACAAAAGTAACATGTTGAAGCTGCGAGACTAAAATTTTAAAATGCGCGCGCATCACTTTAACACTAAAGTAACAGGTTGAAGCTGCAAAATAAATGTCGAACGGACAGACGGAAATTTAACTTCTAGAAGTCTTTACTTTTACTATAGGAACACCTAAGGATCATCTATACCATCAACTTTCCACAATAAAAAACTTGACGAACTAAATTTTTAATTTCTTGTCATTTTCTAGTGTGTGTTTTTATTAATATTTTTGAAATATTAAAATTGATCTTACAAACTGACGACCCAGTTGGCACAATGGTCATCATGCCGAACTACCAATACAGGGTTGCGGGTTCGATTCCCGCCTCCAGACAAGTATTTATGCTTAGATATTTGTCTGTGGTCTGGTTGTTTCAATGTATTATAAGTATATATTTACAAAAGAAAAGTATATAAGTAGTATATCCATTGTCTAGCACCCATAACACAAGTCTAGTTACTTAGCTTGGGGCTAGATGGCGATGTGTGGAATGTCCTGCAAATATTTATAATTCGGGCTGGTTTTCCCCATCTTCACTATCTCAAGATCACTCTCTTCCGTCGTCTGTTTGTCCGTGTGTCACCACCGATTTTCTCAGGAACGGGTAGACCTAGCAAGTTGAATTTTTGAAGTCATAATTCTTTAGGCGCGTTATGAAAAATGATGAGTGATATTTTAAGATGCGCGCGCATCTGTAACACAAAAGTCACATATTGAAGCTGCGAGAGTGAAATTTTGTTGAAGCTGGAAAATAAATATCGAACGGACGGACGGACGGACGAACAGACATACCTACAACTTCTAGAATTATAACTTCTCATGCGCGTACATAAGTACACGCACATTTTTATTTTACTCTTTAAACCCTACGAAAGAACATCTATACTATCAGCTAAGTCGACCGTGTCCACAAGAAAGAATTCGACGATCGAATTTTTTTATTTCTTGTGAAAATAACAAGAAATAAGAAAAATCGTTTGTGGGTGTGTGTTTATTAATATTTTTCAAATATTATTTGTGCATATTTATTTTGGTATACAAACTCTAATGATTACAATATCTTCCCACACGTGTAGTTTATGAAGGTATTGCGTAAGGGTCGGTCCACACCCCCGCCCTTGAACTTGACTTGGCCTTGAGCCGGGTCAATACACGTAACGAGACGCGTGTTTCGTGCACTTTAAACAACCCCTTTATTTAAGGGTAGCTCCGTCTATACCTACTGTTTCAATATAGGTCAGGGTGACGTCTGCATTTGTTATTTAAATTATAATAATAGTCCATTGAAATGTTAAATTTTTTTGGGCTTAGCGTGCATTTGTCAGACAACGCAATTTTATTTTTTTGATTACCTCTCAGCTGGCAGAAAAACCGGCGGCGGGTTTTACGCTTATAACTTTTTATTTTTGGTTTACGATTAAAAGTTACTTGACAAAAGTTGTAGATAATCTTATTTTCAACAAAAAATGTTTCATAATATTTTTTGTGAGACCTGTAGTTTGTCAGATAAACCATAAAAACCGTTTGAAACCCTTTTTTCTAGATGGCGGCCGTGGGACAAGGGCTACAATCCCTCAAACTTGAATTTAACTTTAAACTGACAACCTCTTGATATCTAAACAATAAAATTGCGTCCTCTGAAAAATGCAACCCCAAATGTGACTTTTCTATGGCCTGTGAGGGATATTCTATTGGTTTCTTTTTTCTAAGGTAGTTCCGAATAGCTTGTTAGATAATAAAATAATAATAAATATTGCAGGACATTCCACACATCGCCATCTAGCCCCAAGGCATGGTGACCATTGTGCCAACTGGGTCGTCAAAGATGGTGGGGTTTCTAACCAGTAGTGGTCAAGATAATAATACCTAAACAGTATGTAACTAAAACCCCGTCCTTTTAGATAGATAGTTGTTGAGTAGGTACCCACAGAACATTACTAAAAAAAATTGGAAAAAATATTTTTGCCCAAAAATTAAAGAGATTTTAATTGAATGTTCTGGAAAATAATAATAATAATAATTCATTTATTCATTCATACCAAAGTTCGTACCCTAATCACTCTATCACTTCACTATCACTACATAGTATAAAACAAAGTCGCTTTCTCTGTCCATATGTCCTTATGTCCCTATATCCCTACCTATGTATGCTTAAATCTTTAAAACTACGCAACGGATTTTGATGCGTTTTTTTAATAGATAGAGTGATTCAAGAAGAAGGTTGATATGTATAATACATGCATAATATAGCCGTGCGAAGCCGGGGCGGGTCGCTAGTTTACTAATAATTTAAGAAAACGGCTGCTGCCAATAATGGCAGGTATCACTACATCTCTGTGTAGCCAGTAGCCACATCTTAGCCCGTGTTTTCACATTTTAAAAAATCCCAAAGATGAACATTTTTTTTTTCCTTTTTTTTACATTTTTATACCTAAAAGTGATTTTATGATTTTGTATGACCGATCAGGGAAGGTAAATGAGCCCATACCACAGCCCATACAGCTTCGTCTTTACAAACTTCATCGATTTTTAACCCCCGACACAAAAACGACGGAGTGTTAAAAGTTTGACGTGTCTCTCTGTGTGTGTATGTGTTGTGTATGTGGCATCGTAGCTCCCGAACGGTTAGACCGTTTTTGTATTGTTTCTTTTCTTTGAAAGGTGAATTAGTCGGAAGTGTTCTTAGCTATGATTGATCAAAAATGGTTCTGCCGTCTGAAAGTAATGGGGAATAAAAGTTAAAGGTTTTTAAGTTCTAAATTTATGTTTTTTCGCTGGTCATCTTTCAGTTTCTTTTACCTTCCTTGCTGCAAAGATGCTGCTGTTATCCGAGGCATTTGAAATTAATCCTTTTTTTTGTTAGTAAGCCTAATTGGAGAAGTTTCTGATAGGTATCAATTCGAACTGGTTTGCTTTATTGTTGATTTGATTTTTTATATATTAGTAAAACACGATGTTAAACGAGTTTCGGCAGTTCGGTCATGGCCAAGGTTGATTGTATATACGACTCAGAAATGTCAAAAGTTGGCTTTTGTTGTGCGTCGTTTGCACTAGTTTGTGATAAGTTCTAGAATATGTAGCATCTGGCTTTTTTATTTATTTAAGCCGTGTTGATCGTTTTTAGGGTTCCATACCCAAAGGGTATAAACGGAACCCCATTACTAAGACTTCACCGTCTATCCGTCTGTCTAATGTCTATACTTCACTATGTCCCTATTTCCCTTTGACCGCTTAGATCTTTAAAACTACGCAACGGATGTTGATGCGGTTTTTTTAATAGATAGAGTGATTCAAGAGGAAGGTTTATATGTATAATACATGCATAATATAGCCGTGCGAAGCCGGAGCGGGTCGCTAGTAATATTATAAAGCTGAAGAGTTTGTTTGTTGGTTGTTTGAACTCGCTAATCTCAGGAACTACCGGTTCGAATTGAAAAATATTTTTGTGTTGGATAGTTCATTTATCGAGGAAGGCTATTAGGCCTATACTTTTTATTTTGATATTCCCACAGGATCGGGACTTATCTAGTGATAGTTAGACAGTTGAATTTTTTTACAAGCCGCTATAACAACAAATACTTAAAACAGATTATAAATAAATAAATAATATTGCAGGACATTCCACACATCGCCATCTAGCCCCAAGCTAAGTAACTAGACTTGTGTTATGGGTGCTAGACAACGGATATACTACTTATATACTTTTCTTTTGTAAATATATACTTATAATACATAGAAACAACCAGACCACAGACAAATATCTAAGCATAAATACTTGTCTGAGGCGGGAATCGAACCCGCGACCCTGTGTTTGGCAGTCCGGCATGGTGACCATTGTGCCAACTGGGTCGTCATTATAATGGTAAGGAATCTGTTTCTAAGTCTGTCGGTTTTGGGCATGTTTTGGGCTATGTTTAGCGAATTTTTATCGAATGCATCCATATAATAACGCCATCTTTACGGGGTTTGACTCTACTACGTTTGGCGTCTAGCAGATCAAATAAAAAAATGGTTGTCTGTGAATTCGGTTTACGGACGATAAATTTAATAATTAAAAATTAATTGTTACGTCATTGTTGACATGACGTGACAATGACGTCACACAATATTACCATGACACTTTTTTGTGAATGCAGGTGTTCCACCAATTAGACGTTTTCACGTTAAATAGTGGCCGAGACTCGGTGAAGTTCGTAAACGTCTTCGCTGTTTTCAATCGAGAAAATGAATAACAGTGAATCTGAAAAATCGCTATTATGATAAAACGCTATAAAAAGTATACAGGGTTATTGGAAATTATACTAGCAAGCCGTTGAAGGCTACTTCTGTGCACCTTAACAAACAACTTTTGTTCTAGGACTTTTGGAAATTCGAAAATAAAAAAAAAAAAAAAAAAAATTGAGGTTATGTAAATTCCAATAACCCTGTAGAAGTCGCATAACCCGGTTAGATTAGCAACATTACTTTTCCTTACATCCGTTACATTTAGTATTGGCAAATGACGCCATTCACTTCTCACCGAAAAATATTTCCAACACACGAGTAAAACCAAATGAAAGAGCTAGTCAAACCCAATCAGTTTAAAACCGTATTGTTGCCCAACAAACCGTGATAGACAAGCCTACACAGATGGTATGCACAGACAAACATACGTCCCTAGCTAGTGTTATTAGATAGATGTAGACCGCTCGACTGATCTGCAAGGGTGACTGTTTATATTCGGATGCATGTATATGGAGTTTACAATATAATAAGTCATCCATAAGTTTAATCGTTTTGCTTTATTACGCAGATTGGCTTAATGTTTAAAAATTATAATACTGAAATCTAAAGTTTCCTTAGGGGTGCCCAAAACCCCAGGAGCCGAAGCGAACAACAAGTAACAAGTTTGATTGCAAAGTATGTGTACGTACAGAATGCGTCATAAGTACACTATCAGTTTGCTACAATAATACTATAAACAAGTATTTGCCTTACGACCTTCTTCTAATAGACGTTACACGCACAAATATAAACATTTGAATTAAAAGTACTCAGTGTGCTTATTTGGCGGTATAAGTGGGATAATCCGCCATTACCCGATACACCAACCGACGTGGGTTCGATCCACAGGTTACGTTGTTATAATATTCAAATAGTGCTGCATAGGCTTGTAAACGTTACGGTGGCGGTGTACTTTTGACCGTTGATTGTACACAGTACACCAAACCGGAAATGATTCCTGTTGTGCCATAATAATGCAGGCAAGGACAACCTACCGTTTCAATAGACGACTAACTATTATTTTTTATACTTAAATAATTATGAGAAAACATAGCAATTGAAATGAAATTATTCTTAGATAGGTGCCACCTTAGAAAATTTTCCTGGCCCATAAACAAACTAGAAGCTTACCCCTGACAACTGTTCTTAGAAGTCCAAAAAAATCCATGTTAAATAAAAGCAATTGTGCTTAAACGCGCAATCTATTCGAGAAATTATCTATTCAATTTGAGTGCGAGGGCGGTCCGCGGTTTCTAACTAGTTTAGATAAACAAGGGTGAGCTTTAGGGGTTGGATGACATCTCTATTTGTCTATGATTTCACTGTTGTCGTGTAACGAAACGTGAAACGTGTGATTTGATTGTCTATTATCTTCCCAATACTGTTTTTGACAGTCCAACAAAATTAGGTGTCCATTTGTACAGTCGGCTGCATAATTGCAGACCCACCGTAGAGCTCCAAAACGGCTGTTATAAGAATGTTTTCAACACAAGCAAGATTCTAGGCACCTGCTTTAGTTGAAGTTTAAAGTCTTCTAAATCATGAATTTATAAAACAAAAATTATTAGAATGAAAACATGCCAATGATAGTCATTTTTGAACTCTACCGGGGGCTGCAATTATGCAGCGGACCGTACTTTTGTATATTCAATTAATAAAATAAAAAAGTGATAATAATTATTTATTTTATTCCTTTGTTTTTCGTTTTTTATGTTCAACTGTTCTTTACAATTTCCAAGTTTTTCCAATTTACATAATAATATGATAGGTCAGCGTTTGACCACTATCACACCTGCCTAATGGTAGGTGACGATGCCTAAGATGTAGCAGACGCCCCTACAAGATACCTAACCTAACTTACATCCGGTTTTTCCGAAGTTTCAACCGGTTTTCCCAGATGTTAATGATGCGATGATCAACAGTTGTTCCGACTTAGCGGCTCTTTATTCCTACAAGTACCATGACAGAGCCTGGACAGAGCAATGGGTTGGATATCATCATTCATTCAGTCATCATTTTAACAATGAATCACTACATAGTATAAAATAAAGTCACTTTTCGCCGTCCCTATTCCCTTTGTATGCTTAGATCTTTAAAACAACGCAACGGATTTTGATGCGGTTTTTTTAATAGATAGATAGATTCAAGAGGAAGGTTTTTATGTATAATACATGCATAATATAGCCGTGCGAAGCCGGGGCGGGTCGCTAGTTATCTATAAACCAAGATCAGTAAAAACTTGGCTGACTTTCAATCAGTCAAGTCTCAAGCCTCGAGCGAAGCCCTTACAGCCAATAAGAAGAAACCGCTTGACACGCTTTCGCACGCTTGATTGAGACTTGCTCGTTTGATCGTCCCTTCATAAACTCCATATAGCACACCATTAAACCGAGCACCGATTGCGTTTTACAGCTAACAAAAGTTTCAACTATTGACGTGGTTAAACACATAAAAGTCTTAGTAGATAAATAAGCTATAAAAACGGAATATCAGTAAATTATTAGCTATATTTGTCTGTGAGTTTGCACGTAATGTCGCGTGAAGAGTTGCCGCGGTATTACGCTTGTCTAGGCGGGGTGGGGTGTCAGTTGTAGCGTGGAAATACGAAAATTTACTATTAAATAATATAGGACATTACACACAGCGCCATCTGGCCCCAAGCTAATCAACTAGGCTTGTTATAATGGCGACCAGGCAACGGATAAAATACTTAGATAAACATTATGTATACACAACTCCCGATCTCGTGGGAATATTGTGAATAAAAAGTTATTATGCCTATGTTATTTCCAATGAATCTATGTATCCTTATACCAAATTTTATAGAAATTGGCCCAGTTGTTTTGGAGCCTCTTCGATAAAAACAAAAAAATATATATTAGTGTACATGTACTGAAACAGTTAGATCAAAAAAAATAGGTATCTTCGTACTACTAGATATTTATTTGAGGCGGGAATCAAGCCTGTATCTTTCTGCATAGCTGGTGGGTTTTGAATTGCAGTGCCACAGAGACTTTGTCAAAATTTAAAAAGCATTGCAAATGAAATTGCCGAAAAAGCATTGAAATTGACCAAAATTAACCACGGATTATTACAGACTAACAGCTAATTACACAATTTTAATTGTAATTTACCGAGTAATTAATTTATTCTAAGCATTAAATATGCAATTAGCGGCAGTTAAAAACTGTTAAATAAAGTTTTCATGAAAAAAACGAAGCAATAAAATGAATAAATTAGTATTTAATTTAAAGCTTTAAGCAATTGGACATCGCAGCGGTTATGTCACGCGAGTATTTTAGTGTATGTTTGGCCAGACCTTTAATTTTAATTATGAAATTTTTAAAAGTTTAGGTTTCAGTAGCGAGGGGTCCATATAATTTAGATTTTTTTACAATTTCATGTTTGTCATTGTTAGTTTTGTTTGTTTAGTCAAAAGTGTTAAATTTGTAGTCTAGCATAAAGGTGGGTTCTTTACACACTCTAAAAAAATTGTTTGTTATTGGTGTTTTATCGGCTTACTTTTAAACAAATTTCTCCCCTCGCTACAGGTATTGCATACATTTTCAATAGTATTTTGAAATAAACTTTCATCGCTCACACTCTGACCCCGCCCGATCCCTCAAGTCTTCATAATACAATAAACGGGTAGTTACGTATTGATTGTACAGTTTATTGATCATCTTCGGTTTTTTTTCTTAGTTCCTTTCTTCTTTCAGTAAATATTTTTAAGTAGTACCTAGTAGTAGTTGATTATAAAACTCTTACAATTATTTTTATTTTCGAAAAAGTGTTAATTGATTGAAAAGGAAATGTTTTTTCATATAGATATCGCAAGTATACTTTTTTTCTCCATTAATTTAAATTGTCGCACAAAACATGACGCTACTAGCTCATCTTTAAAAGCTCACTTCATGATGGTTTAGTTTTTTCCGGTAAAACGATCATGGACTTAAGCATGTGAAACCGCGGAGCGCAACGTGTTACTTTGTTACTCCTCCACGCAAAAATTACAAAACCTATTGCGTAGATGCATGATGAAGATTGATATTATGTAGATAGTTGTTTAATTCAAAACGTAAAGTAAGAGGGGTTTCTATGACGTGGAGTGAGATCAAATGCAAGCCTATTTTGTGTAAAAAAAAACAGCAGCTCTGCATATGGCAAGTTCCCGTCAAAACCCTGTTACCAACTTAAACTCAAATAATTAAGCTAGAAAGATTTGACCTAAACAAACTAACATACATTGCAAGTTAAATAAAAGCTTTTAAAACCATCTTCCCCACAGATAAGAAGTTATATGTAAGTAAGTAGGTATGAATACTGAATGCAATGAACTTGTACCGCCCCAGCCTCGATTGGAGTCAAGTGGGATTGCGTAACTACGGTCAATGTCATTGCGAAGTGAACACTACTCGGATACTTCTTGAAGACGAGTGAAGTCAGGCAATACAATTAGTTAACGAATCTTTACCTATAGGTACCAATATTATAAAGAGGAAATATTTTTTGAGGAGCTTTTATCGCGGGCTTTGAGCGCGGCGACCGAATCAAGAAATTCCGTAACGAAAATAAAACCTAACACCCCACTCCGCCTACCATGTAGTTTGTTTGTTGTTGGTTTGGTTGTTATTATTATTTTTCTTTTTTTTTAATATTGTAGGACATTCCATACATCGCCATCTAGCCCCAAGCTAAGTAACTAGACTTGTGTTATGGGTGCCAGACAACGAATATACTACTTATATACTTTTCTTTTGTAAATAAATACTTATAATACATAGAAACAACCAGACCACAGAAATATATCTAAGCATAAATACTTGTCTGTGACGGGAATCGAACCCGCAACCCTGTGTTTGGCAGTCCGGCATGGTGACCATTGTGCTAACTGGGTCGTCTGTTGTTGTAACAATTAGGCTCCGAAACTACTAAATCGATTTTCATTAAACTTGGAATGAGGAAACATTGATTCATTAGGAATAACATAGGCCACTTATTATGACACGGGGTCCCGCAGAGTGTAGGGACACGACATACGCGGGTGAAATAGAGGAGCGCTGATGGTACAAAAAAAAATATCTAATATTAATAACATAAAAAAATTAGGTAAGTACTAATAAACGAAACTGATTTACTTTGGAATATATACTAACTTTACCATGCGGTTTTTACCAAGTTCTGATATTGGGATAAAAAGTACCCTATTTGTTAATCTAGGACTATCTACACGCTAAGTTTCATCGTAATCGGATTAGTCGTTTGCGTGACGAGGTCACAAACATACAAAAAAGTACATTTTCACATCAATCTTTGTTAATAACTCAGAAAGAATCATCTAAATCGGTTGAACCTCCTCTTTTTTTAAAGTCGGTTAAAAATGAATCCCTATTTCCCTTACTCACACCATAACTTGAGAATGGCTGGTCCGATTTGGCTAATTTTGGTTTTGAAATATTTGTTTTGAAATCTTAAATGGTGAGAAAATATGAAAATTATTAAGATCGCGGGTGAAACCTCGGGGCGAAGCTAGTTTATAATATTAGTAGGATATGATCGGGATGTAGTATCCGTGGACATCCGGTCTGTGCGATCGCAGACGGGACCAATTAGCAGGGGGAAGTGCGTGCGTGACGTCACGTCCGCCCAGACAATTGGACCACTTGCGACCGAGGTCAGGGTTTGTTAGAACACGACACTGGCTGTTAATAGATAGGTATAGAACCTCTTTGGAGAGAGCTTTGGGGATTTGAATTAAGAACATTATTGCAGTACAGCATAACTGGATTGTTTATAACTCCAAGAAGAATAAAGTATTTGAATTAAGAACACTTTTGTAGTACAGCTGTGGTACAGCATATTTGAATAGCCAGGATCAAAGAGAATTTTAATACTAGTAAGGCCAGTAAGGCCACGATTTTTTTACCGCCAAGCAGAAATGGTGCTCATATCTCGTGTTCTGGTTTTTCTAAGTATTTCTTTAGCTGAATTCAATAATTTCGGCGACATTGCAGTGAAGCAAACGTAGGTAAAACTCAAGTGATGTTATTTAAAAACTCCACGACGGAGTTTCGTCAAAGAGCATCTCTTTTAGCAAAACGAGAATATGGAAGAATGAAAATTAATGTGGCAGATTTAAATAAATAAATAAAATAATTCTATAATAATAAGAACAAATTTGCTGTCTTATTATTAAACATCACAACTTGATACAAAGAATTCGACATGGCTTTAAATACCGATGAAGCCAAATTAAAAAGAAAGCCTAAAGTTTCTTAGCCAATGGCAGAATGAGTTTTTGTTCAAAAACGTCACCCCACCCTACCTTAAGAGACTACTCTGTTAAGCACTACCATTAACTGTGGCACTACAAATAAAAGTATATTGAAGACATTAGCAGAAAATGTTTACTATGGCTCTTGAAATTCGCATAAAATGTAGTTCTGGAAGCTATAGCGTTTAAACTATCATAACACGATTAAGTTTTCAGTATAACTATGCATATCATTTAGGTATAGATAAGTTGATGTATCTCTTGTTTGATCCTCTACCACACTCGAAAGTTAACACGTGCTCCGCTTGGCAACACTGAAAAATGCATTCGTTAGACAAAAGAAGGCTATTACGTCCCCGGGATTAGCCCTATTGACACTACGTTACCAATTAAAAAGGGAGGGGTGCCTTTTCGTCTCGGTTTTTTTCAGCAGACGGTTTTTCAGGCCGCGGGCGAATACCCCCCCACCCCATTTCCCACCCTGGGCCCCCTCGTGGCTGTACAGAAAAATCAATAACGCAGCACTTTTTTCCGCGCCTAAAGCATGCACCGACACGGGCTGGTTGTCTGTGTGTGTAAGTAGCACGCACACACGCGCACGCTGCATTGGGTTGCCAGTATTTTTTCATTTCGCATTAAAATTTGTCTCCGTATCCCGACTATGCCTTTGATTAGCCTGATATAGAGATAGAGGGCTAATCAAAGGCTTACGCAATGCAAGGATTTCTATTATACCAATCTTTTTAGGGTTCCGTATCCAAAGGGTAAAACGGAACCCTTTTACTAAGACTCCACTGTCCATCTGTCTGTCATCAGGCTGTATCTCAATAACTGTGATGGCTAGATAGTTGAAATTTTCACATTTCTGTTGCCGCTATAACAATAAAAAACTAAAAATAAGCGAACGCTCGGCCGAGCTACATGGTAGGCGGAGCGGGGGGTGTTAGGTTTTATTTTCGTTACGGAATTTCTTGATTCGGTCGCCGCGCTCAAAGCCCGCGATAAAAGCTATGCAATAGCTTAACAGAATATACTGGTACGGAACTTTTCGTGTGCGAGGCCGACTCGCACTTGGCCCGAAAATGACTTAAAATGTCACAAATATCGTTAAAACATCGAATATCCAACTCAAACTATACAAAGACGTCTAAGTAACGAGGGAACAATTTCAAAACCCTCTATCATCAGCCTTTTGTTAGAATTTTCTTAGAAGGAACCGACATTCGTGCCTTTAGACGGATTTAAGTAAAAGATTCGGTTCAGAAATAATGCTTTTTTTTTCTATATAGTCTAGAAATGACGATGACGATCCAGTTGGCACAATGGTCACCATGCCGGACTGGGTTCGATTCCCACCTCAGACAAGTATTTATGCTTAGATATTTGTCTGAAAAGTATATATGTAGTATATCTGTTGTCTAGCACCCATAACACAAGTCCAGTTACTTAGCTTGCAATATTTATTTATTTTATTTATATATACTTATAGTTTATTCAAATGGCCTGTTTCCACTAAGCGTAAATATTGTAGTCTAGATTGGAGTTCCTATAAAATCAAAATGGCCAAAAATCGATTGATATAAAATATGATTATTTTTTTGCAAAATCAACAGGTTCGATAGGGTTAGCTAGGGTTAGTGACTTTTTCAAAAATCCAATTTTGTCAAAATCGGGAAACTATTAAGACATAGTGAGAATGCTGAAAGGAGTTGCCCTTTCAGCATTTTCACTATCTCTTATAGTTTAGGATATAGCCCTGAAGGCCCACGTAAAAAATCATCCTGTATAATTTTTTTTTTAATTGCTCTGTGTTGCCAATTTATATATTTAATAAATAAATAATTGGTTTTTTTGACGTCTAGTAATCTTTATTTATTATTCTGGTAGAGTTCATACTAAAATAACATATTTTTTTCAAATGTAGAAAAGTAGGTAGTATAATGGTAGTAGCCTATTCTATAAAACCATATAACACGACGACCTTGTGCCGAGTTGAATGGAGTCGCTTCCGTGGTCTCTTTGTAATAATATTATTGAACGAGCAATAAAAGCTTTTAGAAATCCAATTAGTCCGAAACCCTGGGCATATCATTTGCATATTCCTAATGTTCGAGTTCGACTCGATACGAAACGCGACAACCACACAACACTAATTGTGAACGCAGACTAACGTAAAAAAAGCATCACATTTAAAAAAGGAACGGTTTGCACATTTTTATTTCACGATCGCAATGACAGAAGTGGCTCTGTCCCTCTCACTCCGCATTGTTGAACGGATGACGAGATCACTCCATCTTTGTCTGACACGTGCTTTTTTTTGAATTAGCAAAAATATAAAAACGCCGAATCGGGAGGGGGTGGGCCACGGGCTCTGTGTTAGTCGTTGCACTTGTGTGCGTCGCGATAATGCTTGTTTTAGGGCTTTGCCCCGATCATAAGTCAATACATGTTGTAAGCTTGGTACGTTCCGCGCCGTAAGACAACAAAACACTTCGGAAATCCTTCACGTAAACAACTGGTTCCCAACACCCGACACTTTGCTCAAATCATACTAACCCTCTTACGACAAAAACAACTACTCCATTGTATGGATAAACATACTCACAGAGAATAAACTAGAAAATACAAGTACATATCGGTAGCCTCTATACTTAATCTAAACTCGTACTATGAGAAGAAAGATAGACTATAGGTATCATCAAAATCTAAACGCTGTAATTCTAAAATAAACTAGAATCTTTACCTTAAAGCAAAACTATTGTAGTACGGCATAACTAATAAGATTCCTTGGCTAGGGTATTGTGTAAAAACCATCTTAAAATAACGTCAGTGGGAACAAAATTAGCATAAAATGTTTTATCGATGTTTTAATACTAAATATCGATTATAACTTTTAAAAATGGAATGTAACTGTGCCAAGTTTGGATAAAATCCACTAAATTGGCAACATTAGCGTAATTCCGTTTGAGTGACTGTCTGATGATACGCAGGACGGATAGCATCGTGCGGTACTGATATGTGAGAGATGATGAATAATATGTACTTATAGATTAGGTTAATAAGGACGCATGGCTTGGGCATAAAATAAACACAGTATGTTCAAAAGAGTCGAATACTCTCGGATAGCTGAGGTCTGACTAACCTGAAGGAATCCAGGCTCCCGCGTGGGAAATGACCAGCGCCGGTCTCTGCAAATCCAGATATATTTCACTTAAAGACGTTAAAGCACACGTTTCACTCATCGCGTCGTCCAAATAACTCACAGCTTAAAGTTTCGAGTTTACACCGTATTTTCCAAAACGAAAAAAAATTGTCCGTGTTACTACAAAAGGGCGCGGACCTAGAGACCAAGAAGGCACACTGGTGCCACCATTTGTTAATTTGACATACAGTTGTCATCGACAAATTAAGGCATCGCGCGACTTATGCATAATGCCGCGTTGAGTTAAAGGTTGATTCAAACGATCAAACCACCGGTGTTCCAACTCAATTAAACATAAATTTTCTTTTATTTTTATAGTCCAAGGGTGTTTCCCTTGGACTCCCGTGACTCCCGCAACCTAACCCAACTAGAAGAAGAAAGTAGCCCATATAAAGACTCACTAGTCTCTTATACGCCCCAGATAAGATAAATTAAAAAATATATTCCATCCTTCAACTCGTCCCATTTCATATTTTGGCTCACTCTACCCCGTAATCACCCAACAACTTGAGTTAAACAACAATTGCAATGAAAGTGCACATCACATTTGCCGAAACAAGCAAATCTATTACAAAATGGCTCCTTTCTCTGCACCTTTCACTCAATATAATTAGCGCTCTCTTTAACATAATAACTTTACAAGTACTTTAGTGACTGATTATAGAACCTAACTTGGTTAATAAGACGACTAAATACGAGAAGATCATGCAAAAATCATACTATTAAATAAAATTATTATAAATTAAATTTACTTTTACAAAACGTGTTTAATTAATATGGGTAGGAAATCAAATGACGGATGGGAGGTCATTAATACGTAATAACTTGTAATCGATGTTGCTAATTCAACCTCTCTGGGCTATTAAGTGTATTGTATTAAAATGGATCTATGGTTTAAACAAGACGTTTTTCACATCTCTATTGCGACTGCATTTTATTATATTCAGTTTCTAAATCTTCAAAATTTGGAATTTTGTTTTTCAGATATTAGGTTTTGTTTTCAATGTTTTTCTAAGTTCAAATTATTTTCCTTGTTGAGCTAATTATCTTGCTCTACTTAATTCTTCCAAAGTGCTAAAATATAGTTAGATATTACATAAATTATGGTCATAGTCTACTGATCAACTATTTGAAACAGATAAAAATCAGTCTGCGGATTGTTTTTTGTCTAACTCAATTAGAAAGCATGTATTTTTTTAGAAATAAATAAAATATAACATGAAATGTCTGGTGGAGACATTAGTATAATAATGGTAGACGAAGAATAATGAAAACTTTATTATAAGTTTTCGTTATGTTTATGTTACTTTATGTTGAACTTTATGTTGAATTACAACGTGTTTAAATTCGGTCACAACAGTTGCTTGCTATAACCAAATGACAGATGTGACGTCATTACTAATTATGTCATAATTTGTAACGGATGTTGCTAATCCAAACTCTTTGGGTTATTAAGTTTGTTACATTTAAATGAGAACTCTTTGGTTTAAACAAGACGTTTTCGATATTTTAATTAAGCTGCTTTCTTTTTTTATACAGCTGATTGATTTTATACAGCTGATCTAAATCTCCTTGTCTCAGTCAGTTCAGGTAATATTTATTATTACCTGAACTGACTGAGACTTGACTTATTCTCTGATTAAACTAAACTTAATTCAAATAATTATAAAAATATTCTTTGATACTGGCTTTAATGCACAATGCAAAGCCATTAAAGAAAAAAATCTGTACAAAAAGGTCCTACATAAAAGTTAGATTAAAAATGCATCGTAAACCAAAGAGTTTGTTCAAAATAATTGTTTAAAACGCAAGCGGACCACAGAGGTACTATTACAGCATCGTCCGAGACGAATAAAAAAAAGTAAAAAGTTTCCGTCTACGACCTTACGCAGTGATCGTTTTATTTCCCGCCCGTGGCCTTTCTTACCTCATAACACAGTTTCTGCCTATTTTCTTTTTTTGCCCTCTTCTGTGAGGGTGTGTGTGGAAAAACTTCGGCCGCCTTACAGAAAGTTCACTTTGTTTGAATTCGGAACATGTTATGTGGGCGGATTTCGTTTAAAAAGAAGCAAATGAAATCAACATTCGAATTTCTTTGTTTTTTAATTATTGGCTTTGTACGACTTGTAATACTTATGGCCTAGTGCCATGTTCTTAGGTTTGTTATCTTTTTGTTTCTATTAAAATGTCCATAATTTATTAAGTTTTGGTATAAATTAGGGACTTATTCTTTCTTATTAGATAAAAAAGTAACACCTATAACCTTATAAGATCACTTTCTTCTGCGTCCGTCTGTCTGTCTGTCCGTGTTTCAATATGTCTCGGTTAATGACTTAAAGTCTTAATTGAGGATGTTTATTTTTCATCATACAAATTCTTATTGAAGGTTTTAAATAAATGTAAAAAGAAGTTCTTTTGATAATTATAATTATGGTTTCGTTAAACTCTACTTTGCTGAAAATCTCAAGTAAAAAAGCGCTTTCAAAGGTGGTATTAAAAACTAAATACATCTTTCTTCTATTAAAACCTTAATTAGATTTATAGTATGGTAGTTGTTAAGGAATTCACAACATTATTAGTTTTAATGAATAAATAGCTGTTAAAGAAGACTCTATAACGTCGTTTTATAGATTATTTACTCAAAAATGAATAAAAAAACAGCGCACTCCGGGAGTGCAGGCAGAAGTGAAATAATAAACTTGTTATTTCTCATAGAATATTTCTTGAAACGATCTGCTACTGCCATCTATTAGCACTCACTTAAACAAATATAGTTTATTTTTTATTCGCTAGATGGCAGTAAAAAATTTAAATCAGCGCCATCTACATTCGAATAGCGGTCTTTCTAGAAACTAAGTTTCTCAATTTGTGTAATAGATGGCAGTATAAGTTAAACAAAAAGACTAACACAAATAAAATCTCATCTGTCGCGTCAAAATCTGTCGCGAGATCGGTTGAAAATGCTCACCCACAAAAGTGCCCAACGCGCCATAAGAAGTTTTCACTTCAAAAAGTTTTTAGTAAGATTCGGTAACATTTTTCATTACCTAAAGTTGATAGTCAATAAAACAATCTAAAAAAAACTAAACAATTCGAAATATATGTAAATTCAAAATAATCGAATTCGAATTTAAAACTGGATACATGACAACGGAGGGTCCCGCATTCCACGTTATCTAACTACCCCTTCACCGGCACGACCATCGTAACTTGACCTGCTCGGTTTCCACATGTTCCTTTTTATGGGGGTCGAAGTATTTTGGTGTGTAATGCATTTTTGCAAGGAGCTTTGCACGCAACCGGGCTTAGCTCGAGCTCGGCTCTGCAGCGCTCCCTAACTCCCTACCTAGTTTAGGTAACCAAATATAAATTAATCAGTACATTAAGCTTTGTTTACTCAATATGTAGGTACTGGAAATAAATTGTTTTAAGTGCTAATTAGGTTTGTTAATTCATTTAAAGTTCAGTTATGATTTTAGGGATAACTTTGAATTAAAGTTAATAAGTAAATACGAGTATACTGAGTAAAACTTATGAAATTTAATGAAACATACTGTTTTTCCTCGTAACTTTGTCCGCGTAGAAGTAGAATTTTCCAAAAACCTTTCTTAGCGGGATGCCTACAATATAACAACTATTTGTATGTCAAAAGCCCAATTTGTCCGTTGGTATAGTCAGTCAGGCAGGACTTTGATTTTTTTATATTATTTATGGATTCTCTTTGATGAAAGAAAGAGGCAACAAAGCCCGCCTAATCCAGGTCATTATATCCGTAGACATATATGTTAGCTAATCAAATCAGAAAATGATCGGCTTCCGTCTGTCTGCGTACCAATGCATAACAGAAAACTCGTAATCGAGAGTGACGCTCGAAAAATCACAACCCCCAGACGAGGGAAGGGGGTGTAGGGGGACACAGGTGGGGTTGCCAGTGTTTTTATTTTTCACGATTGGTGGATTGCAGCGGGAGTAATGATCGATGGAATTAACGTGCGCACACTGGCCACCTACACACCCGACGTGATTTTAAATTTCGAAATAATAATGGCAAAACTTCAAACAAATATTACTTGTTTGCAAGGAGGTTAAGTTCTTGAAGTTCCTATATGTGTAATGGCGTCAGATGCTGATTAAGAAAATGAAAAACACGTGACTTTAAATGCTTATATCTTTTTTCCACATCTAGTTCACGAAATACTATGAATTTCATTGTAATCTAAAAATACGGAGAATTGTATCATATTTTTTCTATTATTGTATAATATGCTTAAGTATTGCCATGCAATCATTCTTTTCGATTGAGGTGGTAACGATTCAAGAAGGTCGCATAAGTAGGTAAGTCTCGAAAGAGTTCGAAGGCAAGACTCCAAAAAGGTTGTATAGGTATTGAAAGAGTTTACCTACTTGTTGGAAGTGGGCGAGTTTGAATTTTTAATGACTGCATTTGAGTGGTTTTGACGTTTGTGTTGATGTGAAGTCTCAACAATTTATTTAAAATTAACTTTTATTGTAGAATAATATAAGTTTTACTACATGAAAAATCTGAATCGAATAATAAAAATACTTATAGGGTACCTGGGGTTATCCACTTCTTCTTTTCGTGTCGATTCCGTTAAACCTAATTTTTATATTTCCTTTTTCAAATTTTTAACGTTATCCACTAAAAGGATGTCAGTTATAATAACAAGAAAATAAACAACTGAATTGTTTTTCAGGTTTAAAACAAATATTTATCTAAAGACCTATTTTTAAGTAGGTAGTTTTCCCTTTATTTTACTAAATATTAAGATTTTAATAAAAGTGGCAGATGGCCCTTATTTCGTTTTTTTTTACAAATGATAGGTCAGCGTTTGACCACTATCACACCTACCTGATGGTAGGTGACGATGCGGCCTAAGATGTAACACGCCTTCCTAAAAAATACCTAATCAGTCGCGACTTGAAGACCCCGTAATTGTACACGTCAGGAAAGACAGACGCAGGCAACCGATTCCATTTCCTTGCAGTAAGAATAAGTACTGACGAAGCAAAACTATTGGTGCAAGCGAACGTCTGGTATGTCCACCATGAATCGGTGCCGCACATCAGCCAGCCTGCCAGGTTGTATGACGAAAGAATGAAGATGGCAAAATTAGTTCTGTTGCAAACTCCCCAAAATGTATCTAATAAAAAAGACCGACAAGCTCGCCACCTTGCGACGACGGTACCTACCTTATTTTGGATTAATATTTAGATTTTTGACTAAGGCTTCGAAACTACAAGAAATTTTCATCTTTATCGTTAAGATCTTACCTACAAAATGTAAGTAAGTGATCTTATAAGGGTTCCTTACAATAATCAATTAACAATTTGAGTTCTATAGTCAAAGCCTTTTTACTTTAGCCGCCAGTACTTAGATCGTTCAATCCTGTGATACCCATAAAATTGAATAGCACACAGCTCAAATCCATAAACCGGTCCGCCATAAAAATATCCGAACGCATAAAATCTTTTCAACGTTGCAATATTTTTTTTATCATGCATCCCTGTCCGTTCAGATATTGGATATAAAGGTATATATCTACGTTTCCGTTTACAAATTAAACATGGGGTGGTCCTCCCTCTCATGTTCATTACATAAACATATATGATTTATACGCAATACACATTTGGTATAATTGAAAAATGGCGTCTCTTAATGGACGGTGGTGGACAATGCAAATAATAAGGTTTTGGTCGATATGAAACGTAATTCGAACGTTGTATTTAAACGGTTACATATCAAAATAACTAAGTTCAATATAACTATGTTCGAAATAACTACGGTCATAATCAGGGACCGAAATGGTATCTCAATAAGCGGTTTTGATCGGTATTTTTAAGTGATACTCGAACGCTTACTTTGCATTTTAAGTACCACAAATAATGATATCTATAAATTGCGGTACCACTAGTTTCGGGTACCCAAAATCGTAAGCGGATACCCGAATATTAAACCCTAAAAGTGTCTTCTTGCGCGTTGCCAATTCTACGCGAAAATCCTTTCTCTCTTTTACATATGTCATTAGAAAGGGTTAAACGTAATCTCTGCCGTGCACGTGTATGTTTGTTTATTAATTGTCAATTTCATAGTCTAGGTCGTTTTTAATACAGAAATTTTAAAAATAACTATTCAGAATTGTACGGAGAACCGCACACTTTTTATTGTGATCAGCATTTTTAGCGTGAGAATTGTAATTTTAGTCAGTTCGCGCTTGAACGTCGATTAAAGCAAACATTAAGAACATCTTCTTTTATTTGTACCTCGTACAAATACTTTTTTTTTTTTTTTTTTTAACGAGGGCGTCCCGCGGAGCCGAGGTGGCTCGCGAGCTCTCGCCCACCGTTTGTGAGATTGATAATGTGCAGTGTAACAGTGCGAGAATGTCAGTAGCCCCCTCCCGTAAACAAAATCGGTCAATACCTATGAGAGTGTTTTCGTATTCTAACGAATAAGTGACAATAGACACGTATAATGTTCCATTATAATTTTACACATTTTGACGTGTTACTTAAGTTTATTAATTTTACGAAACCTATTGTTATCATTTTTACTTAAATTTTCGTACGTATTTTATCTTTTCATCTCTTGCCCGGCAAGATGTACGGAGAACCGCACACTTTTTATTGTGATCAGAATTTTTAGCGTGAGAATTGTAATTTTAGTCAGTTCGCGCTTGAACGTCGATTAAAGCAAACATTAAGAACATCTTCTTTTATTTGTACCTCGTACAAGAATAATGTTTTCATCATTAAAAATTCAACTTTAAGAAACGGTAAACTATTTCTTTGTTTCTGAAAAAACTGTCAATCCTAGCAGCACCACTTTGGAATCAAATTGAAGGTGATTTTAGTATCTACAAATGTATTTCTAATAGTTTTTCCTATAGGACTAGTTTTCTCAGAAACAAAGAAATAGTTTACGGTTTCTTAAAGTTGAATTTTGTTTAATGATGAAAACATTATTCTGAATAGTTATTTTTAAAATTTCTGTATTAAAAACGACCTAGACTATGAAATTGACAATTAACTTCTCAACTGGCCTACAAACCCCCGAGCGATTTTCTTTTCGGAGCAGAAAGTAGCCGTTGACTGGCCAAGTCGAAAAAAAATGGCCGCTTGAAGGGGGCAGACCCGTTTATGCATATAAATTAATTTTGGTTTGACTAATTCATAACATTGATATCTTTCTGCATTCAGAATGAAATTTCCTATTTAGATGACATAGTTTAAATATTAGTACTTGAACAAATAATGTGAGTAATTGCAGAGTGAAGTGCAAATTTGCAAAATGCACTTGCAAAAAAATTGCAAAAAAAATTCCTAAAGAAACTAATATCTCCTGCGAAATTTATGAGTTAATAATACAAAGTGAGGTGATCTAGTTACCCAGGCGTTGTTTTATCACAAAACACAACACATAAAACAAATGAAAACAATATTAATTAAGTCGAAACGCGCACTGTCCAAAACAAAAACAAACAAACATGGCCGTCAAAGGCAATTGATCGAAGTGACATTGACATTGAACGATTATAACCTTACCAAATTAAGTAGTATGGTTTTATATGCAACTCATGTACATCCCAGAATAGGTTGGCTATACTTGATCTTGACATACATTCATTCATTAGACGTAAAAAACATCAAAATACGCCCGAAACCCCCGAGCGGTTTTGGCCAGTGTAGCGTTTCGGCCGAAAAACCGCTCGGGGGTTTGTAGGCCAGTTGAGAAGTTAATAAACAAACATATAAAACAAACATACCTGGAAAACGCTTTCAAGGGGTAGTTTTTCCTAAAAAACTAAAACACGTGCCAGATAGCACCATAGGAGAAGCCCAGGGTTTTCAAGGATGACAACTCAGGAATAGACTACTCTCGGAGGGTCTAATAACATATTAAAAATATTTTTTTTTTTTTCGATGTATAGCGTTTTTGTGTCCATTTTTACTGACCGAATTGAAAGAAAAGTAAGCATATTTCGAAAATTATAAGTCCTATCAACATACTTCCAAGACAATTATTATAGAGAATTTAATGAAGAACAAATTGGTCATTGACAGTTTTGATGTGGCTTTAATCGTTTTTATAATAAAATCAAAAAACTCATTAGGGTTGATACAAAACAGGGTCGAGGGGGCGTTAAAATCACTTACAGCTTCTAAACTATAAGTCCGATCTACATACTTCCAAGGAGATTGTTGTAGTGAGTTTAATGAGGATCATATTGCTCATTGACAGTTTGGTTGTAGTTTAACCGTTTTCATACAAAATGCAAAAAACTCTAATTTGGCACAAAAAGGGGGGGAAAAGGGGGGAAACAATAATTTCTCGACGTGCTTCCATATCGAAATTGAAGCACATATATGACAGCTACGTTCATGCCAAGTTTCATGCTTTCTTTACGATGGGACCATAAAACTGATTTTTGTTAGGACTGGGAGCTGCACTAGATGTAAATTGCTAGATTCAGTCGAACGAAAAAGCGACGTTGCCATTTTTACAAACATCTCAAAAATACTGTTCATGAACGGTTCATAAACCATTTATTTTTAGATACCAAAATTTTGCGATATCATTATTTTTGGGTACCGTAATTCTATTTTAAATTAAGATATCTTTGCATAGGGGTATCTGAATTTCAAGTATCCTAAAATATCGGTTTTTCGGTCCCTGGTCATAATGCCTACTGTTCAAAATACCTAATGGTTGTTTCACATATTTTTGAAATAACTAATGAACGAAATACCTAATGGACGAAATACCTACGGTTAATTTACCTACGTTCATTATAACTATGTTCGAAATAACTACGGTCATAATACCTACTGTTTAAAATACCTAATGGTTGTTTGGCATATTTTCGAAATACCTAATGGACGAAACACCTACGGTTAATTTAACCACAATTAATTCAACTACGGGTTTTCACCTGCGGTTAAAAAAAATCAATTTTATAAAATACACCTACGGTTAATTTAACTACAATTAATTCAACTACGGTTTATCACCTGCGGTTTAAAAAAATCAATTTTATAAAATCCCTAACCAAGTAAAATGGGTAGAATTCGCTTCTAGCACTCGCCGGCCGCTGCCGCGGCACCGCTCGCTTCGCTCGCTCGGCTCGTGCGTTGTGGTCGCAGTTCTAACATAAACCTAACCTATCCATGTCGGTTCTGGGTAGGGGGTGTTCCGGATGGGTCTTTATATGCTTCCCTAATCAAGTCAAATAGGTAAAATTCGTCTCTAGTTGCGTGATAAAGGCAGCATATAAAGACCCACCCGGAAAACTCCCTACCCAGAACCGACATGGATAGGTTAGGTTTATGTTAGAACTGCGACCACAACGCACGAGCCGAGCGAGCGAAGCGAGCGGTGCCGCGGTAGCGGCCGGCGAGTGCTAAAAGCGAATTCTACCCACTTTACTTGGTTAGGGATTTTATAAAATTGATTTTTTTAAACCGCAGGTGAAAAACCGTAGTTGAATTAATTGTAGTTAAATTAACCGTAGGTGTTTCGTCCATTAGGTATTTCGACCATTAGGTATTTTAAACTGTAGGTATTATGACCGTTAGTTATTTCGAACATAGTTATATTGAACTTAGTTATTATAATGTGTAGCCCAATCGACCGTTAGGTATTTTGAACTTATGTGAATCGACCGTAGTTATTTCGAACATAGTTATATTGAACTTAGTTATTATGATACGTAACCATTTAAACTTCATGATAATTCACAATCCTATATTTTTTGCATATGTTATCCCGCGGCTTAGTTGTCTTCAGATGATTAACGAGTTCTTTAATCTGGACTCGGTCGGTCGACTAAGCTGTGAGCACAACATACCACGGAACCCTTTTCGTGATCGAGTCCTACTCACGCACTTTTGTTTTTCTTATTTTTTGTTGATTATGGTCATGTCAAGTAATATTTGAAAGGCACCCATAGAATTTGACGTTCGTACCTCACGTGGCTGCCCACTACAGCGGCATGCTACGCACAACACTCCTTCGATGTTGTCAAAGGAATGAAATGACATTTAGTTTAGTTCTTGCTACCGTAATATCACCCTAAAAACTTTCTTTCACCACCTTTCTTCCATCTTCATGTTTTTAAGCTCATCAAAGCAATTTTTCCCACCACTTGTAGGTATCAAATCAACCTGTCAAACAGTTATAATCTGACATGTTACGCGCGGATTAAATGATTTCAAGTAATTGACTACTATTTTCTTATAAATATCGTGTTACATATTCGGTAGTTACGTTACATTGTAACGCGTTTGACATTATGTTGAGTAATAATGTTACAAATTGATCGACAGGGGAGTCAATACGTAGTGTGAGTGAAGAAAATGTTGTAAGTTTTTTTTAAACGATACGTTTGGTGAGAAAAAAAACATTCCCACTTTACATGTTGGAGAGGTATCCTAATAAAATGATTTTTCTTAGATTTTATTTAACCTTTTTGTCGGCGTGATTTATATGTATATTCATGCCAAATAATAGCTATCTAGTACTAATAGTCTCTGAGCTAAGGGTTTCTTGCTAAGGGGTACTATAAGGGTTTCTTGTTATGACTACGGAACCCTAAAAAAGGAGCGTACTTATTAAATCCGATGCGCGACTGAAGTTCACTATCTTTGGAAAACTTAACAGTACAAATACTAATCGTTGTGTTATAGGTATCATATTGGGCATTAAAATTGTCAAGAAAAAAGAATTCATAGAAGAGCTAGCTAAAAAGCGAACATTTTTAAATCACACCAAAAATAGTACGTTAACAACTTAACAATCATAAACTTAACCAAACCACAGAGTGAGCATAGAAAACTGAATTCCCGCCAAATATCTTAGTTCCAAACGAAAGTGAAACAGATTAAATGTGTAAACATAATGAGCGAAGTGTTTGCGACCGACATTCTGAAGTTAGAAGCAGTTTGCATCCTGAAATCGAAAGTTGAGCGGACTTGTTACTAGGGTAGGGTTGAACAAACTCGTATTTACTATTCACAATGTGGCACTAGGTAAACCAGTGGTTCTACTATTATAATATACTTAATATTCATCTATAAATAAAAAAATATCCCTATTTTCCTTTGTCATCGCATTACGCGTGAACGGCTGGACCGATTTCGCTAATTCTTTTTTTGTTGTGTTTGTTTGTCAGAAGGTTCTTATGAAAGATAAAATATCTTTCCAGGGTCACCCAGGTGGATAAAGTTAATCCGTTGTAAATAAATCTTTCCACGGTTTACCTTTGAGTTCAGGTGTTCTGATTATGAAATAGTCCACCAAAAATTCTCATATTGAAGCTAAAACATTCTCAAATTAAAATGCATCTTTCCTAAGAGTTCCTAAGAAGTGCATATTTAAATTTTAAGGAAGCTGTACCGTGTCAAACTTCCACCCGCTTTTCAGGGGTCATTCACTGAAACATGTTCACCGTTTTCACCACCTTATTACTCTGTAATACAGTCCTTTTTACTTTAACACACGAAGCGAGGCTCTTTTAATGACTTATGCGCTTGACACGACCTCTATTCTTTAGACTTTAGAAGCTAAATTATTTTTTCTATTTTGAAGTCTGAAGACGTTCGTCGCGAATGTGTTACGTACGACCCTTAAGTAAGTTTCTTCGTGAAATATGCTGAAAATATAATATTTTCTTCTAAATATTGAATAACTGATTTATTTAACGTTTTAAAGTTAAGAGACAATAAAAAAGAATCATGTTAATCGGTTGAGCCGTGAGTATAATCGGTCAAGATACATAAAAAAAAGTACGGGACGAATTTAAAATCCCTCTAACTATCTCAACCGCCACTCCAGTCTCGTGAAAATGGTGCTTGAAATAACATCGAAATGGCTCAGCAAAAAGAAAATATATAACATCGTAAATATCTCGTTACTCATCTTTTTGACGTCGGTTAAAAAATACTTATTTAAGAACTTTTACAAAAACATCAAAATTAATTAAACCCAACGTCTCCGTTCGATTTAAAAAGAATGAATTCTTTGCATGCTACATCGCTCCTTAAAAGTAAAAAAAGTTCATTGATCCCAACCCTTATTTATTACTTTTACTTTTTAATTTAATGACATCGAACTGTTATAACACGCGACCAGTCGAATTAGCGTAAACTGCCCGTTTGGTTTTGTATTTTCAATTTAAAACTCATGCTTGCATGACACCTTAAATCCTTTCCTTGGACTTTAATTGCGTGTGATAAAATCTTTAAAGATTTATTGACGAAACATTAGTGAATTTGTTGTGAACAATGTGGAATTCTGATGTTAATATAACACAATCGAATTGAGAAACTTCTTTTTTGAAATCGGTCGGAATAGCAAATAATTTTCCAGTGCTGGCAATACCACATATTATACTATTTTAGAATCTCAGTGAAATAGGCAAGTTTTTTTTTCATTTGGCACTAGGGTGACCATACATTTTTTTTACACCGGGAAAGATTAAAGTTCTGGTTAAAAAATTAAAAAACCATAAAGTTTGAGTTAAATCTTAGTTTAAAAAAAACTTTCAATGTGTCATAAAAAATATTGTTTGCATTCGATAGCACATTTATCCTGGAATACTATCCAAAAAACAGATTGGGATAATTCCTTCATTTGCAGTTTTGGCATCACAAAAGATAGAGAACGGCGTTACATTTAAAAATAAAATAAAATGGCGGATATCTCGGAAACCGAGAGACTTTCATAGAACATAACTTTCGTTTTTCTGATCCGGCACAGTGTCCTGTATCCATAGGTGCCCGCTTAGCCATTCATTACGGGACACCCTGTATATACACGTTAAGCGAACGCTCGGCCGAGCTACATGGTAGGCGGAGTGGGGGCGTTAGGTTTTATTTTCGTTACGGAATTTCTTGATTCGGTCGCCGCGCTCAAAGCCCGCGATAAAAGCTATGCAATAGCTTAATACATAGTACCTACGTACCCATATAAAACTCTCAAGCTTGTAACACTGGAGATGTTAAGATTTAATTAAGTGTAGGCTGCAAGCTCTGGTGCATAATCCGGTAAAAATAGACCCCTCGTCTGTACACAAGGACCGAGGTGTCTACAGTTAGGGACTTCAATGTCTCGATAGGAAGATTATACAGGGTGATAATGTATAGTTAGAGATAGACAGTGAAGCTACTTAAATCTAGTGCTAGTTCTAGTGGCGTAACTATACCGTTTGAGGCCCGTGGCAAATTTATTGGATGCCCCCCCCCAAAAAAAGAAAAAATACAATATTGCAGGACAGTTTCTATACTAAAGGACTATTTTCTATAGATAGATAAATAAACACTTACTAAATGTTGGGGGATCTCTGTGGTTGGGAGTAGGTATTTTCCTCTGAACGGGGGGCCCCTTCCGGATGGGGGCCCGTGGCATTTTGCCAACTTGCCACCCTGTACTTCGCCACTGGCTAGTTCGTAGTTACGCTCATGCCTAAATGTGATAGATTAATTCATTGTGTATCGGACTCCATACCACTATAAAAAGGTAAAAAAAGGAACCCTTATATGATCACTTTCTTGTCCGTCTGTCTGTCTGTCTGTCCGTGTGTCACCACCGATTTTCTCAGGAACGGGTGGACCTAGCAAGTTGAAATTCATACCAGATACTGAGGTCTATAGTCACTATTAGTGTATGAAAATTAAGGTCCTGAGTCAACACAATATAAAGATATGGGCAAATTTACATTTTCGCGAAAATTTATAAGAACCTAAATTTACTTTAATTTTCAACCTTTTTTATATTTTGGATTTTTCCTGTTTTTAGTATTTGTTGTTATAGCGGCAACAGAAATACATAATCTGTAAAAACTGTCTAGTTATCACGGTTCATGAGATACAGCCCAGAGACAGACAGACAGTGGACTCTTAGTAAAAGGGTCCGGTTTTTACCCTTTTTCTAGGGAACCCTAAAAATTAAAGTTAATTTATTATTGCATCGCCTCTATGTGATTTTAGCATCACCTTTAACTAGGTAGGTACAGGACATAAAAACAATCTACCTATAATATCAAATGAATGGCGACTTCCTTCATCAATAGCCAAATGCATAATTAAATAAGATAATGCCATGTATCCTTCTGAGAAGTTCGCTCGTGACCCTTGATGGTTTAGGTGGAATTATGAATCATTGGACGTTTATGTGGTGTGGTGTAGTGGTTAGATGTTCGGATTGAGTCGAACGATTTTGTTGTAGATCAACTTTGTGAGCAAAATCACAAAAAAAAACATCAGTTTATTGTGTCTTCTTCTCATTGGTGGGCGCGTTCTGAAGGCACACATCCTAACTTAGTTTTTAAGACATTTCATCGTAACAAACTGTATGATTCATAATGAATAAAGTAATTTGACTTTGACTTATTGGTAACTTCCAACCGAATAAAGCCTTCTCAAAAAAGGTCTAGTTTTCCTGCCTCGATAGATTAGACATTACTTACCGTCGAAATCAATAATCCTATCTTACTTGTGCACGTCAATATGAAGGTGGGATCCGGGTTAAACCCCCAGTTCCAATCCCAGACTCTTTTTTCCGCATTTTACCTAGAATGGTAAAGTGGCAAAAAGTGATCGAAGGCACCCCTATAGAAACCACCACTAGCCGCTAGATAAAAAACCTAAATTCTAAAAATGAAAGATTTTTTGTTTGTTTGTAACTTTTGATACTACTGGACAGATTTCGGTAAAACTTGCTAAACATTCACTTTATTTGGTATGATAAGATTTCTTCTTAACATACGCTTCTTTTTTCCTGATATTCCTACGGGATCGGGACTTAGGTACGTTGTTGGAATCGCGGAGCGCTGCTACATAAAATTATTGGCAAGGTATTAAAATACCAAATCGATACTCATTTATTAAAAAAAATTATATTGTTTTTCCGAAGTAGGTTAACCTATATGTTTAGGATAAGTATGTAGGTATTATTTCGTTTCACATTTATTTGACATTGAATTGTTGACATTTATAAATGTTAACTACTAAATAATAAGAAAGTGTGATTCAATAACCTAATGTATAGGTACCTATGTTTAAATCAAAACAGTTTACGAAACTTTAATTAATTCCTGTGAATAAAATTTAAAAATTCTAAAAGACCTAATTGAATATTTTTAATTCCAGAAGGAAAAAGAAAGAAGGAACCTTCCATATGAAGGTAGCGTCAGAAAAAAAACATTTTAGTATGTAATAAATAAAATTACCTACATCTTTTCTATCTATATAAATAAATAAAAAAAATTGTCAGCACAAGGTTTGTCCGAACTAAAAGATTTTTTTTATATAATTGGACTTGGGTGAAACCGTGGGACGCAGCTAGTAAAATATAAATAACAAAGAACATAAGATAGTTCTCAACTATATTGACATTAAATTGAAGTCTGAAATTAAAGCTTTATACCTATACTATATTTGTAAATCTTAGATCAAAAATGTAAAAAATGGTGTTATCAGAGTAAAAAATACATCAAGCTTTGGTAGTTTTTTTAGGGAAGTGGAAATTAGGCCTCAATTTTAAAAAATACGATTGCAAATAAAATCAATATGATTGTTTATTTTATATAAAATAATTTTTTTAACAAAGTTATTACAATATTTAAATTTGAATGGTAGTTTTTTTTACACACTGGCAACAATTACAGCGGCTTTCAACCTTTACGAAATGGCGTTTCTGTCAATATTTGACATTTCTTTGTTTACATTTTTTATCTAAGTTTTACAAATAGAGTAAGTATAGGTAGGTACCAATATTGTGAACACTAAAAAACAAGGACATGTTAAGTTGTTCGCTTCACAATCGACAGGTGAAATATTACAGGAGCTCTCGTTTTTTATTCGTCCATTTATCTTTCTCTGCAGGCTGCCGAGATAAATATAAGCTAAAATCTAGTTTATTTTAAGATGTCGTTTCATTACAGGATGACTCCTCACAATACAATGTCCTGTCTATTTAAAACTAACTATTGTCAGTTAATGGCAAATATCCGTTTCTAGCTCACTGAGAATAAACTAATAATTATATATTTACCCACTTCAATTAACTGGACTTTATTAACAAATACTCGCAGTAATTATTTTCCTGGATCTTAATCCCATATTTTAATTTTATATTTCTCATACCTCGACGTTGTTAAATAGTCATATTCGCTGAGGGTGATCTCCTCGCGACCATGACTATTGTAACATACCATACCTAGTCGAAAGTGTCAAAACGTCGTCGAGGTAGGAAAAAAAACGCGATTAAGACCCGTGAAAATATTTACTATGAATGCAAATCGTTTGAGTTTAAAAAGTTTAAATGCTCGCAATTTTTAGTTTTGTTGCAAACAGCATTGTCATATTATGATGTCTGAAGTTGTATAAAATGAATAGAATACTTGATGTAGAAACATAAAGAGCATAAACAAAGAGTTTGAAATGTGGGATTGTAATGGACACCAAGCACATGCAGCATGACAGCAGGGAGCTCGCGCTGGAGAGCCCTAGAGGCCATTAGCATTTGTCGAGGGGTGACGCGCACTGAAATAGCGCGGGCGGTCGCGGCGCTGGCGCGGGCGCGTCATCAATGCAAGCTTCGTTTGCTTTATGGCCAGTTATTGCACCACTTTAATTACCACCTCACGCCATTTCGAAGATTTGTGTGAAACGACACTTTTGGCGCAAATGCACTTGACAAATCACCGCAGTCGTTGCATCTACGCACAATATCCAGCCTCTCACCTCTACGATTGGATAAAATTTTAAACTTGCAACATTGAACTCGTTTAATTAACATACGCGGAATCGCATTTCCGTGCTGCGAGCGATCTGGCCAACTAAACTCGACTTATTTCAGAAATAAAGTGCGCCGTGTTACATCGGCTGTATTAAACTTTTATTGCCTTCAGTGCCATTCTTTAGTAGATGCGAGTGTGCGAACACGCCATTAATTACGGCCGAAACCATTTACAAGATTTATAGTATTTATTCTGAAAATGTAAAGAGCATAAAACTGCACAGTTTATTTAGTGACATACTACCGACGTCGTGTCCAAACAAAGCGTCTGACTTTTGAAGTGAAACAGTGCGGTGTTTTGGTAAATGACGAATGGGTATCGAATTCCATCCAGGCGGCGGCGGCGGCACAGGCGCGGCGTGACGGAAGCCATAAGTCGTTCGTTGTTCTCACATCAGTCACATCCACCAAGGAGCCCGACCGGAGGAAGGTCACCCTCGAGCTTGGAACAGCACCGCTATACGCACGTTCATTACCTCAATGCAGCACAAGTGGCCCTTCATATACAGTTGAAGCTCACGTCAACTAATTTTAACAGCCTTGATTTGTCGCCGTCTCCGTCGTCGTCCTGTTTTTTTTCTTTGGCCGTTTCATGTTTACTCTCGTTTATTCGACGCGCAGATCTCAGGGCTGCGTGCTAAGTGCATTGCCCCGAACCGAAATAAATTGTCGCGACGCGAGATGAGTGTCTCGTGGTGCGTACAACCGGTACCTATCTGTCGTTTAAAGGCCGACGGGTGAACTGTCTCCCGCCAAAACTGACCGTCACTTTTGCATTACGCACTTTGTTTGTTATCTGACGCTGCAGTCAGTTAGGACGACGCGGTCTGCATCGTCGATGACGCAGCGATGAACACGGTCCACGGAAATTGGCTCGCAAGGTGCAATCAGCCACCAGAGAAATGTGAATGTCGGTCATCCACTTTTTACGCGTACGATTACACGTGGGTTGACATCTTCATTCAGTTTTTCTTTCCGTCTGAACATTCAACTCACGTTTGATACAACTCTTATTTGTTTTGTGTCCGGCTGATAAGCATTAGACCGCAATTCATAACAACCACAACCATACCTCATTAAAACATATTTTCCATACCATTACTCTTATAAAATAAATGAAAATCAGAAACCAAAGCTTTTACAAAGCGCTCCATCGTTCCAAGTTCCAGAGCGGTCAGTCAGAGAGCTCAGGCGATGACTAAGCAAGCACGAACACCATCCTGCTTCATTGTTGATCGAACTCTAACGAATGAATCACAACACAAAACAATGTTAAAATAACCACGTTATTATTTTTGAAATCATTTTCGCGGCGGTAGACCAAACAAAGTTTTTGAAGTGTCGCTTCATCGCCGAGAATAACTTAGACTACCTTATAACTTAGGGAACTTCAAGCGTTCTCTACCTTTTCATAAACTCACAAACTTATTTTATATCAGAGAGTAAAGCGCTCTATGATAAAAAATAACAAACCATTCATAAAGACATCATTCAAAAGGAAAAGTTTATATAACTCAGAACCGAAAATTACGCAATGTAAGTAATAGAACCAAGTTAAGTTTGTTGGAAACTTCAAAATAATCAATAGAGGCAAAGTTAGTTGCTGGATGTAAGTACTATACAAAGATGAGAGATAGACAAGAGGTGTGAATTACTAAAACTACTCGAACCAAATTGAATGATTCATCACTGCAACTTAAAAAGGAATCATCCAAGTAGAAAGAAATTGCTGATATTTAAGGTGAAAGGGTACCTGCGCGCTCTCCATACAAACGTAGTCGACTGTTTCCTCTGGATAATGACACTAACACAAATATTTTTGTGCCACAAAACCTATAACTGCCATGACTATGCCCCTATGTTTTTTTTTTTATAATTTATAATTATCATAGAAATTAAGATTTAAAAAAATAAAAATAAACAAAAAATAGGGGCATGGTCATGGCAGTTATAAGTTTTATACATCAAAAATATTTGCTCTAGTGTCATTATCCAGGGAGAAAACAGTCGACTACGTTTGTAATAGTTTGTATGGAAAAAGTCCCCGGTACCCTTTCCTCTTAAACATTTCATAAACTTAATAAAAACAAATTGAGTTCTTAAATTTTCAGTTTTTCTCCAGTTAATGTGTAAAACAACATTATCACCCGTAAAACCATCGTCCGACCACAACACTGCTTCAATCAGACGTAATTGTCCGAAATTCTTTGGGACAGACCACAAAAAATCATGTCTTTATCTTACCCGTTCGATTTTACGAAACTAACTTAAGATTTTAGTGTAAACGATCATCATTATGCGATTGTGGGCTTTAAGCAGTCGTAATAAAACAGTAGTAGCTATGCCGAATGATTGTGTTAGGTTTGTTGAGGAATAATCCGGTGAGTCGGTGGCTGCCAACCGGGTGACGGGTCCAGCGATCCGTGAATATTGTACGATGCGCATACGCAAGAGCTCCATTATAAATTAAAATATCATATTGAAAAATATTAATATTCGATTACATCAATCAAACACTAACCTAACCTACGAAAGCATAATAATTGTCACTTTACTTGTAGTATAGATACTAGTTAAAATTAGGTTAGAAAAATAAAATTAATGATTTTATATGACATAAGGGGAAGTTATCAATTCGACTTTGTTTATGTTTCTCGGCCATAACTTGTATGGCCGAATAGCCATAGATTTTTAGACGAAGAGCCATTTGTTTATGAACCGAAATTGTATTTTTTTAGTTAAATATTTTCTATAGTAATTTCGTTTGTTTGTTTAATAAATGACGACCTCTGTGGCGCGTCGGGCGAACACCCGACTGCGACGCAGAAGGTTGCGGGTTCGATTCCCGCCGGGAACAAGTATTTATGCTGACCATAAATTCTTGTTTCTGGTTCTGGGTGTTTCCTATATGTATAATATGTATATGCTTACAAAAAAAAAAAAAAGTTGATAAGTAGTTTATCCGTTATCTGGCACCCATAACACAAGCATTAAGTTGCTTAGCTTGGGGCTGGATGGCGATGTGTAATATGTCATGAAATATTTATTTATTTATTTATTTAAATGCTTTTAATTCTGTGACACAAATGAGTCGCAGCAAAATTCCATATTCGCAAACCCCCACTATTTCTGCTATATTTTTAAGCAATGAGACTGGCCAAGTTTAGCCCAGGACCGAGATGCTTTGAAGGGTGTGAAGAAGACCTTTGCCTCAATGGTTGTAAAGTAATCACCCGCGTTCGATTTTTGTTTAAATTTTATAAACTTTGTCCTGGCAATTTCTTTTGAGATCTAGGAGTATTGGTAAAAATAATCCAATTTCGTGCATTCGTTCGGAAGTTATGCGATTCATTTTTATTTATGTAGCTTATATAGATTTGTTCTGCTATCGGTACTAAGTGTCAGGATCGTTCGAAAGGGGCGTTCTCGCTGGACCAGTTTTGTGCGTCGGCGCACCTCGCAACCACTTGATCGCTCAACGCACCCTACTAACTCATATTCGAAGACGTTTTTGTTGCATTCCCAATTTTTAAATAAATACATCTAGCTCTATGATAATTGATATTATAAAGCTAGCTAAGGCTAATTAAATTTTTCTTTAAGTAATAAAGTTTTTAAAAAGAAAAAAATTAAATATCATTTTTTAGAATTCAATATTGTCGAACACTGCTATAAATCATATAATTATTTAAATCCTCTGGTGTGACGTTAGAGTTCGACTTCTACCTATTCTTTTCTCATTAATCTATACATAGTAATACCTACTAATAAACCCACATTCCGAAGGTCGTAAGTTCGAAACCCGGCCGGCCGTGGACAAATGGATTTTTCTGACCAAAAATATATTATGTGCGCTAAATTGTTCTTACGGTGAAGAAAACATCGAGATGAAACCCGGGGCTTTGTTGGCTCCAAACGTATTGACGAGTTCTTACACACGACTAAGCTGAGTGTTTACATATATATAAAAACACTAGCGACCCGCCCCGGCTTCGCACCTATATATTATGCATGTATTATACATATAAACCTTCCTCTTGAATCACTCTATCTATTAAAAAAAACCGCATCAAAATCCGTTGCGTAGTTTTAAAGATTTATGCATACAAAGGGATATAGGCTCCGAAACTACTGGATCGATTTTGATGAAACTTAGTATGACGATATACATTGATTCATCAGGAATAACATAGTCCTCTTTTTATCCCGATATTCCCACGGGATCGGGAGTTATGCGGGTGAAACGCCGAAGCGCTGCTAGTGTTCTATAAGCGGCATTTATTCGTGGCTTATCATATTCTTAAGACGTACAACTTCCACCTCCATCATTTCCTCTCCACATGACAATCAGAGACAAGTTAAAGCAACATCCTGAGAAAGTATTCAACCCATCAATCCATCATCTTACAATAATCTGGCTTTCTCATAGAATGTTGCCATGTGGGACTTCATTACCACTTGTATTACGTAGAGAGATGTTGAAAAAACCTAACATACGTCATACGAGTCGGTTAAAGGGTTAATAAAGTATACGTCATACGTCATTGGAGTTGGGTAAGAGTTAGGGAATGGTTTTTTATCAGACTGCAGGGAAAGCATTACGTACGTTTATCGCGCCTATCTTTGTTTTTACGCAAAGGATTGGTAATGTGTTCATCAGTCTATGTTTGAACCTAAGTGGCTCTCTATATAGAGCCCAAACGCGTAGGCCGATTTTGATTATTCTTACGTTATTTAAAGCATGCAGTTTTAGCAGTTGATTGGCTAATATTTATGATAAGTAGCCGTAGATTTTCCTTTGAAACTGTGTTTTTTTTTTCAAGTAAATAAGTAGGTATAATAAATTGAACCATGGTACCATTAAATCGTACAAGGAATTCTTAGATTCCCCATCTGGATTTTTTATTTATTTATTTAAGTATACATTTATTTATAAAAATCGAGTTAAATTAAAACGCTACGTTAATTCATAATGACGTAGATACAACAAACTCACATGTGGTCGTCTTATTAAATGTAAAACTTGCCCGTCAAAATCGAGAGACGCATTTCCTCCATAATTCCATACTCGATTATAAACAGATGTTATTCTGTAATAAATCTTTCGCTTGATACATGAAAGGATTTAGGTATGGGTATACCTAATAGTAGGTACGAGTGTCATTCGATTTTATTTTTTTAGTTGCTTCGGTTTATAAATATTCAGTTACTTGCGGTTTCTGCCGCGTAGCTCCCGACCCCGTGGAAATTTCGGGATCAAAACTATTATATATTATTTTCCATTCCCTAAACTATCACTATGCCGTTTTTCATTCAAATCGGTCCAGCCGTTTGACCCTCAAGAGGAAACAAACAAATATTTGAACGCCATTTGTATGGCAGAGTTCGCTTGTACTTATATTAATACTAGCGACCCGCCCCGGCTTCGCACGGCTATATTATGCATGTATTATACACGGTTATGGGAAATTATACTAGCAAGCCGTTAGGGGCTACTTCTGTGCACCGTAACAAACAACTTTTGTTCTACGACTTTTGGAAATTCGAAAAAAAAAAAAAAATTTTGAGGTTATGAAATTCGAATAACAACTGATTTTTTAAAACAAAGGTCATCCAGATTAAGAATAGTAGATAAAACTTAAAAAATAAGTAAAATTTTAAGGTTAATGACCTCTCCGTGTAAGGAACAGCTGATTTTCAGGTATACCTAACCTCAAAATTTTTGAAAAAATGACCGAATTTCCAAAAGTCGTAGAACAAAATTTGTTTGTTAAGGTGCACAGAAGTAGCCCTCAACGGCTTGCTAGTATAATTTTCAATAACCCTGTATATATAAACCTTCCTCTTGAATCACTCTATCTATTAAAAAAAACCGCATCAAAATCCGTTGCGTAGTTTTAAAGATTTAAGCATACATAGGGATATAGGGACAGAGAAAGCGACTTGTTTTATACTATGTAGTGATGATTAAGACCCATTGTAATTACCGAATTCTTGGACAAATAAATACTTACCTACTTACTTACTTACTATTTAATTTTCAATACTAGCAGCGCCGTACAAAAATTATTTTTTTTTAAAATGAACTGGTTCGATTCTTCTAGGGTAGTGAAATTTCTTTAAGTAATCTAATAATGCAGTTTTAGTTTTTGTCGGGCACGCAACTCTTTTCATCATTTTTTTGTTATCTCGTATAGTTTTGGAAATAACCCTGAAGGCCAGTTTAAAAAGTTGACCCTGTAGATATAATTGTAAGCAGAAAACTATTGACGTCAAAATGCTGATTTATAATTAGATTATCTAGATAATTATTTTAATATGAGACGTCCGAGTACTGTTAGGTACGTACGGTCGGCTGCATAATTGCAGACCCACCGTAGAGCTCCAAAACGGCTGGTATAAGAATGTTTTCAACACAAGCAAGATACTAGACACCTGCTTTAGTTGAAGTTTAAAGTCTTCTAACTCATTAATTTATCAAACAAATATATTAGAATGAAAACATGCCAATAATAGTAATTTTTGAACTCTACCGGGGGCTGCAATTATGCAGCCGACTGTACCTAGAGTACCTATTTAAATATCAAAATGGAACAAATGCATTAGGAAATAAAAATAAAATATACTTAAGTACACCTACATTTTTTACTTCTACCTATTTATAAAGTCAAAGTCGAAAATACCTACACTAGAATCTTCTTGAATTATATTTTCTGACAGCTGAAGTGCTGACTGGGCAAAGATATTCTTCCAACCTATTGCGTAGACACGATTAGTGATTACTTTCCATTAGCGATATCGCTCGACAGATTTAATTGTATGAAATTGACATTAAGCATTGTATGAAATTTGCATAAGATGAAACTCGTCTACTAAGTATTTTTCGCAAGACCACGTGACTTTTCGTTGGCTTATGTTAATTTCATACAAAAAAATTATAAAAAATCTGTCGATTGGCGATATTGCTAATGGAAAGTATCGGAGTGTTGTAAGTCGGCGGAAAGGGTCCTGGATACTTCCAATAACACAACACCACACGATTCAATTGTATATACGTTTTATTTATAAAGTTCACACATTAAGTCACGGATAACAAACTTATAACTTGAACAGAAAAGTTAACCTCATAGACATTTTAGGCGGGGGAGAGAGAGATGTCTTTTTTCAGTGTTGCCAACTACCCTAACTCTAACTGACAGTGACATAATGTATGCTCGGCCAGGGTCAAAGGCCCACTGTGTGGCCATAGTGACATAGTGGCCACCACAGAAAGCAATCTTGTCTAAGGGGGCTGAGCTAATTACTTTTATTTGCCTGCGCAAATAACTTATCATCGACGACTAAGGTATAAAGCGCGATGGGCGAACACCCTGCGACTCACAATGTTGCGAGTTCGATTCCCACCTCAAGTAAACATTTGTGAACAGATATTTGTTTCTGGTTAAGATACTGTATGGGTTTGTGTATGTACTTACAAAAGAAATGTAATTCTATTTCTACAAACAATATGCAAAAATAAACAAATTGATGCTGATCCGTTGTCAGGTTACCATGACACAAGCCTAGTCACTTAGTTTATTGCTAGAAGGCGCTGTGTACAAAAGTCCTGCGATATATTATTTATTATTATTTTATTAATCTTTCATAAAATTTAAATTAGCGACTACATTTTTATAATAATTGAGTAGCATCAATTTATAATAACAAGTTTCGAATTCCTAATAACTTTGAATGAATACTTAAGCATTGCACGATAAATCACTTTTTTAAAGTTCACGCCATGTTCAAAATATCCGACAAATAATATACTTAAAGATAATAAAGTTTCTAGACGATTTTGATTAATTATACGACTGACTGAACCCATTTTCTGGCTGTTTTCTAATTCATAATGCATTCTATATGTTATAAATATCCAATTTGTTCTTTTTAACATATTTTGTCTTAATTAAAAGTAGCTTAAATAAGCAACGGTTAATAAATAGGATATTAAACTAACACGGTTATTTTCACTACTAAAGTAATTAGAACGGAATATCAAATATTAAAATGTTGGAAGATAAATATAGATCAAGTTTTTTTAAAAATAGTGTCTGCTTTTATATTTCTTATGACGAATGACAACGGTACGGGTTTCCTTTTAAAAAAATGTTCTTTGTTGAAGTTCTATACGAGTTACTAATGATGGTCGTGATTGATTTAAAGGAAGATCTTTTAAGCGGGTATAAAGTTAAAAAATTGTGAAATAAATAGCATGTAAATATACGAGAAAGGGGTTGTATTGGGGGGGGGGGGGGATTATGAATTTCCTCTATAAATAAAAACAACAAATGACGGCCGAAGGGGAAGAAATAACTTTCAGCGATAAGACCGCCCATTCAATTTATACTTTACATATCGTGTTCTATGTTCCTTTCTATGCTAATAAACAATGTGTACAAATAAAGTTTACTATCTATCTATCATGAATTATGCTTGTGTATCTCGTTTGAGGTAAAGCTGCAGTATTACATTTTCAATATTTTTCTATGCTTTTTTTATTCGATCACAACTTGAATTTCCCTTTAAGCGGTAAAAAGAAAATGGTCGCATTTCCTCGCCCACCGCCGCATAAACTGAGAAAGTAAATCATTAGAAACGAATCATTTTGTGTATTTCATCTGTGGCTTAATGAACGCTGTGTTTAAGAGAGAAACGTAGGTGTACTTATCTACTACTTAATAATTATGAGAAAATGAGTTCGCAGTCATTATAGAAAGATATTTCTTAAAAATTTACTCGTAACTAACACTGAAACTAGGTACCTACTTATTAATTTCAGCCACATTAAGCAGATGTATAATACTGTTTTCGTGCTTTCTATTATCCTTTTTGGTCGTCATTTTCGGCCATGTCTTGATTCTAGAAGAACGTTTTTTACGTCTAGGTACAATGTTAAAGACACCATCATCATATATCACTCTTTTATGATGTATTTCACGACTTTATAATAAAATATAGCGGTGGTAGTAACCACCGAAAATGTTTCGCCTCGAACAAAATGTGACATTTTTATATTAAATTCTTATAAGTTTGGCGCAGCGAGTGTTGTGAATAGCGCGCTGCACGCGATCTCGCGAGCTCAGAGTCCCAGCACGAACTCGTCCCCCGCCGGCACCGCATCGTGCCGTCCCGGCTATACACAGGGTTTATCGTTGTCAGACAATATATAGAAGCTATTTGCTCTACCCATTCGTCAAGATAGATTACTCATTTCCAAATATTGACAGTTCTTTATTTCTTTTCAGATACGACAGCGCCGTACGTGTTGTATAAAGATGGCGTTGAGCGCGCGCCGCCGGGCACGCAATGGGGCGGCGCTGTGCTGGATGGTGGTTACCAGCCCATGCAGCACCAGAGCCCTGGCGGGCCGAGCCCCCAGCCCGAACCGCAGCTCGCTTCGCCTGCACCATCTCCTTATCCGCCTGCACCCCCACCTCCAGACCAATCGGCGGTCGAAGACGCTGCCCAACAGCTGGCTCAGCAGCAAGCACAACAGCAGGCTCAGCAACAGGCCCAACAGCAACAACAACAACAGACTTCCCCCGAACACATGACCGTCGAGCAACAGCTCCAGAACCAGTCGCAACCGCCTCCGCAGGATCACCTAGACCGAACGCCCTGCTTTATCCCACAGCCTGATCTTCAACAGCAATATACACCTTATTTTAAGGAGACGCGGCCCGCGAGCCATATGCTCGGTACCAGTGGATTTCCATTACACTATCTGAAACAGAACGGCGGCGTTCTCTCGCTCGAAGCGCCACTCGATCAGTATGCGACGCCTGATCTGCGTCATCTGCCTGATATCGTACAAGCGGAGCCGCCAAAACCACGTAAACACAATCCCAACTCGGAGTTGCGACTGTTCAAGTGCCTGACATGCGGCAAAGATTTTAAGCAGAAGTCGACGCTGCTGCAGCACGAGCGGATTCACACGGACTCGCGGCCGTACGGGTGCCCGGAGTGCGGCAAGCGGTTCCGGCAGCAGTCCCACCTGACGCAGCACCTGAGGATCCACGCCAACGAGAAGCCGTATGCGTGCGTGTACTGCCCGCGCTCCTTCCGCCAGCGCGCCATCCTCAACCAGCACCTGCGCATCCATTCCGGTGAGAAGCCATATACGTGCGGCGAGTGCGGCAAACATTTCCGCCAGAAGGCCATCCTGAACCAGCACGTCCGCACACATCAAGGCGAGCGCTATTCACACATATATGCCCCACCCCGGTCCACGCGCGCGTCGCCAGCACCGCCCGCTACCGGTGCCGGCGCCGCCCGCGCTCCCCGCCGCCCCCCGCACGTTCGATTCGGTCTCGCATCCATTGGCCTTCCTATCAGACAAATTCTCGGTCCCCTCTTCGCCCGGCTAGCTGAGGGCGCTCGCGAGACGCGGAACCGACCGCCGGACGATCCTGTAACCGTCCTTAGTTTCGATTAACCCACTCGTCGGCCATCTTCAGTTATCGACGCGACGGCTCTTAAATACCTAAGCTGGCAAGGTTGGACATAACAAAGAGATGTTAAAGGCAATAAATTCATCCCAAAACCGCGAGATATTTATTAGGAGCCGCCGCGTTGAACACTGATCATCCTGCCCACGACGATGCACAGCACGCCTAACTCACCAACGTATTCGATCTTTGCAGACGTGTCGCCTCACCTCATCTTCAAGAACGGAACGACCCCAACCCTCTGGCCGCAGGACGTACCCTTCCCGCCCGACGAGAATAAGGAGGAGATACAGTCTACATTCGGCGACGATGGTCAGGGCGGTGAACAGCGCGGCTCCTGCTTCTCGCCAGGTGACACCGCTCAGTACCCAGCTTATTTCAAGGATACCAAGGGCCTCAACCACACAGTGTTTAGCTCCGGCCTCTCGCTTCAATATCTCAAGGGTGGCAAGCTACCCGACGTACTAGGTGGCCGCGCGATGCCACTCTACGTACGCTGCCCCATCTGCCAGAAAGAGTTCAAGCAGAAGTCGACTCTACTGCAACACGGCTGCATCCACATAGAGTCCCGGCCGTATCCTTGCCCCGAATGTGGCAAGCGGTTCCGACAACAGTCGCATCTGACGCAACATCTCCGTATTCATACCAACGAGAAACCGTACGGTTGCGTGTACTGTCCGCGTTTCTTCCGGCAACGAACGATCTTAAACCAACACCTGCGTATTCACACTGGCGAGAAGCCGTATAAATGCACGCAGTGCGGGAAAGACTTTAGACAGAAGGCGATCCTGGACCAACACACGCGCACGCACCAGGGCGACCGACCATTCTGCTGCCCGATGCCGAACTGTCGGCGGCGGTTCGCGACCGAACCTGAGGTTAAAAAACACATCGACAACCACATGAACCCGCACGGTGGCAAAGCGCGACGTGCCGACGCTGCCAAATCACCGCGGCCGCTGCCGCCGGCGTCGGCGGTCGTCAAGCCGGAGCTATACTTCCCGCAGTGCTACGCGCCACCGTTCCAGCAGTTCGGTGGTGGAGCAGAGTTCAAACCGGCGGTGGGTACGGCATGCCTGCCGGCGCAGTGACCCGCGCACCCGCCGCGCTGGCCGCCGCCTATGCCGCCGCCGGCGGGCGCCTTGCCACCGCACGACCACCACCACGTCGCCGCCGCCACTGCGCTGCATCACGACTTATACGCCGCCGACCGGCTCTATTAGCCAGCTGCGCCGCCCGCCGAGCCGTACCAGCGTCCAGCACGCATGCAGCGGACGCGCGCGACCGAAGTGCGAGGACCATATGTATACGACGACCGGTACCGTAGGTATCGTCTAATCTAAACTAATTATATTGTTAATCGGATCGCTGTAAAACGAGCTTCGATCTGTAAATAGAGGGTGCGTTTGTTTATATACTACCGTCGATCGAGTCTGTCGCGATGTACAGTTTGCATACACCGTACACCGTCTGGAATAGTGTTACCCCGTCGAGGAGGCAGGCGAGTACAGTTAGCGTTTTTGCCCCGTAATTATTAAGTTACCACTTAAGAGTTAGGTTTCTCGGCGATTCTCGATGCGGTTGAAGTTTCGAAGTCCGAGCGAATCGTACCAGAGATAAGAATTTAAAATACTTCGTTGAAATATAAAAATTAAGAATTGAACTTTTACCAGATAAAACGTTATTTCGCGATGAATGTCTTCGGTGCGTTATTGCGCCCACTTGTATTAAATATACATTATTGTGTAGATTTATTAATTTAATATTATTTACGAGTAAGGGAATCTGGCAAGTTTGGAGTGGTTCTAAAATTCGTGCTCAAAATATCATAAGACTTTACGCGATAAGTTTAGAAAAGAAATTGGGTGTTATTCGGATAGATGATATCGTCAACGGAAAATTAAAGAGAAAGACCAAAAACGTAGGTTACCTTTTGCCATCAACGTTTTCTTTATATTGATGCATTTTATAACTGGTATAGTGTCTACGTAGTGGTGCCAAATAGTGTAGTATTCAATGTTTTGTACCAGCTTCTAATATAGTTCCCCTAGTTTAGGTTGTTACCAGTTTAAAGGAACGCGTGAACGTGACGATTAGAGATGCATTTAAATGGAAAGGGTCAGACTGAGAAAGGACTGTGATAGCTAGGTAGGTTAGGACTATTCGCTCATTTAGCGTTAAAACTTTATATTTGGAAATAATCGACCAATTGGGATCGAGTGAATGACTTTTTTTTTGTAACTTTAATTTCACTTTTAAGTCCATTTGAAATTGCCAAACGTTTTGTTCCTAAATTTTGAATTTATTGATGTTCTCCATCGTCTTCGATCCTGTAGGTTTTTGGCCGGAATCGAGAGATAGGATATTTCCAGGTCTCGGTCTAAACTGATAAGGATGCGAGTATCGATAGGGAGCAGATAGTCGCCCTCGGCGGCATATTTCCTCGACTGAAGTAGTAGGTAAATGAGATGAGTGAGACTAATACCGTAGTAGGTGATACGATGATGGAGGTGTGATGCAGCAAGTGCTTTGAACCAGGGTCGCCGGGATGCCAGAACACTTATTTCTATTAGCTTAGCTCGAATAACCAAACAACCATTCATCGCGAAATACATAGACATAGAATAAAGATTATATTTGAATTTGTAAGATTGTCGGAGTGTTCTCGGGCCGCATCAAGCGTCCCCCATGGCGTCCACATACAGTAGACATTACAAATTTGTAGAAAACAGAGAGATATATTAAATATATCACCTTTGTTACGTTTCCTGACACGGCAAGTCTTTTAGACTATAAACCGAACGGCGCGAGGACATCCCGATAATATTTTTTAACGTTTTAACATCTCTTGTTTGTATCTATAGACTTATATAGCTTATTTTACAATTGTGATTGTTTCGTTTACCTACTGCGTAATGTGAAATGTTAATTGATAGAAATAGTAATATTTGTGGGAGTCACATTGGATACCATTTTATTATTTTATGAAGCATCGTTTAGTTTGTACCGTTCCGTATGTTAGTTTCTATTTCGATACAAATTTGAAGCATTGGACAGTTATAACAAAATTGAAAGCGCGCCTGCGCCGAGCCCCGCCCAATGCGTTCGGGGATCGGCGTCTGCGCACTTCCCGGATACACTTTATGTTACCGTTTCATTTTCCTATCAAACTTTCGGAGGTTTAACGAAAAAAAAATCATCATTATCGGAGAGAATTAAAATTTGTCTTCAGTGAGAGTTTTCCATGTTGATGACGTACATCCTCCCATGGCATAGTAGGCAGCGCCGCCCCAAGCCCTATTTACTACAATAATCTAGGTTTCAGTTTACATACATATATTTTTTAATATACACACAGATGCAGCCTTATATAACAATAGTAGATAAGTATTTTTATACAGGTAAAATGTTGAATGTTTTATATGAAAGCAACGGCCTGGGGCGACGCGGCATACGCCAATACAAAGTTTGAATACAAAATGTAATACAGTGCCATAGCCGAGAATCAACCTCAAGATTTATACTTACTAGATTTTTATACCGATACAAATGGATTTAATTTTTAAATATAAACAAAGGTGATTAAGTATACAGAGATTACAGATGATATTTTATACATTTATTACAAAACAATATTATTAAATGGTAAATGTGAAGAAATAGACTTAAATTTAGTGTTGTATTCGCAGTGTTTAAGTAATATTATATTAGGTCAGTGTTACAGTTCCATAGACCGTTGGAACACGGTTTCAAACACCGTTGGAACATGGTTTCATAAACCGTTGGAACATGGTTTCATAACCCGTTGGAACATGGTTTAATAAACCGTTTAAACACGGTTTCAGACACCGTTGGAACATGGTTTCATAAACCGTTGGAACACAGTCTCATAGACCGTTGGAACACGGTGTCATGGAACTCTTAGAAACGATTTCTTTTACGATATTAGTCTTCGCAATCATTTATTTTATAAAATTGTAAATACATATCATTGGTAAAACTGAAGGCAATGGGGAAGATATGCTTGGAATGTTAAAAACGAAAATCCATTGAAATATGTATTAAAAACAGCCGTTTAGTTTAAATTGCTCACTGTTTTGTTAAGTTTGCTCAATTATTGTAAAAATTTAGTTTAGCAAATACAGTATGCGTTTTTTAATTTGTAAATTTATAATAATAGAGCACGGTTGCTTTTTTCGATGACTATTTTTTATTTAACTTTTACATTATACAGTTTCGATCGGACATATCTTTTTTATAGTGGTAATTACTACGTAATCAATGGCTATACTTTAGAAGCACCGACAGTTGTCAACTCGTCGCCGCTTTCAAAGTAAGAGCCAAAGTTTTGCCACATTATAAGACATGCCGTCCACGACATTTTTTGCAAAATTATTTCAGTAGTTTTTAATTTGTTCTTTTTTCATAATTTACACTAACACCTTAGTTTTAACATGATAAATACTTAACTGAGCATAATTTCTCGTTCTTTGAAAACAGGAATTAAATTCCATAAGTGTCTTTGGATTATGTCGGGAATTTAAAAAAAAATGCGTAATGGTAGGTACTTAATTTTCCAAATGATAATGTATTCAATACATAATTAAAAGGGGGTCATTTCGGTACAGTAGAGATAATCGATAGAGATATGTCGAAGGTCTGTTTAAACAAATTTAACACAAGAATTAATTAACTTCCGATCCTTTAGGAATATCGGGATAAAAACGTCAATGTCCGGAACATAAAACAATCTTTAAAGCGGAAATTACGTTCATCCTTTGTGCGTTGGTCCGAAAGACAAACTTAACAGTCAATTCTCATGTCTACTGTACCAGAATTAATTCTCAAATAATAAAAAAATCCCGACAAAAAACTCAAAATTTTAAAGTGCAATTTTAACAACTTTTCCTTCGCAATTATTTTTTTATAATTTAAGATAAAAAGGAGAGAAAAAGATTGCATCGTATAAATGTACTTTGCATAACGTCAATTGTAATTATATTACAAACGAGCAATGCAAGTGAAACTGATACCATTGCTTGCGATGTTGATACAATGTGAGGTTTTGGGAAATATCGTCGGAACTTCAAAAGCAATGTATAATGAAATAGACCATGCTGTCATGATGATTTTTTCCTATAAAAGGCGTTAAATATTTGTTTACCATCAGAATAAGTTGATCCCTAATAAATATTATTAGCGTCAAATGGAGATTTAGAGTTAATAACTCTATTATACTTGCTCCAATCATTAAAATTTGCAGATTCAGTTTGAAATTGACTTATAGCTGCGCGCATGCACCATAAGCATCTTTAGTACATTCACGCACGCTAGTACTGTTCATCCAAACACTTCATATTAAAGTGAAAATGAAAAAAAAAAAGAAATCCGCAACAAGCTGGAGCTAATATGATTGGCGCAGCATTAATATCATTAATCCAAAATCAAGGATGGATTAGAAATAGGAGCTTTCTACTTGGTTCGTGATAAAAAGAGGTATTTCTTTACCATGAAGATTTTATCATTTTGTGATTGGTGGCACGGAAAACAAATGAAACTTTGGAACACCTCACACATATTCAACACCTGTATAGCAAAAATTGGAACATCATTTATGAGTTTTTAAGAGTTTTGGCGCGCACACACTAAATTTACCATGACAGTTTGGTAGTGGGCCTACCATATATTTATTTTTACTATGGTAAATTAAAGATCTACTTGATCAAACTAGAACCATCTCTAGTTGCAAGCTAATTGTTGAATTCCGACGATAATTTCATCAACCATTTTAGCCTTTAAGAAGAAATATGTAACAATATTTTCTTTACGTCCTTTTGAATATTGCATTTAAATTGTGATCTCATTTTGATAAACGGAAAATATGCAATTTTCAATCGTTAGATCTCCACTGAAACTCGATAAAGCCTAAATCCGGCACGAAGGACCATAATAACGAAGGCTTTCCGAATCGAACCTAGGAATCTAGGTTTTTTTAAATGGTGGTTATTATAACGATTTAAATTTCGCTTATTACGTATTTGGCATAATATCTGGTAATTAAGTATTCTATAGTATTCGGATAATAGATGTCGCTTCAACAAAACAGTAAATATAATTTTCTTCTTAAAATTTTAAAATTATAATATAAGCAATACCAGTACATAATATAAGGAGATTTAACGTATTGTATTTGAAACAGCGACATTTTTTAATTTTACCTCTAAATATAGAATTAATTATTTATAATATCTCAAAAGCGCTAGACAATGGCTTTTTTGGAAAAAATATTATTTAAAAATAATAAACGACATTTTCTGGCGCAATTATACTCTGTGTAATAGGGTACCTGAGTCAGCTTGTTTGTTTGGTCAAGTAAAATGGCATGTTCGCAATATTTTTTATCTATAATTACAAAACTTGTATAATCGAGAGCTTAGTTAAGTTTCGTAGAACGTTGGCTACGAATTATTTCAACGTCTTCCATTTTTTCGTAGACAATAGAACTTATAATTATATCTACGTTTCTTATAATTATGTTTATAATTTTCCTATAATCATAATTTTTAATTATGCATAAACATGTCGGACCTGCAGATAGTGCAGTATTAGTGCAATACCACTATTATTTTGGCGTATTAAATGTATAATTTATTTAATATACTTACCTTACTTACTATATTATTTTTAAAAATAGATATAAAAATAGTTATATAAAATAATTGGTAGCCAACATAAAATGGCCTATAATATATTTCATTTTTAATTAGATATATCCACAGTATACTGCCACACTCGCCAACCGCTGTCAAATATTAAAAAAATAAAAATACATACTTAATAATTTTTTAAACACAATAGACTTGTTACAGTTCCACAATAAAATAAGTGTTGTTGAATTTTTTATAAAAGATAAACATATTAGAATAATGATCTTGTAATCTGGATTGAGTTTTTTAAAGATTTTATTGTACGCAAACGTTTTGTGTGTGTTTAAAGTGATCGCGTCGTTCGTTCTCTCATTCATTATGCATCTCATTTGAAGGCAACAATAGTTATACATATACAATAATTATACAGAATTTATACAAATAATATAAGTAGTTATACAAGAGTTTTAGTTTCTGTAACGTGAAGGTACGACGCGGTCACTCGCGTTGGGTTACATGGGTGCTGTTATACATTAATTGTATATATTTATTATAATATACAAACAATAGACTGGTAAATTTTACAATGTTGTTAGGTTTCTACAGAGTTATCAAACACCGATGTCGTTGGGAATACAAACAGTTGCTTTTATACAGATACTAATTACACTTATTTATAATTAATAATCACAATTATAAATAACTGTAATTATAATTTATTCTGGTAATTATAGTTGACTATATAGTTAAGTATTTATAATTGTAATTAATAATTGTATGTTAGTTATTTATAATTATGATTAACATACGGTTATTTATAATTATAAATAACTATAATCACGATATTTTAACGGTTTAATTTACAATACAGGATTAGTGATTATAAGCAATACAGTGCCACATTCAAGTTCCTCGTAGATATTTCACATAATAAAGTATATTTTAGTTTGGCTTAGGTCAGAAATCCCAACGACATTGAACCTGTGTTACAATAGAGTATATTTTCTTACATACCTACACATGAAATAGACTATATGAAATTGATTTTAGACAATCCCAGAATACAAGATCGAACTTTTTACAGAGTACAACCGAAAACACGTTTCAGTTTTTACGTAATTTACAGTTTTTCCTTTTTATTTTCTTCTCAAAAAGAAACAGTTGGTTGCGATATGGTCACAGATCTTGGCGAAAAAAATTAAAGCGTTGGCATTAAAAGATAAAATTGTAAATATATTTTGTAGTTCTTCCAAAATTTATATCAGTATTAAATACAAAATTCAAGTTTGGTTAGGTCAAAAGTGTAAGTGTGATCTGTAGTGAATTTTTGACTTCTCGATGTAATGTGTATTTTAGTTAATTATAGTTATTATTTTTATTCATTATAATTATTATTTTTAATATTTTACCTTTATTTTAGATTTTATATTTGACTTGAATTGTAATGATCTTGCCTATGATTGCATTTATGTTAGTTACTTTGACTTTTCAAGTTAATACCATCGTATTTTTAAATATATATTATTAGTGTATTAAGGGTTTTGTTTGTTTTTGTCATTTAGAAGTTGTAAAAAGTAAGCTCGTTGTATTTTATCAAATAAACACTTTTTAGTCCAACTGAAACGATAACACCGGATTTTTTATTATTATCACCTTTATCCTTTTTTTTCTCTAAAACTACTGGTCTGATTTTGCAAAAACTAACGGTAAAAAATATTGCCACCAAAAAATAATGTGTTTTTTTTTCTATTTTTAATGAATAAGCTCCGAAACTACTAGACCTATTTGGATAAAACTTGTTGTAAAAAATATCGAAGATTTTGTTTGTATTAAACTGGCTCTGAAACTACTGGCCCGACGTTAATGAAACTTGGCATCAGAATACATTAAATCATTAGGCGTAACATAGGCTACTTTTTATCCCGATATTCCCACGGGATCGGGACTAAAAGTAAAAGCGCAGCTAGTAATAATGACAAAAGTCTGTTCTATATTACAACTCATACAAACTGAAGGATATAACTTTGTACTAGAAGTAGAAAGAAATATGTTCCAATGCTTACAAAGTTACATCAACCGGAAAATTCAAACCGATAGACGTTTATTTACTTCTAGTACAAAGTCATGTCGTCAAATAAGACCAGTAGCGCCATCTAGCTAACAAAACATAAACTAAATACAACAGTGATTCGCGTAGCAGAAGGTACTGGGATATCCCGAAACCTGAACATTGGAATTCCCAGTTCATTGACAGCAAGAAAAAAGCAGGAGTTATTAAACATCGATGCCCATGAACCAATAGACGTACTTGTACTTGTATACGGGCTGTTTTCCGCGATTAGACCCTTTTTAATTGAGTCCTTTTTGCGTGAAGATGGAGTAGGCTTGCCCAGCACCTACTACCCTCTCAGCTTAGTCGACCATGTCCAGAGGAGAGAACTTGTCAATACTTCTGAAGCCAACTAAGCCGCGGATTTCATCACGATGTTTTCCTTCACCGTAAGAGCAATGTCAATTAGCGAACATAAATTTTCTTAAGAAAAATACATTGGTGCACGGCCGGCCTGGATTCGAACCCACGACCTTCAGAATGAAAGTCGAGGTATCTACCACTAAGCCAACACTGCTCTCCAACGAATAGACGTAAAGCCCTAGTTACTTAACCAATCACATTGCTACAATGAGGGTATCTGTTCGATTAGTTCCATTATAAATAGACAGCGGGCGTTGCACAGGAACGACAAAAAAAAATAGGTAACAGTGTTAAACTACCAAAAAAAGTTTTATTTTCTCAAACATGCATGGAAATATCGTCATTATTTTCGATAAACTAGCGCGCAAAGTTGTATCGAATTTACGGACAAAGAAAATCAAATCCATTGCAGCAGTGTTTTTTTTTAATTTGGAATATTACAACGCTCTTTGATTGAATCTCTTTTATCAAAGTATGTTCGGTTTCCCTGCATTATTTTGAGAAAAGCACTATATCCTCGGCGGAAATGGCAATTGCCTGTCTCGTATTATTCATCGGCTCGGCCTTGAAACTCATCCTCGACCTGCAATTGCCTATTTCATGGCCTTTGCAATAAACTACTGTAATTAGTTGTCTGAATGCACAGTTTACGTCAATCTATCTATAATATAAAAATCAATTGCTGTTCGTTAGTCTGGCTAAAACTCGAGAACGGCTGGACCGATTTGGCCAATTCTTTTTTTGTTGTGTTTGTTGTAGTCCAGGGAAGGTTTAAACGCATCGGACTTACGCGGGTGAAACCGCGGGGCGCAGCTAGTCTATAATATAAAAATCAATTGCTGTTCGTTAGTCTGGCTAAAACTCGAGAACGGCTGGACCGATTTGGCCAATTCTTTTTTTGTTGTGTTTGTTGTAGTCCAGGGAAGGTTTAAACGGTGAGAATTTAAAGATTGGACTTACGCGGGTGAAGCCGCGGGGCGCAGCTAGTAAATATATAATAACAACAAAGGTACTACTACCTTATAACTTAAACACTAATTTCTGACTAAGATATATCAATCGCTCGGTAGATGGCGCTATTCAACTTAAAATCAGTTTAGACAGAAAAACCTAATGTCACAATTCCTTATAGATTCGCTCTTCAAGTACCGTCAGCAAAAAAAACTACAAAATTAACTGGTAACAATTATTTATTTAAGAACAAAACTAATAATATACACTATACAACATCTAAAATCTAAAGTTACAAAGGATGTTAGAGGTATGTACCTTCGAAGGGTCTTCTTCATCAGGGCCATCTTTCATACTGGGCACGCTGGGCGCATGCCCAAGGAAAAAAATTTATCTCTTGTTTTGCAAAAATAACAGGTTTAATTCTTGGCTTTGCTACCTGATAATCTTCAAGTCACTATGGTCTGGTTCATGAATGTGTTGGGGGCATGCGCTGATAAATTCTCAGCTTTCATAAAATCACGAAAGTTCGGTGGAAGGCGGGCTCTTAGTCTAATCGATTTTGAAGGCCCCATCTCTTTAGAAAGGTTCCTATTTTATCAACATAGATTGTTCTTGATGAATAATAAATAAATAAAACGTTTATTTTCTCCCATGCATGCATCACACTATCAACTTATTTTGGAACAATTTACAACTTATCATACCTAATTATAATAATGTTCTTAAGTCTCAAAATAAATTAAAGTTAATGATAACACACTAGCGACCCGCTCCGGCTTCGCACGGTATATTATGCATGTATTATACATATAAACCTTCCTCTTGAATAACTCTATCTATTAAAAAAACCGCATTAAAATCCGTTGCGTAGTTTTATAGATTTAAGCATACAAAGGGATATAGGGACAGAGAAAGCGACTTTGTTTTATACTATGTAGTGATAGTGAAGTGATGAGAATGCTAAAAGAGCAACTTTTGTTCTGTCAAAGTCATAGGGGCTCCATTATCCTAATATGCCCAGGGCCTCAAATAGGTTAAAAAAGACGGCCATGTTAGTCATTCCTTATTCATACCGCAAGGGACTGGAATCAGTTGCCAACGTCTGTCTTTCCTGACGTGTACAATATTGGAGTTCATCTAGTCACGAGTAAACAGGAAAATATTCTATAACTTAGCAATTTTGGAGCTCTACGGTGGGTCTTAACTTTTGTTGCCTGAAATTGCCGGTTTCTTAAGAAAAAATAATGTGCGCTAATTGACATTGCTCTTACGGTGAAGGATAACATCGTGATGAAACCCGCGGCTTAGTTGGCTCCAGAAGTATTACAAGTGTTCTCCTCTGGACATGGTCGACTAAGCTGAAAGGGTAGTAGGTGCTGGGCAAGCCTACTCCATCTTCACGCAAAACGGACCCAATTAAAAAGGGTCTAATCGCGGAAAACAGCCCGTATACAAGTACAAGTATACATCAGTCATCTTTCTTCAACAATCTATCAATTCTTTCATCATTTTTATAAACGCATACATCCATAAACGTCAAACCCAGTAAGAAGCAATGGCCGAGCATATCTTTTTGTAAGTCTTTCTGTGATCTGAACATTGTTTTTAACGACTCTGATATTGTGAAGTGTGATGTATCGGACGACTTATCTGTCTGCAGGAGTTGTTCTACTATTTGGTCGGTCGATACACGTTCGTTGCCGACTAGGGTTCCGTATAATCTGTGGAAGGAAATATAGCAAATATTAGGGCTGTTTCCGCTTGAGTGAATGGACTAGCACCTCTCAGCTTAGTCTGCCGTATCCAGATGAAATAACTTATCAATACTTCTTGAGCCAACTATACTCTATTTGTAAATCTTAGATCAAAAATGTAAACAATGGTGTTATCAGAGTAAAAAATACATCAAGCTTTGGTAGTTTTTTTAGGGAAGTGGAAATTAGGTAAAAAAACAACTATGAACTCAATTGCTAAAACATACGATTGAAAATAAAATCAATATGAAATATGTTTATTTTATATAAAATATTTTTTAATTTTTTAGTAAGTAAGTTATTACAATATTCAAATTGGAATGGTAGTTTTTTTTTACACACTGGCAACAATTACAGCTGCTTTCAACCTTTACGAAATGGCGTTTCTGTCAATATTTGACATTTCTTTGTTTACATTTTTGATCTAAGTTTTACGAATAGAGTATAGGTAAGCTGCGGGCTTCATCACCATGTTTTGCTTCACCGTAAGAGCAATGTGAATTAGCCCCATAATTTTTTCGTAATTTGGTCAGGCCGGGATTCGAACCCGCGACCTTCAGAATGAAAGGCGAGGTATCTACCACTAGGCCAACACCGCTCAATCTTTAAACCAAGGTACATCAAAATCGGTCCAGTAGTTTCGGAGCCTACAAAATACAAATAAAATATTTCCACTTTATAATATTAACTAGCGACCCGCTCCGGCTTCGCACGGCTATATTATGAATGTATTATAGATATAAACCTTCCTCTTGAATCACTCTATCTATTAAAACTAGGTAGGCTTAGGGATAATTTATTAAAAACAATTAAGTAACTTTATTTGAGATTTTCCAAATCTACAGGGTTATTGGAAATTAATTGACACGGCGTTAAGGGCTTCTTCTGTGCACCTTAACAAACAACTTTTATTCTACGACTTTTGTCGAAACTTAATACATATCCCAAAAAAAATATTTAAGTGTTTCTCGTACTGTCTGGTAATTTTCTATGTCTATGCGGCAAGTGCGCGCGCGCGATCGGCACGGGGCGCACTGCGTGCGACCCGATCGGGTTGTACCATACCTACTATGATTGATTCTGTGACGTAGACGTAGAGTTGAGTATTATTTGAACTGTTGGATTTAATTTTTTATTTTTGTGTGGAATATTTTTATAATGAATTTCCAAAAGTCGTAGAACAAAAGTTGATCGTTAAGGTGCACAGAAGAAGCCCTTAACGCCGTGTCAATTAATTTCCAATAACCCTGTATAAACTCGTTAGTAGGTAGGTAATAAGATAGTGCACATACATGTTATGTTAGTAAATAAGCGCGCGCTCGCCAACAAACTGCACTTTGCGGTTTGGCGGGAAATTAGTATGTAAGAAAATGTGTACTTTTTTTAGTTAAATAAATCAAAATCAAAATCATTTATTTGTGATTCACAGGTAAATTTAGAAGATACGAATACAAATATTATTGCGCTCTGTGATCTGCCATTTGGCGTACAAAATCTTATTATTAAGTTTATGAATTATGCAATAGAAGTTGATTAAATTAGATCATGCATATAAATAATTATGTCATTGTAGGTATAGAAAGTGTATAAGCTAAAATAATGTCAGTAAAATAATAAATAAAAAAATTAAAAAACCGCATCAAAATCCGTTGCGTAGTTAGGGACATAGGGACAGAGAAAGCAACTTTGTTTAATACTATGTAGTGATATTGACTAGCTGCGCCTGACGGTATCACCCGCGTAACTCCCGATCCAGTGTGAACATCTGGATAAAAAGTAGCCTATATGTTAATCCAGGTCTCTAGCTATCTACGTACCGAGTTGCATTGCAATCGGTTCAGTAGTTAACAAACATACACACAAACTTTCACATCATTACATTACATTTAAAACTAAGTCACTTTCCGCTGTCTGTCCCTATGTATGCTTAGATCTTTAAAACTACGCACCGGATTTTGATGCGGTTTTTTTAATAGATAGGGTGATTCAAGGATAAAGTTTATATGTACCGTGCGAAGCCGGAGCGGGTCGGTAGTTTATAATATTATTAGGGTGTAGATCTATATCAAAACTTACCGATAAGGTAGAGTAGGCCGTAAGAAATATACTCTATGTTTGATTTTATCTTCTTTATTATCATCTTCCATACTGCAACAAGAATACATAGGACATTAAATCCGGTAGATGGCTCTGTTTTCAATTAAATAAATATATATTGCAGGACATTCCACACATCGCCATCTAGCCCCAAGTTAAGTAACTAGACTTGTGTTATCAGTGCTAGACAACGGATATACTACTTATATACTTTTCTTTTGTAAATATATACTTATAATACATAAAAACAACCAGACCACAGACAAATATCTTAGCATAAATACATGTCTGAGGCGGAAATCGAACCCGCAACCCTGTGTTTGGCAGTCCAGCATGGTGGCCATTGTGCCAACTGGGTCGTCATATTCAATTAATTTAATAATTACTTTTGGATATTATTTTATGATAACTAACATAGCTTAGAGGCCAACATTTTGCCAACCTCTCGTCGGGCGAGCACCTGCAGTTGCGGCTTCAATTCCCGTCTCAAACAAATATTTATGTAAGTACTTATATCTGTTTCTGAACTGGGTATCTGTATGTATATTAAGTACTAGAAGCACTCCGCGGTTTCGCCCGTGTAAGTACCGATCCCGTGGGAACATCGGGATAAAAAGTATGTATGTATACAAAGGATGTCACTCCCAATGAATCAATGTATCCTCATACCAAGTTTCATCAAAATCTGTTTAGTAGATGGCGCTGTGTATAGTGTAGTACATTATTAGTCCCTACCAGCGCCCTGCGGTTTCAATCGCGTAACTCCCGATCCCGTGTGAATATAAAATGTTATCACTATCATCACTACATAGTATAAAACAAAGTCGCTTTCTCTGTCCCTATATCCCTTTGTATGCTTAGATCTTTAAAACTACGCAACGGATTTTGATGCGGTTTTGATGTGAAACATCTATAGCCGCACGTAAAACCGATTTCTGGCGTGGCGACGCATGCCGTGGCACGCACGCGTCGCCACGCTATATGATGGTATATATATACAGTCTATATGTGTGTACGGTGTATCACAATCTATTCTTTTCTGCATATTACTTTTACAAAATAATGTCGATGTTTCAGATCTGCCAGTTTTTTTGATGTGAAACATCTATAGCCGCACGTAAAACCGATTTCTGGCGTGGCGACGCATGCCGCGCACGCTATATGATGGTATAAATATACAGTCTATATGCAGTAGTGTGTACGTTGTGCACACCGTAATCGACTGTGCGATTCTATCACAATCTGTTCTTTTCTGCATATTACTTTTACACAAGAATGTCGATGTTTCACATCTGCCAGGCGGCCCGTGACGACTCACAGTTTTTTTTTAATAGATAGAGTGATTCAAGAGGAAGGGTTATATGTATAATACATGCATAATATAGCCGTGCGAAGCCGGGGCGGGTCGCTAGTTTCTAATAAATCAATGTATCCTCATACCAAGTTTCATCATTTCGGTTCAATAGTTTCGGAGCCTATTCATTACAAACAAAACACAAAAATCTTTCCACAAAAAAAAAGTAGGATAGGAAACTTACCTGTCGTAATGATCTCTAGCATTAATAAGCGCTACAATCATCGAGACCATCTGAGATTTCTGTAAGTTGACAGCTAGCACCTTAGGGTTGTTGGGGTCGCTGCCTGCAGCTCGTAGGGTTGTCGGTTCCGCTTTCATCACATAGATATCAGCTCTGGGCAGTTGGTGAGTTATTCGCCAGACCTAGAGGTAAGTGAAGTTAGCATGTAATTCGGAGGGAAATGCATCCTTACAAACTCTATTATAAAGACCTTACAAACTCAAGACATAGTTTATGGGGCTATTTCCGCACTCTGCCTCTTCATTTGGGCCATTGTGCGTGTGAGAAGATCCTCCTTGTCTCTCCAACCATCCCTATTTTTGAATCGTTCGCCCCGCATCGAGCGCTCGATTCCTACCGATATTCGTTCGACATCGGAAATTCGCTATTTTTGAATCGCTCGATCGTAATGAGTGGTCTCCACCACTCTTCGTCGACAGGCGAGTGGTAGGATAAACGTCAAACAATCATAGTCAAACATTTGGAAAGGATCTTTGAAAAATATTTATATCATTTGGGATTATTTCGGATGTTCGTCGATTAATACCGGATTTCAATTTTCTGCGTAAAACGAATAAAAATTGACATTTCAAACGACGACGCACGATTCAAAAATACAGAAAATTGGTGTCATCAAGTGTCATGCAACTTGGAAGTCGAGTATGACTTGTAGGCGTATACGACGAAGCTATGTTACACGAGCGATTTAAAAATGGAGCCCCAGGTCCTTCCAGAAGGCTAGCAGCCTTTTCAGGCTGCTGCAGTAGTAAATAATAAAATAGTGTTCTGTCAAAGTCATAGGGGCCCCATTATCCTAATTTGCCCAGGGCCTCCAATAGGTTAAAGACGGTCTTGGCAGTAATGAAGGATACTTCTTCTTCTTTGTCCTGCCCCTTTTCCAATTTAGTTGAGGTCGAGCCTCCTTGTACGTTTGCGCCAGGTCCTTCGATCCTGGGTTAAAAAAAACTAAAGAAAGATACTGAATGAAGGATACTTACAATATCTAATATATCAGTAATCTGGAACTTCTTCCCATCAGGGTAATCTATACCATAGTATTTCCACTCCATTATCTCATAGTTATCTTTGTCTAATAGCATCCAACATACGCTGTTCACTGATATGTATACTGATAACACTGATTTACACTTCTGGAAAATAATTAAAAAAAGTGATTTTATAGGGTTCCTTTTTTACCTTCTGAGGTATGGAACCATAAAAATATATTTTTAGGACACTTTACATAGTGTCATCTACCCGTAAGCTAAGGAACTGGGCTTGTGTTATGGTGGTCAGACAATGGATAGATTAGTTATAATTTTTTTATCTATTTAATGTAATAAAGAGGAAAGATTTTATTGTTTGTTTGAAATGAATAGGCTCCGAAACTACTGGACCGATTTTGATGAAACTTGGTTTAAGGATACAATGATTCATTGGGAGTCTTATAGGATACTTTTTATCCCGATATTCCCACGGGATCGGGAGTTACGGGGGTGAAACATATGATATACGTACATACGGACAATTTGATGAAAAACAAATATTTGTACAATTACTTCTTTGAGGCGGGAATCGAACCCGTAGCCTGTAACCTGTAACGCATTGTAGTCTTTAAAGCTTATTGTTAACGCTATATTTTCTACCCATCAAATTATTATACTGGGGACTTTTAATGAATCAACTCTTATGAAGTAAAATCAAATAAGTAATTTATTTACTTAATTCGATTATGTATATTTAAATTATCTTTTTATTTTTTTGTATTATATTATTAGAAATAAACGTATTTATAAATAACATTTATGAAATATTGCAAGTAGGTAAGTATATCATTTGTAATAATAGGAATTTAAACGATAAAGTTATTTATAAAAGTAAAGTTAATAAGTAATTTAAAGTACCTTTACTGTGGCAGTATCTAAAGTAGGATACAGAACTTGTCCCTTTATTTTACTAGCTACCTTCACCTCTGGCTTCGGTCCTTGTAGTATACTATCAAAGAGTTTCGCAGCTATTTTATCTGAAAATCCTTCTATCAGAGATATGTCGGAGAGTGTTTTCAGGGCCCCGTAGTTGCTTTTCCATACATTAATGTGCCTTAACCTTGTTTTTGTTATTTCGTACCTGGATTATAAGGAAAAAGTAATATTTTACTCAGACTTCGATCACACCTGCCTGATGGTAGGTAATGTTGTGGTCTAAGATGCATGCTTTCCTAAAAGATATTTTTCACTAGCAACTTGAAGACACCCAAATTGTTCACATCAGAAAAGACTGACGCAGGTAATTGATGACTTCCCCTAGCAGTAGCTTGCAAACACTGGCCTTGTGTTAGAAATAACGAAGCGAAAATCATGTAGGTGTCAATAGTCAATAGTATTTTATTGGTAAAAGAATACAATTTACAGGTCAGGTGTCTGGGATTTCCAGCATGAAGCTGTATCACATATCAGTTAGTCTGGTAAATCAGAATTTAAAGTACCTAAGTTACCTGTGTTATTCCAGGACTCCAGCTATCTATATACCAAGCTTTATCGCCATTGGTTCAGTAGTTTCAGCGTGAAGAGGTTATAGTTACTGTGCTAAAGAGCGGTGTTGGCTTAGTGGTAGAGTTCTCGACTTTCATTCTGAAGGTCGTGGGTTCGAATCCAGACCGGCCGTGCACCAATGTATTTTTCTTAAGAAAAATGTATGTGCGCTAATTGGCATTGCTCTTACGGTGAAGGAAAACATCGTGATGAAACCCGAGGCTTAGTTGGCTCCAGAAGTATTGACAAGTTCTCTCCTCTGGACATGGTCGACTAAGCTGAGAGGGTAGTAGGTGCTGGGCAAGCCTACTCCATCTTCACGCAAAAAGGACCCAATTAAAAAGGGTCTAATCGCGGAAAACAGCCCGTATACAAGTACAAGTTACTGTTAAAAACTGTTATAGGGTTTTAGTAATTTATTTGTCCATCTCAATGCCCTCTATTGAGAGCTGGCTCAAAGTACACCGCAGCATGTTATGTTACTATAACTGTTTTGTCCAAAGGCTTTTTACTTTTATTAGATTAGTTTGAATGTTTGAGGTACGAAAATAACATTAATTTACCTTGAAAGCAGATCATTTTCGGCTTCATTTATAATCTTTAATATTTTATTTCTTTCCTCTTCAGAGTACTTATTTTCAATGCTAACTTTACTAATACTTCTTGATAAAGCTGCTATTCGACAATCCACACACGAATAATACTGAAATTGGATAAAACAATAAAATAACTTTGAATAAAAGAGATTGACTTTATTCTACCAACTTACCAACGATTTCACAGCAAAAACTCGCGTAAAAGACCACATTTTGTATGAACAATTCATTTAAACTTTTAGCGGCATTAAAATTATCGTACTTCTCTTAAAATTAAATGCAAATTGTAAAAACAAAGTATATCACAGTCACCAGGAAAGCGTTTCTAGGTTATTTTTATGTTTCAAAAACTTTTCAATACATAAACATAACAACAGGAACATAATGGGAGGGAGGTTTCCTTATTGCTCTTAGGCTAAATGCTGTAGTCAAAAAGAGATGACAAATTAAGTAAAATTGAGAATAAGCACAAATTAATAAAACGATTGTGGAACATCGGAACGTTTTTTTTAGCTGTCAATGTCAATTGTTCGACTAGCGCCATCTAACAAAAATTATCAACATTACAACACATCTGAAGCAACACGAATAGACGTGGAAACTTGCGTGGAAAATACAGATGAACGACAGTCTTTGCTTTGGAGAGTTTTTTACAACTTCATAACTCTATGTCTGAATACAAGATGGCACTAGTAGTCACTAAAGTACCTATAGAAACAATTTGAGTAAGCAGAGGGTACCCACATAATATTTTGTTTAGCTATATTTTTTCCCTAGCTTCTTTTTTCCGAGAAAGTCGATAATGCCGAGGCTCGTATGGCAACGTTAAAATCAGAACTAGACAATGTCATTCTCAAGAAGTTCACAAGAAGACAAAATAGAACGTCAATTTTATTTTGATCAGCCGAATAACAAGCTCGCTAGCCCGGTTTTTCTTGATAAACAATGATAAAACATATCCAGAAGATGCGCAGAAGATTAGAAGAGTGGAAGATGGGAAGTTACGAATTATGAAAGAACAACACGACCCATTTTATCGATACCAACGAGATGCGCCGAATCCATAACAATCTCAATAAGTGCGACAGGGACAGCAATATCGTTCATCCCTCTCTAACTCACGATCCGACACAACAAGATGGCGGACGCCGCTCTCCAGCTGGGCGCTTGATCGACGACGCTCATTCAATAAAAAGATTTTACTGAAGATAGTACTGCGATCTGCTGGAATTTACTTCTAAAATACTTTTTGATGTCTCATGGTGAAGTCCTGTGGTGTTTTCGGCGTCCTACGTATAAGTGAAGGGTGAGTATTTTGATAAATATACCTACTAATTCTTTATATTTCAGATTTTCGCAGTCTTCTAGTTTTAGAGTTCCGTCGGTAAGGATGGAGCGAAACACTCGGAACCCTCGAATGATTTGAGAAGGAATCTAGCTCTGTATTTGTAGAATTTTTAATGGCATATTTTTCTTGTCAATCGATTTGTTGAACTGACGCTCATTTGTCATAAATCAACATAACATAACCTCACATTTCAACCCATATACTATACCTACCGACACATAACCTTAAATATTTTTATTTATTTTTAGGACCTAAAACCCACCCTAAAAAATAAACCAACGACAGATTCCTAAAACCGAAGTAGGTACCTACCTGAAAGTAAGCTCATTCTGCTTTTGGGTCCTATTCCATCATTATTCACTTAAAGATAGACAACCGATTTTCGACTTTATTCTTATTAATTTAATCACTAATTCAACTTCTAGTCAAATTAGTAGGGTAGTCCCAAAACCACTCACTCCCCGCTGTAACTACCCTAATTTAGTTAGGTTATGTCGGGTAGCTACCTGCTTGCTTACACCAACTAAGCTACCTACGTAAGCGGTGGGTATAATAAATACGGTAAGCTACTCGTTCGGGTCGGTACCTACCGGTCGGTATGGCAACATCGCACTTTACGTCCGCGCTGTTGCCGCTCCAGTTGCCTGGCAAGTTGATTATTTCGTTGCGCTATTTTTGTTAGAGAAGACTCAAGATTTATTTAGTGAAATGCGCAGAGGTTGACCTTTTTTTCTACTAAAGTCTACAATTTCTTTGTTGTATTTATGTATTTCTCCAGTTTTTGCAAAATATTTTGCTCTAAGCGTTGTTTTACTGCGCATGTTGTTTTAAAACATTGACTTCTAGCGTTAGAGGTCAATAAAGGTCAATGGATTAGAACTGCATCAGCTGAAAGTCATCATTTTACTCTTGCTGTCAGCCAAATGACAAGTCGTTCACAATTGATTAATATCAGTAGGTACTTATAACTTTTGGTTCTTCTCCACGAATTTGTGCAGTGCAACCCTTCCTGATTATATCTGTCTACTACATTGCTTCCTAACCTTTCAAACTTGTCACCCCAATGCTAGGGAGACAGATTCCCCCCTCTATTAACTTTAAATCCCTGCTTTAGTTAAAATCATTCTAATAATAGCATAATATTAAAACTTTACGGTATGCCTTCATTTGTGTTTGTTGCTGACTGTACTTACCTACATATTATAAAGATTTAATTAGGTAGTATTTTTTGAACATGAAAAAACTTGAATATGTAAGTTCTTGCAGTCACATTACTTATATTTATGTATGATAAATTATTATCATTTTAAATTATTTTTTCTCGCGCTTGCAACCGCATCAAATCTTAAAATCTTTATTACTTATCTTATCAGCTTATTAAAAAATGCTAAAATGCCCCGTAAAATGATATTACCCCGTAAAGTTATTACCCCCGGGAAGTTTAGAACCCGTAGGTCTTCAACAAATCGAAACCTGTTCCTTCTTTGTAGAATTCAAAACATAAATGAAACTGAGTAAACTGACAGAAGAAACTGTAATTTTTTTAAAAAAAACTTAAGAGTTTTTTTTTTTTTAATCTCGATATTTCGGCACTGTTGCCAGCGTCATATTCGCGAGACTGACCTTGGTGGAACGGAGTGAATATGAACACTAATGTTATGATTACAAGGTTGTTATTTGCAAGCTCTGCTCTAATGCGGTTTGGCATCGGCATGCATAAATCATCATGCACAATGCATCGGTTCACAAATTATCCCTAGTCAAGTAAACATGGCGTTTGCAACAATGCCGAAATATCTACATCATTAAAACAAAAAATTGTTGTCTGTAAAGTCGGTTTACGGACGATAATTTTACATGATAACGTCATAGGAAAACATTGATCGTAACCATAGCAACGATAATACGTTAATACGTTGCTATGGTCTCCTTGTCAATAACATGGCGTTGCTATGGTTACTTGTTAATAACATGACGCATGACATCACACTTTTTTGTGAGTGCAGGTGATAAATAAGACAAAACATTGTATCGACTCTCACAACATCAGCTTATGGTCTCTCGACCGATCGCAGATAGGAAGATTAAAGAAAAAAAAAGAAAAAAAAAACATTGTATAAATATAAATATCCCGTCAATTAGTTAGGTACTTTAGTAGTGAAAAGAACCATGTTAGGAACTTCAAAACTTTACCAGGTAGTCTTATCCTTATCCTTCCTTTAATTTCATGTAAAATAATGATTTCTCATACAAACAAAAACTTACAGAAAAAAGCCTTCAAAATAAAAAAAAAATGGGCCATCATTATGTAGAATTATTGTCAACCTATAGAATGCCTCAAGAAATTCAGTGCAAACGTAGTAGTTCCGAGACGGATTCCAACGCGAAATGTTCTATGGTATTTTTCTCCGAAAGAATGGCCATTCTTCTTTTGTACTTTTTTTTTTATCGAGAAGATTTATTGACTTATACTTGACTAGCGCTGGGCAAGCAGCATTCCGGTAATTTTGGGGATAAAAATATCCAATAAAAATGAAAAATGTGTTAATCGAAGTCTTTAAGGGACCGTCCATTAATCACGTGATGTTTTTTTTTGGCATTTTTTTAACCCTACCCCCCCTTAATAAACGTGTATTTTAGTACTTACCTACAAATAATCTTTATTTTTTTAATTCTTATAAAATACAGGTTTCTATAAATCTGTAATTTTTCGCCGCTTTTCGGTTGAGTACTTATCGTACTTATTATTACAAAAATAAATGGGTAGGTACTTACTTGATATAATTATTACTACACCCCCCTTGTGATATTTTGTGATTTTTTATGGACGGCCCTAAGCTACCGACATACTTACTGAATTTCATCGCAATTGGATCGTCATTTGCGTAAAGGAGTAGGTATATAATAAACATACAAAAAAATCTTTCACAGTTTTGTATTAGTATAGGACCTTTCGGCGCATAAAACCAACTACGGAAAACACCACCTTTACGTAAAGTAAAGCGCCTAACTCGGAAAATACCACGCTATAACAAATTTTTCTTTTGAACCCTAATTAATTTCCAGGATTGGAGGAACATAACCAAAACGATGCGTGGTTCTCGATCTGATCAAAATTCATTGCGGTTTCAGTTTGATTAGAACTCGTATACGTAGAACGAAAGCAGCAATGGTTGCTGCGCTATTCGATATCATCGTGCACGATGGAGCGAAATCACCAGTATAGTGATGTTATTTTGGTTTAGTGGTTAACTCCTCCATGTCGATTTGCGATTTACGAAGAGATATTTCTACTGTTATTTTTTTTATAATAAATCCTGCAAAGTTGTGTTCGTATTGAGTCGTTCATTATCTACCTTGGTGGTAAAATTATCATATCGTCAAGATAAGGCTGCTCGTGCTTTTTTGTTCTGTCTTGTGGCATTAAAATTTTCTTTCTTTTTTTAATTAATTTTTGTCTTGAATGCTGAATAACCCATCCGCTCGTACGTATGGATGGATTTAAGTTTCCTATTTTGCTGAACTTCTGAAATTACCAAGTGTGTCCCTAATTCAAGCCTGATTATACTACGGGTGTCTCATTTTTTGGGATTTTAAGCTTATTTGAAATCTTAAATTAATTGTACTTGTTTCCTTGGGGCATAATGTTCTACTGTAATTGGAAGGATATCTTCAAGAATAATGGAAATAACGTCAGTAAATTTTGCTGATGTAGTGATGAGATGACGTATACCGGAATTCGGCTGTGATCGGAAACGCTCGGGCAAGTTCGGAGGCGAGTTAACGAACGACCTGCTTGTCATGCGTCGGGCATTTACGTAGAGCGTAAGAGCGGCAACCTCGCACGTTCTCATTTCGCTAGAAAACAACATTGCTCGGTTTTAAAATTGTTTTAGAATGAATATTAGTTGCTTGAAATGCTTGTCGTCTAGAGAAACGCTTTTTCATTGCGACCTCTTCCGGTGCTTTTTTTAAGCCAAATGTATCTGAAACGGGTTTGATTCGCTTTAATCACTTTTTAGATCAGCCATTTTGTAGCCGAGTGTACCTAATTGTTCTAGGTCGAGGTCCATACAAACTTTCCTCCTTGATTTGATATCGGGTTTAGCAATAGTAATTTGTGAACCCTAAATCAATGTTATTATCTACCCACTTTAAATAACTTAAAATAAGTGCGTTTATAATGAATAGGGATGGGTTTCATTGTCAATTTAAACAACATTATCTATCATGATTTTTGGTCATCAACTCTTCTCAATAAATATGATTACAATAATAATAATAAAGAAGTAGAATAAAGAACGCAAGAGAACGAGCGCGGCATTACGTAACTTGACCTCGCTTCTCAACGATTATTTACAAGACCTATCAACATGCTATTGTCGTCCTTCTCTTTCGTACGAGTTTCGCTATACCTGTCTCTGTCGGTTAATGTGAGTGGTTTCACTTTGCGTGGTATTTCTGTGGGTTTATGCAGTTTCGTGTTTTGCCGCGTGAGCGCTGTTCGCGTCCGCCATTTTCTTCTCCGTCGTTCTGCTGTCAGTCTGGCTAGAGTCGCGGCGGAGGACGCCCGTAGTGACGTAAATCATTATCTTCTGCGAAGCTCTTCTCTCGTTCTGGATTTTATCATTGCCCCGGTAGGTACCTATCTTATTTACTTGTTAATTGTTTTAAATATATTTGTTTGTGAATGTAAAGATTGTAGCTAATAATAGCGTGTTTATTTGTAAGGTTATCGACATTTTTTTTTGTTCGGTTTTTGTTTTTTTTTTGGTTCGTCGACATGGCGTCATTGTGACAATGACAATAATGTTTGTTTTGGCGTTTATATTTTTAGGTTATGTAGTATAGGGTTGATTGCTTAGTTAGTATTGTGGGTTCCGTGGAGTTTAATTTGTTTGAAAACTTTCGTCTTACTCAAAATGTTTTTTTGTGATCGACCCAGATGGGCTCCCGTTGAAATAGGGTTGACTTCGGTTTATTGTTGAGGTTCCGTATAATTTTTATTGAATGTTGGGTAGGTAGGTACCTATTAGATTTATGTCGTGGTCTTATGAAATAGTTTTTTTCCTTGGTATGACTTTGTTTGATGAAGAAGTACATTTTTGATGTCATTTTTTTTAAGGTATTTTAATGATAACTTAAGTTTTTATTTTATTTTTAAAACTTCTTGTTTATACTTATCAAAACTGTAGTATTTTATAAGTTTTTGACATTTTCACGTAAAATTATTGATTAAGTAACCACGAACGGCCGACCCGCGCGTCAGCCGTCAATCCGGTCCCATTTTTTGTTATCCGCCCCAAGGTACCCTAAAATGGTTATGTTCGTGTGTTGTGAATTTCTCAAGTTTTAGTAGGTAGGTACTTAAGTTATTTATTATGTCGATATATTTTTCTTTACTTATGTACTCATTTTATATACCTACCCAATTAAAAGTTTAAGTAGATACCTAGATTTCGTTTATTAGTTTATTAGATATTTTCCTCAAGAAACCCTAAAATGTAAATAATTATGACGAATGCAGACCGCTATGTTTTGGTTAAGTATTATTTTTGTATTTTGTTGATATTTTGCGGTCTTGCACCGATGCACACAGTTCCTTCTCGATTCTTCTCTCAGTAAGTATTCTTCTTAGCCAGAAAAAATATTACTTACCATGCTATGACAAATGTGTCATGCATGCATGCGTGGCAGTATGCCTGAGCATGTTGTGTTATCTACGCAAACGTCAGACCTGCACCGTTCGATAGCGCTGGCTCACTTTACTCTTCGCAGCCGTCTATATCTATCCCCCTCTCTCTCGTGCACAGTGCGTTCGATAGAGCGAGTGGGATGGTCCCCAGCGGTTCGACTCGATTACTTTCGGTATTATGTTTGGACTTGGGAATTATTCCGGTGTTCCGTGCATGGCAGCCATTTTGAATTGGATAGCATCTCATCTTTTTAGCACCATTTCATTGTATAACGGGGTTATTATTTACTGTCATTTTGCTGACCCCCTTTTGCTGTGATGTTACATTTGGGCACGTTAATGATAACCTTAAAATGACATTGCGGGTAGGTTCAGTAGAATAGGTATAGATTTTACGTTTCAACTTTTTACAGTTATGCCTGTTATAAACTTCGGTTTATTTGCTGTTTTGTTTTGCAGTTTGTAATCGCTACTAAAATCTGAAAATAAATCTGGATCTGATCATGTGCTCAACTTAGGAGCTTAAAATTTACACAGGGGTTCCTGTAGGTATTTAGCAGTGATTTTTTTTATATTTTTTAAATCTTGGAAAAAAGTAGGTATAGGAGACAAAAATACAAATCAGAAGGTAAGTACCTATCCCTAATTATGACTTTATGTCTGATCCACGATAAAACGGGGCAAAAAAAATTATGTTCCTATAAAAAATAAAGTATGCTGTCACTACATACAGCTGCAGTAGAGACGAAAAACGTCTAAAACAAAGACTTTACATTTTAATGCAATAAACCTAAAGAAGTTGGATTAGCAACATCCGTTACAAGTTATGACGTAGCTAAGACGTCACATCCGCCATTTTGTTTTTGTAAATGACCGATTACTAAGTCAAACCAAATCAAGTATCAACAAGGGAAATAATGTTGCGCAGTAACACTGTCAAATTAAGTTGGCAGGCGCTGTTCATGCATCCTTTTTGTTCTCGTTGTGTTTAGCAAGGGCGTGGGCGAGATGGCGCTAACAATCGAATTGTGTGAGGTTGTTGGATTATTTCTATGTCCTTAGTTTGTAGGGTTCCTTTCTGAGATTTTTACGATGTTTTGTGTGTAATACTAATAATAGACTTAGACATTATGGCCGTTCGATTTTTTGGATTTTGAACCAATTTTTCTGAGAGAAAATGTGCACTAATTGACTTTGTTCTTACGGTCAAGGAAAACATCGTTATGAAACCCGCGGCTTACTTGGCTCCAGATAGGTATATTCATTGACGAGTTCTTTTGTCTGGATCACGGTCGAATTAGCTAAGACGGTGCTGGGCAAAGCTACTCTATCCTCACACAAAATGGATCCAAATAAGATGTCTAGTTGCTGAAAACAGCCCGTATACAAGTACAAGTATACATATTAAAATTTTAGGCACTTCGGAAAAGGACTGGGCGAATGTCCCAATGAGATTTGATTTAGGTACCAATTCAGTAAACGCCTGGCCATATTCGGGGCTTTTGAATCTTGATCTTTACCAGGATTAAACCAGCCTTAAGTATGGCCAAGTATGTACCGACATAGGTACAAGAAACGGTAAAGTTTTCGACCTCTAGTTTGACAGAATCTGTTTGTATAAGCGGATCTTGATTACAAAATCAATGGTGTTTTGTTAATATGCATGAAATTCTTATTAGAAATTGATTTACTTAATTAAGTATGTTGTACTTCTGCTGCCTGCTTTTTATGTTTGATAGATCTATAGCTGCACCCCAGTTTCACTCGTGTTAACCCTTTTTTTTTAACCCCTTTAGTAATGAAATTTCTAAAAATCTTTTCTTAATGCTCGGCTGCGTCCTAACTCAGCCCAGCCCCATGCCAAGTTTCAGAATCGCAGCTCTTTAGATTCAAAAATTTCGTAGGTAATAATTTCGATGGTGATAAGTATTTTTCTCGTTTTTAAGCTCTGTTTATAAGTCTAAAGAAAGGTAGAAATACTGCGTAGGTTATATTGCATTCAGTTCTAAACGTTGTCTTTCTCCCTCACATTTTCTTGTTTCATTGATTTGTCCATCATCTCTTTTGGAGCTTTTGCCACGTTGTTTATTTGTGGGGATTCGCTTTCCTTCTACTCTTGTTTATGATTGTCCGCCATCTTTTTGTTTGTCAAACTGGGGTTTGGCCGTGACTTTGTTCGCGAAGGGTTTTAAATATCCAAAATCCTTTCTTAGCGGATAGTTCCTACGTTATAGCAGCTATCTGGTACTATGCCAAATTTTAACCAGTTTCATCCATTGGTTTGAGCCACGTTTGAGCTGTGCTTTGATTTAGGCTTTGAGTTTTATATTTTTGACGTTATAACGTCTATTAAATTGATGGAACACCTGCATTCGCACAAAAGTGTCAGGGTAATATTGTGTGACGTCATTCGTCATGGTAACATGACCATGACGCGTTCGTTCCTTGTTTTTTTTTCATCGTTTCCTCGCGTAAAATTATCGTCCGTAAACCGACTTTACAGACAACCATTTTTTTTAAGATTTCTTTTTTTAATGTTAATTATCAATTAAAAATAAGAGAGAAACAATTAAACAAATTGACCTTGAAATTGACATTTGTGCAACTAAATACTCGCTGGGAGATTTCGTTTATTTATATGGCAAAAAAACCTATGTATAGTTTCTTGACCCCTGCGCGTTGGCCAAAACAACGTTTTTGACATTAATTTTAATAAATTAACCTTTTTGTCCTTTGCATTACCGTATGAACAAGTTTTGGGTGGATTTGCAAAACAAAAATAAATTGGTTTTAATTAAACATGTATGAATTGATTACCGACTGTCAAAGTGTAAAATTGATTAAATATCAACGTTGTGATTATTTAAATATGTAAAGTTTAATTTTAGATTTCCCGTTAAATGCATTTTGTTAGATTTTAGCTTTTGTTTACAAGGACTATCTTATCTTATATCTTGGGGGCTGACAAATAGCCAGCAACACTTCGACCCAATGGGATCTTTTGTGTTTACCCCTACCTTAATGTTTCTTACTCTTTGAAGAAGTAGTCGATTAACGCGGTGCTCCCACTGAGAGGAAGAAACCTATATTCCTCCGGTTTGGGATACGCATTCCCAAGGAGGCTCATACGCTTCGCTGCTAAGACGTCGCATTCACACAGTATGTGCTTCATAGTTTCCCTGACATCACCGCAGGCTCTGCAGTCATTATTTGAAGTTAACTTCATTTTTAAAAGCATGTCATTGGTTCCGTAATGTCCTGTCTAGGCACCAACCACAGCTCGTGCTTTGCTTCTACTGTTGTTCAATATAAATTTTAAAGCCCCCCTCTAGTGCTGCTACCTATGTAGGAGAAGACTTAGAAGGACTAAGGCTGCGTCCATAAAAAAGATTTAAAAAATCCTATGCCAATGAATGCAGCATCCTACTCGATTTTGTTCTTCTATTCTATTCCTTGTTTTCTAAAGCCAATGCCAGTGGTATGTCGCGGGCGCAAAAGAAAACCTTTTTTGACCCCTTTCCTTTCACAGTTCTGTCAAAGTGTCAACTTTGTCAATGTCAACTTTGATAACTTAGTTGAAATGTCAACAATATTGCAGTGAAACATTTTTTTTGTGAATTATGAATATTTTATGCGTGTGCGATCCTGGTGCGATCTCGTCTATCTTTCCTACATCGTTTGGTAACGTGGTATTCTGGTGTAAGATTCCTTTTAATTATATCGATAATAACGAATATCGATTGATACACAATTAGGCAGGGGGCTGTCCATTAATCACTTGTGGCTTGAAAGGGGCCGGAGGGGTCGAAATATCACAAGGGGGTAGGGGGGGGGTGTAGTAATATCACGTGTATTTTATTTTTTTGGCAAACGCGCGATACTCCACCGAACAGCGGCAATTTTTTTTGATAATATTAAAATAATTAGACGATACTTTTACATATCGGTATTTTTCGTCGGTATTTATGGTATTTATCGTCGGTATTTTTAAAATATTGAAAAAAAAAAATAAGATTCTTTGTAAGTACTAAAAAATCTAAAAATACACGTGATATAGGGAGGGGGGGGGGTAGTCTTTAACCTCACCATGTATCACCAAGAAGGGGGAGAGGGTGTTAAAAAATGCCAAAAAAAAAACACGTGAATAATGGACGGCCCCCAGAGGAGATCTATAGTTGAAATCTCTACACATTTCTTCATTTATTTATTTCATAGCCATACAATTATATTCCCAGACCTAGAGCGCCCTGCATGAGACTCTGCTTAAACCAGATGAAAATAGCTAAAATATTACCCAAATGCATTAAAAGGATAATCTAAAATAAAATATCTTTCCTGACGTGTACAATTTGGGGGTCTTCAAGTCGCGAGTGAATAGCTATTTTCTAGGAAGGCGTGTTACATCTTAGGCCGCATCGTCACCTACCATCAGGCAGGTGTGATAGTGGTCAAACGCTGACCTATCATAAAATAAATATATTTACATCAATCACAAGGACACAAGGATGATATTATTTAATCAGTTTGACACTTTGTCTGTTGGTTAATTATGTTTAAGGAAGGTCCTATACGAATTTATTTTTTGCTGTTTAAGTCAATATTAATAGTAAAGATACTTTAAGGATTGAATATTGGAAGATGAAACCGCAGGGCAAAGTTAGTTTAAGTTTTTCTGCTGGCTGTACTTAGTAGGGTAGGAATGTATATTTGGTAGATAGTTTTGCCTTTCGTACCCAAAGGGTAAAAACGGGACTCTATTACTCCGTCCGTCCGTCTGTCTGTCACCAGGCTGTATCTCATGAACGGTGAGAGCTAGACAGTTGAAATTTTCACAGATTATGTATTTCTGTTGCTGTTATAACAACAAATACTAAAAACAGAAAAAAAAGTGGGGCTCCCACACTTCGTGCGCGGGTCCGACTCGCACTTGGCCGGTTTTTTTGTATGGCTATATTGGCTATCCTTTGCAATCCATACAAAACGAAACGGTTGTCTAAAAGAAATCAATCTAACTAGCTAGGTATGAAAATAAACAAATACTTAATTGGAGTTTTAGCGGGAACCAGCCAATATGGCGTGCTGCAGTTTTATTTAGTTGCAGTTAAACTTAGTTGAAACCGAGTTTAATTGTATAATTCTGGTGGAATGTTCTCTAATTTAGTTCCGTGAAAATGCACTAGTGTAGTGAAAGTAAAAAAATCAGTATTGCAGATGAACTTTTCTAGTTGCGTCCAAAATCTATGAGGTTACGGTGACCTAGCCACCGCTTTCTGCCGCAAAACCGCAAAAATATCTTTATTTTAACTTAACTTTAATTCATTAACCAGACCAGTGCAAATGACTAGTATAGATTTATCTGCCTACCTAAGAGTTGTGACGGAAAAAAATAGTAAACCTAACGTTTGCATATGCTATAGGCTTCATATTGTAGACTGCAATTTTAATGACAACCCATTTGCAATATATTTGTTGACCTATTTAATTTGATATATAAAATACTTTTCATCCATAAAACAGCTCGATGAAGGTCGTACTTAAAGGGATCTCTGACTATTCTTGTAACTATTTTGACGGTTTTGAAACGATGCCTGAAAATCTGGTGATAATTATTAAGATTCAAAATAACTAAATACTGGTTATTACGCACAAGCCGGGCGGTGCAAGGCCATAAAAAATGAAAAAAAAATTTTTTTTTACATAATTACTTACCTAGTTAGTACCCCAGTCAAAATAACATTTAAGCTTACAATAATTCCCAGGTCGATGAAAATTATTTTTATTAACATATTTTTATGATAAAACTTACCGTTTGGCTGAAAAACGCAAAAAACCCATATTTTTCACCTTTGACCTCGTATAACTTTTTACAGTTCATTCATAAATTTCATAATGGTGTTCCGAACACTCGTACAAATTTTCAGCGACCTGCGAATTATAGTAAGCTTACCCCTAAAATCCGGCTATTTTAACTAGGCTAACATCTATGTTAGGTATTTTATCTACATACATAATATTTGCCTTTATTAATTTAATTAAGTAACCAGACCTAGGTAATGTGTGCCTAGCCTAGGTTTTGTTGACGTCTAGATTTATTACGCTCTGCCTAACTACTGCGTTACTTTATCTTTGTGTGTGAATTTAATAGTGATGGATTGTTATAGTTCATTTTAACGATATCGATAAACAAATACAGATGCAAATTATTAATTGTCACCATTTTTCTAGTGTATTGTGGCGTATGGGACCTATTTAACTATCGTTTATTTATTTGAATTTGTATCTTTTTGATTTGTTTTAATTATATGTAGTAGGTAGATACCTAATATTTATAGCACTATACATACAGTGTCTTTTATAAACCCTGTAAATACTGTAAGTGTACTTACTTCTTAGGTACCTACTTGTCCCCAGCACATACAAAAATAAATAAATTGATAAATATTGCAGGAAATTTCACACATCGCTATCTAGCCCCAAGCTAAGTAACTAGACTTGTGTTATGGGTGCTAGACAATGGCTATACTACTTATATAAGTACTAACTTTTCTTTTGTAAATATACACTTGTAATACATAGAAACAACCAGACCACAGACAAATATATAAGCATAAATAGGTACTTGTCTGAGGCGAGAATCGAACCCACAACATTGTGCCAACTGGGTCGTCAACATCAGTCGATACAATTCTGGAGGATGTAGCTAATTCAAACTCTTTGGTAGAAGGTTAAGGGACTATAATCTATTATAAGGCAAGAATAAGATGAGGTCAATTATTATTATTGCAAGCCTAATGTGCATAAAAATGAGGTAAGATTAGCTGCATCTTTGCCGTCCATCTTCTTTCGTCACATCCAATACACGCTATAAGTATTTTTATAAAATACATTTATATACATTTTTGAATTAATTAAATAAAAAAACAAAGCTTTAGGCTAAGTGTTACAAAGGGCGGCATTATCGCTCAATGCGATCTCTTTCAGGCAACCTTTAGATGGACAAGAAGTTGAGTAAGGTGAAGGGTAGGGTGTCCAAACTAAGGAAATTAAGTGGGACTCTTCTAATATTTTAAAAGAATTTTCACGTCAAAAATGACTGAAAATAGATATAAAATGTAAAGTTCAGGAAAATTGGGGCATTGTTTTCTTATATTTATTAATTAGGCTGCCTGTCCACTGTCTGAACGGAGCGGTTTCCACCAACAGAATTTCATAAAAAATCCGCTCGCGGACTTTAGACAGGGGCAGCCTTAGGGTTTGTATTTCGGTTTAGATATTATTTAATAATTATTTTATTTATTAATTTCAGGAATCGCGCTGTGGCCTAGAAATGTTAAACGATGCAATTAACTATTACCAGTGAAGACATTGTTGGCAAAAAGATGTCCGCCTTAGAGGAGTCACAAGACAATCAAGTGTCAGAACTAATTAACGATTTGAAAAAAGATATCCAAAATGATGTTGAAGATAGTCTTAAAGTAACAAATGAAAAGATACTTGAGGGAACTGATGTTGTCATGGAGCCAACTGAGGATGAAGATGTTGACGTTGAACCCGAAATTCAAATCAACGGTTCCTGCGAAGACGTAGTAATTCCTAATGAGGCCCCTGAAACACCGAATAATGATAAGGAGAATGATGAACCAAAAGATTCAGAGACTGTACTCAAACTAGAAAATAAAGATTCAGAGACTGTAGTCAAACTAGATAATAATATTGAAAATACTGCCAATAGCAATAATAGTAATGTAGAAATAACGAAAAACCAAGCCACATCTGATAAAATGGATACTGGAAATGACAATTTGTCTCCTGAACAAGATGAAACTGCAAAAGAAGACGTGGTTAACTCTGTAATAGATAATGTGCCTACAATAAATGATTCTGATTCAGAAGCTCCTGAGTCACAGCCATTAGTTAACGAAAAAATAGATTCTGAAATACCCAATTCGGATAATGCTGAAACACTAAACGATGAACCTCTACGAAATAATGAACGAGTCCATGCCGAACTGGTGTCTGATTCAAATAGTATGGAAATATCTGCTGTTGAAAATACAGAAAATAATCCACTTATAAATTCTGAAAATGACAAAAGTAGCATTGTCACTGAAGAAATTGAATCTATTGACTGTAAAGAAAATTCAGATGAAAAAGAAGTTGATGTTGATTCGTCTCAAATGGAAGTTGACATTATCGAAGACCTCGAAAATAGTTCCAAAGACGAAGTAGACAAGAGTACTATTTTAGAAAGTAACGATCAGTTAGAATTACCCGCTGAGATTATTGAACAACAAAATGAAACCACTAATAGTATTACAATAGATTTTAATGAGTCCGATAATGTACCTACTGATAAACAAAACGAATTATTGAAACAGAAAAACAAAGATAAAAGCGCAACTGATGTTTCAAAAATGCATGAAACACAAAATGAAACGCGAACTGATAATAAGAAACAGAATGAAAATACTAATCGGAGCGAGGATATTGCAGACCTAGCTGTTAATTGCGTTTTCTTTAAAACTAGTAAAGACAAAATAAGCTCTGTAAACGATAGTGACGAGCAAGTTCCTTGTAATAATGACATTCACAGCGTAACAGAAGAAACTAAAACCGGGAACGAGAGTAATAAAAATATTGCCATTGATAAAGTTATAGATTCCACAATAAGTGATGCTACTCCTAAAGTAATTGAAACAAATTATGACAAACAGACCGAAAATGAAACTATCTACAAACTACAAACCGAACTAAAAAGTGAACCAATTGACGATGAAAGTGAATTCGTTGTTGAAAATACGTTTGAAGGGAGTAATTTTTCGGATGATAGAAACAACGAAATATCGGTAAAAACTGAAGTTCAGGAGAACAATGAAAGTGAATTCGTTGTTGAAGATACGGTTATGGAGAGTAATTTTTCAGATGATGAAAGTAACGAAATATCAGTAAAAACTGAAAGTCAGGAGAACGATGAAAATGATTTCGTTGCTGAAGATACGGTTATACAGCGTAATTTTTCAAATGATAAAATATCGGTAAAATCGGAATTTAATCAGAACGATGAAAGTGAATTCGTTGCTGAAGATACGGTTATAGATAAATTTTTTACAAATGATAAAAGCAATAAAATATCGGTAAAATCTGAGGTTCAGCAGAACGAGGAAAGTGAAGTCGTTGCTGAAGATACGGTTATAGGGAATAATTTTTCAAATGATAAAAGCAACAAAATATCAATAAACTCTGAAGTTCAGCAGAACGATGAAAGTGAATTAGGTGCTGAAGATTCGGTTATACAGAGTAATATTTCAGATGATAAAAACAACAAAATATCAGTAAACTCTGAAGTTCAGCAGAACGATGAAAGTGAATTCGTTGCTGAAGATACGGTCATAGAGAGTAATATTTCAGATGATAAAAACAATAAAATATCAGTAAACTCTGAAGTTCAGCAGAACGATGAAAGTGAATTCGTTGCTGAAGATACGGTTGTAGAGAGTAATATTTCAGATGATAAAAACAACAAAATATCAGTAAACTCTGAAGTTCAGCAGAACGATGGAAGTGAATTAGGTGCTGAAGATACGGTTATGGAGAGTAATATATCTGATGATAAAAGCAACAAAATATCAGTAAACTCTGAAGTTCAGCAGAACGATGGAAGTGAATTAGGTGCTGAAGATACGGTTATGGAGAGTAATTTTTCAGATAATAAAAACAACGAAATATCTGTAGAAACTGAAGTTCAGCAAAACTATGAAAGTAAATTTGTTGTTGCAAATTCAGTTATAGATAAACTAAAAGATACAGACTGTGTTAGTGTAAGCAGCATGGAAGTGGATGATGTTGAAATAGTTCCTATAGAAAAGGTTACAACTGCAATAAGTAACGAGCAGGATGATACAATGGACGTCTCAATCATTAATGACGAAGATAACATCATAGAAATATTTGACCAGGATGTCGTCGAGCCTACTAATAACGTGGAATCAGAGGGAAAATCTGAAACAAACTTAGATTCCAAGAAAGATCAACCAAGTATAAACGAAGAAACAGTAGAAGATAAAGTAGACATTAGTGATGAAGAAGATATAAAAATAGTAGAAAACACTGAAATAAAACCACTAACACCTAAAAAAGAAGAATCAATTGTTGAAAGCAAGCCGCTTCCAGTAGTTTGCAAATTATCGAATACTCTTGACATTTTATCTGATGAAGAAGACGAACCTCCATCTAAGGTTAGCAAATTAGAAGAGAGAAAACCGGAACCGGAAAATAAACAGTGTATCGACATCGATGATGACGATGACATAATGCTCATTGAAGATACTAAAGAAATGACAAAGGAAGCGGTTCAGACTGAGAAAGAAGAACAGAAAACTAGTGATAAAGTTAATGATGAAATTGATATTATAAAGAAAACAAGTGAATCTGACGAAACTCCTACCCCAGAGCTCATAAATGAAGAAGGTACGTAGTTATTTTACTGTTGATATTTGTATATGACAAATATAAGGCTATAAGCTAATTGAATATTCTTGTTTTCTTTCAGAACCAGTAACGACTGATATTGAAACTCCAAAAATTTCGGAAAAGGAAGCAAGCCCTCCTATAGAGAGTGTAAAAGAACCGAGTAAACCATTATTGCCAATCAATTTCCTAAAATCGGCCAAAAAGAATCTTGCTGAAATGACGAGAGACGAGTTAGAAGAATTCTGTATACTAAAGATAGTGGAAGGCATAGTCGACAGGAGTAGTCTCAGCGACATCAAATCCAAAATTAAACATATAGAAAAAAATATGGAAGAATACAAAAGGAGAGCAATGTTGCTCTCCAAACAAAACAGAGACCTTCAAGTTGTCCTTAAATCTGTCCAGGAAGAGCAGAAAAACCAACCGAATTCCTCTATTACGCCTCTGAAGATCACCAGATCAGTTGGTATGCAGGTTCTAATGCTCGACAAAGCACCAAAAAAGAAACCTCCCCCGCAAAATACTAGCAAACCTATCAACCGCAATATGGCACAACTTGCTAGATCTCAGAAGATACAGAATAATAGTCAAAATATTCCCGTGCCTAGATTGATTCCAGCCAGTCCTGCGAAGAGTACACCAAGTTCTCCAATTACAACAATTGCCAAGCCACAGTTTCCAAATGGAATTCGAAGTACGGCATCACCTGCTTTAAAGGCCCCTGAAAAGAGACGCCAACCAGCTTCAAATAATATGACAGTAGACCTTACTGACGACGAACCTCCCGCTAAAGTCACCAAGAGCTCACCAGTGCCTCCGGTTAGATTGGTGCCTTCACAAAACTTGATGCCCGCCCCTGTTAGAGGTCAGATGCAAACAAACAATCAAAGAAAAGTGTTTATTCCTATTAATGGACAGGGTCATACTTTGGTTAGAGGTCAAACTGCCGTGATGTTAAAAAGCTTACCTCATTCTATGGGTAAGTACATTAATTTAAAACATATTATTCATTTTAAACATAATTATTATGAATTTGCTTGTCACGCTGATGCTTTTGGTGCTTTATAGATACATTTTGCTTTCAGGTCCGAGACCAAGGTTACATTCGATGACGCGAATGGCGTCGAATCCAGTGAGATTCACTTTGAATCGACATCCTGCGCCTTTACCCGATGTCATGAAGCAGTACCAACCGCCGACTTGGAAAGCCCTCCCGCCTGCGCCGGACCTTAAACTGGCTAAAGTTGAGAATGGCATCGTTATATCTTGGAAGATCGAAGGTTACCAAGAAGATAGCTATGAGACAATAGCCAGTTATCAGTTATACGCGTATCAGGAGACTTCAGTGCCACCCAGCACAGCGTTATGGAAGAAAATTGGTGACGTGAAAGCATTGCCTTTACCTATGGCTTGCACTTTGACGCAATTCATGGCTGGATTTAAATACTACTTTGCAGTTCGAGCGGTTGACGTCAAATCTCGCCTGGGACCCTTCAGTTTGCCTGGAAGCATACTTCTTCTCAGTAAAATGTAAGACTGATATTTTGTTTTTGACGTGACAACGTCTTATAAATTGGTTTGCCGGGTGACACTTCAAGAAACTGCGTTACGCTCCGCTCACGTTATGCGCTCACAATGAGAGCGAGTGAGAGCACGCGTCCCTTCCACTCGGGCATGGTTAGCCCGCCTAAGAGCGAGAGAGACAGACATAAAAAGTGAAAGGCACGCGTCCCTTCCACTCGAGCACAGTTAGCCCGCCTAAGAGCGAGAGAGACAGAGCGAGAGAGACAGAGCGAGAGAGTGAGAGAGATAGGCATACACACCGGTTCATGTCTTGCGCTTCTATTTCGCTTAAGCGCCTGCATACAAGTTTACACGTTGCCAGTTAATTGTAAAACAATTGTGTAGTGATAATGTGAAGGTAGTTTCGTCCATCGCAACAATTCAAACAGCAAAGGTAAATGATTTCAGACTGATAATATAACATGATGAAATAAATGACTAAGACATAAGTGAATAGGTTATGTTGTAGTAATCACAATGTTGTGGTAGTTTTCAATCAAAAAAGTAGTATAAATCTTTTCTCAACCAATAATAATTTGTTTAACTTGAAAAAATGAGCGCGACTTGCTATGTAAAAAATTGAAATAACAATGTTTAACCTCCAACCTGTCAAATCGAAACTTTCAAACATTCAAACCGAGACGACCAATCACTGCGCAAGGTAGTAAGCGCGCGATTTACAAATTCAAAGATCAAATGTGAATTTGTTTTCTCCTTTTAGAAAATACACTTTGAATTAAAATCGATTGATATCAACAATTAATGTGATTTAAATAAATGTTCTAACTTTTAAGTTTAGTTTTTATATTTATAACAATGTAAAACAAGTTAAATTTATTAATAACTTATAACAACTGATTGATTTAACATACACAAATTTTTGTGAAATTTCAAATTAATTATTTATATTAGTAACTTTTTAAAACTACTTTTATTTTTTAAAAATTCTTGAAACAAAAAGTTAATTCAACAAAAACAAATTTTGTTAATTTTCCAAATTATTATTAATTCATAACATGAACCAAATCAGGTATTTAACACAAACAAATTTTGTTCATTTTAAATTGACTATTCATATTCATAAGTACAATGTAAACTCTTTATAACGTAACTCAAGGGACCGATCTTTTTTTATCGTTATAGAGAGTTATTGTTATATGGAGTGAAGAAAGAAAAACAACCAAATTAACTATAATCTTTAATATGTTTTTGATAAAATTAATACATATTGTCAGTTAACTTTGCCTGACGTTTTTTGCTTTGCCAGTACTTCTGATAATAGGTACGATTCGTAGATGTTTAGTTCGAGACCATCATTTTCAAGCAAACCAAGCACGTGTTCAAGGCAATTAACAATAACAAAAGCGAAACGGCTGTTTACGACCTCAGCAGTTTCAGCAGTTATAGCTATTTCACCTTACACTGTTTAGGAAAAGGAAAGGCTCAGTAAAGAGCAGTATAAAGATATTACGCATACAACAATTTCAGCGTCAGAACACTGCCACACACTACATTACATAAACACGTTCGGGCTCGCTTCGGTCGTTACCGCCGCGCGACTCGGCGCGACACATCACACACACAGTGACAACAAGCTTACGGAACTGCGCGAGTGTAAACACCGCGTGCTCGGCTTGCGATCGGTGCGGTGGTGAGCGCCGCCGTGCGAATGTGTACAATCAACGGTCAAAAGTCCACCGCCATCGTAACGTTTACAATCCTGTGCAGCACTATTTGAACATTATGTAACCTGTGGATCGAACCCACATCGGTTGGTGTAGCGGGTGGCGGTTTATACCACTCGGCCAACTAAAGACAGCTAACATGTTGAAAATAAAAAACTTGAGAGGTGCCAAGGGACACCCGGATGGAACGAAGTTCCTTTCGATGAATTAGTGAATAAATTGTAATTTTTTTTAATAATCGTCGCGACACCACACTGTTCAATGCGAAATAGAAAGACGAAACGAAAATAACTGGCTAGCAAGCCAGTTATTTTCGTTTCGTCTTCTATGCAAAAAGTGTCGTTACAACTTTTAGTCTTAATTTTTTCCGTCTAGCCTCCTTTCGCAACGCGCGCGCGTGTCACACTGAGTACCTTTAATTATTAGACAGATAAAAACGAGACAAAACCGTCTCCATGGTCTTATCAATTTTTGAAGTGAAAACTTCTTTAGGCGCATTGAGCACTTTTTTACCAGAGAAGAAAAATCATGAAAGTCGCGCCATCGTTCATTTCATCAAAATCGGTGTAACAGTGTTTAGGTGTTGCGAATAAATCAAACAAACATAGCATGGTTGCTCACATCCCCGCCCCGTCGTCGCGCGTTCCTCTACTTTCAAATTCTATGACTCAAACCTACCAGTACGTACGTTTTACCTGTTTTGTAAGTTCGAAATTTGAAAAAAAAACCTAAAATAGAGGGAACATCACAGAGCTCAGTAAAAATTCTCGATGTTCTGTCTATTCTACAGGCATTAAATTATTATCTATGTCAAAAGTTGGATAGGCATTCTAATTTTAAATTGGTGATGAAAGATATTTTGATTTCCTATATACACAGAATACATAATAGTTACTATGTACTATGTACTAATACGTGCTAATAGTTACTACCCTTTATAATATGTAATAAAAATAATAAAATAACAACATACAGACGAATTGAGAACCTCCTCCTTTTTTGAAGTCGGTTAAAACTTATTACACAAAACGGACTTATTTTTATGCTAATTCAAAAGTCCGAAACCATACGAAATAAATCCATAATGATCCATAAATTATATTAGTGTAGACGTCGGAAGTGAACCAGTAAATTGCTGTTTTATTCATTTGAATCGGACATTTTGTTTTGAAGTTATCACGAGTTTAGGACCGGACGCGTTCTATCCGCGTCTCGCCTACTGGAACGGGAGTTACGCGGGTGAAACCGCGGAGCGCTGCTACTTAGGTATGAAGACAATCTGCGACCCGTTCGCGCCACGCGACACGCCGACCGCCAGGCACGAGCGCCTACCCTACCAAAATCAGGAACAATTTTTAACAGACTTCAAAAAAAGAGGAGGTTCTCAATTCGTCGCGTATATATATTTTTTTTATATATGTTCGCGGATTACTCGAGGACGCCTGGACCGATTTGGAAAATTGTTTTTTATCAAACAAAAACTGATTTTTAGAAAGTTAGGGTACAAAACTAGTGTACCACTTTGTGTCAAAAATAATTAGTGAAAGAATAAATTTTATCGCGGGCCTTGGGCGCGGCGACCGAATCAAGAAATTCCGTAACGAAAATAAAACCTAACTCCCCCGACAAATGACGGTTATTTACGGACGACTACTGACGGACGATTATTAACGGACGACTATTGACGGACGAATATTGACGGACGACTATTGACGGACGACAAATGTCGGACGACAAAAACGGACGATAATTAACGGATGACTATTGACGGATGACAAATGACGGACGACAAATGTCGGACGACAAATGTCGGACGACAAATGTCGGACGACAAATGTCGGACGACAAATGTCGGACGACAAATGTCGGACGACCAAAAACGAACGACAAATGTTGGACGACAAAAATGGACGACAAATGACGGACGACACTAGACGGACGACACTAGACGGACGACAAATGACGGACGACAAATGACGGACGACAAATGTCGGACGACAAAAAACGGACGATAAATAACGGACGACTATTGACGGACGACAAATGACGGACGACAAAAAACGGACTACAAAAACGGACGATAAATAACGGACGACTATTGACATGCAATATTGATGCACGATGCAATAGCTTTACCGCGGCAGTCCCCGAGTGCCACACGTTTTTTTTAATAATATGTATTATTTTTTTGCAAATAATCGTCGCGACACCACACTGTTCAAAGCAAAATAGAAAGACGAAACGAAAATAACTGGCTTGCTTTCTATGCAAAAAGTGTCGTTACAGCTTTTGGTTTTTAAGACGTTTCAAAGTGATCTATGTATATGTACATAAGCATCGAAATAGTTGTATCTAGTCACCATAACACAAGCCTAGTTGCGCCTAGTCACCATAACACAAGCCTAGTTGCGTCTAGTCACCATAACACAAGCCTAGTTGGGTCTACTCACCATAACACAAGCCTAGTTGGGTCTAGTCACCATAACACAAGCCTAATTGCGTCTAGTCACCATAACACAAGCCTAGTTGGGTCTAGTCACCATAACACAAGCCTAATCGTGTCTAGTCACCATAACACAAGCCTATTTGAATTAAAAAATGCGAAATAGAAATGAAAATATCTGGCTTGCTTTCTATAAGAGAGAGAGAGACAGACAGAGAAACATGCGCACGCCGCACGGCTTACAATAGCTTACTATAGCAAAAAGTGTCGTTGCTTTTCGTGAGATTTTTTTCCGTCTACCCCCTTTCACAACGCGCGATATGGAACTATCGTTCCAAAAAATGTTTACGTTGACGTTTTTTGTTTTTATGTATATTTTGATCTTAGTTATTATACCTATTATAGCAAATATAAATTACACAACTATAAAAAATAGACAACAGGGTACATAGTAGGTACATACTCGACACTCGTACTTGTGACTTTATTTTATACTATGTAGTGATAGTGAAAAAGAGAACCCTCAAACGGTACAAGAGTTACGCAACTTGTACGTAAATATTGCGGTAGGTAATTAGCGCTGTGCAATTTGAATTTGGCGCGAACGATATGACCTTCACGGTATGACACGAGCCGAAATGACACGTGAAATTCACCAGCTAGGTAGGTAGGTACTCGTTCGTCGTCGGTTCGTAGTATAAACTGTTTTTATTGGATGCGAGATTCAGATAATAGTTCACTATTGGTTGGCAAAATCACTGTCACTTGTCTTCATTGGTCCCCGTGCGACTTTGACAAACATTACGACTATTTGTCGATAGCATCACACACACATTGAATGCTAAATCGTTACGTATACATTGCTGGTAAAGCCAGTTATACAAAAGTATTCGTGAAGCTATAGCGCGCATTGGATTACATCTCCCCCCGCTACCCGCGTGACGGGGTGTTACTCTAGAGGTGAAAGGTAACGATGTTTTGAACAAAATACAGGCTGGGAAATTTTGTAAACAGACCTTTCGAATTTAGAAAAATACGAAAAATCTGCAATATGAATCCTTTGAAAGTTAAGTTATTTAAACTAATTGATAAATTTACTACATGATGTAGGTTTCTTATTTGATATTATATTTCTCCCGGCGTAGCTATTTTACCCGTGAAATGCGCATTATTTTTACTGAAAATACTGAAGTTTTGATGGCTATAATTTCCAAATTAAATATAATTTGTCTATTTCGTCGCCTACATGGGCTAGATATAGACTTGTTATGTAGATTTAACTTTTGTTTTTTTGAATGCCATAAATAATAAATGGATAACACTCTAAATTCATTTGTATGGAAACACGATCGACCAGCAGCACCTTAAGGTAAACCAACCAAATTGTGATCTTTTCTATGTTATAGAGAGTTTATCGTTATAAAGAATGATGTTATAAAGAGTTTACACTGTATTTGAAAACATTTAAAAATATGAGAAACAATAATTTCTAATTTGTTCAATTTTAGTACAATGGAGCCAGATATACAAATTCCTTCAACGTCCAGTACACCGATGGAGACTGATGATATCGTGCCACCAACGTCTGCCATACCTTTCGCTGTGCCACACACACCCCATAACGCCAAAGCGCAACGACAAAGTATGTATAGAAAACGTAAGGCCACGGAAAGAACTCCAGCAGAGGCAGCAGATTTTGCAAAAGCAGCCGCCGAAAGACAACGTAGATACAAGCAACGTAGACTCGCCAACTCAGCTCTTGACACCGGCACGCTAGAGTCAGCCACAGTGTCTGCTCCTGTGGTAGTGGAAAGAACAGTTACTGCCCAGACCAGCGCTCAGCGACAACGTGCTTACAGACAGCGTAGAGCTGCTCAAATTGTTTCACAAATAAGTACTCCACCGACTCACACAGCAGTGCAACCGGAACAATCAACCTGGAATATCAAATGGTCGTCGTCAATAAAGAGGTTTAAAACTACATTTCTGGACAACGAATTTGGCCACGCTTGCTCTGTTTGCGACCGATTGTGGTTCAAGAATGACCTTAAAATCATCACTGCTGCACAACTACAGGTCATATCGGATTGGTTCATTAAGGAAAATAGGCAACTACGCGAGGAGGATTATACGCATATTTGCAACACCTGTAGATTTTCGCTGAACAAACATAAGCTTCCTACCCTTGCAAAAGTGAATGGCTTCTCATATCCAGAAATACCTCCTGGCTTACCGCCACTGGATCCAATTAGTGAACGATTAATCTCACCACGTCTGCCATTCATGCAAGTGCGTCGTCTGCGGCATGACTTCTCTTATGGAATTATTGGTCAAGTGATCAACGTTCCAGTCAACGTAGAAGACATGGTAAAATGCTTGCCCCGGCATTTAGATGAGGACGACGTCATTAATGTCAACATCAAACGGAATCTCGCACACAAAACAAATTACATCAGCGGCTACATGTCCAAAAGGACAATCAAAGAATGGTTGGATGTACTTCAAAATTCAAGTCTATATCGCTTGTACGATATCAAAGTAGATTTGTCAAGGCTGCAAACTGTCGTGCCACCAGAGGAAGATTTGCAGGATGACTCGGCTCATCGAATCGAAACAATCGCCGCCGAGTGTACTCCGGAGTCAGAAATTCTTGCTTCCAGGCAGCATACACTACTGTGGAACGAAGAGGATTGCCTCGACATCGCACCAGGACATCAGGCCATGCCTCTGAACATCATTTACGACCGTCATGCTGAAGAACTATCATTTCCTGCAATATACTACGGCCAGCCTCGTCGCTTCCACATGGGAGTTTCAGTGACACCTTACATGATGGCAACCAGTGAATTACGACGAAGTGACAGACGCGGAGCCACGCCTCAAAAAGTCTTGTACGTTGCTATGAAGATTCTACGTCTCCGCATGGTAGATGGCATTTACAGCACATTTCGGAATGTGTCAACCACGGAAAACGTAACTCGACGCATGTTGGAGGACCCGGAATTTCTTCCCAATTCCGTCCAGTATTGGACCTCTCGCAAACGAGATCTGTTTGCGATGCTCCGTCAACTAGGTAAACCGACCATATTTCTCACTTTAAGTGCAAACGAAGTACGCTGGTTGATATTACTGAACTTACTCCTCAAATTGAGTAACAAGTATCCTGGAAAAGTTGCTGAAGATCTAAACACGTCAGAGCGGTGCAACTTAGTGAGCGACGATCCAGTTACGTGCTGCATATATTTCCACAAACTCGTCGGTACATTGATGAATATGCTGAAGGCAAAACAATCATATAATCCATTTGGCCAGTACTTTGTTAAAGATTATTTCTTTCGCATTGAGTTCCAGCATCGAGGAAGCCCCCACGCACACATTTTGGTGTGGTTGAATAATGATCCACACGAGGCCGTGTCAGAAAATATGCCAATGACCATCGAGCTCGTGGAGAAGCTGAGTTCTGTCGCCAAAGAAGATATGCCCAACGAGACCATCTACGCCAATCAAATTCACAAGCACACTTTCACCTGCACGAAGCGAGGTGAGACGACTTGCAGATTTGGGATCCCGTACTGACCAATGCCTGCTACTCGAGTCTTGGTTCCAATGCCTCAGACTGATGGACGCCGGTCAACATTCCAAAAAAAATCCAAGGAGCTACGAACGTGTCTCAGCGAACGTACATACCCTAGCATGGATGACTTTCTGAGGGAACATGGTCTGACATTTGATGCATATCTTGATATAGTACGTTCAACCCTTCGCAGGCCAACTTTGTTGTTTAAACGTAACTTCGATCAACTTATGACAAACACGTTCAACCCTTACCTTGCTGGTCAAATTAATTCCAACATCGATATTCAGTTTATCTTAGATGAATACAGCTGCGCACAGTACGTCGTGGAATACGTGAACAAATCAGCTCGTGGAATGGGTAACTTGAATCGAGAGTTGACTAAAATGATGGAAGAACATCCTGACCGCGATTACACTGGTCAATTAAAAGCATTGAGTGTCAAACTTCTCAATGCAGTTGAAATGTCGGCGCAAGAAGCAGCATGGTATTTGTTACGACAGCCGATGAGCGAAGCAAGCCGTCAAATTGTGTACATACCAACAGTGTGGCCCTCAGAGAGACAGCGTTGCCGCAAACGTCGGAAACAATTGGATCGCGAAGGAATCGCAGAGGACAGCACAGACGTGTGGACCAAAAACATCATTCAGCGGTATGAAGAAAGACCTCCATCTTTGCAAGATGTATATTTGGCCGAGTTTGCGTCGTGGTATGCTAACTCTCGTGATTTCATTGACAATGAAGACGACTTGAACGTGCATGAAGATGACGATCCTGAACCGCCGACTGGAGAAAGAACGACATCGAGAGGATATCGCAAACGTCTGATCGGTCGAATCATACGATACAGATGCTACGACATAGATGAAACTGTCAATTATCAACGTGAGATGGTACTGCTGTACTTGCCCTTTCGCAACGAAGTCGCTGACATTGTTGATTGTAATAAATTTATACAATTATTCAATGACAACAAGGAAACTATCATGGAACGCAGAAAACTTTATGAGAACAATATTGACATCGACAAAGTGATGCAAGAGCTAGAAGCAATGATGATTTTGCAAAATTCAGACACCACAGAACCAACGGAAACAGAGTCAAGAAGAGTGTTTGTAGAACAGCTGTTAGGAGGAGAGGGAGCTGAAAATAACGATGATGTTAATGAAATCGTGCCGCAAAACGGATTGTCAGTTGTAAAAAAAAGTGGTTGCCTGTAAAGTCGGTATACGGGCGAAAGTTTTACGTGACAACAACTGTGCTCGAGTGGAAGGGACGCGTGCCTTTCACTTTTTATGTCTGTCTCTCTCGCTCTTAGGCGGGCTAACCATGCCCGAGTGGAAGGGACGCGTGCCTCTCACTCGCTCTCATTGTGAGCGCATAACGTGAGCGGAGCGTAACGCAGTTTCTTGAAGTGTCACCCGGCAAACCAATTTATAAGACGTTGTCACGTCAAAAATAATGAATATCTAATAGATGACAGCCGTGTCATCTATTAGTGTACAGTAAATAGGGTCCAAAACTACTGGACCGATTTTTTTAAGTTTAGACACTAGACATCAATGTCATACATTGCAAGTCAACAGTGATAGTCTCTTTATAGTTTTAATGAGCAATTTAAAAGTTGTATAATTTATTTAATAGAGATATAAAATACAGGTTCTCTTAGTTTTATGCTGGTTATATAAGTCCATTTGGTCTTTAATAGTAAGATACTTTAAGTAGTTTAAATTAAATTTATCATAATAAGTAGGTACCTACAAAATTCATGTCTGTCTAAGAAAATAGAGTACGGTTGGTAGAAAAAAACTTAAAATTTCTTGATTTACTTTTCATTATTGTTTCTAATGCGGTTTGTCAAATTGTATTTACCTAATCTTGCTGGACGTGTACAATTATTACTTAGATTGATGAATGCTTAGTGTTTTGTATATTTGTGATTTTAATATAGTATAATTGAATTTAATCTGTGCGTTGTTTTATTTACGATCGGCAAAAAGTGAACCCAGAGCCATCTGAAGATTATATTGAAAATGGAAGGAATATGTACAGGACACTCAAATTAAATATTGAGTATGAATTAATTCTTAAAAAAAAAAACCTACAAAGAAATCGATAAATTGGAATATCGACATCTAAACAACTCTATTTTATTCAAAACCAAAGAATTGTAAAAAGCGCCATCTGTTAGTTAATTATACATACTTTGTTTAAAAAATTGCCAGTTTAGAAATCTACCAATAGTTCGTTACAGACAGTCAATGCTGTTGCCACTGGAAAATCTATGAGATGGTGTAAATTATCAGTAGGTATATGTCCATCACGGAACAGAAAATCCTTGTTCCGTGATTTTCATATCTCATTTTTTTACTTTGCCCAGCAGTGTGATAACAAAGGCTAGTAATTGAATTATAAAGGTCGATAGTATTTTACCAAAACTAAGGTCTAAAAAATACCTAGACAATTTGATAAAAAAAATAACTATAAGTTATTTGTTCCAAATCATTCGATAGATGTCGCTATGTAATATAATCGGCGAACATACATAAAAAAAAAAATATATATACGCGACGAATTGAGAACCTCCTCCTTTTTTTGAAGTCGTTTAAAAATAGAGTTAACTTTCCTCGAAGACTTTCCTAGTCGAGGGCCTGCTGGTGTGGTCATTGGTCAAGACTACTGGTGTTTGGTAGTTTTGTAGAATTCTATAAAACTACCTAGTATTTTGAGCTAATAAAAGTATATTTTTTTGATGTGAAACATCTATAGCCGCATGTAAACCCGATTACAGGCGTGGCGACGCATGCCGCGCACGCTATATGATGGTAGGTATATATGTATATGCAGTAGTGTGTACGTTGTGCACACCGTAATCGACTGTGCGATTCTATTACAATCCTTTTTTTTTTGCATATTACTTTTACAAAATAATGTCGATGTTTCACATCTGCCAGGCGTCCCGTGACGGCTCACATTTTTTTTGATATGATATCGTTTATTAAATTCCCGGTGTCATGGTAATATTAAGTGGCGTCATGATTGGGGGGGGGGGCTTAGGAAACAGAGTATTCAATAATAATAATATCGCTCATATGGGCTTTTGTTATAATGACGAGTGTAACGAATAGAAGACTTATTTATAGGAAAAAAAAACCATATTGGAATAACAATAAAAAATCTCAATTTTCATCGTTTTCTTGTGACGTCCGTAAACCGACTTTACAGACAACAACAACAACAACAACCGACTTTTTTTACTCAAAAATAAAATAAATTGTTCAACATTGTTTGCTACTCACCTACCTGTGATTCCAAATTAATTATATTTATTTTATTTTTTGGTAGCTTTTATGTTTTTAGGCTAACAACACTTTTACGTCATCAATGTCAGCTGTCATTTTCCATCAGCTGGATTTTTTAGACTGGCAATTTGTTTTGTTCAGTTTTCGGAAGATTCTTGAAGCGGAGGTTCGCTCGCTTCTATTTCGTTTGTTTCTAAAATTGTTACCTTACCAATCATTTTGACGATTACAAACGTAAAATCATTAAAAATTATGCAAATACGAGCGTTTAGGAAGTAGTGAGCAGTATAATCGGTATTTAATTCGTTTCAATTTTGTGTTTCTGTGTGCGATTGTGATAAAATATACGTAGGTTGACATACCGTTTCGCAAGTTCCTCGGATACGCCGTGTGAAAAATATTTGCACTGGTTGTCTGTGTAGGTACCTACAGGTGATAGTGTTAATTAGTGTGATCAATAATCGTCACGTCTCGATAAAGTGTTGTGTTCGTACCTGCGTAGGTGTTGTGATTAGTTGCGTTTAATTCTGTGTTGTGTTTAGCCATGCTGGCTGGCGAGGCTTATCGCGATGCTCCGTTTAAAACGGTAAGACATTCACTGCCATGCTATCAATTTTATCTGACGAATCTTAGTAGTTTATAACTCCTTTTAGTCGTTTCTGCGTAGTTCAACGTACATCTTCTATTCAGTTATTTATTTGTGTGGTTTTGAAAGTAAATATTTACATCAACCTGCAAGCAGGTGGCTGTTATCTTGACTATCTTGTAGAACAGTTTGTTGACATGTAGAAACATACTTATTTCGTATTTCTTAGCACTTACCTTTTATTGAAAGTGAAAAGGTTAAGGTACTTTATTGATTTGGTACTAGTATTTGCATGTTCCAATGAATAAATAAAGTTCTAGGTTTAATGTTGAGAAAAAAAACTTTTTTTTTCTATTCGGACCCTGCACAGTCAGCGTATGTTGCCAATGTCATATTCTTATAAGAATACTTTTCTCATACCTATTAGTTTGGCAATTGCAAACATAAGATTGCAAGCATCCAATTCTAAGTACCTATGGATGTGTATATGTTTGCACTTTATAGCATGTGCAGTTAGGTTAATTTAAATAACTACAAAGTAAAGTCGGCAATATCTCTTTCTAATTCTTATATTTTTGTCATGGTCTTATAGTTCTTCAATCAAGTGTTTAGAGATCTAGATCAATTTGCCCACTTCATTTTCGGATATAAAATATACTGTCCCTTCTGGATAGAGAGAAAACTATAGTCTATGACCTGATTTGATGCACTCACACAAGCTCTTCATACATCAAATGTACGGTCGGCTGCATAAGTTCAAAAATTACTATTATTAGCATGTTTTCATTCTCATAATTTTAGTTTAATAAATTCATGAGTTAGAAGACTTTAAACTTCAACTAAAGCAGGTGTCCAGAATTTTGCTTGTGTTAAAACATTCGTATAACAGCTGTTTTGGAGCTCTACGGTGGGTCTGCAATTATGCAGCCTACCGTACACTCTCGGCCACCATTTTGCATGAGAGCTATGCCCTGTTTACTTACGTAAGCCCCAATTCCCTGGGAATATAGGACCAAAAAGTAGCCTATATGGTACTCCAGCTATAAACATGCCACTTTTTATCACAAATAGTTTAGTAGTTTTAGTGTAAAACACACTTACAAACATTTGGTTTTGTTCTGCCAATGCATTTCTCGGAGTTTAGGTCCAGTCTATTTCGCTCTTAGTCAAAGGTACAATCAGGCAATAAATGAGGAAAATATTGCTATTATTTAAATTATTAATGCGTATAATTTGGCTATCATTTGTGATTAAAGTACTTCACCTCAAGCTGAACTTTAAACCCTTGTTTTGAGTTGAAAACATTCTAAAAATAGCATTTTTTTAATTCAACTTTTGTTACTGACTTTACACTATACTTAAACTTTAAGTTAGAGCTTGTCTTTTAGGTTTTATTTTTTTTGCTCTTCGAAAAATGTATATGAGAAAGCTTTGAAGTACAATAAAAATAAAAGAATCATAGAAATCATATCTCATAAGGTGGCGATGTTCAGTAGCTCCCTTTTAGCCCTGAGGAGAGTAAGTCCAGTTAGTCTCAAAGTTTAAAATTGTATTCCATCTATTAGGTATCTAGCACCCATAACACAAGCCTAGTTGCTTAGTTTGGGCCTCCCAAACCGGAGGAATATAGGTTTCTTCCTCTCAGTGGGATCACCGCATTAATCAACCACTTCTTCAAAGAGTAAGAAACATAAAGGTAGGGGACTAGGGGTAAACACAAAAGATCCCATTGGGTCGAAGTGTTGCTGGCTATTTGTCAGCCCCCAATAGATAAGATAAGATAGTTTGGGGCTAGATGGCGCTGTGTAAAATGTTTAACAATATTTATTTAATTAAAAATTGACAACAAAAAATCCATAAAATCATAAAAGCTGTACTTATACCAAGTTTCGTCCAGCCTGCCTAGCATGACGACCAAAACACGATACGATAAAGCTATATCACGCGATATAACTACATCAACTCTCAAAATATGATACATAAAGCCGCCATGTTAAATTTTTATTATAAATTGCGACAAAAATTATGATAAAAATTCAACATGGCGGCTTTATCTATCATATTTTGAGAGTTGATGTAGTTATATCGCGTGATATAGCTTTATCGTATCGTGTTTTGGTCGTCATGCTAGGCTAGCTGATTGGTTGTTAAATATAACCTGTGGAAGAGTATATTCCGCGCGGTAAATGATGACATCTGATGGAAAGTTGAAGGGAGGGGAAGTAGATTCGCAAAAGTCAATTTTCATTTAAATATCGAGTTCTGCGCATACCCCTTCCACTGACCGCAGATGTCATCATTCGCCGCGCGGGATATACCAACAAACATACAGACAAAAGGGAAAAGCCAGATTTGAAGCAGAGACACTTAGCTTGGTAAATAATAATTTAATTTAAATGTTTCTTAATGACACATTCGTATATTCACCCAACTAAGTAATGTAAGTAACTATTTCTGACAAAAATTTCCTGAATCATTAAACTGGTAGTAATAAAGTTTTATTACATTACTAGCTGTGACCCCTTGGTTTCTCCCGCGTAATTCTCCTTTTTGTAATTTATGTATGAAACTGATTTTCAAGTAAAAAACTGGTTGCCTGTAAAGTCGGTATACGGGCGAAAGTTTTACGTGACAACAACTGTGCTCGAGTGGAAGGGACGCGTGCTTTTCACTTTTTATGTCTGTCTCTCTCGCTCTTAGGCGGGCTAACCATGCCCGCGTGCCTCTCACTCGCTCTCATTGTGAGCGCATAACGTCAGCGGAGCGTAACGCAGTTTCTTGAAGTGTCACCCGGCAAACCAATTTATAAGACGTTGTCACGTCAAAAATCCATTAGGTTTATCGGAAAAAAGTCAATTTCGAAAAGTCGTAGTACAAAAGTTGTTCACTCAGACTTCTAGAACAACCCTCTTTCGTATTAGATACCCTTCATTGAAACCTTGTATACCTAGTAATACCTACCTACCATTGTTTATCTATTGTGCTTTACCACAGGCTCTACTACGCGTAAGGTACAGTCGGCTGCATAATTGCAGCCCCCGGTAGAGTTTGAAAATCACTGTTATTGGAATGTTTTCATTTTAATAATTTTTGTTTGATAAATTGATGAGTTAGAAGACTTCAAACTTCAACTAGAGCAGGTGCCTAGAATCTTGCTTGTGTTGAAAACATTCTTATAACAGCCGTTTTGCGAGCTCTACGGTGGGTCCTCTCATGTTGATAGTTGAGGGTAGTAACCGAGGGTAGGTCAAGTACCGACACTCGATTTTAGAAACAGTTTTGTCAACAGTCCTAAGGGCCGCGGCTCACCACACTCACTATATCCGAAGATATATCCGGAGATATCTCGCGACACTTCACATTTTTATCACTGGATTCCACTTAGATGAGAGCTTGTATCCACTTTCCCGGTTGAAATTGACATGTTTCTTAATTTCAACCGCTAAATACGCGATTAAGACCCGGGAAAATAATTACTATTAATATACCATGTTTCGAACAAATAAATGACATTCATTCGATTTTAATGAAACTTAGTATGAAAATACATTGATTCATTGGGAGTAACATAAGCCACTTTTTATCCCGATATTCCCACGGGATCGGGAGCTACACGGGTGAAACCGCGAGGTGAGGCTAGCGAGTTATATTTTTCAATCTAACAACATAACATAGCATGCCCTTACGCAACAGTTCTATGCCTTCCTGCATCGCCGATGGTAAGAAAGCAACCATTCACTTTCACCTTATCAACGGCACCCTAGCTAGTTGTCTACTTTCGCCGGTTTAAGGATGATTTTACACTGCCCCGTGCTGGGCCCGGGCCGAGCCGAGCGTTCAACTTACGAACTGAATTATTATTAAGGTATGACCAGAAGCGCGATAGAGGTGTCTTAGAAACAGTTTTTGGGTATCAACCACTAAAATCCATAGAATGATATTCCTACTGTCGTAAAGTTGAAGAAATGCTTTGTATTGTCATACACTTCGAAACACGATTAGAGAGATTTGCCTCGATAAATAAAATCGTGAAAATCCTAAAAAATCGTCATATATTTCAGCTTTTTTAATTTTACGGCGATTGTAAAGAAAAAACAAGTACAAAATTTATATTTTCATAAACTTTACATCAAATCCTATAAGGTAGTACAGATGGTTTTTCACTAAAATAGATGTGAGTCTTCACTACATAGTATAAAATAAAGTCGCTTTTTCTGTCCCTATATCCCTTTGTATACTTAAATCTTTAAAACTACGCAACGGATTTTGATGCGGTTTTTTTAATAGATAGAGTGATTCAAGTGGTAGGTTTATATGTATAATACATGCATAATATAGCCGTGCGAAGCCGGAGCGGGTCGCTAGTGTTTAATAAATTTTCGTTCTTTTTTTACTTTTTTTCATCTAATTCCATGGGAAGTGAATGGAACAGGTATGGTCAATTTTAGAAATTACTTCAATTAGTCGCAACTATTTTCTATTAGATCGCTATCTTGATTGACCGCGATGTCATGTGTAAAAATAACTAAAACACATGTCTATCTGGTTCATTGAACCTTGTTTGAACTCGATTTAGGTAAATGGACATAATATGTACTGGAAAGTTTTATTTGAAACTAGCAGCGCTTCGCGCTTTCACCCGCTTAACTCCAGATTCCGTTGGAATAACGAGATAAAAACTAACCTTTGTTATTCCCAATGAATCATTGAATACTTATACCAAGTTGCATCAAAATCGGTCCAGTAGTTTTAGAGCCTATTCGTTACAAACAAAAAAAAACAGTTACGGAATTTCTTGATTCGGTCGCCGCGCTCAAAACCTGCGATAAAAGCTACTAGCGACCCGCCCCGGCTTCGCACGGCTATATTATGCATGTATTATACATATAAACCTTCCTCTTGAACCACTCTATCTATTAAAAAAAACCACATCAAAATCCGTTGCGTAGTTTTAAAGATTTAAGCATACATAGGGATATAGGGACAGAGAAAGCGACTTTGTTTTATACTATGTAGTGATGATGCAATAACTTAAAACATCATCTTTATATCTTAATATATATAAATCTCGTGTCACAATGTTTGTCCTCAATGGACTCCTAAACCACTTAACCGATTATAATAAAATTCGCACACCATGTGCAGTTCGATCCAACTTGAGAGATAGGATAGCTTACATCCCGATATTCCCACGGGATCGGGAGTTACGCGGGTGAAACCGCGTAGGGCAGCTAGTATTAGTATAGATTACTCGATAATTTTTGCTATCTGCTAAGCAGTTGGTCGAAATCAATAACCTATCTATCAGCTACCGTCGGTTATTGTGACATTTTCTGGACACCAGCTTAACTGTCCCTTGGTAACAGATAGATTACTTGAAATGTGATATTAGTATTACCACGTTTTAAATAACTTTGGCATTGAAAATAACCATTTTAGTTAAAAATATTGATATAATATTGAACATTTTACACAGCAACATCTAGCCCCAAGCCACATGAGGAAGCTAAGCCACTAGGCTTGTGTTGTGGATGCTAGACTATACTTTTTTTGTAAATATACAATGTGTTTCAGCGAAGGGGGTTTTAATACGAAAGGGGGTTGTCCTTGACGTCTAGGCGAGTAACTTTTGTTCTACTACTTTTGGAAATCCGAACTTTTTTTTTCGATAATTCTGAGGACATTTTTACTTGACAATCCGCTGTTTCATACAAAAACTTCGAACAAACTGTTCGAATTTCGTAGAACAAAAGTTGTTCGCCTAGACTTCTAGAACAACCTCCTTTCGTATTAAAACCCCTTTGCTGTATTGTATAGATAAGTACTTACTTGAAGTGATTCTGTTGTTAATTCATCATAATTTCATTGTTTCAGAGGGCGTCAGAAGCCATGAGCATCATTTCATAATGGTTAGTATATTTCGTGATACGGCATACTTTAGATTACTACCTTTCTAGCATAATGTAGTATTTTAAGGGGGGTCCATACGCCAACGACCTTGGTACACAGCCTACTAATTAGTTACTACTGGCACCGGTCACCTTCGTTGGTGAAAATTGTTGATTGTTACGAATGTGTTTTGTTTTTCTTAAAAGTGCTGAGGTGGAATTGTAGGCGAGTATTTTACCGACATTTTGGTGTGATTTTGAGCCAAAACTTTCCTATAGTTTTGAAGCTATCCTAAAATTTAGAATTAAAACTAGTCTAGCTTTGAAATGACAAGGACATTTCGCCTCAAAATTACCCCAAAATATCGGTAAAAATTTCACCTACAATTCCATCTCAGCACTTTTGAGAAAAACAAATCGCATTCGTTACAATCAACAATGTTAGTTGTCAGCGACGGGTATTTCTGGCGCGTTGCGTTTGGCGGCATAAGCAGCCTTAATAACTGTAATTAGAGTTATTACACAAACGCGTGTCGAAGAAAAGGAGAGTCTTGTTTATTAACATATTAGCAGTATTACTTATCTGATGAATTTTTGATGCAATTCTTTGACCAGAGAAACGAGGTTCACATACACTCTGCCTGCAATATTTGTGCACTACTGAAATGTCTGGGAAAGTTACGAGTATACCACTATAAATACTTGCTTAGTGCTCTAGTAGTGAAAATAACCATAGTAGTTTTTAAAATTCTATAATTAAGATCAAGCAGATTAAAAAAAAACTCGTAATAAATAATTATAATAATAGTTTTTAATAAAATAAAAAAAACAATGAAATCTAGCAGCCCCCAAAATTATTTATTTTTAACCGATTTCAAAAAAGCAAGAGGTTCTCAATTCGTCGCGTATTATTTTATGTCACCTATCTAAGAACACTTTGACTTTAAGTAAAAAATTTCATCGAGTGGTTTGGAAGATATGAGAGAACTAGCGACCCGCTCCGGCTTCGCACAGCTATATTATGCATCTATTATACATATAAACCTTCCTCTTGAATCACTCTATTTATTAAAAAAAAAACGCATCAAAATCCGTTGCATAGTTTTAAAGATCTAAGCATACAAAGGGATATAGGGACATAGGGATATAGGGGCGGCGAAAAGTGACTTTATTTTATACTATGTAGTGATAAAGAATATATACAAACAAAGATAGGCGCGAAAAACATAACCCTTTTCTTGCAGTTGGGTAAAACGGTGTAAGTATAATTTTTTCATCATAGTTTATTCAAATTCTACCTATACATGTTTGTATTGTCAAATACCTTGGTTAAATCGCTTTATTCCGTAAAAGGTCAAAATACCTACTATTGTTCTCTAAACTTTTGACATTCGCGTTGGTACAATTATAGTGCTATTCAACAAGAGTACGTTGTAGGCATAAACCATCAGTGTTGCGGTGAAAGTGTTTGACACTTTCGATTTTATCCAATGATATAACGAAATGAAAATAAACACAACTATTATGGACGTTGCGTAAGACGAATCTTTTATATGTAGTAAGATGGGATTTTCTGTTGTAAAAGAGGCTTTGTTATAGAGTTTTAAGAATGTTAACTAAGGTTTTTGCTAGTTTGCTTAGCGTTGGTAGAAGATTAGTATCAGTTGCCTAAAAACGTACTTGGTACGTTGAAAACATTCCTAAAACAGCCGTTTTGAAGCTCTACGGTGGGGCTGCAATTATGCAGCCGACCGTACTTATAAGACATGTCCATAAACAGGTTAAAAAAAAATTACTAAGCATAAATTGTAGTAACAGAAAACCATCATCTGTGAAAATTTCAACTGTCTAGCTATCACGGTTCTTGAGATGATACAGCCTGATGACAGACAGATAGACAGTAAAGACTTAGTAATAGTGTCCCGTTTTTACCCTTTGGGTACGGAACCCTAAAAAAGTTTTCGATAAGTCCCAGTAACCTTTAGTAATAATTGCTGAACCCTCAACTCGCCCACCAGCCATCGAAAGTTAGACTTGTTAACCTAACAGAAATATACTTTTATTATAATTTTCTGCTAAGAATAACCCCGTTATAGTTATTAAAGCTAACAAATGCACAAATACCTAGTCGTTTGCTTGCGAAACCCACGCACGCGTGGTGTAGGCGTTTAGCTGGCAGGTTTATGTTATTTGGGTGAGCCTTGCTGCTGGGTCAGTGCGTTTTTTTCGCCATTAACTTAATAGTATTTGTTCAGGATTCATAACTGGTTTTTGTCACGTCTTTTTATCAAGCATTTAGTAATTAGCGTTTGAATTTAAATTCTGCAAATAATCGACTTGTGACAAAAGAGAATAGATTCGAAATAATTTCACACAAAAAGCAAATGTAATTATGGTTTTTACTACCACAACTAAACTATTTTTATACCAGGAAAACCGATGACTAAATCCTGCTTTTAGTAAATAATTAATTTAATATTCATGCTTTTCAATTTCAATGTTGCAAATAGCTTCGAGCAAATTTATTGTAGGTACTTAGTTTAAAAATAACACTACATTGAGGCATATTTCGTAATAAGGAAGGAACTGCAAAAATCAATACAATCAACTTTTAAAGACCTTAATGCGTTCTGAAAACCCTTCCTCATTTCAATTCGTGTCGCCTTGTGTTAAGAATTTTCACCTAACACGGAAGCGAGTGATTCTTGCTTGAATGGTATTCGCGATGTTTACATCACAAAATCTCTTTAGAGGACGTCAGTGCGAACTTCACACAGTCAGACAGTGTGACCCATTTGTGGCAGCACACATTTGTGCTCCTTTTGAATGTTGTTTTCCGTACTCTGTGAAAACGGAACCCTATTACTAATACTTGACGTCCGTCCGTCTGTCTGTCACCAGGCCGTATCTCATGAACCGTGATAGCTAGTCAGTTGAAATTTTCACAGATTATGTATCTGTTGCCGCTATTACAACAAAAAAGAAAAAAAAATTGGGGCTTCCATACAACATGGTAAGGAAGCCCTTCGTGCGCGAGTCCGATTCGCACTTGTCCGATTTTTTATTATTATCGTCTCTTGTGTCTTATTTTACTTTATGTATTTACTTTAAAAATCACACTTTTTCAGTGGTTTTGGTGGGATTTTTTAACCGCTATATTAATACATAAGCACTTTAACTTTTTGGAACGATATAACGTTTTATAGAATCTCTTTTCCCAAAAACCTTTTACGCAATTAGAAAGCAAGTCTCACCCAACTGAAATATCAATTATCTGTAACGCCAACACTTTACACCTTCACGTTGTAAATCGTCGCCGTCGCATTGTTTATCGAAATGAATTCCCAAATAGTTTGCGCGTCAGCATCAGTTAGGTATGTTATGAAAACAACCGCGTGAGAGAGCCAAATCGTCGCGTCGTCGTCTCGGTACGGATTGACTGACAGGAGTTCGCGAATATATTGGCTAGTATGTGGCGTTGTAGTAGAGGTAATCATATTGCCAAGATTGTTATAGAGTAAGAATCAAATAATTTATTTGCATAGAGATTGGTAGGTTGATACATTATAATATTACACAGGGTTATTGGTAACTAGCTGCGTCCCACGGTATCACTCGTGTGAGTACCGATCCTGTGGGAACTCTTCTTCTCTACTTCTTCAGCAGCATGTATTAGCCCACTGCAGGGCATATGCCTCTCCAACGTCTCTCCACAACAACGTCCTATCACCGGCCTTTCTAGAGCACGCTGCCCCAGCATGAAGTCTGATGTCGTCGGACCATCTGGTTGGTGGTCCTCCCACACTTCTTCCCCCCTTCCCCCCCCTGAGAACAGCTTTGCTTTGCTACCCCCAAACGATCTCTATGCATAATTTCATTCAAATCGGTCTACTGGATGAGGTTTCGGAGACAACCCCACAAACTTTACCTTATTATAATATTAGTTTTATACATTTTTGACGTGACAACGTCTTATAAATTGGTTTGCCGGGTGACACTTCAAGAAACTGCGTTACGCTCCGCTCACGTTATGCGCTCACAATGAGAGCGAGTGAGAGGCACGCGGGCATGGTTAGCCCGCCTAAGAGCGAGAGAGACAGACATAAAAAGTGAAAGGCACGCGTCCCTTCCACTCGAGCACAGTTGTTGTCACGTAAAACTTTCGCCCGTATACCGACTTTACAGGCAACCAGTTTTTATTCAAAAGAAAGTTGCAAACTAATGTTATTTTGTTAAAGATCTAATGAGAATAATTTAAAGTAAATAACTTTGTAAGTGGTTTTGGCAGACCCTAGTTTCTGGTTTATTTATGACTTAGGGTTGTTTTAGGCCCTTTGGCTAATCATAATGTTTGGCCAACCCTGATGTAGAGTAACTATCTCTTGCAACATCTAACCTCCTTAGATGAACTTAAACAAGCATTAAGAGAAGGTACTCGTGTATGTAATTTATTGTGGAAACAATGGATGAACTTCTCGACTGGAAAAAGTAAGACAGTTTAGTTGAATGAAAGAAACCTCTTGCTGAAGATTAATGAGCGGAAAATTATTTTTGCGTTCTCATTAAAAACGGTTCAATATTTCATGGAGATACGTAGATAAATCTAAATAAATACAAACATGGTCCAAAATAGGTGGGCCATACTAAATAGAAACGCATAGTCTCAAAATAAAGATGAAAATAGAGTTATACTTAAGTTATTTATAACGGTGTAACCTACAATGTTTTAACAACACAAAACAAAACATGGAAAAAAAAAATGAAATAAAAATCGGTGGTGACACACGGACAGACAGACAGATGGACAAGAGAGTGATCGTATAAGGGTTCCCTTTTTAACCTTTTGAGGTACGGAACCCTAAAAAACCTGGTAGTACCCATGGTGGTGAAACATAGTGATATAAAAATGGTAAATACTCCGGTTTAAATTACTTTAATAGTATAACCCTAAAAAAGAGCTAAAAGAGCTTAGAAATAACCTTAAAAAAGTGCTATTTATTTTTATATGTTAGGAAGAATATCTCTTAAGTAGGTAGGTAAGTACTTATTCGTTTTAGCAAAAATAGTAAATTTAGATTACTCTTTTGTGTATTTAGTGATTACGAGTCAAAAGAATGACAATAATAAAGGTCGTCACAGACGTAGCTATATTTTATATTAATATACTAAAATATATCGACGGTGGAAATTTTAAATGTAGTAAGGGACATTTCGTTAAATTTCAAAGTTTATGTCGTATGATTTTAAAATGTTTCGGGTGTAAGTACTTAAACCATTCGATTAATATAGTAAATATTACAAAGAATTTTAAACTGTGAACCACTGTGACGTCATTTCCATGAAATTATATTTCAATAAAACATATTAATTTTGTTAACTAACTACATAGTAACTACATAGTATAAAACAAAGTATCTTAGATCTTTAAAACTACGCAACATTTTTTAGGGTTCCGTAGCCAAATGGCAAAAAATGGAACCCTTATAGATTCGTCATGTCTGTCTATCTGCCGTATGTCACAGCCACTTGTTTCCGAAACTATAAGAACTATACTGTTGAAACTTGGTAAGTAGATGTATTCTGTAAACCGCATTAAGATTTTTACACAAAAATAGAAAAAAAAAACAGTAAATTTTAGGGTTCCATACTTAGAACTGAAACTCAATTTTTTTTTATCAAACCCATACGTAAGTGTTATCTATGGATAGGTCTTCAAAAATGATATTAAGGTTTCTCATTTCAAAATATATTTTTTCTAAACTTGATAGTTTACGCGAGAGACACTTTCAAAGTGGTAAAAAGTGTGTCTGTAACTTCTAAAATAAGAGAATGATGAAACTTAAATATATGATATGCATTTTTACCATGCAAACTTCCACCCAAAATTGGTTTGAACGAGATTTGGTAAGTAGTTTTTTAATACGTCATAAACCGTAAACCACCATTTACCCTTCATTCATGTATTTTTATCACTAGCGCCATCTATTTTTTGCATTTGTTTTTGCGTCGAGGTTAAAAAATAAAAACAGAATACAGTGGTACGGAACCCAATACTACTTACGCCAATTCTTATTCAATATGAAAAAAAATATATATTTTATGTCAAATTGAACTTTTTTATTTTTGTAAGGGCCTTACAACACATAAATATACCAGATAAAAAGACTTACGACGTCTCAGAATTAAAAATGAAAAAAAAACCAGTCAAAATAAAAACCCATAATATTATTATGGGTTATTATTTTGACTGGTTTTTTTTATCGTCGCTAGTGATATAATATATCCCATATTATGGGATGTATTATATCACTAGCGACGCTATATTATACTTATTATACATATAAACCTTCTTCATGAATCATTCTATCTAATAAAAAAAATGGTTGTCTGTAAAGTCTGTTTCCGGACGATAATTTTACGTGATAACGTCATAAGAAAACATTGATGGTAACCATGGCAACGATAAAACGTTGCTATAGTTACCTTGTCAATAACATGAGACGTTCCAGTAACAACGCGTGACGTCACACTTTTTTGAGATTGCAGGTGGTCACCAATTTATAAAACGTTATCACGTCAAAACTGCATCAAAATCCGTTGCGTAGTTTTAAAGATCTAAGCATACATAAGGACAGACAGCGAAAAGTGACTTTGTTTTATACTATACTAGCGACCCGCCCCGGTATCGCACGGCTATATTATGCATGAATTATACATATAAACCTTCCTCTTGAATCACTCTATCTATTAAAAAAAAACCCCATCAAAATCCGTTGCGTAGTTTTAAAGATTTAAGCAGTCAAAGGGAAATAGGGACAGAAAAAGCGACTTTGTTTTATACTATGTAGTGATAATGATAAAGTTTTTTATGTCATAATCAGATTTTTAAAACTACGCAACGGATTTTATTGCTGTTTTTTATTAAATAGAATGATCCTAGAGGAAGGTTTATATGTACAAAACATCCTTAATATAGCCGTGCGAAGCCGGGGCGGGTCGCTAGTATCCATATATTTGAAGAGATATCAAAATTTTAATAACACAGATCGATAGGGCATAAAATGTGCTATACTACGCAATATGAAGTGTACTTTCGAGAAAATGTCCCTTACGACATTTTAAAGTTCCACCGTCGATATAAAATATGTCGAGCTATATCGGTCGACATATTTTAGTGACGTCATCAAATACCTAAAATATATCAAAATATATCTTTTGATACCGTAAAATGGGGTGATTACAGTTAGAACAATGGCTACCATGCCGGACTGCCAAACACAGGGTTCGATTTCCGCCTCAGACAAGTATTTCTAAATAAATAAATAAATATTGCAGGACATTCCACACATCGCCATCTAGCCCCAAGCTAAGTAACTAGACTTGTGTTATGGGTGCTAGACAACGGATATACTATTTATATACTTTTCTTTTGTAAATATATACTTAATATACATACAGACACCCAGACCACAGACAAATATCTAAGCATAAATAATTGTCTGAGGCGGGAATCGAACCCGCGACCCTGTGTTTGGCAGTCCGGCATGGTGACCATTGTGCCAACTGGGTCGTCAAATGCTTAGATATTTGTCTATGGTCTGGTTGTTTCTATGTATTATACGTATATATTTACAAAAAGAAAAGTATATTAGTAGTATTATCCGTTGTCTAGCACCCATAATACAAGTTGCTTCTTTTGCTGCTTAGCTTGGGGCTAGATGACGATGTGTGGAATGTTCGCAATATTTATTTATTTATTGGATACAAAACTAAAAATGTTTTTATACAGACCATTTTGCATTTTTAACAGACTTAAAAAAAGGAGGAGGTTCTCAGAACAGAATTACACCTCGAGAGTGCAGGAAATTGCTCAGTTTTTGCTTTCCACCAGTAGAATTGGGCTATAAAGTCCATAAACTAATAGTTACCGATAAATGGAATATCTGAAACCACCTTCTCTTTAGAAAACTCTTCCAGCGGTTACGATTACAGGTTACAATTTAAATAAAATAGTCGCTTTCGTCTCGTCGGACTGGGTTTGAATGAATGTTGATAGGAAACCCTATCCTAAATGAAGATCTGATGAAGATCTTCGGAGTGATGAACAGATCTGTACAGCGAGATTAAGCAAATTGCTTAGTTTTCCATTTTCACTAGTAGAATGGGCACATACACTAATAGGTATCGATGAATGAAGCATCTGAAAGCACCTTCTCATCACCTAACTCCTTAATGGGTTACGATTATGTACACGTTGCAATTTGAAGAAATAGTCGCTTTCGCCTCATGGAGTAGAATTTTCGGTGACAGCGGCACTAAAAATGGTTAAACCTGAACGACAGTGGCAGTAAAAATGGTTAAACCTGATCCAAAAACTAAAAAAACCTGAAAACAAAAACTAAAAAAAACCGAAAACAAAAACAAAAAAGTGAAAGTGAAGTTTTTAGGTTTTTTTAATGTATTTAAAATTTACTGTTATCATTGTGAAAGGAAGTGTTTTGTGCCATAACTACTTGTTAAATATTCGTTAGTTCCTTGTGACCCTGATTAATTAATAAAAATAGTAGTTTTAGTTTTTTTTTTTACTTTTGGTTTTATTTGTATTTAATTGTGTAATAATGGATCTATGTGTAATCTGAATGTTATAAAAAATAGTAAATTCAGTTAATTTTTTATTTTATTGGCAATAACTCCTATCTCTCTCGTCTTATAAAAATTAATAGTGATAAAACAAGAAAAATTTTTGTTCCAGAAATATCTCGTAACTAATAATAGTCGAAACTTGTAACGAAGATTTTAACACTTACATTTAAATTTAACAACCAATACTAATAATAATAAGAAAATAATTATTAATTTATTACATTTACATTGAACTTAACACATTTAATGCAGAAACTTACTTTTAGCCAAGACGAACAGGTCCCAGCACGTTCTCAGTTCAAACTGCGCGTCAAAATTTGAGAAAGGAGATATTTCTGAAAAAATTATTTTCTAAATAAGATAGGTCGAATTTCTATATGCGTATTTTTAATACTTTTAAACGTCAGATAGTTACGAATTTTCGTCACAGGAAAGTTGCTTACATTTTTATAACAGATGGCATTAAAATCACCTTTGAGTAAAACTGGCAGTTAGGAGTTGTTGCTCGGAAGCGGTCGATATATAATCTGTGGTCAAAGTCCAAAATTACTGGTCAATTCACCCCGTTTCACGGTATTTTTATATTAATATAAAATATAGCTACGTCTGTGACGACCTTAAATTGTAATTCCAATCTTACAATATGTAGTCACGTCTATTTTTGGACCGTTTTCGTTTTAGTAACCATCTACCTAGATACAGTAGATTTAAATTTGATGTAGGTACTTACATTTTATTTTATTTTTCTTGTAATTAAAAGTTTCTTTTAATTTACAGTCAACTTCTATTTTTGGACTGTTTTCGTTTCAGTAACTTAACTACCTACCTAGATACAGTAGATTTAAATTTAATGTAGGTATATTTTATTTTTCTTGTAGTTAATTAAAATTTTCAATTTGCAGTCACTTCTATTTTTGGACTATTTTCGTTTTAGTTACTACTTAAAGTAGGTACGAATGTAAATTTGATGGAATTTATTTTAAAAAGAAAATATTTTTAAGGAAAAATGCATCTTCAAAAATTGCGACTAAGACGAGACTCGAACTCGCATCCTTTGAATACCGTTCAAATGCGTTACCAATTCCGCCACTTACCCCCGAATACTGAAAGGCTACTTAATCTTAAGTGGCGCTTACATTGAAATTTAAGTGTGGGTTTCAATAGAAAGCATACACTTAACGTCAATTTAAGCGCAACTTAAGATTAAGTAGCGTTTCAGTATTCGGGGGTTAGTCAAGTACCGTCATAGTCGAATTTAAGAATCGCATTAACCTCTTTACGAATTAAGTTTCGTTAGCGACATCTGTTAGTATGAATTTACATTCGACGACCCAGTTGGCACAATGGTCACCATGCCGGACTGTCAAGCACAGGGTCGCGGGTTCGATTCCCGCCTCAGGCAAGTATTTATGCTTAAATATTTGTCTGTGGTCTGGTTGTTTCTATGTATTATAAGTATATATTTACAAAAGAAAAGTAATATAAGTAGTATATCCGTTGTCTAGCACCCATAACACAAGTCTAGTTACTTAACTTGGGGCTAGATGGCGATGTGTGGAATGTCCTGTAATATTTATTTATTTATTATTTTACATTACATATAACTCGAAAGTTAACTTATCTAGTTAACGTATTCGACAAGAGATGGCGCTTTTACTAATCTTAATCTTTGGAATTTATTGTATTGTGTTTCTTCTAATTTTGGACCGTTTCAGTAATTTAAGTAGATAAACTTGATTTAGATGCGTAAATGGTAAGTAAGCAGTTTTCTAATTTAAAAGCAATATTCTTAAATTAAGAATACTGCATATTATTATCAAGAACATTTACTTAAAAGAAATTTTTTTTAGAGTAAAGGCTATGGAGAGAGGTTTAGAAGTCTAGAGTGAATAGGTACGGTCGGCTGCATAATTGGAGACCCACCGAAGAGCTCCAAAACGGGTGTTATAAGAATGTTTTCAACACAAGCAAGATAGACACCTGCTTTAGTTGAATTTTAAAGTATTTAATTTATAATATATTATATATTTATATTATATATAATATAATTTATTAACAACTAGCTGCGCCCCGCGGTTTCACTCGCGTAAGTCCGATCTTTCTCACCGTTAAAACCTTCCCTGGACTACGACAAACATTTCAAAACCGAAATCATCTAAATCGGTTCGTGCGTTCTAGAGTTATAGCGTCAGGAAGGAAAACCCGACTTATTTTTATTTATTAACAATAACTCATCAATTTATCAAACAAAAACTATTAGAATGAAAACATTCCAATAATAGTAATTTTGAACTCTACGGTGGGTCTGCAATTATGCAGCCGACTGTACTTACCTTCTAGGTGAGCATGCTACATTCTCGACCTCATCTTCGCTTCCCATTAAGTGAAATGGGGTCAAAAGCCCATTTTGTGTAAAAAAAAACCCTTTTTCTCTGTGCACCCAGTTTATCCTGTAAAACTAGGTAGCTGACATCTCACCTGACCTATTTAATCCTACAAAACGTGACGTCAGAGCTGTGACGTCAATCGGCAGGCTACCTTCCCCGTACTGATAATTACGGGGAAATGAAATGACGAAACTAGAAAATTATCAGAAAAAAGAAAGATATAAAAGATAAAGTGGCAGATAAATTTAAAATGATAAAGCTATTTTATCAGCTAAATAGATAAGTACCTAACCTAAGTGTTTTCAAAATTGAGATAATATTGACTTTTACATCTAATCTATAGATGATTTAAGGTGAGCGCACATTTGGCCGCACCGCACGCGCCGCAGTCGCCCGCGCCGCCGGCCGCCGAAGCCGCGAAGGAAATCCCCAAGGCCGATGCTGATGACGTCACCAACCCGGCGGCGCTGTGCGCATACAAATGGAGACTGCGGCGCGTGCGGTGCGGCTAAGTGTGCGTTCATCTTTATACAGCGCCAGCAACTTTAAAGTATACTTTTCATTGCGGTATATTCTCTGGGACATGTATTAAATGGATTAGTCTTGCCCAGCATCTATACAACCTCGACTGTGCCTTAACTTAACCTTCTTAACTTCGCCTGTGCTTAGTTGGCTTCAGACCACTGGAGCCAACTAAAATCTTTACGATGTTTTCCTTCGCCATAAGAGCAGTGTTAGCGCACATAAATTTTCCTTGAGATAAATCATTGGTGTACGGCCGACCAAGATTTTCAGAAGATCAACCTTCTGAATGAAAGTCGAGGTATCAACCACTTTTTTTTTTTTGACCCGGTGGAATTCCCCAAGGAACGCCCGCCGCCCCCGGGGGGAGGCGGCAGACAGTGTCGGGTTGGCACAGCCCCTGAGATGTAAGGCGGGGCGGCCGACCGACTAAACCACCGGGGTGCTCCGCACGCGCATGATGCCGGGGTGAAGGCGACACGTTAGCATTCTTCTTTGACCCCGGCGCGCAAGTCTGGGAAAAAACCGGGCTTGGCCCGGAGAAAGCCCAGACTGTCCTCTCGTCTTAAGGCTATTGAGCCCTTTGCCTCAGAGCGGTGCGCACCCGAGCACTGGGTGCGCCCACCACCCGGGTTTTTTTTAAAACCCGGTCGCAGAGGACAGGGAAAGCGGCAATGATACACCGACAGTCCTCTTCCTCTGCGACCCCACCGCGTCCGCCATCAAACGGTGGCGGCCCCGTCAGGGCCACGGAAGGTAGGGGAAACGGCTCACCGCAATACCGGCAACCCTCTCCCGCCGTGGCTCTTAGTCCTCAGTTGCGGTGCAGCCCATACTACACCGCAACCCGCCTCAGTCGCAGTACCGCCCATACAGCACTGCGACCTACCTCTCGTACCGCTCACACCGGACTTTACGGGGAAGTCGTTGGAGCGGTCCCTCTCGGGTCAGCCAGCTCCTCCAGCCTGGCTTGGCCCTGGGTTCCTCTTGGCTTCACCGTGGTTGGCTAGGCCACGGTTACTAAGCCCCCCCGCCACGACAAGGCGGGAACCCACGGGGGGGGAGGTATCAACCACTAGAGCAACACCGTATATTGTCAGTAACTTTGATAACAATCTTTCTTTTTTCGTATATGTGTGTCACCCACCTACTAGCTAGATGATTCATGACGTCATGACTGTTATCCAATTTCTTTTGCTCGCATGAGCGTAAGCATGATTTGCTTAGGAGTAAGAAAAACTCGATAAGAAGTATATTGACGCCGTTGACACGAAGAAGAAGAAAGGAATACTTATACAAAAGTATTGTGCTCAATTATTTGTGCTCTTCACTACATAGTATAAAACAAAGTCGCTTTCTCTGTTTCTATTCCCTTTGTATGCTTAAATCTTTAAAACTACGCAACGGATTTTGATGCGGGTTTTTTTAATAGATAGAGTGGTTCAAGAGGAAGGTTTTTAGATATAATACATGCATAATACACCCGTGCGAATCCGGGGCGGGTCGCTAGTTATTTATAATGTTTTTATCTAAAGTCTCAAAAACTATTAATAAATTACCCTGCGATGGGTAAATTTTTTTTTACAAAATTTAGCCTAAACTGTCAGATTTTTTTATGCACGTGATTTTAAAATGTTCAGTTTAAAGACTGTAATTTTAAATGTATTTGTTCAGTTAAAGTAAACGTAAGTCTAGAATAATAAAGACGTCCATTAATTACTTTGTATTTAGATACGAGAGAAATGAGCCAAATGGTTACGTTATCACAGCGATTTCTTCTTATCATTGTTTTACTTCCTTAAGCGTAAGATAATTTCTGCGTAATGTAAGAAAAATAGAATTTTCTATGGATTCCAACAGTGCGTGATGAGATCCAGGAATTTCGATTTACTTACGATGTTTTTCTAAGATCAGCGTTTAGAGTAGATGTTTTTATTCCGCACATACCTATTTTAATTGAAAAATTCATTGATTCTCGAACGGATCCGAACTCGTGAAATTTTGCGATTGAAAGTCAAGGTTTTTACCCTACTAGGTCTAATTAATTAAGTATTGCTGTTCATTGGAATATAAACAAAAGTTCGATTATGAATTCTTGATAATTTGCAATAAAAAACCTAAAAGCATACATACAACCGAATTGAGAACCTCCTCCTTTTTTGAAGGCGATTAAAAACTAGCATATTAGCAGTTCTACTTATATTATCCTTCCCATCATGCCCTATCTTCTGCTCAAGAGAAGACGTGATAGGAGCCACAAATGTGGTCAGTTCCTGGTCTGGGAAAATAGATAAAAAGCGGCCATTGACACGATAAGACGAAAAGAGCAGTTCTTTTAAAATATTTCTGGTAATTTAAAAGCTAACTCAAGGAGGTTTCATTTATAGGTTCTCTACCTACCTAAGTAATTTGTTATTTATTTATCTCCCTACTAGAAATATTACACCTTTAAGTTATACTACATTTAGAACTACAATAGAGAGGTAGCTAATTTCAATATGGTGTCAAAACATACCGGTATTTCTTAATGTCACTAATTAGGTAATTCACAACCATTGTCACTATTTCGCCGCGAAAGTAGTCTTAATTGTCTATTGTTTAAATTTTACGAAATGAAGTAGGTAAGTAGTTGAAAAAACTTTACCTGTATCGGTCCCATGGGAATAATGTCCGCGTCTGAGATGGTTTTTTTTTTTAGTTAAATCCCCATCGTCTTCCTATCAATTGGGGGTTTATGAACTTTTCTTTCACAAATCCATTAACAAAACATATAAAAAAACCATTTGTCTGTAAAGTCGTAAACCGACTTTACAGTAAAATTTTACGTGATAATGTCATAAGAAAACATTGATGAAAATACGTTGCTATTTTTACCTACCCCATGTCGTCAACAGAACGTGACCCTTTTTTTTTGAGTGCATAAGGTGTTCATCAATATTAATAACAAAAATCATTCATTGCTATTATTACAATATTACTTAAGTTATACAATAAATAAAATAATATGGCAAAAGGACCAGGCTCAGCATATGCTGTGAGACGGAGCTGCACAGCGCTTATTTTTAGTCTGACCCTTTCTGTGCATTCCGTGTTAATAAAATTGATAATAGAGATTTGTAGAACAAAAATTCTTAAATCCCCATCAGAACTAAATTCGGATATATAAGTCTTCAGAAGGCGTCCACCAATGCGAAGAAGGTAGGTACCTAGTACCTACCTAGTCTTTGACAAGAATATTTAAAACCTTTTCAATTTCAAGAAAATACTAGTTCATTTTCTTTCTTTCGTTCTTTGTATAATTTTGTAATATTTCTAGATTATATAAATCTACATAAGTATTGTTTTAATTATTTTGTTTGTTTTAACATAAACAATAGGTGATAAAATATCTTAATTTGCAATAACTTTTCTTAATTGGTGGTACTTTTTCTGTTTGCCGCCCGTAAATTATTAGGTAACTAGCAACCCGCCCCGGCTTCGCACGGCTATATTATGCATGTATTATACATATAAACCTTCCTCTTGAATCACTCTATCTATTAAAAAAAACCGCATCAAAATCCGTTGCGTAGTTTTAAAGATTTAAGCATACAAAGGGATATAGGGACAGAGAAAGCGACTTTGTTTTATACTATGTAGGTACCTTTTTCCTATGGTTGGGAAAATGCTTTGCAGTATCAGAGGTTCGGGTTCTCTATCTCTACAACCTATAGTAATTTTTAGGGTTCCATACCTCAAAAGGTTAAAAAGAAACCCTTATATAAGATCACTCTCTTTTCCGTCTGTTAGTACTGCAATAAAACGATCAAAAAGATTGCTGATTGCGATAAAACTCGGTATGTATGTATATAGCTGGAGACCTTGGTTAACACATAGGCTACTTTTATCCCGATATTCCTACGGCACCGAGACTTGCGCGGGTGAAACCGCGGGGCGTAGCTAGTCTACATATAAAAGAGAAATAGATTTATCAAGGAATCTCTGAAACTACAGGATCTACAAGCCTAAAACTTCGTATAGGGGTTTCTTTTATAACGTACTAGCGACCCGCTCCGGCTTCGCACGGCTATATTATGCATGTATTATACATATAAACCTTCCTCTTTAATCACTCTATCTATTAAAAAAACCGTATCAAAATCCGTTGCGTAGTTTTAAAGATTTAAGCATACATAGGGATATAGGGACAGAGAAAGCGACTTTGTTTTATACTATGTAGTGATGATGCGCTCACTAAGAGAGGTTTTTTAGAAATTCGGTCTCTTAAGGGGTAAAAAAAAGGGTTTTGGAGTTCGTACATCACTATTATGTATTCTGTGTTTGTAGGAATATAACAGAATTGAATAGAATAGAAAAAACATTTATTTGGCCTAGCACAAAAAAAAACTTGAGAGGTGTCGAAGGACACCCGGATAGAACGAAGTTCCTTTCGATTAATTAGTGAAGGAATTGTAATTTTTTTTTTTTTTTTGTAAATAATTGTCGCGACACCACACTGTTCAATGCAAAATAGAAAGACGAAACGAAAATAACTGGCTTGCTTTCTATGCAAAAAGTGTCGTTACAACTCTTGGTCTTAATGTTTTCCGTCTAGCCCCCTTTCGCAACGCGCGATAAGGAACTTCGTTCCAATAAATATTTAGGACAGTTTAAGAGATGTTGACAAACAAACATAAGAACATAAAAAAGACAGAAAATTAATAAGAATATTAGAGAACAAAAAAGTATAAAATAAAAAGACATCAAATTCAGAGAACAACAGCAGATAAAATATCACTATCACTACATAGTATAAAACAAAGTCGCTTTTTCTGTCCCTATTTCCCTATGTATGCTTAGATCTTTAAAACTACGCAACGGATTTTGATGCGGTTTTTTTTTAATAGATGGAGTGATTCAAGAGGAAGGTTTTTAGATATAAAACATGCATAATACAGCCGTGCGAAGCCGGGGCGGGTCGTTTGTATTATATAAAAAAATAAGATCTAAGGAGCCGTGTGCCTCCAAAATGGCTCTGCCTCAGCGAAAATAGCTTCAACGACATTAAGTTGCTACAGCAGCTGGTCTTCCGGCAGGACCCTTTGCTGATTTCGCGGATGATGCAGGAAATGCATCACTTTTAAAGAGACACTAACGCAGGGAAAACCGCGGGCACAGCTAGTTTCACATACATCGCGACCTTCAGATCAAACTGACTAGTTTTGTAATAGTTAAATTAATTTCATTGAAGTTTTTCTCACGTCCCTACGAGGTCGATTATAATAACCACTTGCCCTTAAAAAGTACATTTCCGGATTGTTAAAAAACTGGCTAAGTGCGAGTCGGACTCGCGCACGAAGGGCTCCGTACCATTACATTCGGTTTTTAGTATTTGTTGTTATAGCTGCAACGAAAATTTCATCAAATAATGTAATTGGTATGCCGATCCTCCATAGTAGTAAGTAGATGGAGGATCGGTGTTGGCTTAGTGGTAGATACCTCGACCTTCATTCTGAAGGTCGTGGGTTCGAATCCCGGCCGGCCGTGCACCAATGGATTTTTCATAAGAAAAAAATATGTGCACTAATTGACATTGCTCTTACGGTGAAGGAAAATATCGTGATGAAACCCGCGGCTTAGTTGGCTCTAGATGTATTGACAAGTTCTCTACTCTGGACATGGTCGACTAAGCCGAGAGGGTAGTAGGTGCTGGGCAAGCCTACTCCATCCTCACGCAAAAAAGGACCCAATTAAAAAAAAGGGTCTAATTGCGAAAAAAGCCCGTGTACAAGTACAAGTAGTGGTAAGTAACCATAGAGATTTGGACAAATACATTTTTGGGATGAAACAACCTATCTATGACCTCATCCATCCGTCATCACGTCATCATCAATATAACGTATGTAAAGTAATTATTTCTTTTTAGGGTTCCGTACCTAAAGGGTAAAAACGGGACTCCATTACTAAGACTCCACTGTCTGTCTGTCACCAGGCTGTATCTCACGAACCGTGATAGCTAGACAGTTATGAAATTTTACAGATGATGTATTTCTGTTGCCGCTATAACAACAAATACTAAAACAGAAACGGGACCCTATTGCTAAGACTTTGCTGTCCGTCTGTCACCAGGCTGTATCTCACGAACCGTGATAGCTAGACAGTTATGAAATTTTCACAGATGATGTATTTCTGTTGCCGCTATAACAACAAATACTAAAACAGAAACGGGACCCTTTGTACGCGACTCTGACGCACTTGGCTGGTTTTTAACGTACTTGTAAAATTGACAATAGAATCAAGTTTTTAACTTAGCTAGTTGAGATGTGATAATTGGATGCGTAAACGCATGACTATAAACTAAGTTTGATTTATCAGTTACGTAATTTTTGGTACAACACTATCTGTTATACCAACAATAGTTACCTCTTTACTTAAAATTTACATTACAATTTACCCTCCTGTGCGCAGGGAAATAGTTTGTGCTGCCGAAAAGACTAAACAGGAGTTCGACTCCAGGCACCCCATGTTCGACACCAACCCCTCTCCACCAAACTACCGATTAAAGAGCCGCAATAGTTTTCAGAAGTCCACTCTACCCCTCACCGAAAGGGCCGGAGATGCCCGAGTCCTTCTGTGGAAGGAAAAGTATGCCCCTCCCCCACATTTCCTGGACCCTGCAGATACTCTTCCCGCTGGCCATGACTTGCCTTTCACAGTGTGGAAGTCACTCAACAGACTAAGGACTCAGGTTGGTCGCTGCAGGGCGAACCTGGGAAGACGGGGCATAATCGATCCGTGCCGCGTTCGATGCGACTGCGGGGCTCCCGAGCAAACTATGGTTCACCTCTTGACCTGCCCCTCCAATCCTAATAGCTGTACATTGGCTGACCTGATGTCAGCTAATAACAACGCCAGGGACCTGGCAGCTCACTGGAATGGGCGGATCTGACACTGCCTCATCAATACCCCCATTTAATTTGTGCTATCGATACGAAGAAGAAGAAGACTTAAAATTTGTACTGGTCGTAGGCCAAGGGAATGGAAACAGTTGCCTGCGTCTGTCTTTCCTGACGTGTACAATAGGGGTCTTCAAGTCACAAGTCGGAAACTTTGTGTTAGTGTGAGAGAGTCGCCCAAACGATGGCGCACTTGACGGCTTGCTCTCTCTGCCCTGTTAGCTGCACTGCAGACGACCTCAACAGGGGAACAGATAATGCGATTGCCGTGGCTAAGTTTTGGGCGGGAGTGCTGTGATCAAGGTGCATTGCATTGGCTGCCGTTGGCACGAAGAAGAAGAGTCACAAGTGATCTTCTGAGAGATAGCTACATCTTGAACGCATCAAGCCGTTAGTCCGCATAGTTGAACCAATTTTTCATACATGTGCGTCCACTGCAAGCTATGCCAGCTAAGCTACGTAAATCTGAAAAACTGCTAGCTTAGCTAAATTAATTTAGTCGGCAGTGGACGACCAGCTTTAGGCAGGTGTCAGTGCCTTCTTTATGTTGATCTTGCATTCTTAACAAAATGCTAATCTATCTACAAAAATATTTTCTTTTAAAGTGAGTGATATGCGACACCCGTTCAATCATTTTTGACGACCCACAGTTGAGTTGGCACAATGTTCACCATGCCGGACTGCCAAACACAGGGTTGTGGGTTCGATTCCCGCCTCAGACAAGTATTTATGCTTAGATATTTGTCTGTGGTCTGGTTGTTTCTATGTAATATAAGTATATATTTACAAAAGAAAAGTATGTAAGTGGTATATCCGTTGTCTAGTACCCATATAACACAAGTCTAGTTACTTAGCTTGGGGCTAGATGGCGATGTGTGGAATGTCCTGCGATATTTATTTATTTTTGGCCATATATTATTACCCCTAAATATATGCCACATATAAGAACAACAGATTCGTGCCACATATAGTTGCTTTAGTTCAAAATCGTTTTAAACCCGTCCGTGTTTACCCGTGTTTACGGGTCAAAGTTAGCAAGCACATATCAACCCATAGGGTCGTTTATATCTGCTAGATAAAGTCAGTGACGCGAGCAATCACGACCTCAATCAATGTCGACCAAGTCCATAGTTACAGACGAGTTTTAATAAGATATTGTAATAAGCAAGTATGTGTTGCGCGCATCTGTTGTTTTACATGCGGAATCTGTTAGGGGGTATCTGTTTCTGAGCAAGGCATAGCGTATTATTCCACCGAAAGCCTAGGGATTTACCACACAAGTATACAATATTACCTAAATACATTATTTTTAGGGTTCCGTACCCAAACCTTATTACTAAGACTTCACTGTCCTGTATCTCATGAACCGTTATAGCTAGACAGTTTTTTTAAGTTTAATTTTAAGAAATGATATATTTAGAATAGAATAGAATATAATTTATTCAAACAATATTTCTGATGCCGCTATAACAAAAATACTAAAACACATACAAAAATATTTAAGTGGGTGAGGCTCCGAAACATGGTACGGAACCGTTCGTGCGCGAGTCCGACTCGCACTTGGCCGGTTTTTTTTCTTTGTATTTTACCGAATGCCTCTAGAGTCCAGATGTTTCAAAAACAGTCATCATTATTTTCTACCTCATCAAATTTTAAAAGAGCTCGATTGTAAAAAAAAACTCGTTGATTCTGATATTCAACACTTGAAGGTGACACGTCGCACCTAACTGGTTTGTTGATAAAAATAAAACTGGAATTCATAAAAAAACACTAAAATATTTATAGGTATTTACCTAGTAGATTCTAGTTTCCTTTGTATGTTGGGTATATTTGGTCTTAGGATTTGGTTATAAAGTAAATGATAGAGTCTAGACGAAGGATTTCCTGCTTGTTTGGAAGTATAGGAAGAAGTGAAATATTGGCCAAATTTAGAAGCTTTTCTTTTTTTCATGATCTCGGGACTTCAGGGGAGTAAAATGTTCTTCTTCAGTGGACATCGTCAATTTTAGTTCCCCATGACCATTTGAAGACTTTGAAGTATTTTATTATAATAAATAGGTCAGCCTTTGACCACTATCTCACGCGATGGTAAGTGACGATGCGGTCTAAGATGTAGCACGCTTTCCTAGAAGATACCTATACGCTCGTAACTCAAATACCAAATAAACAGGGGCCTTCGGAGGATGCGAGTGAAGGTGGAAAGACGGCAGTGCAACATAACTTTTCTGACCCGTCCTTTTTTGTGGCTGCACCGGCTTCGTATCGGAACACGGACAAGTCCGCTTGACGATACGATTTAATCCGGCGCGGTGGGTAACAAGCCGCAGCCGAAGCCTACCAAAAGTATGAACAGTCGCGGAAGTTACGTCTTCTGACTTCCGACGTCCTCATTACCAGATATCTTGTCTCATAACCATGCGGATCCTCATTTCTTTGGTTATATCATTCGTTCGTGATATACCCTACTTATGTTGTTACAAACCATTGTTCCAGAGTCAGTAATTTCATGTTGAATGAACGCATTCGAATATACGCTCTATTTGCGAAATAATAGAGTGAAAAAATGTATAATCATGTTATGGTTGCATGATTTTCCATGCTATTGATTGGCCGTCGGGCCTCGGTGCTGCGAGGTTTGAGTTTCATCAGATTATTCAAATTGGCTTCCTAGCGTTGGTAAAGCTATTGTGTGATTTAAGCAACTTTTTCCGATTTAATGCATTTTTTTGACAAAAGCAAAGTTATTTATAACTGCGCTGTTCATCCGCGTAAGTTCCGATCCCGCAAGAATTTCGGGATTAATAGTTACTTATCAAACAAGCGAACAGAAACACCAGAGAACGGAGTAACACTTCTTGGTAGAGCTGGATCCTTCTGCTCCTCCGTGACAAGTGACGTCCTCGTCTGTTTCGGTTGATATAATTTTAAATCAAACCAAAATTAGTAGTATAATCCTAACTAATCCTAACCTTAAGGGGAATGGGGGGTGACTTCCGCTCCGGCTCGTTTCTGGTGCAGAGGTTAGCCATCGCCATTCAGCCTATCCTTAAGGGGAATGGGGGTGACTCCCGCTCCGACTCGTTTCTGGTGCAGAGGTTAGCCATCGCCATTCAGCCTATCCTTAAGGGGAATGGGGGGTGACTCCCGCTCCGGCTCGTTTCTGGTGCAGAGGTTAGCCATCGCCATTCAGCCTATCCTTAAGGGGAATGGGGGGTGACTTACGCTCCGGCTCGTTTCTGGTGCAGAGGTTAGCCATTGCCATTCAGCCTATCCTTAAGGGGAATGGGGGGTGACTCCCGCTCCGGCTCGTTTCTAGCGCAGAGGTTAGCCATCGCCATTCAGCGTGGCAATGCTTCTAGCATTACGGGAACCTTTACGCCAGGAACGATAAGGGGCGGGTTATTTGACTAATAGAAGACCAAGTTATTAACAAAAAGTGTAGATTAGTATTTAGTATAGATACAGATTGGAAATTGTAAATAACCACAATATACAAGAAAATAATAGGATTTTGCTAATCCTATCCTAACTAATATTATAAATACAACAGTTTGTTTTTTATTTGTTTGTTTTCCTCTTCACGGTCTAACAACGAGACCTATTGAAATTCGGCATAGTGGTAGCTTAGGGTATAGAGAACGATATAGGATACTTTTAATCTTGATATTCCCGGGGGATCGGGACTTGTGAAACCGCAGTGCACAGCTAGTAAACACATAAACAAATATGTACAATCCACGGTCAAAAGTCTTTGCCCACCGTTACGTTTACAATCCCGTGCAGTACTATTTGAACATTATAATAACGTAACCTGTGGATCGAACCCACGTCGTCGGTTGGTGTAGCGGGTGGCGGCTTATACCACTCACACAACTAAATACATAGCTAACATGTTGAAAATAATAATCATACTGAGTACTTTTAATTCAAGTATTTAACCTATTAGAAGAAGGTCGTAACTCCAATACTTGTTGATAGTATTATTGTAGAATAGAAAAAGAATAGAATAGAAAAACATTTATTTGGACAAGCACACGACAAAAACATATTTAGCACAGTTGATAGTTGTTGACAAAACAAAACATAGAATGTATAACAATAAGAAACAAAAGAATATGATAAAAAGACAGGAAATTATAAGAATAGGTACAAGGCCCAAAAAGTATAAGATAGAGTGACAGACAATTCAGAAAATACAGTAGAAAGAAAATAATTAACAAAAAAGTATTTGATTAAAAATAGGGTCTAAGGAGCCGTGTGCCTCCAAAAAGGCTCTGCCTCAGCAAAAAATAGCTGCAACAACATTGAGTTGATGCAGCCGCTGGTCTTCCGGCAGGACCCTTAACGGAGCAAAGTGATCATTTACTTATGACCCTTACTGTACACAACTAACACGCATTAAAGATTATTTAATTTCACCTTATCGTTATTTACTGAACTTGGCATGATAATGGTGATAAGTTTTGCACTTTTGTGATAACACATTCCAATAACCACCTATACACGTACTGACTATTTATTAATCTGTGCCTTAATCATCCGTCATCTCATAACACTGTCTTTGGAATTTGACATCAATTTATTTATACAATAAATCACAATTTCAAGTGACACATGTTTCGTTGGACCACGACGATAACCTAGACCTTTTGTGATATGAAAAAATATGCGAAAACCTGCTTGTGTTCAGTAGATGTACTTACATCTAAAAAGACTCATTGCATCAATAAATCTCTAAACTACTTTTAAGATGTAGGTATTTTGCAAATTCGACCTTTATAGGCTGATTAAGTTTGTAGTTTTTTAGCAACTATTATGTGCGGTGTTGTCCTAGTGGTAGATATCTCGACTTTCATTCTGAAGGTCGTAGGTTCAAATCCCGGCCGGCCTTGCACCGATTAATTTTTCTTGTGAAGGAAAACATCGTGATGAAACCCGCGGCTTAGTTGGCTCCAGAAGTACTGACAAGTTCTTTCTTCTGGACATGGTCGACTAGCTGAGAGGGTAGTAGGTGCTGGGCAAGCCTACTCCATTCTCACGCAAAAAGGATCCAATTAAAAAGGGTCTAATTGTCCGTATACAAGTACAACTATTATGTATTCTGTGTTTGTAGAAAATAAATATAACTTCAACGCTTTTGTATTAATAGAGTTGTGTCTTTATTAGCATTTATTCAATATCAATTTACGTGTAGTTTCTAATTAGTAACTCAAGTTAGATATAATGATATTATCACGATATCTCTGACAGGCTGTGTACGCTAAACTGATATACTATAAGTAGTTAGGTACGGTCGGCTGCATAATTGCAGACCCAATAGAGTTCTAAAATTACTATTGGAATGTTTTCATTTCATAATTTTGTTTGATAAATTCATGAGTGACATAAACTGCCGTTTTGGAGTAGCTGTTGAAGTTGTTGAATCTAGTGTTTCAAATATTCATTTATGAGTCTTTTACTCTTTTATATTATAGACTAGCGACCCGCCCCGGCTTCGCACGGCTATATTATGCATGTGTTATACATATAAACCTTCCTCTTGAATCACTCTATCTATTAAAAAAACCGCATCAAAATCCGTTCCGTAGTTTTAAAGATTTAAGCATACAAAGGGATATAGGGACAGAAAAAGCGACTTTGTTTTATACTATGTAGTGATAACTGTGGTAGATAGGTTGTGACATCGATCCGACGTTTATATCCGTTTCCATTGGTTCTAGGAATTATAAATCGCTCTAAGAACGTTTATTGTTGGTATACAATGTTGTGACTGTCTATTATGACAACCCAGTTGGCACAATGGTCACCATGCCGGACTGCCAAACACAGGGTCGCGGGTTCGATTCCCGCCTCAGACATGTATTTATGCTTAGATATTTGTCTGTGGTCTGGTTGTTTCTATATATTATAAGTATATATTTACAAAAGAAAAGTATACAAGTAGTATTTATCCGTTTTCTAGCACCCATAACACAAGTCTAGTTACTTAACTTGGGGCTAGATGGCGTTGTGTGGATTGTCCTGCAATATATATTTATTATTATTTATTCCACTAGCAGCGCTCTGCGATTTCACCGGCGTAACTCCCGGTACCGTTGAATTATCGGGATGAAAAGTCTATGTTAGTACCTAGATTTAGAAGCCAAAAAGGCCAGACCACTTACATGTCTGTGATTAGGTGTACAGTCCGCGCTGCGAATGATGACCTCTGTTGGAAAGTAGAAGAGGTATGTGCAGAACTCCATTTTCATATAAATATCGAATTCTGCGCTTATCCCTTGCACTTACCGCAGAGGTCATCATTCGCCGCGCGGACCGTAGTTAGACCCGGACGAGTTATCGCCAACAGATGTAGATTATCTTTCCATGCCACTAGAATATGTCTTTGACCGGCTATGATAGTACCGCTTGACATTTTCTGAATTTCTCTTTTTGCTTAGAATCTATAATAAATTATGGATATACAATGATATTAATAGATGTATTTAACTACGCAACATAAACAATTACTTTAAAATTTATTAATAGCTATAATTGACTTAAATATTTCCGGTTTACCATTGATCTACCACTCCATCATGGCTCCAAGCATAATTAACCTAGCGGTATAACTGTCTTGACAACACGTTGACTTCAATCTTCAATTAAATTCACTACTTGGGTGGGTGATTAACCTGACAGGTCTAACAGGTTCGGATCCTTGTCCAAACAAAATTATTCTTTACTAGCAATGCTCCGCGGTTTTACCCGCGTAATTCCCGATTCCGTGGAAATATTAAGATAAAAAGTAGTCCATGTTATTTTTAATAAATCAAAATATCCTTAGGCAAAGTTTTATCAATATAGGTCCAGTAGTTTCGGAGCCTATTCGTTACAAACAAAAACACAAAAAATATTTCCTCTTTATTATATTACTAGTGACCCGCCCCGGCTATATTATGCATGTATTATACATATAAACCTTCCTCTTGAATCAATCTATCTATATTAAAAAAACCGCATCAAAATCCGTTGCGTAGTTTTAAAGATTTAAGCATACATAGGGAATAGGGACATAGGGACAGAGAAAGCGACTTTGTTTTATACTATGTAGTGATTGTAGATGTGGAAAACATATTCTTTATAATTATAACTATAAGATTTTTTTTTATTGTTGCAGGCTATAAGGCCAAGTGGACTTAGTACCGGGCACCATGTTGCGACCCGAGTCACCCCTCGCTGATCACCGGAGCTTGCTCCCGCGCCGGCTTCTACCCGTCAAGGCCCAAATCGCTCCAGCAGACAAGCGCAAGAATCGACGATCTCTAGAACTAAACCCTCCGATTGACCATGCCCCTTACGACTACCCAAAACTCCTTATCTCAAAAACCACAGACTCCCTCAACACAGAATGCCCTAGAAAGATCATCAATAAACAAGACTCGACTGACAGTCTGAAACGGGCGCTCTTATCCGATAAGAAATCTATCAAAGATGCTGATAAAAAAGCCATAGCTAAACAAGATTCGAGCGAGAGTCTCAAAAAGGCATTGCTATGCCGTCAGGATTCGAATGATAGCGTTAAAAGAAAAGACTCTGATCCGAAAAGGATAGAAAAAGAAGTGAAACGAGTTGCTGAGATCAAACGAGGGAATGATAAGAAAGGTCTATTAGAGACAGATATAGATGAATCATGTAAAAGAATATATGAAAGGAGGACGGGGTGCGCTAGACCTACGTTACCTCCCGTAGATGAGAAAGGGGCTGCTACTCCTGGCTCTCCTAATGGCAGCCCTATCACACCTAGCGTGGCAGCTGTTGCCGAAGGTTTAGTCCGATGGGGAAGTGGTCTTCTCTCTGGTAAAGATGAACCGGGACTCAAAGCAGCTACTAGTTGGTACGGATATGGAACGTTACCAACTGACAGTGATAAGGTAAGACTTATGTTATCTATCATTAAACATTACGTTAGAATAACTAAGCATTAAGCCGCAGCACACGTAAGAGACGTTCTAAAACTATATCTTTTGCTTAAAATTACTTGTACTCCTTGTCGTGTATTTATTTAATCGTATGATATTTTTGTATCGGTAAATTTTGAACCAATGGACAGGTCCAGGGTAGTAGTTGATAACTTCTGCAGACGCGAGCTGTGATCGTCCCCCAAAACTGTTAACTAAGTTACTTACTTAACTTACTTAGCGTTAGCAGAGGTCGCCTTAAGACCTCGAACAGCGTTAGCAGAGGTCGCCTTAAGACCTCGAACTTAATCAACTGCTTCTAGAATCATCGAAGAATAGCCCGCGCCAGACGTTGCTTACCCCGCAATACTGTAAACAACCAGCAAGCGGCTAGACCATTAGCCCTCAATCTACTCATATACCTAATATGTAGGTCGTAGGTAGGTATTAAAATTCAATCAGGCAATGAAGGCATAAAATTCCGAGACAACGGCGTTCCGAATAGTGATCATAAAATTACGTAATGTAACTTGTATAACAATACTGACTCAGTATGCTATGTGTATAGTTTACAAAGCCTTGGAGCATCTTGATAACCTTATCAAGGTATTCAAGGAAATAGAAGAAAACTAATTTACCTATTTAAGTTTCCTTATTTGAATCTGCATAATTATCCCTCTTACTTATTTGCTACCGATATACAAAATATCTCACTTATTTCACACTATAGGTACAAAATAGGAAATAGTATGGGACCCATTTGCACCCTTTTGCTCTTAAAAATCGCTAGCTGTTTGATCGTACAAATGTAAGACATTTTGTAATTATTTTGTAAAGTCGGCCCCTCAGATTAACTCGCGCAGATCTGAATCCCGTGGGAATATCAGTATTAAATGTAGACTATATGGTAAAACAGGTCCTTAGTTATTTTTATAATATGTTTTATGGTAATCGCTACTGAACCGATTTGCATGAAGGAGTAATAAAACATTCTATAACACAAACTTTCAAGTGGGATACTATTTTTAGGCGGTTCTGTCTTCTAAAATCCAGAACTCCATTGATATGCCAGGATTTGGACCCACACGACCCCCTGAATGAAAGTCGAGGTATTTACCACTAGACAATTTTAGTTCGAGCAAATAATAATTGATAATAATCTTCTACTACCTTTCTATATAACTGATTCGTAATTGAATACCAAAATCTTATTTATTTCCATAAAGTTAATAACTTATTTTGATTGATGTTTATTAGATTCGAAAGTCTTTCTACACTAAAAATATAAATTATACTATAAATGAAATTGTTTTTGATTATTTTAAAAGAAAGCTTATACTTTTATATCTCTTTTTATTTGGTAGATTCTAAGAATATAACACTTACATTAACATTAATAACCCTAACAATTCAAACCTAAATTATATTTATCTGATTCTTACATACATAAACAAAACTTACAAAAAAATAAGAAGGTTAGCGTGTCCTTTAGGGCATTTACTTCGTCCGCAATTTATGAAACGAGCACGAAATAATCTATATATTATATAAAAGAGAAAATCACTGACTCACTCACTCACTCACTCATCACGATATCTCAGAAACTACAAGTGCTAGGAGTCTCAAATTTTGCATGGGGGTTCCTTTTATGACGTAGGTGCTCACTAAGACGGGATTTTGCGAAATTCGACCCCTAAGGGGTGAAAATGGGGGGTCGAAGTTTGTATGAAGGTATGATATTTTTGAAAGGTAGGAACTTGAAAATTAGAATTCTATCTTCTTATTATAAATAAATTATCATGTGTTTCAGGGATTTTCAATTTTCCTATTTTGATGGGCGGAAATGGGCGCCGCTTTAAATCCGAAAGTTTGTTTCCTCTTCACGGTTGAACGACGGAACCGATTTGGATGAAAATAGGCATAGCGGTCGTTTAGGGGGATAAACAAGGATATAGGCTACTTTTGATCCCGAAATTTTGTCGGTATCGGGACTTACGCGGGTGAAACCGCGGGGCGCAGCTAGTAATAAATAAACATATCTCTTCATTCTAACAATAAGCTTGGATGATATATTATGTGCAGTAAAAAGAGATTTATATTACTTTTAAATGGTGAGAATATCTTAACCTTTATTTGGAAAAACCTTGATCCCGACCGAATCTATACTCTATTTGTAAAACTTAGATCAAAAATGGAAACAAACAAATGTCAAATATTGACAGAAACGCCATTTCGTAACGGTTGAGCTTTCAACCGTTACGAAATGGCGTTTCTGTCAGTGTGTAAAAAAAAACTACCGTTCAAATTTGAATATTGTAATAACTTTGTTAAAAAAATTATTTTATATAAAATAAACAATCATATTTCATATTGATTTTATTAGCAATCGTATTTTTTAGAAATTGAGGTCATAGTTGTTTTTTTACCTAATTTCCACTTTCCTAAAAAAAACTACCAAAGCTTGATGTATTTTTTACTCTGATAACACCATTGTTTACATTTTTGATCTAAGATTTACAAATAGAGTATAGTGTCAGTAGGTATCACCTTTGGAGTATTTCTATTGAGGTTAACGATATCTTTATTTACCCAAAAAGAAGAGGGTTTACTTATATTGAGCTTAAATCTATGATGCTTATATCTAGGTACTTAAATTATGAGATCCACTAGTATGGCGGACTTTGTTGGCGCCTATACATATTTTTTTAGTTTATAAATAATCTTAAGGTCTTACAATTTTTGACATCGGCGGCGACATGCGGTAATTCATTATTTAAATATACACCTTCACACATGATTCTTCTACTACCATACTTTGTTTAAATGTTGTTACTTTAATTTTATATGTATTTCCTAAATTATGTTTCAGGATGTTACATTAATGAAACTATTCCGAAAAGGCTCAGAAGGCCAATTCTCGGAAATTACATTTCAATATCATTTCGATTGCATTTCGATCACAAATAATCCCCTTAAAGTAACTCAAAATACCCCTCAAAGTAAGCTTTTTGTATATAAAAAACTGACCTTAAGGGTGTCTTTTGCAATCGAAATGCAATCGGAATGATATTGGAATGTAATTTAAACAATGTTATTTACGAGAATTGGCCTTCAGATGTCTTTATTATACTACAATGTCTTGTACTTGTACTATTTTCCGCTAATAGACCTCTTTAGTTGAGTCCTTTTTGCTCAGGTTCTACTTATCAGAAAATGAACCAGCCAGCTCTTCCACATATTTTGCCATCAGCTCTTCCATATATTTTGCCAGTTCATGAAAAGTGGCAGGACATTGACGTCACCTTTAGTCCTAAGTTTAATTTCTGCCAGTACGCAGTCCAGGAGTACGTGCGCAGTCGTCTCTTTAGCCTTCATGCACGCTCTGCACAAAAGACTGTCCGTTATGTCCAAGTTGTATAAAGCTTTTTCTTTCCATTATATTTTTGGTACTGAATTAGCTTGGCCACCTTCAGCCTCCGAATTTAATAAAGTAAACGAGTCCGGAGTTTATAGACTGTCAGTACACAAATAATAAGCAACTTCTCTTAGTTCATTGGATTTGATTTCATGACAGTTCAAATCGCGAGTGAATTTGTATCTTCTTGGGAAGCGTGCTACATCTTGGGCTGCATCGTCACCTGCCATCAGGTGGGTGTGATAATGGTCAAACGCTGACCTATCCTATGTCATTCTATAAAAACAGTTTTTAGTAAAATGATCTTGTTCACATTTTGTGTCGTGTGTTCCTGAACAGTTTGACTTCAAAGGACCTTAACCCTTTCCATATTCTGCGATTCTAAAGAGTCTAACTTAAAAAGTTCTTTAACCTCTTTAATCTCCATGATTCCTCCCTGTAACGTCTTCCTAAGTACTTAGTAACTACTTGCTGCGATAATTGCTAAAATTAAGTTATTTACCTATCGGTATTGTTTACTCGTTTACAAATTATCTCTCGTATCTAGTACGCAACATTGTCGGTCAATGTCTTAAAGTAACTGTCAAAATAAAACGATTTCAATAAGTACCTTACGATCTGAGTGCTGTTTGTCATTAGCACTGTTCCACTAAAGTAATTAACCTGCTTTGCCAGTTCTTGTGAATGGAGTATTGTTCTTTAAAGGATGCTCGCTTTACTCATAGTTAGCGTTACTTAGTCGGTTCTATTGTTTGTAAAAGAATTGAGAAAGTATGGTTGGTAAACGTAGATTAATGAGTGATATAGTAAACGGATCTTTTGCTGCCACTGACCTCTGTAGTCCTAGAACGCTGATCGTCACCGTGTTCCGATACGTAGGCCGGTGTAGTCAAAAAGGAGGACGGATTGGAAAAGGTATTGTTTCACTGCCATTTTTCTTCATTCACTCGCGTCCCTTGAAGGCCTCAGTTTATTTGAGGGTTTTTGAGATACCAAACGCTGACCTGAATGCCAATTCTCGTAAATAATATTGTTTAATTACATTTCAATATCATTCCGATTGCATTTTGATTGCAAAAGATACCCATAAAGTCTTTTTTTTTAACAACAAAAAGCTAACTTTGAGGGTATTTTGAGCTACTTTGAGGGTATTATTTGTGATCGAAATGCAATCGAAATGATATTGAAATGTAATTTGAACAATGTTATTTACGAGAATTGACCTTCAGTATTATAAAAAAATAGTGTAATGCTTCGCCTTTTAATCGCTGAGAGCATTAGTTAAGGGTAGAAAAATAGGTAGGTAAAAGTTTCGCAGTATTTTCAAAGGGCTAAGATTAAACACTACTGTCGGTTTGTATGGAAAACTAAATCGACGTCTGGAGCCAACTTAGCCGGGGTTCTCCCTCTAATAAATGACCAAGGCTCTACCTACAGCATCGCTCTGAATAGCATGAACTATATAGGTAATAAATAAGCGATGAGGACGCCCATTTGTGCAACTTATACTTTCTAATCAAATCAAATCAAAATTTTTTATTTCTTTGGATGTATAATACCTTAAAAGTATAATAGACCACTTGAAAACGTCTTAAAAACTAAGTTAGGATGTGTGCCTTCGGAACGCGCCCACCAATGAGAAGAAGGCACAAGAAACTCATGGGGTTTTTTTTTTTTCATGTGATCACGCTCACAATGGTCAATATTACAAATATTTGAAAGTATTATTTGAAATGGAGCAACTAAAGTCACGTCCATGGGTTCTTATCATTAAGGTAAGACGAAGTATCATAGTACGCCTTACTGCACAATCTGTGCTTTATAAAAGTTTTGAACCTGTTAATGGACATGTCATATACCTCTTTAGGTAATTTATTATAATAGAGCACACATGTACTATTAAACGACCTGTTTATTTTCCGGAGCCTACTACCGGGCACGGTCAGTTCATCCTTATTTCTTAAGTTGAAATTATGAATATCGCTGTTTTTACGGAAAATATCAGGATTTTTGTGAACGTAGAGCAAGTTTTCGTAGATATATTGGGAATAGAACGTTAATATATTTAACTCTTTAAATTTTTCTCTAAGTGATTCCCTGGGGCCCATTTTGTAGATAGCTCGAACAGCTCTCTTTTGCAATATGAAAATAGCATCAATATCTGCAGCACACCCCCACAGTAGGATGCCGTACGACATGACACTGTGGAAGTAGCCGAAATAGACTAGGCGAGCAGTCTCAATGTCCGTGTATTCGCGAATTTTCTTAACGGCGTAGGCGGCAGAACTAAGTCTATTGGACAATGCTTCCACATGCGGGCCCCACTGAAGCTTAGGATCTAAAGTTATACCTAGAAAGACAGCCTTACTGACTAATTCAACTTCCTCATCATTAATCTTTACAACAGTTTTTACTTGTTTTACATTTGGAAGTGTAAACCGAATTAATTTAGTTTTGGATCCATTCAGTAATAAACTATTGGAATTGAACCAATCAACTATTCTAGAGAGGGCATTGTTCACATCGTCAACGTTGGACTGACGCCTTTTAACCTTGAACACCAAGGAGGTGTCATCTGCGAACAACACTATCCCATGGTTGTCCCTTACAAGGTAAGGTAAGTCATTTATATAAACTAAAAACAGGAAAGGTCCTAATATGGATCCTTGAGGAACCCCCATTGCTATCGCAGATCCGGGGGATCGTTTCCCGTTAACATCAACACTCTGGACCCTACCGCTCAAATAAGAAGAGATAAGATCCAGGGCGCCGTCCCTAATACCGTAGTGGTGTAGTTTCATGATCAATGTATTATGTTGAACGCAATCAAATGCCTTGGATAAGTCACAGAATATGCCATACGCATCATGTGACTCCTCCCAAGCATCAAATATGTTTTTAATTAACGCTATACCCGCATCAGTAGTCGAGCGCCCCTTACTAAAACCGAACTGTTTATTATGTAAGATATTATTATCATGGAAATGTTTCAGTAGTTGCTTTAAAATAAGTTTTTCAAAAATTTTACTTAACGTGGGTAGTACTGATATTGGTCTAAAATTGGAGGGGTCTGAGGTACTACCAGATTTAAACAGTGGAACTACTTTACTCAATTTCATTAAATCAGGAAACACACCACAATCTATACATCGATTAAATATAATGACTAGTTCTGGTATAATCAGTTCAATAATTGATTTAACAATCGGGACAGACATCCCCCATAGATCTTTAGTTTTCTTGAGATTTATTTGCTTAAGCACTACAATAATGTCATGATTTTTAACATATTGGAATTTAAATGTTTTATTACAATTTGGTACATTCGTTTTTAGCAATGCTTCTGCAATGGGGGTAGAAGAATTTAAAGCCTTCGTCAAAGTAACAGCTACATTACTGAAAAAAATCTCAAATTCGTTTGCGATATCTTGATCATTATTAGTTATATTTCCATTAATACTCAATTTAAACTCGGTGTTTTTGGCTGCGACTCTCCCTGTTTCAGCGTTAATTACTTTCCATGTAGCTAACTAACTATTACTTTACTTTGTGTATATTGTGTTCTGTTTCTTTCTGATGTATCAATCATCTAGATAAGATGTAAAGGCCGATATGAATAAAGTATCAATTATATCAATAAACCCAGTTAAGCATTAACTTTCTTTTACTGTAGACGAGTTTTCATCGAACGCCGCACGGCCACGGCTGACCGAACGCACTCATTCACAAAACGTTGACATTCAGGAAGCTTAGTACCACGGACACGGAACATCAATAAATTGAAAATTTGTCTATTCACTATTCCCAATGGTTTTTGTCGTGACAAGGAAACGATGGGATCGTTTGACGAAGACATTCGGCAATGGATTGTTGTTGCGTGCGCACGCGCCGGTTTCTCTAACCGATTGTACGTGTATATTGACGTTGTTTTTAACTCGATAGTATCGATGTGTTAATTTAGAATCGATTGCTAACTAGTGTAATGTGAGATAATGTTGCAACCGTCAGTGAAGTGATCAAGTGATACGAATCTGGATTGGGGTATCGATTGATTTGATCGAACTATGCCGAATGAAGGGAGACGATCGAGAGTAAGGCTACAAATAATTATGACAAGGCTATATACTATGGCTATAATATATACTATACACAATAGAGAAAATCTATACTAATATTATGAAGCTGAAGAGTTTGTTTGAACGCGCTAGCCTCAGGAACTATCGGTTCAAATTGAAAATTTATTTTTGTGTTGAATAGTCCATTTATCCAGGAAGGCTATAGGCTACTTTTCATTTTGATATTCCCACGGGATCGGGACTTACGCGGGTGAAACCGCGGGTCGCTGCTAGTATGATATAATTCTCCGTTTTTCTAGATTACAATGAAATTGATAATATTTCGTGAACTAGATGTGTAAAAAATATATAAGTAAGCATTTAGTCACGTGGTTTTTCAGTTACTTCATCAGCATCTGACGCTATTACACTATAGGAACTTCAAGAACCATCATCCTTTTCCGTCTTGTCCATCCACTTGTTGTCTAGAACAGATCACCTATAAGTGATAAGGTGCTACGTTAGATATCAGTTTGTGTTTTAGGGTTCCGGATCCAAAAAGTAAAAACGGGACCATTTTACGTCCGTCCGTCCTTCTGTCACCAGGCTGTATCTCATGAACCGTGATAGCTAGACAGATAAAATTTTCACAGATGATGTTTTCTATACTAGAAGTATAATATTGTTAAAATTTAAAATTATATTGGGCTCTGATCTCATTAGTGTGAGGTTTAAGGTCAATAGATTAAACTTTGTTTGGTAATGTAGAACGTAATATTTTGTTGGAAATATTTGAGAACTGATTTATTTACCGATATTTACGTCCATAGCATTATTTATGCAACAGACAAGTGTTTATGCTTAGATATTTGTCTGTGGTCTGGTTGTTTCGATGTATTATAAGTATATGTATATTTACTTACAAAAGAAAAGTATGTAGTATATTCGTTGTCTAGCACCCATAACACAAGTCTAGTTACTTAATTTGGGGCTAGATTGCGATGTGTGGAATGTCTGCAATACTTATTTATTATGTATGGTAACATATTTTATTCTTTGCACCTGAAACTCCAATAACTTTCAGAGTGAGCAAAGGTACTATTGATGTTGATAATGGACATCATTTTTATGGTTTCATACCCGACAGGACCCTTTTATTAAGACTGCCTGTCTGTCTGTCACCAGGCGGTATCTTATAAACCATGATAGCTAGACAGTTGAAATTTTCACAGATTATGTATTTCTGTTACCGCTATAACAGCAAATACTTACTAAAAACAGAATACATTTTAAGTAAGACCCCATACAAGATGGTACGGTTATAAGGTCGCCTGTTTGTACAATTTCGTAGTTAATAAGCTTTCTAGTCCTTTCGTTGTTTTCATTGTTTTGTTTGTTGTACAAATAAAGTGTTTATCTATCTATCTACGGAACCCTTCGTTGTGCGCGAGTCCGACTCATTTGTAGGTAACTTCTCTTAATTTATGTTAGTTTTAAATTCCTATTCATTAATGGTTTCTTCACTACATAGTATAAAATAAAGTCACTTTTCGCCGTCCCTATTTTCCTTTGTATGCTTAGATCTTTAAAACTACGCAACGGATTTTAATGCGGTTTTTTTTAATGGATAGAGTGATTCAAGAGGAAGGTTTATATGTATAATACATGCATAATATAGCCGTGCGATGCCGGGGAGGGTCGCTAGTGTTTCATAAAAACAAATATTTTCTATTTATCTATCTATTTATACCTATTTAAAATGGTTCTACTTACTATGAGTACCTATCCTAATAATATTATAAATGTGAAAGTTTGTGTGTGTGTTACTCCTTCTGGACCGATTGCTATGAAACTCGGTAGATAGCTGGAGACCTGGATTAACACATATAGGCTACTTTATATCCCAATATTCCCACGGGATCGGGACTTACGCGGGTGAAACCGCGGGGCGCAGCTAGTAGAAGTATACTCGTAGCTATGAAAGAAACAGTTTTCAGTTGATGTAAACTAACTAAATTCAAGATTGTATCTACCTAATCTTAATCAGATTTAATCGTCCAGATACGTCTTCGACCTTGTACAGTTTTACCTAACATTAAAAATATGTTTATCGTCACTCAAATTATAATAGTCTTGGATATTAATTATATTTTAGTAGCAATAACAAGGTATTTTATTAATACATTGTTACAGAAGAAAATGTTAAACAAATTTATTTACAACTTTACCTAACTATTTTTAACTCACAAAAAGTTTTTAACACTACAAACGCCTAACGATTTCACTGTCCCGTGGGAATATGAGAATAAAAAGCTGTACATCTATATATAAAATAAAATAAATTAAATATTTTTTTATTTATTTATAGACATTCCACACATCGTCATCTAGCCCCAAGCTAAATAACTAAACTTGTGTTCAGCAGAAGGGCAATTCTCGTAAATAACATTGTTCAAATTACATTTCAATATCATCCCGATTGCATTTCGATTGCAAAAGATACCTTCTAAGTCAGTTATTTTTATACAAAAAGCTAACTTTGAGGGTATTTGAGCTACTTTGAGGGTATTATTTGTGATCGAAATGCAATCGAAATGATATTGAAATGTAATTTGAACAATGTTATTTACGAGAATTGGCCTTCTGAGTGCTAGACAACGGATAAAAAAATTAAAAAACTATGAGCTATTTAAGTTAAAGTTATATTTAAAAATTAATACCAAGTGAAATAAAATTAATTTCACTTGGTCACATGTCACGCCATAACTTGAGATTGGTTGGATAACGATTTGGATAATATTGGTTTCAAAATATTTGTTAGAGAATATGTATATGAAAGAAATAAAAATTTACGTGAGTGAAACCGCGGGTTGCAGCCAGTAGTATATAGTTTCATTTCAATCGGTCCAATATTTTTTGATTTCCATAGGATCGGAAAATATGATGAAAGTGATCTTATTTTGGTCTAATTTTTTGACGTGACAACGTTTTATAAATTGGTTTGCCGGGTGACACTTCAAGAAACTGCGTTACGCTCCGCTGACGTTATGCGCTCACAATGAGAGCGAGTGAGAGGCACGCGGGCATGGTTAGCCCGCCTAAGAGCGAGAGAGACAGACATAAAAAGTGAAAGGCACGCGTCCCTTCCACTCGAGCACAGTTGTTGTCACGTAAAACTTTCGCCCGTATACCGACTTTACAGGCAACCAGTTTTTTTTTTCATTTTCTTTCAAATGTAGTCCCAATCCCGTGGGAATGTCGAAATATAAAGATTCCGCCGTAAATTATCTTGTTCTGGTTTAAAATGTGTTTTTCATAAGCGTATGAAAATATTTTAAGAAGTTAACACCTACAGTTTGAAGAGTCTGTGATAAAAATAATAATGACGTCATTGTTTTTTTAAATACTTCATTGCCTCGTGTTTATGTTCAGTACAGATGTTATTCTTTTAATAAAGTTTTGGATATCATCCATTTTGTACGGCAATGAGTAAGCAGATTAAAAATAAACAGTCTTGCCGATTGATTACATTTTTTAACCACTGTAACTGTGATAAATCAGCTGATTTTCGAATTTACATAACTTCAAATTTAAAAAAAATGTTCAAATTTACTAAAGTCGTAGAACAAAAGTTGTTTGTTTAGGTGTTCAGAAGTGGCTCTCAACCGCTTGCTAATATGATCACTAATAACACTATGTATATAAGCTAAATTGCAATAATAATATTTTTTTGTTTGTTGTTTGTATGAAGATACACTTTTTATCCCTCTATTCCCATGGTCTCCAGACCATACGTACTCCTTACGTCTCCAGAGCGTACGTCCACGTACGTGGGTGAAACCGCGGACTGCTGCTAGTTATTAAATACTAGCAGCGCTCCGCAGTTTCACCCGCGTAACTCTCGATCTCGTGGGAATATCGGGCTAAAAAGTACCCTAGGTTATTTCCAATTAAACAATGTATCGTTATACCAAGTTTCATCAAAACCGGTTGAGGAGGCTCACAGCTAAGCGACGCTGGCTGATCGTTTACGGTCGTGCGGGTTAAGCGACACCTGGCGCGGTCATTACTTCGATGGGTGGCCAATTGGTAGTGTGGCAAAAATGTGTTTCCGTGAGCCCCTCCGTGCTTCGGAAGGCACGTTAAGCCGTTGGTCCTGGTTGCTACCTCTAGTAGCAGTCGTTAGGTCAAGTTAGAGGCCTTAGGGCGATCTGAAAACTCTAACAATAGGTGATCCACACCACTATACGAGAAGAAGAAGAATCGGTCCGGTATTTTCGGAGCCTTTTCGTTACAAACAAACAAACAAACAAAAAATCTTTCCTCTTTATAATATTAGTGTAGATATTGATTTGATGTAGGTAAATAAATACCTAAAATAACTATCGTTATGAAAGTTGTTTGTACAGTGTTTTCACTGAATCGTACTAAAAGAATATTAAATATCATTTCTCTGAGACATATAACCTCCTACGCCCAGACAAAACTAAAATAGACCAAATCACTGGTTCTAATAAACAAAACTTGTTTATGATCCGATCGGAAATATTTTTAACCAACTCCTAAAAAGGAGGTTCTTAATTCAGTTGTTTTTTTAATGTTTGTTGCCTCAGAACTCCATCATTTTTTGACGACCCAGTTGGCATAATGGTCACCATGCCGGACTGCCAAACACAGGGTTCGCCTCAGACAAGTATTTATGCTTAGATATTTGTCTGTAGTCTGGTTGTTTCTATGTATTATAATAAGTATATATTTACAAGAAAAGTATATATGTAGTGTATCCGTTGTCTAGCACCCATAACACAAGTCTAGTTACTTAGTTTGGCCCTAGATGGCGATGTGTGGAATGTCCTGCAATATTTATTTATTTTCATTTTTCAAGCCGCGAGCTTTAGGAAAGCTAGGAAAGGAGGCTTCTAGGAAAGCGTTTTTAGTACTAATAGTCTTTAAGCTAAGCCGCGGACGGAGACTTACCGACACATGGCGAAACTACAAGGGTTCCTTGTTAGGACTACGGAACCCTAAAAAACGTCCAAGGCTCATATTATCTACGACAATTCTTTTAACTTTAGACACTTTTAATCGTTTCATGAAAGACTAGTATATACCTAATCATAAACAAACAAACAAATATACAATGTGTTTCAGCAAAGAGGTTCTAATACGAAAAGGGGTTGTTCTAAACATCTAGGCGAACAACTTTTGTTCTACGATTTTTGGAAATTCGAACGTTTCGTTCGAAGTTTTTGTATGAAACAGCGGATTTTCAAGTAAAAAGTTCCCTCAGAATTATCGAAAAAAAAGTTCGAATTTCCAAAAGTCGTAGAACAAAAGTTGTTCGTCTAGACGTCTAGGACAACCCCCTTTCGTATTAAAACCCCTTCGCTGAAACACATTGTATACTAGAGTCCAGAAGTAGGCAGGCAGGACCATTAGTAAGTACCTAACAATAAAAAAAATTGTCGCATAAATTTCGTTCTAAATTGCTTCGCAGAAAATAGAGACAACTTTAAAGTTTTTGTATGAAAAATATCATTAAGTCTTATTAGAACTCTGCTAGGTATATATAATACTTTAATTCCGTTTCCAAGTACCGGTTCTCATGACCGGCGCTGGTCAATTTGCATTTTAGACGTATTAGAGGAAATATTCCTATGACATTTCCATTTATAATTTTTATTAATAGGTAACTTGTTTTGTGATATTGAAAGTAAGTTAAGAGCATTCTTTTTAGGTTTTATTTGTAGTTGTTTTGTATCGTATTATTTTTCAATTTATATTTATTAAGTACCTACTAGCATCGCTCTGCGGTTTCACCCGCATAACTCCCGATCCCGTGGGAATATCGGGATAAAAAGTAGCCAAAGTGATTCACAATGAATCAATGTATCCTCAGTCTAAGTTTCATCAAAATCGGTCCAGTAGTTTCGGAGCCTATTTACAAACTTAAAAAAAAATCTTAAAATCTTTATAATATTAGTGTAGACGTATACAGAAAAAAAGGTTTGTTGCAGCAAGAAATTATTATTTCCATAAAAACGCTAGAAAATAAATTTCTCGTATATACTAAATATTCTTCAAAATAATAAGCAGTATTCTTAATTTGAGAATATTGCTTTTAAATTAAGAATACTGCTTATAATTTTAAGATTATACTAAAACTCAATACCTAATTAAGTATTCTCTAGCGAGAGGATTATTGCTCGCTTCAAAAAAACCAACTTCATAAAGAATAATGGAATGGCAACACTTAAGCATATACACAAACAGAAAAAATATGATAAAATTCCGTTTTTCTAGATTACAATAAAATGTTAAGTATTTCGTTTAAATACTTACTAGATGTGGAAAAAAGATAAAAACATTTAAAGTCCATGTTCTTCATTTTCTTCATCAGCATCTGACGCTATACACATTATAAGAACTTCAGGAACTTAACCTCCTTGCAAACAAATAATTTTTGTTCGAAGTTTTACCATTATTCTTTAAAAATATTAAAATTTATTATTTCTAGATCTATCAAAATTATTTCTCACAGTATAAAATCTTACAATCAGATAATAATAACATATCTGTACTTGAGAATTACATAGGACTGTGTAACACCATATAATAAGCCATAATAGTACGAGTAATTACCTTTATGTAGGCTAAATGTATGCTACCAAGGCTTCGAAGGTTCTTTAACTCACAAGGACGTTTAAAGTAGACTAATTCTTAGAAAAAGCATTATTTAGTTAATGTTGTTTGCGAGGGAATAAACTATTAGGTACGATTACTAGCAGTGCCTTGATTCCTGTGGAAATATCGCGATAAAAGTAGACTTTCCGGTGAAAATATCGCGATTAAAGGATACATTCCTGTAGTAGACTTTCCTGTGGAAATATAGCGATAAAAGTATACTTTCCTGTGGAAATATCGCGATAAAAGTAGACTTTCCGGTGAAAATATCGCGATTAAAGGATACATTCCTGTAGTAGACTTTCCTTTGGAAATATAGCGACAAAAGTATACATTCCTGTGGAAATATCGCGATAAAAGTAGACTTTCCGGTGAAAATATAGGGATAAAAAGATACATCCCTGTAGTAGACTGTCCTTTGAAAATATAGCGACAAAAGTATACATTCCTGTGGAAATATCGCGATAAAAGTAGACTTTCCGGTGAAAATATAGCGATAAAAAGATACATCCCTGTAGCAGACTGTCCTTTGAAAATATAGCGACAAAAGTATACATTCCTGTGGAAATATCGCGATAAAAGTAGACTTTCCGGTGAAAATATAGCGATAAAAAGATACATCCCTGTAGTAGACTGTCCTTTGAAAATATAGCGACAAAAGTATACATTCCTGTGGAAATATCGCGATAAAAGTAGACTTTCCGGTGAAAATATAGCGATAAAAAGATACATCCCTGTAGTAGACTGTCCTTTGAAAATATAGCGACAAAAGTATACATTCCTGAGGAAATATCGCGATAAAAGTAGACTTTCCCGTCGAATTATCGCGATAAAAGTAGACTATCCTGTAGTAGACTTCCCGGTGGAAATATCGCGATAAAAGGATACATTCCTGTAGTAGACTTTTCTGTGGAAATATAGCGATAAAAGTATACTTTCCAGTGGAAATATAACGATTAAAGTATACTTTCCTGTGGAAATATAGCGATAAAAGTATACTTTCCAGTGGAAATATAACGATTAAAGTATACTTTCCTGTGGAAATATCGCGATATAAGTAAACTTTCCTGTGGAAATATAGCGATAAAAGTAGCCTTTAAGTTATTTCTTAATCCATCAAATAACCGGAGTGTCTGGAAGCCCAAATACCGAAATATTAGGATAGATTGATAAACTCTATATTGTAGCACATTAAACCTTAATTCTAACAATAATAAAAGAAAAATAATAATAAAAATAATAATAATAAACATAAATTCCTGCTACTACAAAATCAATATTAAACTAAACAATATGGCACACTGGGCGGCCTTATCGCTAAAAGCGATCTCTTCCAGGCAACGTTTGCCCTAAGTCAAAGCATTTTTTTTTAATCTTCATATCAGATGGTATACATCTGAAATGATCTGATTTACTATAACTAATACCTACTATTACTGACCTAGGATTAGTGTCACTGAATTTTCAAGATGAAAATGTTTTACAAGTCCAGTTACCGGACTAAATACTGAGTACTAACTACTGATGACGTTCTCAGTATCTCAGTATACAATGTATTACCAAGTGTAATCAAAATCGGTTAAAATTAACATTGAATACGGGCGTTCCCAGTAGTTAGGTTGTTACCGGACTCTGGTGAGACTTTTTCGCCTCAACAATTCGGTGATGCAATACTACCAGACTGAACCTGATGATAGGACGGTATTAGGGCTTCCATAATTTTCATTTTTTTTTTATTCCGATATTCCCACAAGTATCAAGACTTACTCAACTGAAACGGTAGGACTCTGTTAAAAAAATAGCTAATGCGTGAAAAAAACAACATCCCTTAGATTATTTATTGGGTACTTATTTGTTTTTAGTGTTTTGGTAAGATATGTTCACAATATTGTCAGAGTATGTGTTATCCTTTGCCCATATATTTATTTTACTAGCTGCGCCCGCGGTTTCACCCGCGTAAGTCCTGATCCCGTGGAAATATCAAAATAAAAAGTAGCCTATAGCCTTCCCCGATAAATGGACTATCCAACACAAAAATAATATTTATTTTATTAAGAGCCTGTAGTGTCCCACTGCAGAACAAAAGCCACTCTACTCCCCTTTCATAGTTCGCCCTTTTACCTTGCCGTTTCCTTTGCCCATAATAACAATGAGACTCTTATATGAAGTTGCATCGTATTGCACCTGACACTCTGAAACTTCTGCTTCATTATCTTCTTCAGCATTCATTAGCTAACTCCAGATTTAAAGCCTCTCTACAGTCTCTCCATATCTTTCTATCTTCCTGATCCCGTTCAGCGTGAACTTTTATACCCTCGGACCATCTGGATGATGGGAGCATTGACCTGAATCATCACATGCATGACCCCAAGTTAACGTTCCACTGTTAAAACTTTAGCATAACTGTCTGGAGAGGTTTTAACCATAGTGTTTATCTTTAATAAACAGTCAAAGTTATGACTTTTAACAGTTTTATGGCATTCGCTTTCACTGAAGTTACTCGAATGGAGCCGGACTTTCTGAGGTTCTTCATTTCATGTCTTAAGGTCAATCAGGCTTGTAGCTGTCGAGTAAATCTTTATATATGAAATTGTACTGTACGTGTGTATGTCACTGAACTCCTCCTGAACGGCTGGACTGATTTGAATAAAATTTTTTTGTATGCGTTTAGGTGGCGCCCTGGATAGTTTAGATTAACAAATCAGCCCGATTTTTTTAAATGGGAAATCAACGTTTGCCGGCACAGCTAGTTTTATATAAAAATGGATGATGGTATCCTTTTGCAGCTGAGCAAAGACCGGGCAAAGTTTCTTGTAGTCAAGAGATGTTAAAATTATTGTCAAAGCAAAACTGCCGATGTCAAAGTCTCTAACAAAACGCACTGCATTTTGTTAATTATTTTCCCTTCGTATACAATTAAGTGAGATTTCATAGTTGTTACTGATTTCATTTGCATCCTCTAAAAATCATAGGTAACCACTTAAAAATAAATATTAGTGTTTTTTCTATGACTCTTTTGTCTATGAAAGCATAAAAAAAAAATTATAGAACATTTTACACAGCGCCTAATAGCCCCAAGCCAAGCAACTAGGCTTGTATTATGGGTGCTAGATAACAGCTAGAAAAATAAATTTCAATAGAGTGTTTAGTGAAGCAGATGTAAAACTATTCTTCATCACTAACATCACTAGGAGCAAATACAGTTAGTTTTCTTCAAACATTCTCACCTTAAGCCACCTACTTTATGGTGACTTCAGAATGTTATTTGTCATCATAGTAAAACGAGGTTTAAGCGTTGCAAATACCATTCGTTCCACAAAGCACTTTTGTATAATCTATCTTATAAATATACTAGCGACCCACCCCGGCTTCGCACGGGTGCAATGCTGATACTAAATATACTACAGAATGCCTTTATATACAAAAAATGTGATAAATGAAGAACCGCTCGACCGATTTTGTGCAAACTTCACATAAACCATGTACTAAATAGTCCGAACAAAGCTAAAACATTTGGTTTGGATAGGTGAACCCGTTCTTAAGTTATAAAATTACAACGAAAAGTGGAGTTATGAAATTACAACGAAAAGTGGCATTGATTTTTAAATATTCTATAGATAATGCTTTGAATGACTGACTGCCTGACGGATTAACGCACAGCCTAAACCGCTGATGGTAGAGACCTGAAACTTGGAGGGTGTGTTCTTTGTATGACGTAGACATCCGATAAGAAATAATAATGAAGAATTCACACCCTACGCAGATGAAGTCGCGGGCGAAAGCTAGTTATTGTATAAATCACTCTGCAATTACGAGTAAGAAGTGCAGTATTAATGGCGCATAATGTAGAATCTTTATGGTTCCTTTACACTGTAGCGATTTCTCGTGCGACATCTCGAATTTGCGCAGTGATGACTATATTCTTAAATATCAGAATACACTGCACCGCGCATGCACCAAATCATCGCGCGATATAAGCATTATCGCGCGATAAATGCGCTTCAGAGTGATCCTTTCTGCACTCTGTTCCCAAATGAGGACATAGAAAGTAAATGGGTTAAGAGGAAAGGGTACCGGGCGCTCTCTCCATACAGACGTAGTTGACTGTTTCCCCCCTGGATAATGACACTAGAGCAAATATTTTTGTTACATAAAACTTATAACTGCCATGACCATGCCCCTATGTTTTGTTTCTCGTTTTATAAATCTTAATTTCTATGATTATTAGAAAATGAAGAAAACCAAGACATAGTCATGGCAGTAGGTATTATCCCAAGTAACACATTTGGTAACAAATAGCTTGCATATAGTATTTTTTTGGAACCTTTAGTAATAAAATCCACCGTGATTAAGTTCTATAAAGGTGGTTAGAACCTATATGCAACCTATATATTACTAAAGGGAGAAAAATTGCAACTCATTTATAGTTGCAGAAGCGTTGCATAAGAGTTCGAATTGTTACCCTGAGTGGCACTTGGAACTAACGGTGCGAATGGCGCGCTGTGAGTGAATGATTGAACGATTTCATTCGTTGAGTGACAAATTCGATCATAACTAGTCTTATTTTCGGCGGAGGTAAACGAAACACGGTGTGCTTTGTTCTATTGTGTTAATTGTGACAGCCATATTGCATTTAAAAATGTACGTGTATTACCTATAACGCAGGATAACATCATGGAGCCCTCGTAAACGGTTTTTTATCGTGAAACCATGGTATATTTACTTAGTAAATTTTGATGCGCCTTCGATTTAACCAAAAAATATGCGCTGATCAAATAAATAAGATAATACTTTACAACAATTTGGCCTAACAAACATTAAATTAACCTAACATTATGGTTTCACAAAAAGTATAATGTAAAACAACATCAGAAACAGTTATCGAAACTTTTTTTGTTTTATGTTATTGTAATAAAATACCATTAAACAAAATGCTTTTCAAGGTCACTGTTTTTAAACATGGCGATTTAAAGTAGACCTTGTAGTTCTTATTTTCACTCATTTGTTACCTTATTGGAACTCTTAAGCCCAAAAATCACTCATTAGTACCTAGTAGTGATATTTTTCACTTCACAGGTCTCGCTGTCTCTGCTTTGAATTGGGGATCCTCAAGACGGGTACAAAACCCATTATGAAGGTTAATAAAGTAAAATTTACTTAAGGTGAAGTAGGACCTGAAAACCCCTATCTCTTTCTAAGTTCTACGTTTCTATTATACATATTAATATTACAGTTGGACCAATTTACCATAACCCTTAAATTGTATGACCGTCCAAACTAAATAGAGGCCAATTTAAATACCATTGCGAGGGTAGAGAAAAAGAATTGAAACTAGTGTACGGAACCCTCACCGCGCGAGTACGACTCGCACTCGACCGGTTATTATTTTAGAACTGTTCTTAAGATCTAAAGTGGTTCTAAATGAGAATATTTTGGAACCGATTTACGCTTTACAGTGGCATATGAGAGTATATTAGACCTTACAAAGGCAATTACACTAGGTTCCAAATGAGCTGTAATAATAACTCTTGAGCCACTACAGGTGATAAATAACTCATGAGGAAAAAATACCACCTATTAGGGCACAGTTCTTTAGGAGGGATTTTAAGATGTCATATGCCTCTTTGAGTTCTAAAAGAGAGAAAATTAAAACCTTTATGCGCCTATAAGTAATAAATTCGGCTTAATGCTACCATAGGTAATAAAGCAGGAACAAAAATCACCCAAAGGCAACCGTTGGTGATAAGAGTTACTCATTTGCAAATTCGAGTGCTGTTTGCATCTTTAAGTAATACCATACACTCTTGCATTACTTATATGCTACCTACAGTTGCAAAATAAGTTCTAAAATTCACTAACGTGTTACTTGGGATGGCACAAAAATATTTGTGTTAGTGTCATTATCCAGGGAGGAAAAAGTCGACTACGTTTGTATGGAGAGAGCTCCGGTACCCTTTCACCTTAATCCAGTTAATAGTAGATTATGCATCAAGGGCATAAAGCAATGTCTTATGTTGTGGGTGGCATATTGAACCCCGAGTGTAACGAGGGACTCTCGGATTAACTCCTGAGCGAGGCGAGGGAGTTATGTAGAGTCCTTAGTGAAGCGAGGGGCTTAAGCCGCCCAAGACGAAGACATGCTTTATCCCGAGGTGCATACTCTACTTTTAATACCGTCAGTCGATTTTTTTTTATAACTTGTGGTGGCCAGTTCCCTACTTGAAAAAATCCACTTTAAAAAAAATGGGGCAATTGCAATGAGATGGTAGCATGATGGTAAATATTTGGTAGGTATCATAGGCAAAACCTATTTGCTTAGACCTAACGTAACAAAAAAAAGAAAAAAACATTAATCGTGGCCTGCTAGATTTTTGTAGACCAATCAAATGACTTATTATAATTAACACCTATTTGCTGAGACCTTCAAAATTAAAACCAAGAGTTTTCACATGAACTTCAACGTTCCAAATTCAAATCACTTTATTCCCTTGGGAGTTTCATACAACATTATCTCCCTTGGGAATAAAGTCTTGCTTTAAGTTGAGGTTAATAGGGCTTTAATCCGTGATTAAAGTGCTGCAGGTTTGAAAAAACTAATTATTACAAAATAAATTAACGAAATGTTCTAATTGTCCTAATTAAATTACTCAGTTACCTTGTTAATGTGTGAAACGGGAGCTTCGTATTAAGATCAGAGATCACGAAGTCATTACGCCTTATTTTACAAAGATTAATGGATTGTTTTTTGTACATCTCGTCTCGTCTGATTATGATGACCTTGACACATTATGAGGTTTATATGAATGACAGGTGATAAAAAATAGCTAGACGTAAAAATAAGTAAGGTATTGCAGGATAAGTTAGGGGAATATTCCGAAAAAAAAATAAAAAAATAAAGTTATGGTAAATTTTGGTACTTTGTTACATGTTCACCCATATCTTATTATCGTATTGACTCAGGAATTTGATTTTTATACACCTAATAGGAACTATAGACCTCGGAGTAAGCTTTTGTAGATTCCGAGATTTCAAAGACATAGAATAGACTAGCGTCACCTCGCGCGTTCCATCGCGTTTGGTCAAAATCGCAAACGGTCAATTTCATGTAAATCGCAAGCAGTCAAAATAGCAACCCGTCAAATTTGCGAATATACAGTAAGTAAAAACTTTTAATATCATCACTTCACTACATAGTATATAACCCTCCATTTTGGCTTCGCCGTAGTCGGGTAAAAACAAAGTCGCTTTCTCTGTCCCTATTCCCTATGTATGCTTAAATCTTTAAAACTACGCAACGGATTTTGATGCGTTTTTTTTAATAGATAGAGTGATTCAAGAGGAAGGTTTATATGTTTAATACATGCATAATATAGCCCGTGCGAAGCCGGGGCGGGTCGCTAGTCTATTATAAGTTATGTTATTTTCCTTTATCATCCTGCTTGAATGAACTCACAACCTACCATAAAAGCTAAATAAGTTCTTTTCCATCCAAAGGTTGCCTAGAAGAAATCGCTTTCAGCGATAAGGCTTTACTTTACTTTGTGTATATTATTATGTTTTACGTTCCTTACTGTGTTGTACAAATAAAGTTATCTATCTATCTATATTATATAAATTTCAACTTGCTAGGTCCACCCGTTCCTGAGAATATCGGTAGTTAGTGACACACGGACAGACGGACAAGATAGTGGTCTTATAAGGGTTCCTTTTTACCTTTTGAGGTACGGAACCCTAAAAGGACTTTAACAAGGTCAAATGCGAATAAAAATAAATTGGGATTAACCTTTACGTATTCCCTTTCGGCGGCCGTAATCGGCTTGGTAAAATTAATCCCTTTTCCAACGAAAAAATCGATTTATAAACAAAAGTCATGCTCGTATACATACACTAAACGAGTCGTACTCTCGCAGAAAGGATCCGTACCATGTTGTATGAGGAGCCCCCCAACTTGTTTATACCCTTCGGGTACCTACGGAACCCTAAAACATGCAGTTGAATTAATAACCTCCTCATTTTTTGAAATCAATTAAGAACACGGGAACCTCTTGTAGTTGTTTTCTTCTTTTTCTTTAAGTTGTATCAGGAGTTTTGACTGATATGATGATGATGATAACAGCTTCTTCTTTTTGAGTCAGTTACGTTCGACCAGTCAAATTTTCCTCACCAATAATAGTTAGCCACTGCAACTGCAGCATTGCTCTGCTCAGTCAGTTTGTCAATAAATGTGGTATTAAGTGATGCATTTCTATACAAAACAATCAACTGCGCTCCGCGGTTTCACCCGCGTTAGTCCCGATCCCGTGGGAATATCAAAATGAAAAGTAGCCTATAGCCTTCCTCGATAAATGGACTATCCAACACAAGAATATTTTTTCAATTCGAACCAGTACTTCCCGCAAACTATGCCACCTAAGCTAAGTAAAACTGAAAAACTGTGAGCTAAGCTAAACTAACTTAGTTTAATTGGTGGTGGGCGGTCAGATTTATACTCCGACGTGATATCATTAAAATAAATGCAACAAAACTTAATTTATATTGTAATTGTTGTTTATACAGCATCAGACAATGGTTATTGAGCACAAGTTTGTCATTGACCTGAACATAAAAACAATTGTGTCTTCGTTGTTTTATGTATCATGTATTGTGTTTGAGGTGATGTACAATCAACGGTCAAAAGTCTCTACCCACCGTAACGTTCAGAATCCTGTGCAGCACTATTTGAACATTATAACAAAGTAACCTGTAGATCGAACCCACGTCGGTTGGTGTAGCGGGTGGCGGCTTATACCACACACACAACTAAAGACATAGCTAAAATGTTGAAAATAATAATCACACTGAGTAATTTTAATTCAAGTATTTATATTTGTGTGTAACGTCTATTAGAAGAAGGTCGTAAGTCCAATACTTGTCTATAGTATTATTATAGCAAACTGATAGTGTGCTTATGACGCATACTTTACCTATATCATATCGTCCTGAATATCATGGGTTACAGTTTGTGGCGCTCGCTCTCTATAATATAACTGGTTCCCGTCGATCCCTTGGAAAAATCGATCGGGATAAATCGTAGCTACAAAGCGCATTCCCATAGCTACCAATACATAATAGTTACCTACTACGAACTACAAACTTTATCAGCCCTATTTTCTACGATCTTACCAGGGCAATAGAAAATGCGGTTGCCGTGGCTAAGTTTTAGGGGGAGGGGACCGTGACCAAAATATATTGACGCCGATGACACGACAAAGAAGACCCCTTTAGAGGTTGAATTTCCAAAAATCCTCTGTACGCACGTAGTATTATCCCCTTTCAAACAAAACAAGAATTCTCCAAATCGGTCCAAGCGTTTTCGAGTAATCGGCGAACATACATAAAAAATATATATACGCGACGAATAGAGAAACTCCTCCTCTTTTGAAGTCTGTTAAAAAAAACCCCCATGCGAAATAACAGACTCGTAGCTTTTGTAGCTTCAGAGATTTCTTGAGAAGTCGAAGACGAGAAGATATATGATAGACTAGCATTACCTCGCGGTTACACCCGCGCGTAACTCTCGTCCCGTGGGAATATCGGGATAAAAAGTTTGGTTAGGTTACTGTCAATGTATCAGTTTGCTATAATAATACTATCAACAAGTATTGGACTTACGACCTTCTTCTAATCATTATAGACGTTACACACAAACATGAATTCTTGAATTATAAAAGTACTCAGTGTGATTATTATTTTCAACATGTTAGCTATGTCTTTAGTTGGCCGAGAGGTATAAGCCGCCACCCGCTACACCAACTGACGTGGGTTCGATCCACAGGGTACGTTGTTATAATGTTCAACTAGTGCTGCACAGGATTGTAAACGTTACGGTGGGCAGAGACTTTTGACCGTTGATTGTACCCTCATATCAAGTTTCATCAAAATCGCTCCAATAGTTTCGGAGCCAATGCAAACAAACAATAAAATCTTTCCTCTTTATAATATTAGTATAGATAAATCATATAGATTAAATAGAAGATCTATTATTTTGAGTCTAGTGGGAGACATTATCGATTTGCTATTTCACAGCCATTGTTTGCGAAGCCATGTTTTGCATACATTAGAAATCCATTAGTTTTTTTAACCGTCTCTAAATAAAATGTTTTTAACGATGTTTTGCTCACGATGTCTCGTCCCACTTTTATATTGGAATCCGTGTTGATAGCTTCATAAAAAATCTATTTTCTGTTGATTTGTACTTAATAGGTATTGTTAGATATTTGTTGCAGACATAAAGTAATTAATATATAGACAGATGTACTAAAAAAATATTTGAGCCTGAGACGTCTTCTTTTGTTATGGGCAGAGAAATTTCATTAAAATGCTTAAAAAATATTGATGGAAACCACACGAAATACATATGGAAAGATAAAATCCTGTCTGCTTCACACCTAGTAATTATTTCTAATCAAAAAACCTAACTTAGGCCATTGACACTAAAGAAGAAGAAGAAAGATAAAAAAGCCGCTAACGGAATATGTTTGTCGATGGTTTGTGAATATCTTAGGCCGCATCGTCACCTACCATCAGGCAGGTGTGGTCAAAAGCTGAACTATCAAATGTAAAAAAAAAAATTAGTAATATCCATGAAATTATTTAACTATGTTACACATACGAAATGTTAAATGTGTTAACTCCTGGAGTGTCCCGAAAGTCAGACTTAGGATGATTGGTGACGTCAATCGCCTTCCACAAACCTAAACCACTGTGGCAAAATTTATAGAAGAGTTTCAGTGGTTCTGCCTGTGACAAGCAGAATCTTCACGCAAAATAAATAAATCTTTGGAGATTATTTAGCCTGACATGGAGACAAAGTGTTTCAGATAAGGTTACCAGTTGTTAAGTACACAAACCAATTGCCGTGCCAATAATAAATAATTATACTTCTTTGGCATTATTAAAAAAAAAAAAAAAACTCGTCCGGCAAAAAACTCGTCCGACAAAAAACTCGTCCGACAAAATACTCGTCCGACAAAAAACTCGTCCGGCAAAAAACTCGTCCGACAAAAAACTCGTCCGACAAAAAACTCGTCCGACAAAAGACTCGTCCGACAAAAAACTCGTCCGACAAAAAACTCGTCCGACAAAAAACTCGTCCGGCAAAAAACTCGTCCGACAAAAAACTCGTCCGACAAAAAACTCGTCCGACAAAAAACTCGTCCGACAAAAAACTCGTCCGGCAAAAAACTCGTCCGACAAAAAACTCGTCCGACAAAAAACTCGTCCGACAAAATACTCGTCCGACAAAAAACTCGTCCGACAAAAAACTCTGGACTGGAAAAGGATTGTCAACACAATCAATAAAGTTCAATTTAGATTTAAACAACTTCTCCCGTGAGAATTTTGTGTGACGTGAGAATTTTGTGTCTCGCTTTTGTAAAATTTCACTCTCATCATTTTTTCATAACGCGCCTAAAGAACTATAACTTCAATAATAAATATTGCAGGACATTCCACACATCGCCATCTAGCCCCAAACTAAGTAACTAGACTTGTGCTAGACAACGGATATACTACTTATATACTTTTCTTTTTGTAAATATAAACTTAATATACATACAGACACCCAGACCACAGACAAATATCTAAGCACAAATAATTGTCTGAGGCGGGAATCGAACCCGCAGCCCTGTGTTTGGCAGTCCGGCATGGTGACCATTGTGCCAACTGGGTCGTCAAACAATAACTAGTTGCATTTGTGGTTTCCATGTTAGAGTCCATTTTAAAACAGGAGTTCCGCGGTGGTTTCTGGCACTAATTTGATGGATTGACAATGTTGTCGTTCTATTTGTGAGTTCGATCGAACGTGTAGAATAAGTAACCACCAAAATATTTTCATGCAAAATGTTGCCAAGACGAGACGATATGGCGCGCACTGTCGAAAAGTTATCAGATAGAATCATGAATTATATTTAAAATGCTGTTTATAATGCTTCTTCTTCTTCCTGCCCATATCCCAATTTATTTGGATTCGACGCAGTATGTCTTCTTTTTCCATTCACCTCAATTAGTCGTCATCTCACCGTCACATTCATCTCCCTTATGTCTTGTCTCACGCGGTCTGGATGGACTGCGTGAGACAAGACAAGTCTTTTCTTCTTAGGTCGTCCTTTTCCTCTCCATCCCTCTACATTCATACTCATCACTCTACGAGTCATATTCTCTTCTCTTCATATTTTCATACCAACTCAAACTATTTACAATGCATAAGATTGCATTGGTTCTTTTCCATCCAAAGGTTGCCTGAAAGAAATCGCTTTCATCTATAAGGCCTTTCATTTATGCTACTTATACTTTCTCATCATCATCATCCGAGCGATGTTCCCGGTTGCATCCCTCTCGGGAGCCCGGGGTCCGCTACTTATACTTTCTATCTATTACTTTGTGTAAGTGTGTTCTATGTTTCTTTCTGTGTTGTACAAATAAAGTTATCTATTGTATAATGTGCCAGAGAATGACGCGAATCCTTTTATGAAATGGAATCTACTTACGATTGTTGCCAAAAATAACAGCGAATAACTGAAAGGCATACGAGAACAAATGACTCTTACAGTAACTGTTATTATTTCTCGTTACTCACGCTTACAATTTCAGCGAAAACAAGCATTTCAGTACGGTATGCGTTAACAAATACACTGACTCATATTTATTGGTTTCATATCAATTAATTGTAATTTTGTAATTGTATACTTCTAATGTTTTGTTTTGGTTGTTTTTCCAGTGATTGGTCAGAAAAAGGAATTGTTTTGTTTAAAATATGAACTTTATCCTTTAAGCCGCTCTGGCTTGAGTGTGATTCTGCTTAAACATATTTGGCTAAATACATTTTACGGGTAATCTTAAATTAAATTCTAATTTAATAACTACAAGGTTGATATTAAGTATGTAATCAGTTTGAAACTTTTACAGTTAGTTAATCATGTCTTAAGCCTGATAATTTTGTGGTGCAAGTGAAACTAAATCTCACAATTAGTAAATTCTTTTATGGATGAACTGTGTCTGTAGGTAGAGTCATCGGATTGCAATGCTCTTTTAACAATAGAACAATAACATTTTTGTTATTTTTTGTGTGTTATGTGATAGCTAAATAAGTAGTAGGTAAGTATAATAATTATTAACAAGAAGCTTCAATCACTACTCACTATGAGAAATATAGTATAAAACAAAGTCGCTTCCCGCTGTCTGTCCCTATGTATGCGCAGCGGATTTTGATTCAGTTTTTTTTAATAGATAGAGTGGAAGGTTTTCGTATATACACCAAACTGCCACGCGTACGAAGTCGCGGGCAACAGCTAGTGATAATTAATAATACATAAAAAATTTAGTTAAGCGTGGTTAAGCTCTTTCTTGCTGACGGTATTTTATTCAAAATTTATTCTAAATCGTCATTTGTCGATATTTTTGGAAAGTGTAATTCTTAGGGACGGGTCGCTCGGGGATCGGGTCGCTCCGCCACTAACCCTGTTCTAAACGACAAAATGTGTTTGACTTTCAAGTATCATCTGGTCAACATTACATGCCTGTTTATCCGGAGACTTTTAATTTAATTGTAATATTGTATTGGATGGAGCATTCTTGTTTATTTTCGTTGTTTGTTTATGTTTATTTATGTCCGTCCTACTTGGCTCACGGTCTCGAAGGTAGATATTGTTTGTTGCCACAGCTGTTGCGATATACACTTACTTACACACTTGAGAACTGTTTGAAATGTGTATCCTTCGTGAATTACTTATGAGGTTATGTTTTTAAAATAATTCTGGACGACGAAATAGTCCGTTAAGAGATAGATATATAAATTCTTTATCGTTTCATAACTTAATTAATTAAACAAATAACTTAATTCTATCTAATATTATGAAAAAGAAAACTAGACAATTTGGCACAATGGGCGGCCTCATCACTTAAAGCGATCTCTTCCAGACGACCTTTAGATGAACCAAAATTAAAAGTTTAACTATCCCCCATTTGGAGGATAGCATTTGAGTGGAAGTGGAAATAAGCAATTTTTATCAGAGTGATCTGTGTGTTTATACCTTAGAGAATGGATACATCAGGTGGATAATCTAAGTTCCAAGGAGGGTTAATGTAAAGCTGGCGGAACGGTCGTAAAATATTGCCAAATCGTTTTGTGTTATATAGATAGGCACATAAAGCTATCTGTGCCGTCCCCAATTGAATTTCGTTTAGGGGAAGAAGAGTCCAACACAGACGGTAAACGCAGGATCGGAAGACCGAAAATTAGGCTTATGGACGGAGTTGCTTAAGACCTTTAGGCTTTAAAAACTGGAAAAGTAGCCAATCAGTCTTCCATTAGAATATAAGGTAACCCTTAGAATAAGGCGTTGAAGGAAGCTCAGGCTCATAAAGTGCTGATGAAGGGAAAGAAGATCAGGTGGATAATAATTTCGTATTATCCTGTTATTTAGATCTTTTCCTGTCAGAGGTTCAGCTAAATTTTGTTTGACCAATAACTTGCAACAGTAATGGCAGGCAGCATCATTGCTCTTGTAAAGGTCATCCAAAGTGCAAATGTTAGGGCACATTAGACATGGTGTTCCTTAGAAGTCACAATGCTCATTTGAAATGTAACCCCAGACGTCCGCACTAAGCGTTTTGCTTCGTCATTCCTTATTCATACAGCAAGGGAATGGAATCGGTTGCCTGCGTCTGTCTCTCCTGACGTGTAAAATTTGGGGGTCTTCAAGTCGCAAGTGAATAGATATCTTCTGTTGCTACATCTTAGACCGCATCGTCACCTACCATCAGGCAGATGTGACTTGTTCGCGAATTCGCTGATTCTAAAAATGCCCTATTCGTGAAATAACTAGTCTTGTTTATGGGTTATATGTATTTATACTGTTTCTGCGAATCCTTCTTGTCGTTGTGTGCGCTCTGAATTTATTATGTTATATATCTAACTATCTACTTTTCGATACGCTGTCTTTTGTATTTTAGTACGTTTCTATTTGTGATTGTCTGTAATTGGCTTTGTGTTTCTATTTCTTCTGTTTTATTATGTTAAACTTAGCTGTAGACTTTCCTTTAAATAAATAAATAACTTTTTCTATTTTGGACTTATTCGCGGAAAGACTTATTCTTAAATGGACCTATTCTTGATATGCCCTATTTACTAAGTATTCCTTAATGAAACCCCTATGATCTAATATCATATCCATATGTAAAAAAAAGAAATTAGGATAATATTGTTATGTAAGCAGATAAGACATACTGAAATATTTATCATCGTAATCAAACGAAATCAAGGGCAAATCTACTAAAGCTTTTGTTCTCAACGTTCAAGGGTATCTGAATCGCTTGCTTACGTCACCATTTCCTTATATTGGAGTATTTTGTGACGAATTATTACGTTGTAAGGATTTCCTTATTGGTTGAGAGAAAGGAAATTGGAATTCGTTGGGAATTCAGAAAGTATCCAATAGTAATAACTAGCGACCCGCCCCGGCTTCGCACGCTATATTATGCATGTATTATACATATAAACCTTCCTCTTGAATCACTCTATCTATTAAAGAAAACCGCATCAAAATCCGTTGCGTAGTTTTAAAGATTTAAGCATACAAAGGGACATAGGGACGGCGAAGAGCGACTTTATTTTATACTATGTAGTGATGATATACCAACTAGTTAAATACTCGTATAATAATCATAATGGCCTTTTACATCTAAAATTGATGATTTTTTTTAAAGTTCGTGAAAAAATATGTCGTGTTGCAATTTGTCTTCGCTATATTTGATGGAAACATATATTTACGTAAGTACTAAGTACACACAATTATAAAACTTATTAAGAATTATAGTTTACGTCTGTAGCAAAAAGGGCTACCTTATCGCTTACAGAGGTTTTTTGCAAGCAACCCGTGAACGAGGAGAAGATTCCCGATGATTTAATGTAGGGTTAAACTTGATATAAATATTTGACACTGGCAATATGCACTAATAATGACGATACAGAGAACCTATTATTAGCTTTGAAGTAAGTGTTTTTGTTTCCTTTTATTTCCGTTTTTACCCGACTACGGCGAAGCCAAAAGGGAGGGTTATGTGTTTGTTGTTTTTTTGCTTTTCTGTTGGAAAGACCTACTGTAAAGCTGTTTCTGTTTTCCTTCAACCCAACTCTTTAGAGGCTGGGAGTCTGCGGGTTTTACATACTAAAAACAGAAAAATAATAATTAAATGGAGCTCCTAGTCAACATAATACGGAACCCTTCGTGCGCGAGTCCGACTCACGGTTTGCCGGTTTTTTATAACCAAATCACCTGTTAATATTCGTCTAATCACGGAAACGATTATTTTATCAAAATTATTAATCTAATGATGGAGCGATTTAAAAATCTTTAACTTCTATTTCAAGGTTTAGTACTACCCAAATATACTTTAATTTATTTACCTAACTAGCGACACGCCCCGGCTTCGGCTGTATTATGCATGTATTATGTCTAAAAACCTTCCTCTTTAATCACTCTATCTATTAAAAAAACCGCATCAAAATCCGTTGCGTAGTTTTAAAGATCTAAGCATACATAGGGACGGCGAAAAGTGACTTTATTTTATACTATGTAGTGATGACGTATTTATTACATGTAATTTGTTACTACTTTAGTATGAAGTCACTAGCTGCGCCCCGCGGTTTCATCCACGTAAGTCCAGTTTCCGTGGGGATCTTCTTCTTTTCGAGTCAGATATCAATGTGCCTTCGTACTAAGTTTCATCAAAATCGGTCCAGTAGTTTCTGCTAGCCTATACGTACGTTACAAACACACAAATATATTTTCCTCTTTATAATATTAGTGTCTGACGTCTGTGTAATTAAAATATATACGTTTATAAAACTAAAGAGTTTATTTGATTGTTTGTTTGTTTGAACGCGCTAATCTCAGGAACTATTGGTTCGAATTGAAAAAATATTTTGGTGTTGGATAGTCCATTTATCGAGGAAGGCTATAGGCTACTTTTTATCCCAATATTCCCACGGGATCGGAAGTTACGCGGGTGAAATCGCGGAGCGCTGCTAGTCTACAATAACTGTCTGAATGTACATAAATTACAATTCATAAATATAAATAATTTAAATATTTCCTTATGGAAAGTCCTGATTAGATACCTCAGGAAATTACTTAGCCCATTTTGATTTATGGATCAAAGAAGATAAATCTAAATAACCTACAATTAAATGACTCAGGTGGGTTTTCATAAGTTCAAAATCAATAATAAATTACATAACCTTCCTTATAGGAGGAAGATAATCGTGAGGAACTTCTTAACCGATTTTAATTTAGTTTTCCTCAAGTACCAGATTGTTTTTTACTGATGGGAAGCTACGATGAGGTCGAGGATGTAGCATGCTTGCGTAGAAAGAGAACGGCATGCCTGGAGAACATGATGGAACGCTATGATTCACTTGGCACAATTACTTTGTCCAGGGGGTAGTGTTAGAAGTTAAAAGCTTAAAAAGCCGCTTGATTGTCTGCTCCTTTAGCCGCAAATTTTCAAATTAAAATCTATACTAACATTATAAAGCTGAAGAGTTTGTTGTAGTTCCTTCGAATTGTAAAATTATATTTGTGTTCGATAGTTCATTTATCGAAGATTTATCGATAAAGCTATTTTTTTTTCGACAGAAGAAGAAATATATGTGGATGTGGCAAACATATGGCTACCTTTTATTTTGATATTCCTACGGGATCAGGACTTACGCGGGTAAAACCGCGGGGCGCAGCTAGTAAATAAATAATGCAGGACTTTGCGCACAGCGCCATCTAGCTCCAAAGTAAGCAATTCAGCTTGTGTTATGGGTGCCAGACTCGGTGCCAGATAACGGATAATGGTTATATATACTTTTCTTTTGTAAATACATTATAGAAACACCCAGACCATGCAGAAACAAATATATGTAGGTAATATATTCGTTTGAGGCGGAATTGAACTCGCAACCTTGGCGTGGCCCGCCGCGGCATAGAGGTTGTCAAATTAAATAGTTACTTTAAGTCTTATAACACATCAATAGATCTCAGATTGCATGTCTGCAAGAGGGCGTTTGGCGGGCGCGGGGCGGTCGCGTGTCGTGAGCGTGTGGACTTGGATAAATGCAATTTGAGATCTATTGATATGTCATAAGACTCAAATTAAATATAGAACAAATTTAAACGCGTGTGATGCGCGTGGCGGGCACGTGGTCGACGCGTGTCATCTGAACACGCCCGGTTCATGAAATACAGCCTGGTGACAGACAGGCAGTGGAGTCTTAGTAATAGGGTTCCGTTCTTACCCTTTGGATACGGAACCCTAATTACCAACGTTTTCCTTAAATTTTGAACACAATTTCCCGAAGATAGTGTTTTATTTAATTGTTCCTTGAGAGCAAACAGTCTGGGCTTGTTGCCAATCTGCGTGCAACTGTAACTGCCTCCGTGAAACTACAGTGAATTGTTTTGTTTATGATATGTCCCAAACAACTGTTGTAAAACTATTTTTACGAAGACACCTTGACATTGGTGTTGAATGTACGTCTGTCTGTATTATTATTATAATATTACGAGGCTTGTAGTGTCCCACTGCAGGGCAAAGGCCTCTCCCCTTCCACTGATTGCGATCTTGTGCGACGGATTACCAGCCTGTCAGTTTGACCAAATCGTCTCGCCACCTTCAACGTGGTCTGGTATAGTTGTCGTTCGTTTGGGTTCGGGTCCAAAAGGTTTTTGTTTTAGCCCAATGTTCATTCGGCATGCGATTGGCATGGCCGGCCTAGTTCCATTTTAATGTGGTGGTCATTTGGGAGACGCCGCCGTTGGCTACCTGGGTCTCGGAACCGTCCTGAAACTTAATGAAAGAATGTTTTAATTTCGTCTCTACTGCGGCTGCGTCCCTTTATACAGCCTACGCGACTTACTATATTTTTGATTTGGTTTGGAACTTAAATAATTTTGTTCATTTCTTATGGATTATTCTTTGTTAATAGAAGTATTAATATTTAGTTTTTAGTTCCGAGCCTAGTAGTAGTGGTGGGCGTTGACAGTGCATAAATAGGGAAGGAGCGGCGTTGTTGACTCACTCTTGTTCCAGCGTTCAGCGAGGCAACATCTCGGAGAGCGATGTCGTATCTAACGTTTGTCGCCCAAATAGCGCGGTCGGTGTCCAATCCTGATGATGCGTCGTGTAGACGCGAAACACGTGACTAGGCTCGGAACTAAATATTAATACTCCTATTCCTCCTTTACGGAACTCCATATATATATGGAGTTCCGAAAAGTAACGCCGGATTCAATCAACTATCTTATTCTTTGTTGTCAAATGCTAATCCTTGCTAATATTATAAATTCGAATGTGTTTTTTTGTATATTATATTCTTTGTTCCATCTTCACGGTCAAACAACTGGACCAATTTCGATGAAATTCGGCACAGGGGTAGTTTAGGGGATGAAGAAAAGATACTTTTGATCTTGAAATTCTCGTGGGAATCGCGGGTCGAAACAACATAATACATTTACATATTTTGCTTTAACTATTATAATCATAAAATATTAGAGATACATAAAGCGTTCTATATTTCTATCTATAACATAAACAAAGTGAACAAACTATTTAATATAATCTTCCATTCATTACAAGTTTATAATCCTAAAAGTTTACCAAAATACCTAGCTTGATTTATCGTCCTGGAGGCGGAATTAGTTAGTTGGTTCTAGTTTATAATGCCTGAATAGATTAACCCACCCACACTTACACTTGGTTGCAATTAATTTGGGAAACAGAAACAGGTGCGTAAGACCTTTGCTCTGCTGTAATATTATAACCACAACTTCTACTTACGGACTGTTTTTCCATAGTTGGGTCTTTTTTTTCGTGAGGATGGAGTAGGCTTTTGCCACCCACGCTTTGGCTCAGCTGACCGTGTCTAGAGTAAATAAATTGTCAAAACGTCTGGACTCAACTAAACATCGAATTGAGAACTTTCTCCTTTTTCGAAGTCAGGCAAAAAGAGGATATATTTACTTTCATAAATGTGCAAGCTTCAAAGTAGCAACACTCTCGAAGGCACAGTGATTCCATACTGTTTCTGGCTTGTGGCCTATAATACCTGTATACTTGTGGCTAGTGTTGCTAACATTTTTCTAGTTTCCTTAGCAACCACTTCAATGACGTCCTTAGCTTCATTTTATTCCATGCCCCAGATATCTCGGTCGATTTATAAATATGTAACGTGACAGCGTAAGATAAGAAAGTGACAGACAGCTAACCTATTTATTGACTTACCTACTAGCTTTTATCCGCGACTTCACTCGCTACATTACCTCTGAATTGATATCAGAAGGCCAATTCTTATCAATAACATTGTTTAAATAACATTGCAATATCTGTTTTTAAAAAATATTCTTGAGAATAGCAAAAGCTGACATTGAGGGTATTTTGAGCTGCTTTGAGGGTATTTTTGGAATCGGAATGGCATTGCAATGTATTTTGAACAATGTTATTTACGAGAATTCGCCTTCAGAAGGTCAATTCTCGTAATTATAGCAAAATGCAATCTTAAATTGATCGAAGTGAAATGATATTGAAATTTAACTGTCAATTGGTATTCTGCTAACCATAATCATAATAACATTTCAGTTACATTTCAATTACATTTCAATTGCATTTCACTAACATTGCGATATAAAATCATTCAGTCATTCATTCATTTTGCTTTGTTAGGTTGGCTATGTCACAAAATTTAAAAGAATTTCATTTGGCGCCTGTTTTATTTTGGAGTGTGTCTGAAGAAAGTGAAGTGAAATTTGTGATATGAAGGTCCATGAGATAAATCGCGCTAACGCTCTAGATAGCAATTATGAAAGCGATCGGTAGGAAGGAAGGAAGCGAGCAATTGGTGTCGATAGCAATCAATAGCAATAGATGGGCCAAACAAGAGAGGGAAAAAAAAAATAGCAATAGATAGCGATTTTTTACAAATAAAGTAAATAATGTGGGCCATTTCACATAACGCCATCTAGCCCTAAGCTAAACAACTAGGCTTGTATACTTAAATACTTGTTTGGGGCGAGAATCGAACCTGTAACCTTCTATATCGAAATACAAGTAAAGTAAACTCCAGTCGCGCTTCGGAGATGACACGCATTATTTTTTTTATTAGTTTACACACCAACCTTACTAGTTAACCTTAAAAATTCACTAAATTCGTTGTTTCATGTCGATTACATTTCAATCAACTCTCGATCTCAAATTTGACGTTTCTTATGCGACGAGAATACGGTCTAGATAAGTTCGATTACATTTCGATATCATTTGTATTTGGAGAATACCGTTTTACGTACATTTTAGTTTAGATTGCATTTCGATTAAATTAACATTTCATTCGGATATCATGTTGAAATCTTAGTTTATGAGAATACCAAAAGATGACGTTTAGTATATTTTTTGCAATCGAAATGATATTGAGATGTAATTTTAACAATTTTATTTATGGGAATTGGCCTTCTGGTTGAAAATATCCTAGAAATCATCTAGATTACAAACAAAACTAAAAACATCTGTAATTGTTCTTATCAACATCGGTAGAGCTGTTTTCAGACATTCGCATTTATAGAGTTAGTGGGGATGAATCAAACATCGTTTTCACAACGACCGACCTAATTTAATTGATCGTAGTCGTACTAAATTAATTCCTATACGAACAGTGCGTATTGATTTAAGATTTTAACGACTCATAAAATATTAGTTCAAAGAACTTGTGTGAATTCTGAGCCGTTGCTTATGTTGTATTCTGTGGTGATTTGTTAGTTCAACTATCAATGGCAAATTTTTATTTCGAAACCGGTTTTTAGATTTAAAATAACTTTATCTTTTGAGTTTGAGGATGCTGTTTTTGCTGTGAATCGGTAGGGCATTTCCACTGCTTGTTACGTGACGGTTTAGAGGTATGCTAAAGTCTTCTTATGCCAACCCTTAGTCCAATTTATTTGGGGTCGGGGCAGTATGTCTTCTTCATCTATGCTTTGAAAAGGAATACCCGCCTGCCACACGTAGGCATGCTATATGTATGTATGCTGCGTAGGTTACCCTTAGGATCTTCGTTTTATTCCACATGTAATGCAATTTTCTGTCAATTTCTATTAAAACTTAGAATATTGCCCTTTTAAATCATATCTATATAATTACTAGCCGTCCCGGCAAACGTTGTTTTGCCATTTACAAAAAAAATAACTAAAGGAAACAAAATAAAAAATAGATAGTAGCCTATTCTCAGACCTACTGAATATGCATATAAAATTTCATAAAAATCGGTCAAGCCGTTTCGGTGGAGTATGGTAACTAACATTGTGACACGAGAATTTTATATTAGATACAATGCCAGCATCTTTAACCCATGCTACGAGTATTCAGGGCGCTAAAGGACATGTATTAGATGAGGCTTTATGAGATGTATTAGATGTGACTTTAATTGCTCCATTTCAAATAATACCTTCAAATATTTGTAATATTGACCTTTGTGAGCGTGATCACGTAAAAAAAACCCCCATGAGTTTCTTGTGCCTTCTTCTCATTGGTGGGCGCGTTCCGAAGGCACACATCCTAACTTAGTTTTTAAGACGATTCCAAGTGATTAATGTATATATACATAAGCATCGAAAGGAATAAAGAAATTTGACTTTGAGGCTTCCCCTTTACTACCCTCTCTTAGTGAACAGTCATCATCATCATCCTGCCCTTATCCCAATTTATTTGGGGTCGGCGCAGTATGTTTTCTTCTTCTATTCACTCCTATTAGTCGACATCTCATCGTTCACATTAATTTATCTCATGTCTTGTCTCACGCAGTCCATTTTTCTTTTCTTTGGTCGTCCTCTTCCTCTCCAGTCCTCTACATTCATACTCATCACTCTTCTATTCACATGCGTCTCTTCTCTTCTCATCACATGTCCATACCAACTCAAACGGTTCCCTTTTAGTCAACAGTGTCCAGAGGAAAAAACTCGTCAATATTGAAGCGAACTATGCCGCGGGTTTTATCACGATGTTATCTTTCACTTTAAGAGCAATGCTTCTATACTATAATATTATAATCTCTATATATATAAAATTCTCGTGTCACGGGGTTCGAACTTGAACTCCTCCGAAACGGCTCGACCGATTCTCATAAAATTTTGTGAGCATATTCAGTAGGTCTGAGAATCGGCCAACATCTATTTTTTTTTTTTTGTAAATAGCAAAACAACGTTTGCCGGGGAGTAATATTATAAAGAAGAAAGATTTTTCGATTTTTGTTTGTAACGAATAGGCCCCGAAACTACAGGACCGATTTTGATGAAACTTGGTATGAGGATATATTGATTCATTGGGAATAACATATACACTTTTTATCCCGATATTCCCATTGCATCGGGTGTTACGCGGGTGAAACCGCGCGGTAAAAATACTTATATATTATTGAAATCGACGTCATTGATTGATGTAGGCATGTAGTCCTTCTATAGTCAAAGTAAACATGTTATGTAGTTCGTACCGACATGTTACCGGCCTACTGAGGTTGTCATATAAATAAAACATTACATACCTACCTATACCTAGGGTACTTATCAAGTAGCGCACACTTTACAAGGCACTGTAGACAGAAAACAATTCATGACAAAAAAACTATACATAAACTATACTAAAATGCTTTGTCCTGAGTTACTGACGGATCAACACATAGCCTAAACCGCTGATCGTAGTGACCTGAAACTTGAAAGGGGTGTTCTTTGTATGACGTAAACATCCGATAAGAAAGGATTTTCTGAAATTGTACTCCTAAGGGAAAAGGGGGGGGGGGGTAAAGTTTGTATGGGACGATAGTAGCTCTTTTTGGTATTTTTGGTAAAAATATACACTTCTTCCTTTCTTCTACAGCAGCACCCCACTGCAGGGCATATGCCTCTTTAATGTCTCTCAACAGCATCCTATCACTAGTCTTTCTGGACCATGCTGCCCCAGCGCGAGGTCTTATGTCGTCGGACCACCTGGCTTGTGGTGTGCCTACACTTCTCTTACGATTCTCGGTCTCCATTCAAGAAAATTAGCCTAATTCTTGTGAATTTTGAGTTAAATCTGGCTACTGTTTAGACCGTTAACTCTATTATCGGTCGATAGAAAGTTTGTTGTTTGCATTAGTTTGTATGTAAGCTGCCTTAGCGCATTTTGCGTCATTTCATTGAATTTAAATTCAATGCTTGTATAATTTACACAATTGTAAATGTGGCGAGAATCGTTCTACGTTGAATGAAAATAAACGTCTGAAAGTTGGCCGGAACTTTTTGGCACAGGCAGTTTGGTGCCAGATGCACTTTTACGTTCAATTTGTTTATGAATATTTCGTGACTCTTTGCCATAATTTTTTAGGGCGAAAATATATTAGCTCGTATTTGATGGAACACAGATTATTAAAACAGGTTTTTGAGATGGAGTCTAGAGCCGTCCAGAGTATAAGGAGTTCTTTGTCTCTGATGGTAGTCATCATTCGGTGGTCTAAACTTGGATCAGATGATCTGTCTCCATCGGTTTCTGTTTTATTCATAGCATTTCTATAGTTGTTATGGAAACTCGCTGATGAGTACTTAATCTAATCCGATCAATCTAGTTGGGGACCAAATTCGCGAGCTTTTTCCGTCTATGTTCTCAACCACTATGTTTACGCACTAGTTTATATTCAAGTAGAATTGTCTTTCGTTACTACTTTGCTTTCATTGCAGCTGTTGAAATTGTCATTCAGCGAAAAGGTCATTGTACGGTGTGAAAGGTGTATTTGTCAAATAGTTGTCTCTTTTCCACTGTAACTTTAAATATCTTTACTCAAACTACATTCAATCCAGTTTGTCTTTCTCTGGCCATTGGAAAATTTCTTCCACATTCTAGATCAACATTTAAACAAATAATTACCCAACCTGCCTTCGCATAAAAGCGATAATTGCTCGAACACGCCTACAATCGGCGCCGGCGCATTCAAACCAATTCGTTGAGGAAATGGCCTTAAAGCGAACCAGTCCCATCAGCAGAGTTCAATAAATTATGAATGCGAAAGTATGTTTGTGTTTTTTGTTTCCTCTTCGGACTCTTCATGGTCAAACTGCTTTACTGATTTTGATGATTTACACCCTTATAAAAATTAATGCATTAATATTACCGAACCAATTGCGATGCAACATTGTAAGTAGGTGATAGCTGGAGCTGGAATAACTAATACATAGGCTACTTTTTATCATAATATTCTTTTGGGATTATGACTTCCGCAAATAAAACCGCGGGGTCCAGCTAGTTGCTTATTGGGTACAGAAGTATAATTTATAAAAGACTCAGCGCTCCGCGGTTTCTCCCGCGTAACTCCCGATCCCGTGGAAATATCGGGATAAAAAGTTCCTGTGTTATTCCCAATGAATCAGTGTTTCCTCGGTCCTCAGTGGGAAATCGGTCCAGTTGGTTCGTTACAAACAAACAAACAAAAAAATATTTCCTCTTTATAATATTAGTGTAGAAAAGTACTGAAATTGTTACGATTGCCTACTTCTGGATACGATGTCAGCAGCGCTAAACTTTGACGATGTTCTGCTGCTGACTAGTGTTGCCGAACTATCTACTAACTAACTAACTATAGTTTTATGATGAAAATTATGTAATGAAAACTACTGATAATAGTTTTCATTTTAAAAAGCATATACTATCGATTGACCTATCGATAATAATCGATAGCTCAAAACGTGGCAATACTATAGTATAGTATTGTTGCTCGAAAATGGAAAACTAGAAGCCTCGAAGAAAAAAAAGCCTCGTTTTGGCTATCGATACTATTGATAGGCTATCAATACCATCGGTTTTTTAATGAACTATCGAAAGACTCGATTATTCAGCAATAGTCTTTCTGCTGACCCAACTTGCAATATGAACTTTGTTGTACCAGAAGCAGAACCTGTTTGGCAGGTTGTCTACCTGTCAAACTTTGAATTGTCTTTTATGATGTTGTCATTAGTAAATTCGTGAATTTACCGTATAAAGTTGAGTTTTTATTTTTCTATCAGTTGTCTGGACATCATAATACAAGCCTAGTTGCTTAGCTTGGTGCTAGATGGCGTTATGTGCAATGTCCTGTGTGTATTTATTAATTAATGTTTACTTGGATACTTTTTATCGCAGAGTCAAAGGTAAATAAGTAAACAAAGCAGCGGATTAAAGTATACAGTTATTACAGTTATCTGATTAATAGTCTTGTAATGATATAATTTTATTTGATTGATTAGCCGGTATCAATCACTACATAGTATAAAACAAAGTCGCTTTCTCTGTCCCTATATCCCTATGTAATCTTTAAAATTACGCAACGGATTTTGATGCGGGTTTTTTAATAGATAGAGTGATTCAAGAGGAAAGTTTATATGTATAATACATGCATAATATAGCCGTGCGAAGCCGGGGCGGGTCGCTAGTATATAATATAAGGCAATTTATGCCGCCAAACGCAACGCGCCAGAAATACCCGTCGCTTACAACTAACATTGTTGATTGTAACGAATGAGATTCGTTTTTCTCAAAAGTGCTGAGATGGAATTGTAGGTGAAATCTTTAACAATATCTAAGGGTAATTTGTGACGAAAATTCCTTGTTATTTCAAAGCTACACTAGTTTTAATTCTTATTTTTAGGATAGTTTCAAAACTATAGGGAAGTTTTGGCTCAACATCACACCAAAATGTCGGTACACCTACAATTCCATCTGAGCACTTTTGAGGAAAACGAAACACATTCGTAACAGTCAACAATTTTCATCAACGGAAGCGACCGGTGCCGGTAGTAGTAACTATTTAGGAGGCTGTGTACCAACATCGTTGGAGGAATGGACCCCCCTTAAAGCAATTACTAGTTTTAGCTTCGGGTGACCAAAGGGCTGGCTCCTGCCTCGGACAACGGATAAGCGTCGCCATTCAACGAGGTAACGCTGCCAGCCTTTTAGGCACACTTCCTAGGGACCATTTGGACTTTTAATTTTTATAAAACACGTTGTTTTGCCTTAAAAATGGTTGTTATTTTTAAAAAACACCACAAAATATGACTTTGTTTTTTTTTTTTAATAATATAACCATAATCACTTTTTTTTCATGTTTTGATGTCCCCGACAATCCTGCATACTTAAAACACACGAAAAAAACTACTTAATTTTTCAAAATTACTATGAAGGGCAAGCTCCCGCCCATTGTGAGAGGCGGTTTGGGATATCGACGTCGGCTTGAAGCCGACGCACTTACCGCGGTAGGGCCCCTGATTTGTAAATCAAACAAAAAAAATCATTCAAATCGGTCCAGCCGTTTAGGAGGAGTTCAGTGACATACACACGTACAGTTTACCAAAAGTCGTAGAACAAAAGTTGTTTGTTTAGGTGCACAGAAGTAGCCCTCAACGGCTTGCTAGTAAAATAACCAATAACCCTGTATGTATATAAAGATAAGTAGGTAGTTTATTTAATTAATTTAATTGTATTCCTTTGTAGGGAAATAATTATTAAATTAACAAACATCAGTACTTATTCTTATAATTCGTTTCTTAATTTTAATACATAGTTTGTGGTTTGAAACTTAAAGACGTCCATAATAATAATAATGTGGTTTTGTCTAGAGATGTTGGTGTTGGCTTTGATGGCTTGTTGACATATTTGTGGTCAGGACTAAATGAGGTTAGTTAGGTTATGGTTAGGTATTATAGACAATGTAATTTTGTCTTTTGAAAACTTAGGAATAGAATATAATAGTGGGAATTTTGGGATAAGAAGTAGCATATGTCACTTCCAATGAATCAATGTATCCTCATACCAAGTTTCATCAAAATCGGTTCTGCAGTTTCGTAGCCTATTCGTTACAAATATTAAATTAAACAAAAAACTTAACAGTAGGGCAAGCATGGCCGGAGTTATTTTATCCACAGGGAAAGAACAAAAAAGTCTTTCCCTTTGTCAGTTTTGTCCACCCCCCGAGCATGGGCGCAGGGTTGGATATACTTTCCGAATATACTATAGGCGGCGAATAGATGTCCACGTGTAATGTCAAATGGGGATATACAGGGTTATTGGAAATTATACTAGCAAGCCGTTGAGGGCTACTTCTGTGCACCTTAACAAACAACTTTTGTTCTACGACTTTTGGAAATTCGAAAAAAAAATGCAAATTTTGTGGTTATGGAAATTCGAAAAACAGCAGATTTTTTTAAAACAAAGGTCATTCAGTCTAAGAACAGTAGATAATACTTAAAAAATAAGTAAAATTTTAAGGTTAATGACCTCTCCGTGTAAGGAACAGCTGATTTTCAAGTAAACCTAACCTCAAAATTTTCGAAAAAAATGTTCGAATTTCCAAAAGTCGTAGAACAAAAGTTGTTTGTTTAGGTGCACAGAAGTACCCCTTAACGGCTTGCTAGTATAATTTCCAATAACCCTGTATTTATCCTTTCCCCTTTTACCGTGCTTTGGCAGGTGGACAAAATAATTTTCTCCCTTGACAGAGGACATAACGGGTGGACACAATTTTATCCACGGTCCATGCTTTCTCTACTGGCATAGTTTGCGGTGCTAAGCTAAGCTAACTTATTTTAGTTGCCGATGGACAAACAGCGTAACTATGCTCTTATTAATTGAGAGTGAATTACATGTAAAACATGAATTAATATAAGATGTTCTTCCACAGATGGGAGCAGGCGCGAACGGGCCGGGTGGTCGTCGAGCCTTGGAGCTGATCCTCAGTGGTGGACTCAAGTCATTGACTAGACCAGCGAAGCCGGTCCGGAGAGCTGCCTCCAGAGACTCGGTGCTCTCACAACCGCAGCCTTTGCTTGAAGGTATGTTATAGGGTTCCAGGATTTGTACCGGTTAATTTGTCCTGGTTTATACAGCTGACCGGTATCTACTTCGGGCAACCCCGCTAGAACGCATCTATCGCGCTCAATACCGGTTTATGAGTTAAAACCCTTATTATTCACTCATTATTAGAGTTAACCGGTAATATAGGGGTTTCGAAAAAATCTTAAATTTAATTCAACAGTTGACATTGCAAGATGAATTTGCAATGTCAACTGAAACGGAATGCAAAACAACAACCACAATAAACCGTGTCAAATACATTTAGTAAGAAAATGAAAAGTGTTTATTCGAACAAGCATACAAAAGATAACGACGTTTGATAACTAAACAACAACAATTGTTTACAAATAACAATCTTAGATATACCTATATAAATGCCGCATCACGAACTACAAATTATGACAGCAATTACTTAGACCATGGATGATAGACATAGATCAAATAGCAATTAACCGCTATACAGATTTTTCCTAGTCATCACTTTGTATTGATCGCTGGGTACTACTGGGTAGGTATTAAGACAGATGCTTTAGTGCTTATTTAATGGCCCCTCTACACGATGGCCCAGCACAGGACCAGCGAGATGGCAATGCGATGGTTGAAACGCAACTACACGTTGGCCACGTTCAGCCATCGTTAACTTCATTTGTTGTGCGACCGAAGTCGCCATCCCACGAACCATAAGCCATCAGACACCACTACGCCCTGATGGCCCATCATGTAGAGGCGCCATAACATAAATTACCTCATAACAGAGTCCGCATGTAGAACAACAGATGCGCGCAACACATACTTGCTTTAGTTCAAAATCGTATTAAACTTGCCCGTAAAGCTATAGTCGACGCTAATATCATGATTGCTCCCGCGGTTTCACCGATCCTTTGGGAATATTGAAATAAAAAGTAGCCTATATTACTCCCAAGGATTCAGTGTATTTCATATCAAGTTTAATCAAAATCGGTCCAGTAGGGTCATAGTCTAGTCGTTACAAACAAGAAAAATATATTTCCTCTTAATAATTCGTCATTGGTGCGCAGAGTGAGGGGTAGCTCCAACTCCGTGCTGGCTATGATTGTGGCAAGATTAGACTGCCATTATGTGCGGCATTGTTGCAGCAGACACCTTGCTGTACCAATGCCAGAAAGAAAATTATAATTAAGAAACTTGTTTAATGAAATTGAATTTGAAATATTGACTTTTACTTTTTATTATTATTTTTATTTATACTGACTTTTATTTTTATTTTATTTTAATGTGTTTTATTGATATTTTAATTTTTGTATTTATTTATTTTATTCTAATTCAATTTAATCATAATATGTAATGTTAAATATGGATCTAGTTATCTGAAATAAATGAATTTTAATTTAAAAAAAGATATAAACGACCCTATAATAATTATAATTCTTTATATCTATAAAATACAATGACTTGGGTAACAGCAAATAAAAACATACAAATCAATACAGCTTTTGTCATGTATGATGACATGAGCATTGAGCAAGTACCCTTAGGGAACTCTGTCCCTAATGAGCCTGTACAGCGGGGTGGGTTATATGCTAGTTTTAGACGATTTAAATTCAATTTTAAACGAATGCGAGTACCTACATGTTGTGCGCATCTGTTCTTTATGCGGCATCTATTCGGGGGTAATCTATGTCACCTAAATAAAAACAGAATTAAAACGAATATGAATACATTGTTAAATTAATAGGCGAGTCTTAGTACACAAAGTTCGTCAATCAAAGAAAGCATCGCTTTAACCTTTAAAAAAATATTTCAAAATATCAGACTTTAGTATTCAATTCAATTCATTCATTTTAGATAATTAAAATCCATACAATACACAAATCACAAGAATAAAATCAATAAAATAAACAAAATAAAAATATATAACAAAATAATAAAATTCAATGTCATCATACTTAAATGTCAAAATAAATTGAGTAATGTCAAAAATTAAATTAAAATCAAAGCACATTCCAAAGTAAATTCAATCAGTCCATATATAAATCAATGAAATGTCAAACAATAGAATACAAATACAAAATAATAGCAAATAAATACATACTCTATCTTAACAAGCGACTGGGAGCTCTTTATATAATAATATGTATTTGGGTACTCCAGTAATCGTAGCTCCACCTTTTGAATAAAATTTCCAAGATGAAATTGGCAATTATTAACACGTCTGAGCTGAGCTTAATAATTTAAGTGCAGTATTTTGTAGTCATTAGGATATTGAGAGTCTCTCGGAAATTGCTTTTGATGTTTTAATTCTTGCTGAGTAGGTATATTAAATTTTTCCAATACCTAAATAAAATTCTAGTATAGTTTTCTACACTAATATTATAAAGAGGATTTTTTTTGTTTGTTTGTAACGAATAGGCTCCGAAACTACCGGACCGATTTTGATGAAACTTGGTATGAGGATACATTGATTCATTGGGAATAACATAGGTTACTCTTTGTCCCGATATATCCATGGGGTCGGGAGTTACGCGGGTGAAACCGCGGAGCGCTGGTAATATCTAATAAAATAGCTAAACATTTAAGTATTTACCGTGATCTACCTCCTATATGATACCAGTGTAGGTAGACAATAGACAGATGTTTATGATATTTTTATCTACTTATTTTATTTCGTACTTACGAAAGCAGCAGAAAAATAAAAAAATCTCGATCTTACTAAACCTAAATTTAGTTAATAAAAGTTTTTAAATGAAAATATTATCATTAAAAATCAGCATTTTGCTCTACTGTCGCTAAAATATTTTTGTATTATCAGCCTTTATTTTAATGTATAAGATTTAAATGAACTTGCATTCTTATAACCCAATAAAAACGTGTTTTCTGCACTTAAAGATTTCTTTAAATTAAATTAATAGCAAATACCCCGCTGTTACATCCGCGTAAGTCCCAGGCAGGATTCAAGTTATCCTCCACATCATTAATCAAAATCGGTTCAGTAGATTCGGAGACTACTCATAAAGATACAGTAAAAACGTTAAAGTATGCAAACGGAGTTTGAAATTCTTTATTAAACTTTTTGCCGTTACTCCGTAGTGTTTACTCTTGACAAGAAATTTAAACTGATTTTTCAACAAAAACGTTACAAATACTTAAAATTAATGACGACTGCACCATGTTCAGCTCAAAAAAGGATTGCATTTAAACTTGCTCTGATTTCCTCTTTCAATTTCCGCGCCTGACTCTGTTTATTATTATTACTTGCTTTTAATTATTCACTGTTACCTCTCTCACAAAACTAGTTGATGCTTTAGCGATTCCTTTCACCACTTTCACTCGGTTTTAATGTTTTGGAAAGCGTTCCGTCATCCTTTTGGAATATTCCACTTCGAATATCCTTTACAACTTCAATCGATCATTATCTCGACAGATGTATAAATAAAATTAAGTAGTAGGTACCTACCTACGCTCTTAACGTAAACACGTTTCAGAATTTTTGAGTGCATCTTTCTTTGAGTTACATTTTAGCTAAATTGTTGTTTATGAGACCTGACAAAGGATGGTTGGAGTCTGCTGAAGTAAACCATTAGCAGACTGTTTTGTTGCTTACACGAGTATCACGTGATTTTGTTTTATTCACGTGATCTTTGTGATGAGGTTGAAGGACTTGACTCTCACAACGTCCTTACTATTTGAAATGCGAAAGTCTTGTCACATCTTCAAGGTCAGACAGCTTAACGAATTTGTGAGTAGATGGTTGCAAAAGGCTCAAATAAAAATACTCATTTATTCATTATTTCAATTATACGTCATTTCAAATTATTATGCACATATCATACTTACTAATAAACATCATCGTCACCTCACATCATCATCTTTATCATATTTACTTGCTCAAGTATAAGTTAGTCTATCTATAATATAAAAATCAATTGCTGTTCGTTAGTCTCGCTAAAACTCGAGAATGGCTGAACCGATTTGGCTAATTTTAGTCTTCAATTATTTGTGGAAGTCCAGGGAAGGTTTAAACGGTGAGGATCGGACTTACGCGGGTGAAACCGCGGGGCGCAGCTAGTTAATAAATAAATATTGCTGGACAATCCACACATCTCCATCTTGGGACTTCAAGCTAAGTAACTAGACTTGTGTTATGGGTGCTAGACAACGGATAAACTACTTATATACTTTTATTTTGTAAATATATACTTATAATACATAGAAACAACCACACCACAGACAAATATCTAAGCATAAATATTTGTCTGAGGCGGGAATCGAACCCGCAACCCTGTGTTTGGCAGTCCAGCATGGTGACCTTTGTGCCAACTGGGTCGTCATTAATTTTTGGCTAATTGTATTATTTCCACCAGGTCTGAGGAAGTGCTCAACGGTCCTCGCTCTGACGGATCGCGAGAAGGTATCGGAGCCGATTAGGGCACACAACAGACTGCGAGCGCCCTCCGTCTGCTCCCGCTGCTCCTCGCTGCTATCCCTGGCTGGTGCTGGAGGCTCCAGGTATGTATACCTACCTAGTAACATAATTGCTTTCTATTTCAAATACAGGGCTGAGGGCTATGAAGGTTAACGACCTTTTCGTCTAAGGAACAACTGATTTTCAGGATATTTTTGAAATTCCAAAAGTCGTAGAAAGAGTTGTTTGTTAAGGTGCACAGAAGTTGCCCTCAACGGCTTGCTAATACAACAACCCTATATATATGATATTGATGTTAATGTGACACCTTTTGAATGCCTTTCGATCGTTGTCAATAAACATTCTCGGGATTACTGTTTCCCATTCAAAGAAATTGATGTTAAAGTTTTGAATGCATTTCAAGCGTTGTCATTCTCTGCCTAACTGTACTTGTGCCATTCCACAGCATATCAGCACAGTGCACATACCGAAGGGCCTTTATGTCTTTGACATCTTCTTAGTGTATTAGCAGGGAATGCTATTTTTAGCCTTAAATAATGAACCTGTTGTATTAGACATTGAATGCATCAACACGAAAAACCAGTGATGTGAACAAAGCTTACTGGTTAGGCCTATCTGTTTAATCCATTTGCAAATAGTACAAGCTTTTTGGGCTAGAAAGAACTGTGTAATGTTTTACAATATAACCTAGATTTCACCAATTTAGAATTAAAATCTAGATACACAGTGCTAAAGCAGTAAAGATTCGTGATTACCGAACAAATCTTCAATTACCATGGTTCATTATTCAACCTTGAACTGCACGAAAGCAACACAGTTTTGCAATTTAAAGACGACCATTGCCACCTGTCTCCACAACCCAAACACCACCTTACATTCTAAACTCTAAGATCCATTTTAGCAGCGTTTGTATAATGCAGTCGCCGACACTGGTTGCAGAGATAAGACCAAGTAGATACAAATAGTTTCGCAATTGTTAACTGAACAATTACTTAGATTGTGACTTATTCTCTTAAGTTGAAATGGTTTGAATTGTTGATGGTGATCCGATAACCTGAATTCTGTTCAGATTGATGGTACTATTAGTCCATTAGGGAGAAAGTGAATAAATAGCAAGTAGGCGGGGTCACGTTCCAAGAGTGCCAATAAAGAAACAATACAATCTGATGTTTGAGGCATCAAAGTTCTGCCCCCCGATTAAGCTAATTAGCGAGTTTCGATGAGCTGTTAACGAATGGCATGTGGCGAAGTTAACACCACATAATTCAATAGAAAATGTCGGTGTGAACCAAATAGAAACTCCTTACGAAAGAAGAGAATGGGGCGCCTCAATTGTTTCGGTGTGAACATAGGCGCATGCCATTCGTTAACAGTATCGATGTAGCGATGGCTAGAGAATGCGTATTGGTCTGCTGAGTGCAGGCATCTGTGGTGCTGACTGCCTTCCTAAGTTTGTTTGTTTTGAGAATACGCTGAGTGACTTGACGTTACTAAGCTTTACTGGGATAACTTAATTAAGACGAGGTGGTATGACCAGAAGCGCGATAGAGGTGTCTTAGAAACAGTTTTTGGGTATCAACCACTAAAATCCATAGAATGGTATTCCTACTGTCGTAAGGTAAAGAAATGCTTTGTATTGTCATACACTTCGAAACACGATTAGAGTGATTTGCCTCGATAGAAAAATATCGTGAAAATCTTAAAAAATCGTATTTTGATTTTTTATTTTTTCAATTTTACGGCGATTGTAAAGAAAAAACAAGTACACAATTTATATTTTCATAAACGTTACATCATATCCCATAAGGTAGTACAAATGGTTTTTCACTAAAATAGATGTTAGTCTTTTAATTACATAAAACAGTAAAAACGGCCATTTCGGGGCGCGCGGGGGAAAAGGATAGAGTCATCGCGCGGCGCGCGCGTGGAAATGGGATAAGGGTTTTCAGGTCCTACTTCACCCTAAATAGAAAACAAAATAAAAATTAATAATCTAAATAAGTTTCCCAAGGTAGGGTGCCCAAAAGGCTCACTACATTGTCTCTTTAGATGACAATTAGGCCTATCCGTTGGCCAAAGTAGCTGCCAGCGCTCTGAAGCTAATACTAATAATTTTAAAATCTATACGATACACATGCTTTGTCCTGACTGACTGACTGACGGATCAATAATTTTAAAATCTATACACATATAAAATGCTTTTCCTGACTGACTGACTGACTGTCGGATCAATGCGCAGACTAATTCGCTAATCGTAGAGACCTGAAACTTGACGGGTTTATTTGTATGACGCACTAACGAGTATTTGAGTGAAAAAATCGGACAAAAATATTTAATTTATTTGTATAATTTTATGTGCAATTAAATTAAATAAAACACAAAGTTTGACCAATATAATAATTATATATTTAAAATTTTACATCTTTTTACATTTTTAGGATTCTTCAACTTCTTCTTCGTCGGAACTTTCGTCTTCGCTTTGTCTATTTTTAAATACCGTGCTGGCAGACATCATTTCTATTGCCTCCTTTGAGAAAGGCTGTCTTTTTTTATTTTGCGTCTTTCTGCTGCAGCTGATAAATGGATCTGAACTTAAAAGAAGTCTGTTTATTATATCTATGTTGCAGTCTCTGCGCGAAAATTTGCGGGAAAAATGTAATCTGTATTGCCTAAAATGTTTGTTTCGGGCTTCAGCTGCCTCTTCCGATAACTGGCCAATAGGTAGGAGTGCATGAGCTATTACTTCACCTCCATGTATCAAAATTTTGTGTATGGTTGGTGACATGGGATGCCAACCATACAGATCGACATATATTTTTGCAGTTTCATTTGCGTATGCTTCAAATTTTTCTACATCAATGTTATTGCCACTTGATATTACTTCTAATATAACTTTAAACCTTTTTATTAAATCGACATTGATGCCAGTTATTCTTGAGGAGCATTCCGGATCTGCAAAAAATCTCCTTGACGTGTTCCCGTCATTAGTGTTCCCAAACCCTGCTTTGGGAACATCTACGAGTAATCCCATTTCCTCTTTAAAGGCTTTTTGTAGTTTTTCTTTAGTCTCTTTTACAATTCTTTTTTCTTCTGTAGACCGTGCTTGCCATTTTTGTAAAGGCAATTTATAGGCTAAATGTAAAATAGATTCGAAAAATCGAATTCTTGCGTGAAGAATTGATAATCCAAACTTCAACGTTTCTACTTTACTTTCTTTTTTAATTAATTTATTAAAATCCTTCGAAGTCTGTCCGCAAATGTAGCATCTCATTGTAGATGAGGTGTCTGTAGCAGCATTACATACCTTGCCATCAATCATGGTAAGTAACAGTTTATGTTTTATTTTGCTGCCATCAATTTCTGTCTCCTGAAGCTGTTCGGCTTGGTTTTCAATGTATTGTATTTCTTGTTTTGTGATATCTTTTGTTTCATTTATAAATCTTATACGTATGGGTCTGCAGAATCTGACTGAAGACGGAACCGGATTTTGCCAAATGATTTTTTTCTCCTCTTCTTTAATGATAACAGATAGTCTTAGAGGCACTAGTGAGCTTTGAAAAATATTTGCATCACTATCTCCGTGATTTTCGAATTTTTGCTTGTATTGTGTCTGCTGAGATCCGTCACATCCCCATTTCGAAATTAACACCATATTTTGTTTTTCTTCTTCAGTGCATGACGTATTGACAACCTCCGCTATATATTTGTACAAGCGCAATGCAGTGTGATTTAGTAATGCTTGAAGTTTAACTTCTGCGCTTGTCTCAGTGACATGTATTGATTCTTCCTCGGGATAACATTCAATCTTAGCCATTTGTATGACAGAATAGCATGGGTAAATAGCTTTACCAGATCTGTGGATTATTTCCCATTGTCTTCTAGTGAAATCACCTTCAACAAAGATAGCCAGTGCTTCTGCTGGCGTATATTTTTTTACAGTTGTTTGCTTCTTGGTACTAGAAATAACTTTTCTAAGTTTAGTAGCTCTGGTGGGTGAAGCCATTAATTCTTTAATTATTTTTGATGCATCTTTATTTCCTGAAGTGCCCTGACTCACGCCAGCAGCATAAGTCAACTCCGCGACAGATACTTGTTCACGCAGATCTTTTGTTTTTCTCCGTTTGCTACGGTCACACACATCTTCAAATGATTTTTTTAGACGTCCAGATTTTGGTAAGGTCATTTCAGGCCAGTTAGGTAATTCCATCGAAGATGTAAGCCACACTTCATTACTTTTTAAAAACCGTTCTTCTTTGTATGAAACTCCTCTCCACTTCTTTTTGAATTCACTTTTAAAGTGCTTCAAACCATTTACCATTTTATGTTTCTCATGTTCCGGACAATTTGTCAATTGGACAAGTCTATCTTCAAACAATGAAAACTTTTCTTCTATTTTGTGGCCCTTGAATTCATTCAAGATCTCCCACAATGCTCTTCTAGTAAATATCTTGATAGTTCTCGAATTATCTGTACGACAAATAAATAAATATATTAACTTAAAATAATTGTGTAATTTTTACGTACAATTTAAAAGTCATATAAAACAAAATGGCGGACGTAGGCGGATGGTTTTATTATGATTTACAATAGCCAACAAATCAATTATTATATTGTTATAAAAGTTGTAGCCCGACAAGACACGACATATACATAAAAACACGATTGTTTGAAAAAGTAAGCAAAAAAATTTACCTAAATTGTAACTGTTTTCATATCACATAAAAATATAAATTTTATACGACAAAGTAATCATGTAATATTTTAAAATGTAGTACATACCTTCTTCTGCCATATCCAATAAAAGTTTTTTCTAAATTGAACCACACAAACACACAACTGTGAAGCGAAGTTATAGTGCGAACAAAAGTGCCGAAAACAAAGACATGCGAATCCACGAACGGCTGAGTTTCGACTGATTTGTTAAAACAGGTCTAGAGCGGGGGGATTTTTAATGGCCGCCGTCTAAAAGGTCGGTTACCTGGCTATAGGAACAATAGCTTACATGACACTTTTGACTAAGTTGCACATTTTTACTTATGTCCGATTTTATTGATCTAATAATCGTTAGTGTGACGTAGGCATCCGATAAGAAAGAATTTTGAAATATTCAAACCCTACGCGGACGAAGTCGCGGGCGAAAGCTAGTATTTTTATAAAAATCTAAGGCTTCTGGGAATAATAAATACTGGGATCACTACATAGTATAAAACAAAGTCGCTTTCTCTGTCCCTATTTCCCTATGTATGCTTAAATCTTTAAACTACGCAACGGATTTTGATACGTTTTTTTAATAGATAGAGTGATTCAAGAGGAAGGTTTATATGTATAATACATGCATAATATAGCCGTGCGAAGCCGGGGCGGGTCGCTAGTATAGAAATAAAATATTTAAATAATTTCTTAACAAATTAGATGCCAATTTCAAGGTGTTAAGTCCAGGATAGTATTAAAAATCTCCTCTTTTGACAGGTATTCCCTCGACGGAGCTGGAGGTGGCTTCGTACCAGCGGCTCCAGTGAACTGCAAGCTCTGTTTAGAAGACGCAACGGCAGATAAGGTCACCATGTTAGCGGGTTGCGGGTGCACTTTCTGTACCAAAGTAAGTAATTACAAATACTTATTTTCACAACGTACCCTATAAGCTGAATTAGTTCTTTTCCATCTAAAGTTTCCTGGAAGAAATAGCTTTCAGCGACAAGGCCGCCCATTTGTGCAACTTATACTTTTTAGCTATTACTTTACTTTGTTATATCATGTTTCTTCCTGTGTTGTACAAATAAAGTTATCTATCTTTATTGTTGAAAATATGGATTACATTTTGACAGGTTGCTTATGGTCCTCATTCTAGGCCATGAGGTCCTTAGCCTAAGGATTTGTACCGGTTCGTTTTTAACTGGTTTTTACCGGTTTATAAAGCTCGCGGATCTGATTATCGCGCGCTATTTAGCGCGCAAATACTGCATGATTCACCACGCGGTCCAAGCCGCTTAAAATAAAACATATTAATTTCTGCTCCTTACCGGTATTTAAAGTAAAATGAAAGTTCAATCCACTTCTAACCGTAAAGCCTAGTTCGCATTAGGCTAGTATTTTAGTCGAGTAGCGAGTAATTTAGTAGCTATACGTGTCTGAACACCAAAAATTTAGTCGAGTAGGTTTGTAAGTAATTTAGTCGAGTCGATCCATATTATTCTATTTTTATTAGTTTTTGGGCAGTAGCGAGTATTTTAGCTACTAAATTACTCGCTACTCGCCTAAATTAAAAGCTTAATGCGAACTAGACTTTAAAAAATTTAATTAGAAAATAGAACGTTCTAAAGAACGAAATCGAATGAAATGGGTTTTTATGTACTTAGGCGCCTTTCAATCCCTGTTCCTAATTGAAAAAGTACCAAAAACACACTTTTTAAGGGCCAATTAATAGGTTCATACAGAATTAAGGTAGCGCCATCTATCGATCGATTAACTAGTTTATATAAAAAAGCTAACTGTTATAAACATCTCTAATTATTTCGTATTGAATGGCATTAGGTTAAATGTTATGACCTTTAGGTTTTTATAGACGAATTATTATTTTTTACGATCTTATGTAACTTGTGATTGGTAATTTTCTTAAGCCACTTTTTTGGGTTTCGTATTATACAGAGGCGATTTTTGGAAACTCAAAATATAATTTTTCAAGAGGCATCGCGTTTTCATCGAATATTTAATAGCTAAGAATAGTCACAGAATATGCCGCTTTCAGTTGGAAAAAAACATATTGGAATCGGTTAATTCGTTTCGAAGCCACCTCTACGTCGACAAACTGATATGATAACCCTTTTCTTTCTTCATTCGTGAATCAAAAACAAAGACCTTACGGAATCATCAGCATCGGAGTATTATCCCTCGGCTCATGTACACAGCTTGACAATAAATTGATTCTATTATATAATTATTTTATTAAATTCTTGAATGAATCGGTTATACCTTTAATACAGCGTACAAACCCCATTTGTTTTTTTAAAATGAACCTATAGAATCACAATTTTTGATTATGTTTAGGGGTCCGACCCGACTATAAAAGAAAAAAAAAACGGAAACTTATAAGATCATTCAACTGTTCGTCTGTCTCTTTAAACTTCATCCCTCTTATTCCAAAACGTGGTTTAAGGCTAGCCTAAACACTATCCCTATTGATTACATAATTATGGAACTATAGTCTAAACACTATCCCTATAGAATATATATAGGGATAGTGTTTAGACTATAGTTCACGAGAAAATCTGTGTTTAAATCTAAGGTTTACCACTTTTCGGACTATCCTTAAACCTCGTTTTGGAATAAGGGGGCATTTGTTTTGAAAAAACAATCAATTTTTTTATTAATTTTAGGGTTCTGGTCTTTTTAATGAAAAAAACGGGACTTGTTCGTTTGTCTTCTTTTTCAGCTTTATGACGTATTCTATTTCTGATCAAACAAATCTAACCCAACCACTCCTTTAAACAAACATATTTATAGAATCAGCACTGTCACGGCACGGTGACTACTGTAAACCGCATTTTTCAAGGCCCTAGATGAGACTAGTCCAATCTAGGTTGTTACGTGAATAAATACTATTGAACAATTACAGGTTTATTTCCCAGTATCGTTAATTTACAATTTAACCGGTAAACCGGTTTTACTTCACCATAATAAAAAAACAAAAATTACTTACAAAATGGCTCTATAAAATCTTAAAAACCGCGCTCCGGAAAAGATTTTAAGTTGGTCTCGGTTGCTTTCCAAAACCAGAATTCTCTTCTTCGTCGTATCGATTATATTAAGTTACTAAATGAGGTTACGTCCTTCCACTTCAGTTTTTCATCATTGTTAGATCTGCTACTAGGGCTGGAGTCTGGAGGAACAGCTAACTGAAGCTAAATGACTTTCATACTGGCCATGGCAAATGATGACCAGTGGGAAGTGCGTTTGGAGGGTTTAGGGAAAGCGGAGGTAGACACTTTACACATTCTTCCTTCCATAGGTTGACTCTGGCATCTTCAGCACTTAATGAGTGAAGTCGTTTAGACTGAAGCTAAATGACTTTCATACTGGCCATGGCAAATGATGACCAGTGGGAAGTGCGTTTGGAGGGTTTAGGGAAAGCGGAGGTAGACACTTTACACATTCTTCCTTCCATAGGTTGACTCTGGCATCTTCAGCACTTAATGAGTGAAGTCGTTTAGACTGAAGCTAAATGACTTTCATACTGGCCATGGCAAATGATGACCAGTGGGAAGTGCGTTTGGAGGGTTTAGGGAAAGCGGAGGTAGACACTTTACACATTCTTCCTTCCATAGGTTGACTCTGGCATCTTCAGCACTTAATGAGTGAAGTCGTTTAGACTGAAGCTAAATGACTTTCATACTGGCCATGGCAAATGATGACTAGTGGGAAGGGCTTTTGGAGGGTTTAGGGAAAGCGGGGGTTGACACTTTACACATTCTTCCTTCCATAGGTTGACTCTGGCATCTTCAGCCATCATCGGATCATAGGGAAACTATTGCGGATCTTTAATCGGAAGGTTGGTGAAGCTTGATGTCGTAAATGTGGTGTCCTCAGGCTATTTCCCTTCGCACAGCTGGGGAGGTTATCCCTGCTAGTGAGTTTGGTTCAGGGTCTATAATGCAGCCAATCACAGCTCTTAAAAAACGTATCTTCCATTAACAAAATTATAGATCTGTCCTGCTTTACTTACCTATAAACAAAATATTCAAATGTTGAAATAATTATCTCAGAAATGGGTTAATTAGTGTTCCGTTAATGACATCTACATTTGGTAGAGACCGTTCAAAGTGCTTCGTAGATAAAGTTAATGGCATTAGAATTACCTAAACTTGCCTTCCAGAGAAATGGGACATATATTTAGTTGGAATAAATGAAGCATTCTGTTTACAAAGTAGTTTGAACAAGTAAGGGCAGATTATTTTTAGAGACCACCCTTGCTTTGATGTTTTGGTTTTAAATATACCTAATTACTTTATACTTATATATCACTACATAGTATAAAACAAAGTGACTTTCTCTGTCCCTATATCCCTTTGTATGCTTAAATCTTTAAAACTACGCAACTGATTTTGATGCGGTTTTTTTAATAGATAGAGTGATTCAAGAGGAAGGTTTATATGTATAATACATGCATAATATAGCCGTGCGAAGCCGGGGCGGGTCGCTAGTTTTTAAATAAATCTAGAGATGCAATTAGTTATTTCCTTAGTTTATTATCTCTAAAAGTAGCAGTAAAAATCGTTTTAAATCAAATAGTTTTGATTTCGATATTTAATTGTAAGATAACTTTTTGAACGCCATTTGTAAATGAAAAGGCTCTAAAACCAAAAAGCAGCCTACTTTGAGTAACATAGGCTATTTTTATCCCAAAATTTTTTTGTAAGTCTAAACAGGGTTATTGGAAATTATACTAGTAAGCCGTTGAGGGCTACTTCTGTGCACCTAAACATACAACTTTTGTTCTACGACTTTTGGAAAATCGAACATTTTTTCGAAAATTTTGAGGTTAGGTTTACCTGAAAATCAGCTGTTCCTTACACGGAGAGGTCAGTAACCTTAGAATTTTACTTATTTTTTAAGTTTCATCTACTGTTCTTGGTCTGAATGACCTTTGTTTTGAAAAATCAGCTGTTTTTCGAATATACATAACTTTAAAATTTTCATTTTTTTTTCGAATTTCTAAAAGTAGAACAAAAGTTGTTTGTTTAAGTGCACAGAAGTAGCCCTCAACGGCTTGCTAGTATAATTTCCAATAACCCTGTATTGCCCCACTACTGGGCAAAGACCTCCCTAAAATGTTTCCATTTGTCCCACGAAATCGGGACCGCGTGGCGCTGCTAGTTGTCCTACAAAATACTTCAAGCTGTCTAGAATTCTAGGCTATTTATATAAACACATGAGTGGTTTGTGCGTGATTCATAGCATGATAGTTGATACTAATTAACCTTACGAGTTAATACGTACTTCCTGAAACATTACTGTGTTGCTATTTGCACTGAATTTAATGGTAATAATTGTAAATTGGACTATTTGTGCGAACGAGTGAGTGATTGAGATTCTTATTTTTTTTTTAAAGTCTAATCTCCTGTGTTCAGTCCAATATATAGCCATTAGAACCACGTTCTCAAACGTCTGCTGACCTCAGCTGATCTGGCCACCTCATATGTAATTTTTTTGTACCCCACATTATGGCGAACAAAAACTGCTATTTAAAAAAAAAACAGATTTGTGTGTTGTTGTTGGCATGGCGAATCTAACGACGAAAATCGGCCCACGCGTTTTGTTTGTCTCTACAGAGCTACAAAGGAACAAATATACATACATACATAGACGGATAAACACATAACCACTCCTTCGCGGTGCGCAGTCGGGTAAAAAAGCTTTTTACTTACTCTACTGCGGCAGCATCTCTGATACGTACGACTTGTTTTTTTGCCTTATAACATTATTAAACTAACTGTACATCGAGTTACCACCTTAAAATAAATGGTACGAAACACGGTTCCTACCGGTGCGTGACGTCACCACATTATGCACGATAACAATATTTGTAAACAAGAATGATGTACAATGTGGGTCAAATGTTCCGATTCATTATTGTAGTGCGACCGAGTTTTGATACGAATAATGTTTACTAATTTTAAATATTAGCTCTCCATATTCTTTGTTAAAAATAAAAAATACAAGTGAAAGAATTACTTCGATATGTCTATTAGTTTCCGATTTATAGAAGTAAACTAAGCGGAGCGTTGTAAAATGACGTCACACGCGGTCACCTGACTGTTAGCGGGACTCCAAATTTATCGTAAGTTTAATCGCCTGTAAAATCAAAACTAATAGGTATATTTGACTAGAACAACTAGTGTATGCGTATATATACAAGCTTTACTTTAACAAACTTTCAACCGATTTGGCATACCTACAACATTCTTCACTATCATTACATAGTATAAACTAAAGTCACTTTTCGCCGTCCCTATATCCCTATGTCCCTTTGTATGCTTAGATCTTTAAAACTACGCAACGGATTTTGATGCGGTTTTTTTTTTAATAGATAGAGTGATTCAAGGGGAAGGTTTATATGTATAACACATGCATAATATAGCCGTGCGAAGCCGGGGCGGGTCGCTAGTATTATATAAATTTACCGGTTGTTGTACACTCCGTAGCCGTGGCTTATGTATCTCGGTCTTTTTGTTTTTATGATTCCCAATTTCTACTAGCAGATTCTAATATCTAAAACACTTTGTGTCTTTGTTTGATACCATTTAACGCAAAGACTACTTGACTGATTGAAATGAAATTTAGTATACCTGTATACACTACTACAAAAACGAGCTATTTCCTATGATTTGCCATACTATGTTTGTTTCCAGGAATTTATCTATATTGGCAACACTATCGATTGGTATAAGAATATAGGATGATTATTTTTATGCAAAATCAACAGGTTCGATTCCTGGCTAGGGTAATGATTTTCCCAAAAATCTAATGGTGCAGTTTTAGATTTTGTTAAAATCGGGCACGCAAATCTTTCAGCATTTTTCGCTAAATCTTATAGTTTAGGATATAGCTCTGAAGGCCTACATAAAAAAATCATACTGTACATAGATTGCTAGAGACAGATTCCAAGAAAGGAAGAGGGTTTCTATTTATCTGATATTTTTTACGTTTAGGCCGTCTGTCTTAGCCTAATTCACCTATAATTTTTCTACAACGATTCACAAGAATTTACAACGAGCAAGGCAAAAGAGGGTCAACCATACATACCAATCGTCGTGACCGGTTGTAACAAGGCGTGTTGGTATCGACCGGCCCACAGATCTACTTTACCGTCATCTCAAAACGTTTAATAAACTTAGAGGTTCTAAGTTCTAGGCTAACATTCCAGAAAACGTACGGTCAATAACCTTAACTTTAACAAACAAGAGGTGACTATGGAAGAGATAAAATATTTGTATTAGAATAGAGGAAACATCTGATTATTTTTCTTAGTATAACTTTGAAATTGATTCGAGACTAATTTAAAGAAAGAAAGAAACTTATGCAAAAGGCCATAATCGATAAACTTACTTCATTAATCGCGTATTTTTTTGTTTTTTATTTGTCTCCTCGCGACCATGACTATTGTAACATAGTCGAAACGTCGAGGTAAGATATACGCGATTAAGACCCGGGAAAATAATTACTATGAATACAAATCGTGTGAGTTTAAAAAGTTTATTACTTCATTAAGTTTATGTAGTACCTATAGTTATAATGTTGGTCACCAATTTTCGTAAAAACTATTGCGATGAAATTTGGTATGTAGATAGCTGGAGTTATCTACCTTCTTTGTTCTGCCATGACAATGCTCAAACTCAGCTAATAATACCACAAAATTCAAAATGACCAATTAAAAAATATATAGATAAGGAGACATCACATAATTACTATGACATGTATTTAAAAATAAGTTCAAAAACTAAAACCCGACGGGAAATTGACGGTCTATAAAGTATGAAACAAGAAAATATTACGTGATTAGCCGACAATAGCCCTATGCCCTCTTTGGATTTGCCGTAGTCGCGTAAAAACTAAGTTAAATTGTATTGTTTCTAATGGAAAATAAGTTAAGAGTACTTATTTCCTTTTGCTGTATCGATTAAGATATAGTTGCTACATGATGTAACTGTTTGATGGCCCAGTTGGCACAATGGTCACCATGCCGGACTGCCAAACACAGGGTTGCCGGTTCGATTCCCGCCTCAGACATATATTTATGCTTAGATATTTGTCTGTGTTCTGGTTGTGAAAAGTAAATAAGTAGTATATCCGTTGTATAGCACCCATAATACAAGTCTAGTTACTTAGCTTGGGGCTAGATGGCGATGTGTGGAATTTCCTGCAATATTTATTTATTTATTTATCTCTCTAATGGTTCTGATGTTCTCTCTATTACACGGTAATTTAAACATATCAGTTATAACTCTACCACGTACTGTTAATAAGCATATCTTGCACGAAGTGTCTTTTAAATATGTTCAATAAAACAGTAGTAAAATACAATCGTAAAGTGCAACGAATGATTCACACTGATTCGTGATGACTTTACAATGTTCTTGACGAGATAAAATAACATCATTTTACGAGTCGTTAAACATTGAGGTTACTTATATGCAACAATGTTTAGGAACAATTTGTTGCTCTTTTAAACGAAATTAAATAGAACGCTAATAATTGTAGAGAGAAACTGTAGCTTTTCCATATAATTAATCTACATGACATCTGATAACTTCTTGACAGTACGAGCCATATGATCTCGTCTTGGTAACATTTTACATCAAAATGTTTTTGGTGGGTTCTACTTGACTGATGATTTTATATTCTCATTTATTTATTTATCTTAGAAATAGATTTGTATTAAAACAAACTTAATACAAAATATATACTTTACATAAATTAACTACTTAATTTAATTAAATTTACAAGGTAACTACTTTGTCCGCATTAAAGGTTTCAAAATATCTGTAAGTATGCCAAATTTTAGACCGATCTGTTGTTTGGCGTGAGCTGTCCAGTGTCAGATCAGTCAGACAGTGTCAATCACATTTTCCTTTTATGTATATATTTATACAGAAGATACTTGGTTGTTCCAGTAGGTATTTGGAAAAGTACTGACACCATAAGCTTAATTGGTTGTGTGATAATAATGATGATGCCATTTAACATAAATACTTGGACAATTCTTTAGCGTACTGACATTTCGATAGTATATTAATGAACCTATACTAATATTATAAAGCTGAAGAGTTTGTTTGTTTGTTTGAACGCGCTAATCTCAGGAACAACTGGTTCTAATTGAAAAATTATATTTGTGTTGGATAGTCCATTTATCGAGGAAGGCTATATGCTACTTTTTATTTTGATATTCCCACGGGACCGGGACTTGCTTAGTATAAAATATACAGTGTGTAATGAAAATCCTGTAATCCTTCTAAAGTATTTGCAGAACATAAATAATTTTTCAATTTTTAAAATGTTACAACACCGCTTTTAACCTAGGTGCCAATAACAGTGTTGCCACATCTTGAACATTCCTTAAATTTTTAGTAAATTTCGACTACTATTACTACTACTAAAACAAAGAAGAAATGCGCGAACATCCATAAAAAACATACATACAACCGAATTGAGAATTGAAACATGACCGTGATTAAGTACTAAAACTGTTGTCATCTTTTGAAAATACCCCAAACTCCTAAATCAGGGTAATCTTTCCAAATTTAACAAACATGTTTATTTTCCACCATTTTCGTTATTTTTATGGTGAAATCCTGCAAGTACCTAAGAGGTATTACTGGGTTTTTTGTTAGACTGTATTTCTAGCATGTCAAGTTATTTATCTAGGGTTTAAGTAGCCAAGCATGTCCTATCCACTAGCGTTCAGTGTCCTTAAAATCTAGATTCATAAGGTATCTAAATCTTACCAGCAGACTCGGGTCTCGGCTCACTTGAATAATTCAGAGCTAGCAAACTGTATACATATTGCATTAGTTGAAATCTCGATACCTTGTGTGTTCTAAGTTCTGATACCTATCTGTCCCTTGTTACTGTACGGTCGGCTGCATAATTGCAGACCCACCGTAGAGCTCCAAAACGGCTGTTATAAGAATGTTTTCAACACGAGCAAGATTCTAGACACCTGCTTTAGTTGAAGTTTAAAGTCTTCTAACTCATTAATTAATCAAACAAAAATTATTAGAATAAAAACATTTCAATAATAGTATTTTTCGAACTCTACCGGGGGCTGCAATTATGCAGCCGACTGTACCTGTCTACGGGAGATAAGGTTTAGAATCCTTCAGCTTTTGACGTATGTAGGATGTGACCTTTGGCTGAGAAAATGCATATCCTTATTTCGTTTGCAGCGTTACTTAGGCGTAGAGTAGTTTTTTTCGCATTCTCACATTTGAAATCTCGCTGCGATGCTATATTTTGGATGCATTTTTGACGTGATAACGTCTTATAAATCGATGAACATCGGCATTCACAAAAAAGTGTGACGTCACCGCTCACATTCCGTTATTTTTCTTAAAATAAATCGACACCTATCCAGCGATTCGAAACTACTTTGGAAAAAGCTAATTAATATATAAATTAATAAATATCTTTATTTCCTCTAAAAATATAGGTAAGTACTTATATAAAATATATAGGTATAACAATTATTTGAGTATATTAGTATAAACTTAAGTAAATACAACAAAAACGTGTGACGTCATAGCTCACGTTACGTTATTTTTCTTAAAAATAAATCGACACCTATCGAGCGATTTTATCTACTTTGGAAAAAGCGAATTAATAAATAAAGTAAAAAGTAATACATTATTTATTTCCTCTCAAAATAAACAAAATATGAAATAAATATTTAGGTATACAGGAAAAGTATTTTTGTAGTGCACATTTTTTTTCTGCTGAGTATATGTCGGCAGTGGAGTACATTTACGCAAATAAATAAAAAAAAAAAAAAAAAAAAAACTTAATGTGAAAAACTTCCTGCAATTTCTAAATTATTGGGCATCTCAGTATTGATACACACAGTGACATGTAGGTACCTACCTTCATTTAGAGCGCGCTTAAACTAGCTGGCGCTAGTAATGTGTCCATGGACTTCGTTGTTTTGTTAGAAACACTTAAATGGTTATAGCTCTGAGAGTTTTTGAGTTAGCTCCAAAATAAAAAAAACAGTATTTTTTATTTTAATGTGCTTAAAACATACCGAAATTTGTGCACTACAAAAATACTTTTCCTGTATAAGTATAAACTTAAGTAAATACAACTTATATTATATTAGGAAACATTAGCCTAAATTAAGGAAACTTGTGCTATAGATATCCTGTGACCTCTTCTCTCATTAAACAAATTACTGAAAGTAAAGATAAAAATATGAGTGTTCCCCATGCCGTTATCTCTAGAGCCTTCGGTCGATATCTCTCCTGGATCCAGCTAGAGATAGGTCACCTCAGTGCACTGCCCTTTGATGAACTAGGTCGTAGCTCGCACCGCGGCCTGTTTAAATAACCAGGGTAGGTTCTACTGACGTCAGTGTTGCCAACACTACGTCTTCTTACGTAGATCTACGTATTTTAGACCTCTCCTGCAAACCCACGAACTTCAGTCCTAGAATCTACGTATTTTCTATCAATTTGTAAAATAACGAAACTCATAACTGAATGTGCATAATTTCCTTTTCATTCGCGAAAAAAAGTTAATAAACGTTCTATTTTAAACTAAAGCACACTCGCTTTGCCAACACAATTTACTACTTTAGTCATTATTTGAAACAAAGTTCTTAAAAATATTTCGCGTCGAATCGAAATTAGTTACTATTTTGTTCTTTTGATATCTATCAAATTTCGATTTAATTGAACACATCTGAGGAAATAAAACTAAATTGTAAACTAGCGACCCGCCCCGGCTTCGCACGGCTGTATTATGCATGTATTATATCTAAAAACTTTCCTCTTTAATCACTCTATTAAAAAAAACCTCATCAAAATCCGTTGCGTAGTTTTAAAGATCTAAGCATACATAAAGACATAGGGACGGCGAAAAGTGACTATAATTTATACTATGTAGTGATTTAGCTTCGGTTTATGTTCCAAAACTTGAAGTGAAAAAATAGCATTGAAATTCCCAAATATTCGGTATGCGTCCCAAAACGTGACGAAGTGAAAAATAGCGTTATAAATCCTAAAAATTGCAAAATTCGACCTCTGTGACTTATTTTTTTAGAGTTCCGTACCCAAAGTGTAAGAACGGAACCCTAAAAAATTAGTCACAAAGGTCGAATTTTGCAATTTTTAGGATTTATAACGCTATTTTTCACTTCGTCACGTTTTGGGACGCATACCGAAGCTAAACTTAGCTTAATAAAGGATTCAGGCTTCTTTTAATACCATTTTTTGGTGCTACGGGTTTTAACACTTTAAATTCTAGTCCCTAATTATCCTGGTTTAACGTTCTCATTTGTAACAGTTATTACCGTCTTACAAGCCTTCTGAATTAAGGATTCCTTTCCCTTGTAATCCTATTAATTTATTGTTGTTTTAATTAGTTCCAAAGTTACTTTGTTCAGTTATTATGAAGTAAATGCGCTGCATTTTATTAAAATGTGCTAAAAAGGTACTAGGTACTAAATCAGAAATTAATGTGATATCTATACATAGTATAAAACAAAGTCGCTTTCTCTGTCCCTGTGTCCCTATATCCCTTTGTATGCTTAAATCTTTAAAACTACGCAACGGATTTTGATGCGGTTTTTTTAATAGATAGAGTGATTCAAGAGGAAGGTTTATATGTATAATACATGCATAATATATCCGTGCGAAGCCGGGGCGGGTCGCTAGTAACAGTATTAACGGTGCTAATTCCTTCATCGAAACCTTAACAATGAATTCTTTTTACGTAACCATTGAACGTAAACATAATTTAATAAAAAGAAAAAACAAACTCCTCCATCAAAACTAGTTTCGTACAAGGAAGAATAATTTCTTCATCGAAACCAGTTAAGAACCTGCGGTTGCGTAGACGGCCGAAGCGATGCAACATTTAGCACCAAAAGAACTAAATTGACATCACCTATTTATACCACATGTAATAAAAGTGTGATTCTCAGGGACGGGTCGCTCGGGGATCGGGCCGCTCCGGCACTAACCCCATTTTTCATCTATACTTCACTACATAGTATAAAACAAAGTCGCTTTCTCTGTCCCTATATCCCTTTGTACGCTTAAATCTTTAAAACTAAGCAACGGATTTTGATGCGGTTTTTTTAATAGATAGAGTAATTCAAGAGGAAGGTTTATATGTACACCTACATTCTGTATGTATAATATACATGCAGAATGTAGCCGTGCGAAGCCGGGGCGGGTCGCTAGTATATTATAAAGCTAAACAGTTTGTTTGTTTAAACGCGCTAATCTCAGGAAACTACTGGTTCGAATTGAAAAAATATTTTTGTGTTGGATAGTCCTTTTGTCGAGGAAGGCTATTGCTACTTTTAATTTTAATATTCCCACGGAATCGGGAGTTGTGCGGGTGAAACCGCGGAGCGCAGCTATTCCCAAATAAAATTGTTCAAATTATATTGCAACTAGCGACCCGCTCCGGCTTCGCACGGCTATATTATGCATGTATTATACATATAAACCTTCCTCTTGAATCACTCTATCTATTAAAAAAACCGCATCAAAATCCGTTGCGTAGTTTTAAAGATCTAAGCATACAAAGGGAAATAGGGACATATGGACATAGGGACGGCGAAAAGTGACTTTATTTTATACTATGTAGTGATATCATTCCGATTGCAATTTAACTACAAAAATAATCTTAACATCAGCTTTTTTTTTTCAATAAAAAAACTTTGAATGTATTTTGAGCTACTCTCAGGGCATTTTTTGCCAAAGTGCAATAAAAATGGTATTGCAATATATTGCAGAAGGCCAATTCTCGTAGGCCTTCTGATAGCTGTTATCCGCCAAGAAATGATTTTTGGAAAATTCAAAACCTACGTCAAAGCTAGTTCGTGATAAAAATAGATATGAAAATGAAACGTCAGACGTAGAGTAGATAAGAATATCTGAATTCTTATCACGAAGTAATCAAGAGTTGGGTCTTTGCTCGATAACGTTTCTTTGTCAAGAAAGTAAGAGACATTTAAATTTTTCTAATTAATTGAAGCTTTCCTTTTTTATCCAACTGCGCGACGCAAAGGAGGGTTATGTTTTTGTCGGCCTTTGTATGTATGTTTATTCCTTTGTGGCGCTATAAAGACCACGAGTGGAATCATTGAGATGATAATTTTTTTGTTACGGCTTAATCTTGTCAAACGATTTAGTTTTATTATGATAAACTTTTTGCTTGCTTAGAGTGATATAGTTACTGTCCATTATCTGGTATCTTTCAAAAAATCTTTTACAGATTTTGTTGATATTTTTTTGAAAAAACCTCGAATCGGAATTTAATTAAATAGGTGGTCGAATGCTGACCTTTCATTTGTAAAAAAAAAGGATATTTTTAAATTTTTCTGGAAGAGGTTTCTTGACTCGTCTTGTCTAAAAACCTTTCGCGTCATCGTAGAGCTGTTAAAAACGTGCCTGTTTTCATAAACTCTACGAATACTTATTTCATTTTTATTATTCACTTAACAATAATTTTGATAATAAATAATTTGTATTTTAGTAGTTATCCAAAAAAAAAAAAGAAAATTAAAATTTTCTCACGGTTCTCAAGATTATTATGATTATCTTAGATTATTATGTAGGTACTACTTATAGTTAGTTAGGTATTTTTAAATAGGCAATTCTTTTTGATATTTTAAATTTTGTTGAATTCTAACTCTGTTACTGCATCACATTTTTACTTGCATCTAAAGCTACACGTTATTGTCTTTCAGACACTTTTTTTTTATTATTTTCGATTAACTTTGTCCTACTGCAGATCAAGGTATCTGAAGGCCAATTCTCGTAAATAACATTGTTTAAATTACATTTCAATATCATTTCGATTGCATTTCGATCACAAATAATACCATCAAAGTAGCTAAAAACACCCTCAAAGTTAGCTTTTTGTAAAAAAAAACAGACTTTGAAGGTATTTTGCAATCGAAATGCAATCGGGATGATATTGAAATGTAATTTAAAAAATGTTATTTACGAGAATTGGCCTTCTGTTGTCCAATTTTCAATTGCGTCGGAATATCGGGCAAAACGTATCCTAGCCTACATTACTCCTAAATACTCCCAATGTATCCTTCCAAAGATTCATCAAAATCGGTCCAGTAGTTTTGGAGGCTTTTCGTTACAAACAAAAAAAAAACGTTCATTTCCCTTGACAATACTACGTGGCACTACTGTAGTGCCGTATGACATTTTCTTTCCCGTGACTCTACTATTATCATTGTCATCCGGTTAGAAAAAAAAACAAAAGACGATAGAAATGAAAACAAAAAAAAGACGATAGAAATGAAAACAAAAAAAAAGACGATAGAAATGAAAACAAAAAAAAAGACGATAGAAATGAAAACAAAAGGCGATCGAAAATTGACAGCTATCAAATGTCACTATGTCTCCCAATTCCCGGTGCAATCGCTGTATTGATTGTTTTTTTTCGTCTGTTTTTCGTTTCGATGTAGAAGTGGAATTCATATAGAAGCACAAGAAGTATGGATTAAGTTAATGGCCACTAAGGTTATTAAATAGAATGAATACGTGTCATGTCAATTATTATACCTAAATCACTAGCAATTAATTTAAAAAATAAAAAGAAAAATTCCAAAACATCTCAGAAAGTCGTTACCCCCATGATTACAGGTTGTCTAAAAGCTAGCTCAATCTAGATATCTAGGCTAGTGGCCCGAGCTAGGTCGAGCTATGAATGTGCTACAAACATACCTACAGTGATTACTTGGGTTCGCTCGCTATATAACTAGGAATGCCCCTTTAGACAAGATTGCTTTCTACTATCGATATCGCCAATCGACACTTTTTTTTTAAATTTATTTGTATGAAATTGACATAAGTCAACGAAAAGTCACTTAATAAACTTTTTAAACTCACACGTTTTGTATTCATAGTAATTATTTTCCCGGGTCTTAATCGCGTATTTTTTGTTTTTTATTTCTCTTACCTCGACGTTTCGAATATGTTACAATAGTCATGGTCGCGAGGAGACACGCGATTAAGACCCGGGAAAATAATTACTATGAAAAGTCACTTGGTCGTGATAAAGTCTAATTCGATGAACACCGCACTGCACTCACAAAAAAGTATCACGTTACGCTCACGTTCCGTTATTGACAAGGTAATTTACTGACAACCATCAAGTCCCAAGTCTCAAGTCTCGAGTCCCAAGTCATCAGTCTCAAGTCCTCAGTCTCAATATCAATGTTTTCTAAAAACGTTATCACGTAAAATTATGGTCCGTAAACCGACTTTACACACAACCATTTTTCGTCCCTTATGTTCGAATTTCCAAAAGTCGTAGAACAAAAGTTGTTTGTTGGTTGCACAGAAGTAGCACTCAACGGCTTGCTAGTATAATAACCAATAAACCTGTAGACTTCAAAAAAGGATATATTTATGTTACACACTGTAGTCTGTTCTGTAGGTATTAGATATAAACCATTTTACTCATCATATTGACAAATATCATATTTCCTTCAGGCGATTTATTCTCATGACAATGTGGCTTCATCTTCGTACAAAATGATAAAGTATTTCTTTTTCCCCGTGTGCTTATACCATCATTTTCTCCCGGACGTATTAAAGGTACTTACTTGCGAAACGTTATTTATAGTTCACTATAACTTTTGCTGGGTTTTCTTTAGTTTGACGGAGCTACACCATTATTTTTGTGCGAAAATGATGCCAGAAATATTGAAATGTCGGCGAAACAAATATAATCGGTAAAAATGGAGACTATTGAGGTCTCAGTTCGTTCGGGGTGAACTACTAAACTGGCCGCCAAAGAAACCGAATCACCCAAAGAATGATGGTAGGGCAATAATCAAGCATGTACCCAAATAGTAAAATATGATAAAATTCTCCGTTTTTCTAGATTACAATGAAATTTTTAGTATTTCACGTAATAGTATAAAGGACCAGGTATTTTAACCAAATCTGAGCGTAACGTTACGTAAATATAAAGGCACTTATCGTCAGAACATATTTTAATCATATAAATTACATACCCATCGGCATTATTTTACCACAACGCTTAATCCACTCACTAAAAGGTATTAAACTAATTAACTCAAATAAATGGTACGAACATAAAAAGGTTCGGACATCATGAAGCTACTCCGACAGAATGAACCACGTTCCGTCATTTTATTCCTATTTATAGACACAAAACAGTAGTCAAGATGGCGGCGCCCTGACGTATCCATCAAATGAAGCACTGTGTTGTTGACTTCCTTCAGTCGTTTTCATTTTGTTACTGACACGGCCGTCCTGCGGTTGTGTTCGCCCTCGAACACCCTTGTAGTCGAATTTGGAAGCTGAGAACAACACAAAAAAGGTCAGATTCTGCAACGTTTGATCATTTTGATATAGAAAAGCAACCAGAGTTTTGGAGGAGTTGGCTATTCCATCGCCGGCCAACCAACCCAACCAAAAGACATCAAATGATTGCAATACTTCTACATTCATACACCAGAGCAAAAAGAACAGAATCTTGGAAGAGCTAGCTATCCCATCGCCGGCCAACTAACTCGACCAAAAGACATCTACAGTTCGCAATACTTCCACATCCACACACCAGAGCAAAAGGGACAGAATCTTGGAAGAGCTAGCTATCCCATCGCCGGCCAACTAACTCGACCAAAAGACATCTACAGTTCGCAATACTTCCACATCCACACACCAGAGCAAAAGGGACAGAATCTTGGAAGAGCTAGCTATCCCATCGCCGGCCAACCAACTCAACCAAATGGCTTAAACCAAGTGATGTTCAATATCAGCTTAGTTGTGTATCGCCATGTATTTAAAGTACCAGTGTTCACCATGGATATCTGTTACTATACACAATTCTGTCACTCTACTTCTGTTGGAAAAATGTTTGAAGTGACTGCAACTGCATGGGAATCTCTAATTTGAGTTTTATTTCTTTTTCCTGCCATTAGAACCCATTCTTTTTACATTTACAGATCTCTGCATTCTAGATTTCTCGCTACACATCTCACAAAGAACATTTCGCTTCACTTGTGAGAGAGAGACACCCATATCTGAATGATTTATATTATCGGTTTAAGAATGACTTGCGTTCACAGCGTATCGAGTTTATTTCACAACATCTTATAGCATGTACACCTTTACTAAAATAAATTCATCTGCAAATTCACACTCTCGACTGATTGGTCAAAAATATGAATCTACCCATGAATCCACTTTTTGCGGCAATTATCTACTCTGACCAAAACTGTTCAAAAACTAAAATATTTCTATGCAACATCTAAAATATCTGAATTTAATCCATTTCCATCGCTAATTATAATATGGCATATTTCCTTGGTATATCCATACTAGCGACCATTACTAATTCAAAACTTTCATAAAAACAACATTTCAGACAACCATGTAAAAGTCTAGATTTAATCTACTTGCATCACCAATTTTGATAAAATATTTCAGAACTTAATTGACTTCATAGGCCTCTCCTGGCTCTTAACTTTTTTTAATCTAGCCTTAATTGTAATTATACTTTACAACAGAAATATTCAGCTCATTATACAAATTATAAACGATACAGCTTTAAAAAATGTGAATTTAATCCATTTGCATCGCTAATTATATGGCATATTTCTTTGTTATATCCATACTAGCGACCATTACTAATTCAAAACTTTTCAGAAACAATATTTCAGACAACCATGTAAAAGTCTAGATTTAATCTACTTGCATCACCAATTTTGATAAAATATTTCAGAACTTAATTGACTTCATAGGCCTCTCCTGGCTCTTAACTTTTTTTTAATCTAGCCTTAATTGTAATTATACTTTACAACAGAAATATTCAGCTCATTATACAAATTATAAACGATACAGCTTTAAAAAATCTGAATTTAATCCATTTGCATCGCTAATTATATGGCATATTTCTTTGTTATATCCATACTAGCGACCATTACTGATTCAAAACTTTTCAGAAACAATATTTCAGACAACCATGTAAAAGTCTAGATTTAATCTACTTGCATCACCAATTTTGATAAAATATTTCAGAACTTAATTGACTTCATAGGCCTCTCCTGGCTCTTAACTTTTTTTTAATCTAGCCTTAATTGTAATTATACTTTACAACAGAAATATTCAGCTCATTATACAAATTATAAACGATGCAGCTTTAAAAAATCTGAATTTAATCCATTTGCATCGCTAATTATATGGCATATTTCTTTGTTATATCCATACTAGCGACCATTACTAATTCAAAACTTTTCATAAGAAACAATATTTCAGACAGCCATGTAAAAATCTGGATTTAATCTACTTGCATCACCTATTTTGATAAGATATTTTAGCACTTTATTGATTGCATCGGCCACTCCTGGCTCTAAATTTTTCAAACCTAGCGATATTTTTGTAATTATACTTTTTTACGAAAGTATTCAGCTCATTATACAAATTATAAACGATACAGCTCACCATTTTCCACCATAGTCATTTTACTACATCCTCGGGCTGTTTTCACGCTTCATTTTGAGCCCAGCATTTGCGCCCATCATTTGCGCCTGTCCATAGTTCAACTGTATTATAACAAAAATTAACACATTAATTATACAATCTTTACAGCTCATCATTTTATACAAAATGCTTACGAAATGTGTTTTCTGCTAAACACGTGTTGTCCCCGTGCTGTTTTCACGGTTTTTCACCTGTGTCACCATCTACAAGTCATCTACATTCACTCGCTATTCAATCTGCAAAATTACTAAAAGCATCTTCAAATAAACAGATGAAGAAGGAGTAATGTCTCCCTCTTCGCTACTTGAATTCAACACAGTAATTTATGAAGCCTCTGTATGTTTTATTGTTTTTCACCGTATAATTTTTATCACAATAAAAATATTTAGGTTATTTAACCGTTATTTTAATTATTGTCTTACCCACAAATTTCAACAATAGATTTGCGTTTTTATATTTAATCACAATATTTCATATCACAATAATTCACAATATTTTACACGCTCCTTTTTTTTTAAAAGATTTAGATTAAAACCATAAAACACTTATTGTCAGCAAGACCGAAAACGTGCCACGTGAAAGTTCGATTTTCACTATGTCATCGCACTTCTGATATAAAGGACCAGGTATTTTAACCAAATCTGAGCGTAACGTTACGTAAATATAAAGGCACTTATCGTCAGAACATATTTTAATCATATAAATTACATACCCATCGGCATTATTTTACCACAACGCTTAATCCACTCACTAAAAGGTATTAAACTAATTAACTCAAATAAATGGTACGAACATAAAAAGGTTCGGACATCATGAAGCTACTCCGACAGAATGAACCACGTTCCGTCATTTTATTCCTATTTATAGACACAAAACAGTAGTCAAGATGGCGGCGCCCTGACGTATCCATCAAATGAAGCACTGTGTTGTTGACTTCCTTCAGTCGTTTTCATTTTGTTACTGACAATAGGTGTGGAAAAAAGATATAAGCATTTAAAGTCACCTGTTTATCATTTTCTACGTCAGAATCTGACGCCATTACACATTAGGAACTTTAACAACCTAACCTCCTTGCTTTAGGTAACACCAAATAAAAAAAAAATATATTTCAGGACATATTACACATCGCCATCCAGCCCCAAGCTAAGCAATTTAATGCATATAGGAAACACCCAGAACCAGAAACAAGAATTTATGGTCAGCATAAATACTTGTTCCCGGCGGGAATCGAACCCGCAACCTTCTGCGTCGTAGTCGGGTGTTCGCCCGACGCGCCACAGAGGTCGTCAGGTCGGAGGTCGGAGGTCGGAGGTGGCATAACGTTCGTGGGGCCAAACAAGAGAGAAAAAAAAAAGAATAACCATTTTTTCTAGGTCCATGAAGCCATTAAGACTTCGCACGGCTCTTGCATACTGCCAGAGTTTAGTAGGTACTTAGTAGGTTTTTATTCTCAGTAATCGAATTCGAGAAATATTGAGTTCAAAATCTCTATTTTAGGTATGACGTTAACTCAATACTAAAAAACCTTTTTGGTAAGTATCAAAGTATTTGAGTACAGAATACAAATAGCGGAAACCTAAAAAAACTACATGTAACCTCTTTGCTCATAACCTTGTTATAGGAATAAGACGTAGTAATGGTACTAATGGTGTCTCATATTCACTCTCTTTAATTATTACTAAATTATTATTTTATACCCCTATAGCTGCGTCTTAATGGTTAAAGAAAAAAGATTTACGATTAAACAAGAAAGGCACATAGCCTAGTGTGATGCCGGTTCCCTATATTTCTATACAGAAAATTTAGGTTCGAGGTTTGGCCATTATTCTTTTTGGTGCTAAGCCCCATGTTCAAAAATTTCATAAAGCACAAAAATTGAGCAGCGAGGCTTAATATGATAGTCCGTCATATCATACATGACTTTAATTGCACCATTTCTAATCAAAACATAGTATAAAACAAAGTCGCTTTCTCTGTCCCTATATCCCTTAGGTTCTCTTAGGCTCGATGTATGCTTAAATCTTTAAAACTACGCAACGGATTTTGATGCGGTTTTTTTAATAGATAGATTCATTCAAGAGGAAGGTTTATATGTATAATACATGCATAATATAGCCGTGCGAAGCCGGGGCGGGTCGCTAGTAATATCAAATAGCACAAAAAAATCCATGAGTTTCTTGTGCCTTGGCACACATCCTAATGTAGTTTTTAAGACGTTCTTTTTTTTCTGGAAATTGACATTCTGAAATTGGCCGTCCGCGCGTTTATTTCCAAATCTTGGTAATTCCGGTGATAATTTCCCGTCTCCAAGACAACGTCAAAAGCACACTCAAATTCTTGTCTATAATAATAATTAATAAGCGTAAAAAAAACAAATAATGATAATGCTTAACATACCGGTACTCTACCAGGAGTTGGGTCGATTTTAAAGTGTAATTATATCGCACCTCCGATAGAATAAAAATACACCTCGAAAATACAAAAAATAAGAATAGCAATAAAACTAGCCAAGTGCGAGTCGGACTCGCGCACGAAGGGTTCCGTAACATTTTGTATAGGAACCCCACCTTTTTTTTACTGTTTTCATTATTTGTTGTTATAGCGGCAACAGAAATACATATTCTGGAAAAATTTCAACTCTCTAGCTATCACGGTTCATGAGACAGCCTGGTGACAGACAGACAAACAGACGGACGGACGGACAGTGAAGTCTTAGTAATAGAGTCCCGTTTTTACTCTTTTGGTACGGAACCCTAAAAAATGCATGTTCTCTGTCTTAATTAGACAATTAAATACGCATTTACTTAATAATTCCCACACTGAAGCGTTCATAAATCACAACTATCCAACTTTTTACCAACCGTCCGTTCTAACTCCTTGACATATTATAAAATTGTGAAACACGCAAAAGAATCTTATCTATTTATATCAAAATTGTAGAAAATTGCCTCTTAATTACGAAATGTCTAATATTAACTAGCGACCCACCCCGGCTTCGCACGGCTATTATTATGCATGTTTTATACATATAAACCTTCCTCTTGTAACACTCTATCTATTTAAAAAAACCGCATCAAAATCCGTTGCGTAGTTTTAAAGATCTAAGCATACAAAGGGACATAGGGACGGCGAAAAGTGACTTTATTTTATACTATGTAGTGATAGTGATAGAAACAACCAGACCACAGACAAATATCTAAACATCTAAACTTGTCTGAGGCGGGAATCGAACCCGCAACCCTGTGTTTGGCAGTCCGGCATGGAGACCATTGTGCCAACTGGTTCGTCAAACCCATTTACACAGGCGATACCGCAGTTCGCAATTAGTATAAAATATATCATTGTTTTCACGCTCTGCTAAAATTTCCTGTTGAATCACTATCACTACATAGTATAAAACAAAGTCGCTTTTTATGTCCCTATTTCCCTTTGACCGCTTAGATCTTTAAAACTACGCAACGGATTTTGATGCGGTTTTTTTTAATAGATGGAGTGATTTAAGAGGAAGGTTTATATGTATAATACATGCATAATATAACCGTGCGAAGCCGGAGCGGGTCGCTAGTTCGATATAAATTGAAAGTTAATTGAGTAATTAAACTTGAAATGTAGTGTTTTGAATTCAAGGTGAACTTTTGCGTGTGCATTGCTAATTTTCTACCGGGCGTATACTGCTAATTCCATATTAGCATGATCTTGTGAAATTGTCAGATATGTCAGGGATTTGAATGAATGAATGAGCTAGAAACTTGAATTTTTCAATTTAAATTATGTATGAAATATATACATATGATTAAAATAGAATAATGACGTTCGTCGGACAGCATTGGTCAAGGCTGGACAAGACTGAAAGGTTTTACTTTTAACGTAGATAAAATATATACACATAGTTTATAATAAAGTCACTTTTCGCCGTCCCTATTCCCTTTGTATGCTTAGATCTTTAAAACTACGCAACGGATTTTGATGCGGTTTTTTTTAATAGATAGAGTGATTCAAGAGGAAGGTTTATATGTATAGTACATGCATAATATGGTTGGAGTGTGTATGTGGTCGTGTAGCACGCGGGACTGCGTCCCGCTTGCTACACGACACTTAGAATATTTTCGTTGGTCATGGTGTTCTATAGAGAGTAATGAACAAAGGGCGGGTCGTGCTGTTACGCCCCTTTTGCCCCCCGGGTTGCCGGCTTACCCCCTAGTGCACCTCCTGGCCCCCCTACCCCCCTATTGCTCCCCGGGTTGCCCTCTTACCCCCGGGTGGCCACCCCCCTTTGGACCCCTGGCCCCTGCTCCTCATAACTTCCCTTGTCGCCCTCTTACTCCCGGGTGGCCGCCCCCCCCTTGGCCGCCTGCTTGCCCCCGGGTCACTCTTTTACCCTTTGTGTGCCCCCCTACCCTTGACCCTATTCTCGTCTGCCCCCCTTTCCCTTCTGCCCCCTTCCCTTGTCCCCCATTCCCGTCTGCCCCATGCCCGCTTAACTTTCCCCCTTGCCCCCCGACCCCCTTCCCTTCTGCCCCACCCATTTCCTTGTCCCCCATTCCCGTCTGCCCACGCACCCCTTCCCTTCTGCCCCCGCACCCCTTCCCTTCTGCCCCCATTGTCTTCTGTTCCTCCAACCCCTTCCCGTCTGCCGCCGAACCCATTCCCTTGCCCCCCATTCCCGTCTGCCACCCGACCCCATTCCCTTCTGCCCCCCTTCCCTCTTGCCCCCCTTCCCTCCTGCCCCCAACCCCCTTTCCCGTCTGCCCCCCCCACCTGCCCCCATTCCCTTCTGCCTCATTCCCATCTGCCCCCAACCCCCTTCCCTTCTGCCCTCTTCCCTCTTGCCCCCCTTTCCTCCTGCCCGCCTGTCTGCCCCCGTCCCCCTTTTCTTCTGCCTCCATTCCCGTTTGCCCCAATTCCCGTCTGCCCCCCAACCCCCTTCCCCTTCTGCCCCTCTTCCCTTGTGCCCCCCTTCCCTTCTGCCTCTCTTCTCTCTTGCCCCCTTCCCTCCTGCCCCCTTTCCCTTCTGGCGAAGTTTTTTGTCAAAAAAATTTTAAGTCTTTTTACCTTTGCGTCCCGTATACTACACAGTGACCCATAATATAGCCGTGCGAAGCCGGAGCGGGTCGCTAGTATAACTACATAGTATAAAACAAAGTCGCTTCCCGCTGTTTGTCCCTATTTATGCTTAGATCTTTAAAACTACGCAACCGATATTGATGCGGTTTTTTTTTAATAGATTGAGTAATTCCAAAGGATGGTTTTGGTACATAAAACAAAATTATAACGCGTACGAAGTCCCGGGGAACAGCTAGTTTCAAATAATTTAAAGTTAATTGCTAAGAAGACTCTACAGTTAATCCAAGAAGGCTTTAAATTTTTGTTAAAACAAAATCGGTAATTTTTTTTGAGTTAGAAGCATTCTTAACCTAGTTTTCCGTATAATCTCACTTTATATAATTATCATTTAATTTCCAAAAAACACCACAAGGCATCGCACGTCAAAACTTCACTCGCTGTCATGTCCTTCAAAAGTCACTTGTCAATGTCAATCGTGAAGTAACAACACCAGTAAGAGTCGAAATTTAAAACCCTATCTAACACAGGCTGCAGTCAGTCGTAGATACGGTTCGAAATTGACATATAGGCACACTTTTTTTTTCTGGGCGCTTTTCTACTTTTTTCTTGTGATTTTTTTTTTACGTGTCTATTTGTGTTCAGAAAATAAAGTTTTATTTCTTTCTTTCTTTCTAGCATTTTTATGGGCATATAGCTGCTGTACCTATTCTGTACTCAAATTGTACTTAGGCTAAGACGTCTGCACTTTAAACCCACTACTATACTGTTAAGCTGTAAACTAGAAAAGTACATGGAAAGCCTTTTTCTATTAACGCTTCTAGACTCTTAACTTTGTAAAGAATGTTCCAGTGGTTTGTGGTTGTGTCTAATGGATAGGAAACGAATCGAAGTGCTAAATATCACTGATGGAATCTTTTGACTTGGTTTACGATGGGTCGTGACTTAATACAGTGTGTTTTAAAGACATTGTCAACTCTTGTCGGATACGTTAACTAGATAGTTAACATTCGAATTATTAACAGACTTCAAAAAAGGAGGAGGTTCTCAATTCGATTGTATGTATGTTTTTTTAATGGTTGTCCCGCATATCTTCTTTGTTTATCAACCGATTTTGATGAATCTTTTTTTTATGTAATGAAAATTAATATTAACAGATGTCGCTAACGAAACTTAATTCGAACAGAGGTTAATGCGATTCTTAAATTCGACTATGACGGTACTTGACTAAGTGGCGTAATTGGCAGCGCACTTGAACGGTATTCAAGGGATGCGAGTTCGAGTCTCGTCTTAGTCGCAATTTTAGAAAACGCATTTTTCCTTAAAAAAATATTTTCATTGTCAACTCTCTTAAGAGGAAAGTGTACCGGCGCTCTCTCCATACAAACGTAGTCGACTGTTTCCTCCCTGGATAATAACACTAGAGCAAATATTTTTGTTGCACAAAACCTATAACTGCCATGACTATGCCACTATAACTTGGCTCTTTTCATTTTCTTATTATCATAGAAAGTAAGAGTTAAAAAACCAAAATATATATAAAAACTAGCTGCGCTCCGCGGTTTCACCCGCGTAACTCCCGGGGAATATCGGGATAAATTAAGATGTAAGCTATCCTATCTTTCAAGTTGGATCAAACTGCACACGTGTGCAAATTTGATTAAAATCGAATAAGTAGTTTAATATTAGATAGATATGGTCATGGCAGATATAAGTTTTATGCTACATAAATATTTGCTATAGTGTCATAATCCGACTTAGTCCCATCGGCCCCGCTGGCTCTGCCCCGCTAGCGGGGCAGATGGGAAAAAGTGTTGCATCGGCCCCGCTGAACGCAGACGCGGACGCTAGCGGGGCCGATGAAACAAATTAAGTTTCATTTGCCCCGCTATAGGACTTACTTCCGTCGGGCCCGCTAGCAGATGGGAAAAAGAGATTGATTCATCGGCCCCGCTAGCGTCGGCGTCGGCGTTTTGCGGGGACGATGGGTAGGTACAGATCAAGTTACAAATAGAGGCAATCAATACTTAGGTTGCCGAAAAAGGAATGTCTGTAATTAAAATGGTTTGTATGTTAATCAGTTTTTATTGAGTGCTCAAAATACATAATATTTTAATAATAAAAAAATACACACAACAAGAACATCACATTAACATTTTTTAATTTTCATAATCATAGATGATAGTCACACAAATTACATTAATCAGTCTTCATTAATGAACATTAATGCCTAAACTGCTGACAGTTTTGTAAGATGAATATAATATTTTAGGTAAACAACATAACATAAAAAATACAGTATTTGACAAAAAATCAACGAGAGAAAACATTAACATTACAAACTATGTCAGTGTTTCGAGAAAATGTCTACTGGTTATTGGTCCATTTACAAATTTCAAGATCAAGTTATACTATTTAAATAATCAACAAAACAAAAACAAACACAAAACAAGGACATTACTTAATAACTAGTTTCTTAATTTTTAATAGAGCCAGCCGGGCCGATGGGAGTAAGTCTAAGATAGTACCAAAAAGTTAAATGCAAACTCAATATTTTCTATAATATTCTTATAGAAAGTCATACACTGCTTAATGGGACACATCACTCTTGATACATTTGCACACTCAAACTTCTAACTTTTAATAGTTTTTTCATAAATGGTCTAACTTTTACAAGAATTAGAGCAGGAATATAAACAATAATTCAGTGCTTTTATTTATGTAATTGTTATCTTGAACAAAATATGTTTATATTACGTAAAAAACAAAAGTCAATTTATGGGACACATCAAAATCAGAATTCAGTTTTTTTTTGAGAATTGCACAATATGTAACAGCTAAAGAGTGACTATCTCCGAACTTCGCTTTACTTTACTGCGACACAATAATTAGTAATTTCACGTTTACACGGTTGTCATGGATTTGACTTCGCGCTGTCTATAGACGCGTTTTGATTTGAGTTGAGTTGAGGTTTGGCGTTGGACCAAAAAGTTTTTTAAAGTTTCTTAAGATGGACCCATGGAAAGTGACAGATGTCAAAGTGACAAATGTCAAAGTGACATCTGTCACTATGTCAAATTAATCAGCCAAACCGAACCGAACAAACACCTTTTTCTCTCACCAAAAAAAGGGTCCATTATAAGAAACTTAAAAAACTTTTTGGTCCAACGCCAAACCTCAACTCAACTCAAGTCAAAACGCGTCTATAGACAGCGCGAAGTCAAATTCATGACAACCGTGTAAACGTGAAATTACTAATTATTGTGTCGCAGTAAAGTAAAGCGAAGTTCGGAGATAGTCACTCTTTAGCTGTTACATATTGTGCAATTCTCAAAAAAAAACTGAATTCTGATTTTGATGTGTCCCATAAATTGACTTTTGTTTTTTACGTAATATAAACATATTTTGTTCAAGATAACAATTACATAAATAAAAGCACTGAATTATTGTTTTTATTCCTGCTCTAATTCTTGTAAAAGTAAGACCAATTATGAAAAAACTATTAAAAGTTAGAAGTTTGAGCGTGCAAATGTATCAAGAGTGATGTGTCCCATTAAGCAGTGTATGACTTTCTATAAGAATATTAAAGAAAATATTGAGTTTGCATTTAACTTTTTGGTACTACCTTAGACTTACTCCCATCGGCCCGGCTGGCTCTATTAAAATTAAGAAACTAGTTATTAAGTAATGTCCTTGTTTTGTGTTTTTTTTTGTTGATTATTTAAATAGTATAACTTGATCTTGAAATTTGTAAATGGACCAATAACCAGTAGACATTTTCTCGAAACACTGACATAGTTTGTAATGTTAATGTTTTCTCTCGTTGATTTTTTGTCAAATACTGTATTTTTTATGTTATGTTGTTTACCTAAAATATTATATTCATCTTACAAAACTGTCAGCAGTTTAGGCATTAATGTTCATTAATGAAGACTGATTAATGTAATTTGTGTGACTATCATCTATGATTATGAAAATTAAAAAATGTTTATGTGATGTTCTTGTTGTGTGTATTTTTTTATTATTAAAATATTATGTATTTTGAGCACTCAATAAAAACTGATTAACATACAAACCATTTTAATTACAGACATTCCTTTTTCGGCAACCTAAGTATTGATTGCCTCTATTTGTAACTTGATCTGTACCTACCCATCGTCCCCGCAAAACGCCGACGCCGACGCTAGCGGGGCCGATGAATCAATCTCTTTTTCCCATCTGCTAGCGGGCCCGACGGAAGTAAGTCCTATAGCGGGGCAAATGAAACTTAATTTGTTTCATCGGCCCCGCTAGTGTCCGCGTCTGCGTTCAGCGGGGCCGATGCAACACTTTTTCCCATCTGCCCCGCTGGCGGGGCAGAGCTAGCGGGGCCGATGGGACTAAGTCCATAATCCGGGGAGGAATCAGTCGACTACGTTTGTATGGAGAGAACGCCGGTCGGTACCCTTTCCTCTTAACGTAGTCGTTATGGTCACCGGCATTAAAACATGAAAAAACTTATATTTGGGGAATTTTCAAAATGTGACAATGCCTTTATTTACCAAAGGGCCAGGTGCTGATAATGATGTTTGCTACATTTTGAAGTAGTTATTATCTTCATCTGAAAACACTGATTCACTCGGTGGCAGATAGCATGATACGAGTATTATTTAACTTAGTTTAATACTTAGTAAGTTTATGTTAGCTAGTTGAACTCCCTGACTTGTTGGGTAACATGATATGATGGATAGTATACACTACGGAAGTTGCTCCTAAGATGTTGTTACTAAGTGTCAGTATCTTTAAGTAACTAGTTGAATCTAAGATTTTGCAAAGCATACAGGGTAATTTTTTTACGTGGGCCTAAACTATAAGAGATAGCGAAAAATGCTGAAAGGAGTTGGTGAAAACAACAAATAAGAGCAATTTCCTTTCATTTACTATAGGTACTATGTTTGTTTCCAGAACTTAATCTCTATCATCATCCGAGCGATGTTCCCGGTTGCATCCCTCTCGGGAGCCCGGGGTCCAGAACTTAATCTCTATCACCAAGACTATCGATTAGTATAAAAACAAACGAAAAATTTTTTTTTTAAATCAACAGGTTCGATTACTGGCGACGAGGGTAATGACTTTTTCCAAAAATCGAATGATACAGTTTTAGTTTTTGTCAAAGTCGAGCACGCAAGTCCTTTCAGCATTTTTCACTATCTCTTATAGTTTAGGTAATAGCCCTGAAGGCCCACGTAAAAAAATCATCCTGTATATTAATATTATTTACAGACAAAAACTGCCTTTAAGCCTCCAATTGTCTTGTAAACTTTGTATTTTTTCACGTTACTTCTAAAAAAATCTGTACTTGTTTCCAGTGCTCTTATTGTGTAACCTTAGCCATTTATTATTCTAGTCATGTACAGAGTCGAAATTGCGATGATTCCGTTTATATCCACTTTCCCTAATCCTGTATTGTTTGTATTCATAGTGTTATCTTCTTATAGGGATTATTTAATGTTACTCTTAACTTGCGCCCTGGTTATGAATTCGAAACATCTTTTTGTAACTTTTCTGCGTATATATAGAAGCAGTTTGAGCTAGTTTTTCTCTTTACTTAGAAATTCTCATTGTGTATTTATCTCGCAAACCTTTATTATCATTATCAGTAACAATCAGTGTGCTATAATTTAAAGAGATGATTACATTCACGCTAATCAATGCAATCGGTGTCTATTACATACGATTGACATGACGAATGACGTCAACAGTAAATAGTACCTTGCAATCGTGATTAACGTTTCTGCTTTGTGTTTGTTAAGTTTAGCCTACGTTAAATTATATTCAATTGAGAAAAATAATAGGTTGTGTATAGTACTTGTAATTTTCCAACAATCTCTCGATTATAAACTTCTAGGTACTAGTAACTTATCGAACTTGATTTACGCAAGGACATGCACTTGGTCGGCTTACTTAATTAAGAAAGCTACATGAAATTAGTTACGTGTTGCGTATTAATTTTCAATTATTACAATAATTTTACGATTCAATACCGTTGCCTTTACCGTGTTCGCACTACCAGGAGTTCATAACATTGAGTAGGTTTCATTCTGCAAGCGCGCCGGGCGTTACTTGCACAACCGGTCACGTCCGCGTGCCGCGCTCAGCATTGAAAATTACGTCATGCAGTTTATTTAGCCGTATATAGAGCTGCAAGTACGCATGCACCAAATCGGAGCCGGTAAAGCACGCACAACATAACCTCCTCTGTTGTTCTGTTGCCCTGGTACTTCGATACTTCGTAAGGATCCGAAAGGACCTGCTAGAGCCTTTATTTCGAGGATTATCCTTTGACGTTTCATCTCTTTGTTCTTTTAGAATTTAATAAGGTAAAAACAATTATAACCTTTTGCATTACAAAGGAAATACCCGTAAATGTTGAACTTTGGTAGGCTTACAAGAGCATTTTTGTTGAACAAAGCGTTCATTTTTGCTTAAAAAGTATTTTGTCGAAAATTTTCACCGGTTTAGGTTGAGTTTGCATGTAATGTCAAGGCCTGATATGCGACCTTTGTGTATTTTTGTTCTTGCGTGAGCATTAAAATGTCACCGATTCTTTATCATAAGGGCTAATAATGTATGTCGCTCGCTAGACAATTTTTTCGCGGACCTTTTTGATACGTGATCAGCGTTTAAAGCTTATTATAGTGTTATTGTGGTTTAGTTACAACTTCCAGTTTAAAGTTAAGGTGGTTACCTTGAGATCTTTGTTTTGTGTTCTTTGTTATAGTTAATTGTGGGGTATGCTGCTTGTATATCATGTCTATCTCTCAAGCTCTATACAGGGTTATTGGAAATTATACTAGCAAGCCGTTGAGGGCTACTTTTTTAAAACAAAGGTCATTCAGACTAAGAACAGTAGATAAAACCTATAAAATAGGTTAAATGTTTAAGGTTAATGACCTCCCCGTGTAAGGAACAGCTGATTTTCGAGTAAACCTAACCCTAAAAATTTTTGAAAAAATGATCGAATTTTCAAAAGTCATAGAACAAAAGTTGTTTGTTAAGGTGCACAGAAGTAGCCCTCAACGGCAACTGTCTAGTCTCTATAACTACATTCTTTTGCATAAGTAGAATCTGTTTAATTTTTCCTAGCTACGGCTCCGTCTCATTTGTCTACTTAGAAATTGATTAATGGTATGTATTCGATAAAGTGTGTGCGAAAGTAAATCAATTATGCATGTGATCTAACTTTCACTTTGCTAATCAGGTTTGTATTGGAATATTAACTTCATAAGATCTCATAAAAATCACTAGGAGAGATAAGAAAGAACAAAGTGTTTTTAATAAAACACTAATTCACTTATTGACATTGCTTCAATTAAACGTTTTACTTCGTTATATTTACATGATAATAACAGTATTTATTTAATTGTCGCTGTGATTAATTTACGCTTTATTGACTTCGGAAACATATTAATAGAATAAATATTGTATTACATAAAGATGTTTCTTTGTTATTTGCTATATAATGATCGTAATCTCAATAAACTTAAATTTATCAAAAATGAGTTACAATGTTATCTATATCAGGTGACGACATGTTAAAAAGTTAACTTTAGTGTTTCAGGTTTTGGTTATTAATTAACGGTTGTATGGAATATTGATTCAGGCGAATTAAGATATTATGATTCACTTGAGTAAATATTTAAGAAGATTAAAAACCACCTTGTATGGTGAACAATGAACATTTATCAAAAATGGATTTTATTTATTTGGACGTTAAATGAAATATTACCAATAATAACAATTAATTTTTGAATTAAATTTTATTTGAGATATTTAAAAAATGTTTTAATTTGCATATTTTTCGATTCTACTTGTTTATTTTTTGTTGGAGGGTACTACTTACAAATCTTAGTGTACGTAATGTTACAGGTTTCGTTTGATGATATTTAATTACGGTTGGAATATTGATTCAAGTGAATTAATTAAGATATTTCAATTTATATGAATAAATATTTAGGAAGATTAAAAACCACCTTGTATAGTGATCATTTAATTTTTATTTTGACTTGATGTTGAATGAAATATACCAATACCATTTATATCTTTGGTTTGAGAGATTCAAAAATATTTTTATTTACAAACTTACATTTTTAATTAATTATTAGTTTCTTTGTTGTTATCGTTTACTCCATAACAATCGATTTCGAAGTATTTAGTTACATTAGTATTTTTTTTAATTGGCCTTTTTATGTTATTTGTAAAGTTATATCTAATGTATAACTTAACAAAATTATAATTATGCATGATAAAATAATAAAAAAAAAACTAAATAATAACATTATGTATACATTGAATAATTAATTAATAATAAATAATAAAATGCAACAAATTGTCAAATAATTAATAAACAGTAACGCGTCATATAGAGTAGGCAAAATTTATCAATAATAATTATCGACGAATACTAGGTTCGTAAAATTCATTTAGATCATATAATTCATGGAGATCTGCTAATCATAATAAAAACCGGCTAAATTACGTACCAAATTATAGTACTTATTCCAAAGCATCAGAATTTAATTTCCATAGAAATAGTTAAGTAAATTAGAAAGGAAAGAAAACAAAGATCTTGAACTCTAAAATACGTAGAGTTCGTTGTTCGCCTTGACATTTAGCTCCTATGCTACTCGAGTTTGGTGAATATGTTCTAAGTTGCGTGTCTTGAGGATCTATGGCTAGTTCTCGTTTTACTAATAGTCAATCCTATCCTGCTTATTAGGGTTTCATACCTCGAAAGGAAAACACGGAACCTTTATAGGATCACTTTGTTGTCCGTACGTCCGTCCGTCTGTCTGCCTGTCAAGACCCTTTTTCTCAGGAACGCGTGGAGGTATCAAGCTGGAATTTATATCAAACTCTTAGGTCTACTGTCCCTTAGAGCTGTGAAAAACACAAACTACTAACGCTATCAAAAGATACAGCCGTTTATGCCGCCCGCAAATTTTTGACACTCTAACTAAAGGGAATCAAGACCCATATGATAGTTCCTATATTCTACCTTTTTATTCATTAAAAACATGATTTTATAACAGTAAAATCCCCTCCATCGTAGCTGGACAGATTCTAAACTGGACAGTATCGCAGCTGGCCAGATTAGCAACTGGACAGAGTAGTCGTGAAAAAAATAAATTTATAAACTAAAAACATAGGGGTTAAATTTTAAGTGTTTATTCAAGAAAAGTCATAAAAACCATAACCGATAATTTTTTTATAAATAAACGCTTCAATTTTCTCAAAGCCAACCGCTATGAACATAGAAGTGCAATTTTCTTTACAATAGCAAACAATAAAATTACATTGTAGCCAATGTCAATCCACTCAGTCAATCTACTTTCTCAATAAAACATTTATTGCAAACGTAACAGCCGAAAGGGTAAGTTACATTTCGTAAGTTATGAAAACTTGGTTTTATTTGTTTCACCTTTGTATTTGGGGAACAGCTACGTTCGTGTCTATCTCCAATTTCAAATCTATCTTTATATCAAAACTAGCTGCGCTCCGCGGTTTCACCCGCGTAAGTCCCGATCCCGTGGTAATATCAAAATAAAAAGTTACCCATAGCCTTCCTCGATAAATGGACTATCCATTACTATCCAAAATAATTTTTCAATTCGAACTAGTAGATTCTGAGATTAGAGCGTTCAAACAAACAAAGGAAGCCCTCAAAGATGAATAATTTTCTCCGTTTTTTCCGCATTTTCTACGGATTCTTCGCTCGTATTGGTAGCAGCGTGATGTTTTATAGCCTAAAGCCTTCCTCGATGAATGGACTATCCTATAAAATTTTTTTATTTAATTCGAACCAGTACCTACTTCCTGAGATTAGCTCGTTCAAACAAACAAACTCTTCAGCTTTATAATATTAGTAAGTATAGATTGGCTCAGCTGTTTTAAGGCGTGAAAACCTATCAGATATATCTGTCTGTCTGTCTGTGTGTATTTTAAGGAAAATCGATAAATTTTAGTTTAATAGGTTTTAATTGAATGCTTTGATTCGAATGGAACTTTTCCATACAAAATAAGTAGCTCTTTTCTTTTTATGTTGTCCGATTTCGGTGTTTCTCTTTTTTGTGTAATGAATTCATTATAAACTAGGCTTGTTTAATTTCTTATTTTTGTTATGTTTATTATCAAGATTGTAAGTTAAAATAATACAATTTCTTAAATAAGAAAATTTTAGAATAGCATTTTGTTGCAATTCAAGGGATGAAATTGATATGTCTAGAAACGAAAATTCCACAAAAAAAATGTCATCGACATGTGTTTCTTTTAGACCGAGAGCCGTCTACCGCCAGACCTTCGTGATTTTATAAAAGTTGAGAATTACTCAGCGCATGCCCAACACAGTTATGAACGATGTACAATTATGAAGTTCAGACCACTATGTCACTATGACTTGGAGAGTTATCTATCAGGTAGCAAAGCAAAGAATCGAACCTGTTTGATTTTCAATGTTCTATTTCGATTTCTTTGGTATGACGCAGAACACGACCAGCATACGTGATGTCCCATGTCTGTGACGCAGATAGGTATAATTTTAAACTAATTTCAGTCTATCCATATAGAATCTTAATTCTTTAGTTCGATGACGTGTTTTATGCTCTGTGGCTAAAATTTTGAATCAAAAATGTTACTTCAGATGTTCTTCGACGACCCAGTTGGCACAATGGTCACCATGCCGGACTGCCAAACACAGGGTTGCGGGTTCGATTCCCGCCTCAGACAAGTATTTATGCTTAGATATTTGTTTGTGGTCTGGTTGTTTCTATGTATTATAAGTATATATTTACAAAAGAAAAGTATATAAGTATTATATCCGTTGTTTAGCACCCAAAACACAAGTCAGTTACTTAGCTCGGGGCTAGGTGGCGATGTATGGAATGTCCTGCAATATTTGTTTATTTTTAAGGGGAAGGTTTTGGTACCTAAAAAAAAACTACCACGCGTACCAAGTCGCAGGCAAATGCAACATCGTATATTAGCAAGACTTGACAAAAATCAATCAAATTAAAGCTAAAATATGTCGTAATGTTGCGAAAGTTAATCCAAACATCTCCATTCTAAGCCGACGACCTCGAAACAAAAGGGTTCTCAAGGTCGCCGCGCTGAGAACACTAGAAAATCGAACTATTGCATCATCACCATCTAGATTTAGCGACTGTAATCTCTGCAGTTAGACAGCCTTGACTTCGTACTCAACTTTCCCTTTTTGTCTGAATTAGACCGATAGACTTTCGATTTTAACGTATTGTTGTCGAGGTTTTTGTTAAATGGCTGTAAGTCATGGAATCAGTAGACCTTCGACTGTCGGATAAAGACTCTTTCTCCATACAAATGTAGTTGACTGTTTCCTTCCTGGATTATGACACTAGAGCATATATTTTTGTAGCATAAAACCTATGAGCATTTTTCAAAAAAATACTGAATTCTGATTTTGATGTGTCCCATAAATTGACTTTTGTTTTTTACGTAATATAAACATATTTTGTTCAAGATAACAATTACATAAATAAAAGCACTGAATTATTGTTTATATTCCTGCTCTAATTCTTGTAAAAGTTAGATCATTTATGAAAAAAATATTAAAAATTAGAACTTTGAGTGTGCAAATGTATGGAGAGTGATGTGTCCCATTAAGCAGTGTTGACTTTCTATAAGAATATTTTAAGAAAACATTGAGTTTGCATTTAACTTTTTGGTACTATCTTACACTGATTATGATCATTTATCACTTGAATAAACAATTCTGCGAAAACAATGCATCATTTTAAAATAATTAATGTTTTTTAACATTCATAAAAAAGGTCATTTTGCGGTTTCCTAGTTAGTTACGTGATTAATCGAAAATATTTAAATAAAGTTAAGTAGTTTATGGTTTTCTGTGCACTGTAAACATTTAAGAAGAACGTAGCACAAAGTTATTTTGCTGTAATCTATCAAATTAATCTAAAAACATTGTTGGATTGTGTGGTGCTCCCCGGATTCAAAAATAGTTTCCTGGTTAGTTACGGAAAAACAAATGTAAGTTAATGCTCTTTTACGTTTATAGTAATATGGATTGATAATTGTATATTAAGTTTTCGATATCTTATCACAAAACAGTCGATTTTATTAGATTTTTTGTAGAAAAGATGAAATTAAACTTTCGTTCTCATGTTCGTTACTTCCTGTTAGTAACTTTTGTAATTGGAAATCGTAAGGCGGAATCCACATCTTAAACAATAATTCAGTGCTTTTATTTATGTAATTGTTATCTTGAACAAAATATGTTTATATTACGTAAAAACAAAAGTCAATTTATGGGACACATCAAAATCAGAATTCAGAATTTTTTTGAAAATTGCACCTATAACTGTTACTCCGCGCTCCGCAGTTTCACCCGCTTAACTCCCGATCCCGTGGGAATATCTGGATTAAAAGTAGTATTACACTCCCAATAAATCAATGTATCCTCATACTAGGTTTTATCAAGATCAGTCCAGTAGTTTCGGAGCCTATTCAATCTTTCCTCTTTATAATATTATTATAGTATAGATGCGTGTAGGGTTGCCAGGTCGCCAAACTTAATAGCCGGACAGATCAACCAGTTTGGCCGGACATTTGGGTAGAAAGGCCGGACCCTTCATTATTGTGGATTTTGTGTCTCAGTATTAATAGGTACGACAAAAAATTCTAATGAAGTAATAAATAAAATCGAATAAAATCCAAATCAGTCTTAAGTATGTACTTTATTATTTATCAGTCAAATAGTCATCATCAGTCAGAATTACTTACACATTTATCAACATTTTTAAATTCTTTATACATACAAAAGGCACAAACAAGTCATTTTTAACAAAAAAAAAAACAATCAAATACTTCACGCACGTGCGTTCGGAGCTCGCTCGTTTTCGAAATGTAAAAAGCCTAACAAAAGCCGGACAAGCCGGACAGGCGGACACCATTTATTTTGGCCGGACACGCAATCAAAAAGCCACCTATGTCCGGCTTTATCCGGACGCCTGGCAACGCTAGATGCGTGGATTTACTAACTTTTTCCTAAATCCTACCTTCTCATTTGTTACAGTGCATGAAAGATTACGTTGAATTCGAAGTTTGCAACGGAGCTTACGAAGTGTCCTGTCCCGATGCAAGATGCAGGCTGGGTGCAGCTTTAGCCTTGGATGAGATCGCGGCGCTGGTCGAACCTGCCGTCATGGAGAAGCATCTCAAGTTCAGGCTTAATCATGGTAAGTTCATACAGGGACAGACCAAAGAGGTTGCATACTAGGTAGTCATACACCCGTATTCACAATCAACCCTATGAGATTGCATAGTGCGCGCGAACGCATAGAGCCGTAAATAAGACGCTGATTCGCTAGACTGAAGAGAGCAGCACAAAATTCCGATCAGAGGGCCACATTTATCTCTATTTCGTTTATCGTTTATTTTAGGTTATAAATAAGTACAGACCCATATAAAATAGATACCTTACAGACTAACATACATTTAGATAATATTGTATTAAATTTAAGTTCAGTTTTAGGGTTTACTGTTTTAACGCTGTGCGTTCACTTATCCAAGAGCAACTTAAGTATTGTTTGTGAATACGGGCGATAGTTGGTAAATATCACATTGACAGGGTTATTGCTAATCAATCTATGTTATCTATCTATCAAAACATATAAAATGCTTTGTCCTGCCTTACTGACGGATCAACGCACAGCCCAAAACACTGATCGTAGAGACCTGAAACTTGGAGGGTGTGTTCTATGTATGACGTAGCCATCCGTTAAAAAAGGATTTTCAGAAATTCTACTGTTTAGGAGTTGAAAAAGGGATGCAAAGTTTGTATGCTTCCATGTTTGTATGGGACAACGTGATTCCATGGCCCATTTTAAATTTCTACGCGGACGAAGTCGCCAACAAAAGCTAGTCCTATAATAAAGCGTGTGACGGCTACTTACGTGCACTTTAACGGCTATGTTTACCCGAAAATCAGCTGTTACTTACACGTAGAGATCATTAACCTTAATATTGAGTAATATTTATCAAAATTTGATTTTCGCGGGTAGTCTCTGATTTATCTCCGAATAATGACAGACCATCGCGTAAACTTAATTGAATTTACTTCAAACAATCATAAAATTACATGCACAGGAGTGTTTCGATGAATTCAATGTGCATTGTCCACCTATAATTTGTTTTTAGTCGTTTTCGTCGAATTGTAAATGAGAAACAATAATACGAAATGGTAATTCAATGGTCTCGAATATTCATGGTTTCTCTTATTCTCACGGTTTTTTTTTTTAACGTAATTATACCTGTATCATCGTAAAATTATGTTTTCTGTCATTCGTACAGATTGATGTTTTCCCTTTTTTACCCGACTACAAGTAAAGGTTAGTGTTTGTGTTTCGCGCCTATCTTGTATTTTGTAATATTCTTTATTCTTTGATATCTTCCAAACAACTCGATGGATTTTGTTTAAATTAAGGTATCATTGGATTCGTCTCTTCCAAGTGTTTTTAGATAGGTGATATAAAAAAATATATAGGTAGATTTCATAATTTAAGGTAAAAAAAATATTTAATTCTTTTTTCCCTTCGTTCTGTAACCGAAAATTCTCTGCGCTCGCACGATTTCTCCTTTTAATTTTGACATGTTTTTAAAATCGAAAACTTGGTAGAAACTAACGTCATAAATAACGGATTTAAGAAGTCCTTCGAGTCCTGTACAATAACGCGTTCAGGATGCTGTTGGGGCTGCCTCGGCGATGCAGCGCATCAGGGATGTTTGCAGAAGCACGCACTGATTATTTTTATGCTACAATTCGCAAAAAGTGCACATCCCTGGTGCGTAGGGTCCGGGCCAGCACGAATAGCATTCTGAAAATTATTTCAGAGAGGCTGGATTGCCCTTACATGAATCGGTGCGACCGTATTCATGTGGAGTACATCCGGTGACCAGATATAGGTTACTAACATTAGCTTTTAAGGTTTATTGTTTTTACTAACCCTTATGGATCTTTGGTCTGAAATAAACACATATTTATTTATTTTTTTAAGAAAAGAGGATGTAGCTAATCCAACCTCTGTGTTAGAAGGTACGTAAAGAGCTCTGCTAGGTTTTTCTGTACTGTACCTTTAGCTACAAACGAAAATATCTCTATATAGCTGCGCCTCGCGGGTTCCCCCGCATAAGTCCCGGGATTAAAGTATCCTACATCCTTCTCCATCCTCTAAATTATTACTATGCCGATTTTCATCCAAAACGGTTCACTCGTTTGACCGTTAAGAGGAAATAAACAAAGTTTCGAATTTATAATATTAGTTAAATTATGATTGATTAGTATTAGTTAGGATTACCTAGGCGTGGCCAGTGCTTGAGCGACATAAGCAGGAGCTGCCTGTCACGGAGATGAAGATGTTGCGCTGGATGTGGTGGAGTTCGTGTCGCGAAAGGATCGCGTCAGGAACTCCCGCATCCGGGGCAGCCTTCATGTCCCAGACATTGCAGATAAATTGTAAAAATGCCGCCTACGCTGGTACGGTCACTTCTTGCAAAAACCGGCTAGTTACGTGGGGAACAAATGTCTTGCCATGGCGCCTCCGCCGGGCCGTGGCAGACTGGGTAGACCCAAGAAGTGCTGGCTTGACGTCGTAAAGGGTGATATTCGTGCAAATGGCCTTACTAACCAGGATGCCGAAGATCGTGCGAAGTGGAGGCGTAAAAGTAGGAAAGCGGACCCCGGGCTCCCGAGAGGGATGCAACCGGGAACATCGCTCGGATGATGATGAGTATTAGTTAGGATTGATTAGGTATTAGGATAATATTGTTAGGCTTAGTATTAAGGGTGAGATCACTAGCGACACTATCGTGTTAATAAAACTAGTACTTAACAATATTGTTAACATTAACAATGTTATTTATTATAATGACAATAAGAATCACCATAAACACAACACAAATAGTTTAGGTATTATTTATATATCTGTTGTCAGTATACAGGGTTATGGTAGTTATATAAGAATGCAGTTGTGGGCTACTTCTTTGCACCTTAACAATCAACTTAATATCGACTTTTGGAAATTCGAATATTTTTGATTTTGAATGCCAGTTCGAAAATCTACAGAATAGAATAGAATAGAAAAACATTTATTTGGACAAGCACACGACAAAAACATATTTAGCACAGTTGATAGTTGTTGACAAAACAAAACATAGAATGTATAACAATAAGAAACAAAAGAATAAGATAAAAAGACACAGTTAGACAGAGACACAGTTGACATCTACAGTTTTTTTTTCAAATAAAGGCCTTGAAAAATAAGTACTTATAATCTTAAGGTTTCGGTATCCAGTTAAGCGGTTAAATCAGCTGTTAATACACTTACTAATACGGTACTTTTTCCGTGTAGTAACAGCTAATTTTCTGGTAAACAAACATAATTTTTTCGAAAAAAAAAATGGTTGTCTGTAATTTCGGTTTACGGACGATAATTTTGCGTGATAACGTCAGAAGAAAACATTGATGGTAACCATAGCAACGATAATACGTTGCTTGTCAATAACGTTGCTATGCTGACTTGTCAATAACGTTGCTATGGTTGCTTGTCAATAACATGACGCATGACGTCACACATTTTTTTGAAAATGCACGTGTTCATCGATTTATTAGACGTTATCACGTCAACGTTTCCAAAAGTCGTAGAACGAAAAGTTGATTGTTAGGGTGAACAGAAGTAACCCTCAACCGTTTTCTTAAATAATTACCAATCACCCTGTATACCATTGTCAGTTTAAAATTGCAGTGAAAACCCATATTACTATAGTAAACACCATATTATAAAGCTGAAGAGTGTGTTTGTTTGAACGCGCTAATTTTTGGAACTACTGGTTCGAATTGAAAAATTATTTTTGTGTTGGATAGTCCATTTATCGAGGAAGGCTATTGGGATCGGGACTTACGCGGGTGAAACCGCGGGGCGCAGCTAGTCCTAAATAATATTATAAATCCGAAAGTTTATTTGTTTGTTAGTTCCCTATTCACGGTTGATCCCGAAATTCCCGCGGGATCGGGACTTATATGGGCGTAAATAAGAGATCACATCGAGAGCGTTGCTAAATTGAATGGATTATTCAAATGATCTGAACTGTGTATGCGGAATCTAATTTTAGCAGGGTTTTTCCTGAGCGCGTATTAAGTAATGTAACACCGTAATCTTTCTCGCGGTCTAAACTGAGAGAGTGGTATAGTTTCTGGGCAAGCCTACTCCATCAAAGTCGAAAGTTTCTGGGCAAGCCTACTCCATCAAAGTCGAAAGTTTCTGGGCAAGCCTACTCCATCAAAGTCGAAAGTTTCTGGGCAAGCCTACTCCATCAAAGTCGAAAGTTTCTGGGCAAGCCTACTCCATCAAAGTCGAAAGTTTCTGGGCAAGCCTACTCCATCAAAGTCGAAAGTTTCTGGGCAAGCCTACTCCATCAACGTCGAAAGTCAACGTCAAATTTTTGTATTAATTTGGATGCTTAATACAATCGTAAAAAGATCACATTGAAACGTCTTAAAAACTAGGTTAGGATGTGTGCCTTCGGAACGCGCCCACCAATGAGAAGAAGGCACAAGAAACTCATGAGGTGTTTTTTTGGCTCTGTAGATCCCGGGACATCTAATCTAATACATGTCCCGGGCTCTACAGAGCGTTCTGAGTTGCATGGATTAAAGTTGTTGGCGCTTTATAGATGATCTAGATTAGTCATGTCAAACATACGGCCCGCGGGCCGCAAATCATAATGATGCGGCCCGCGGTAGAAATCAAAAGCTCTAAAATTTTAGCGTATTTTTCCATTTTTCATTCCACACATCGCCATCTAGCCCCAAGCTAAGTTACTAGACTTGTGTTATGGGTGCTAGACAACGGATATACTTACTACTTATATACTTTTTTTTTAAATATATACTTAAAATACATAGAAACAACCAGACCACAGACAAATATCTAAGCATAAATACTTGTCTGAGGCGGGAATCGAACCCACAACCCTGAGTTTGGCAGTCCGGCATGGTGACCATTGTGCCAACTGGGTCGTCCAATTTTTTAGTATTTTTTTTTTCTCGCACTTGCAGTGACCAATCTGCAAGGCTGCCTTGACTTTGAGTATTCGAAAATTGTTCATTTCTCTTGCATTTGCAGTGACCGATCTGCAAGGTACCCTTGAAAATTAAAAAGTGCCCAATAAATGTACCTACATACCTCACCGAATAAAAATGCACGTGTTTAATTATTTTATGTCTGGCCCGCTATAACACATCTGTAATTTTCGAAATGGCCCTATTGAAAATTCAGTTTGACACCCCTGATCTAGATTATATGTAACCTACCTACAGAAAAAGGCCAATATTATAAATCTTTTACAGTAGGTAGGTAAGTACATAACTATTTTTAGCGTTTTTCCGCGAAATATTTGCGTCTGGACTCTGGAATATGGCAGTACGATTCTTGGAATTCCTATTTATAAATTCTGAACCAGCCTTGTAAAGGCTTCTGAAACTTTATTTGTAAACAGTCTCGCAATAAATTGTTTGTTATATAAAATGTGTACAATTAGGCGACAAATTGCAGACCCAACGTAGAGGTTAAAAACGGCTATTATTAGAAAGTTTTCTACTCCATGATTCTAAGGTCCGGCTTAAGTTGAAGTTTTAGACTAACATCACTACATCACTATCACTACATAGTATAAAACAAAGTCGCTTTCTCTGTCCCTATTTCCCTTTGACCGCTTAAATTTTTAAAACTACGCAACGGATTTTGATGCGGTTTTTTTTAATAGATAGAGTGATTCAAGAGGAAGGTTTATATGTATAATACATGCATAATATAGCCGTGCGAAGCCGGGGCGGGTCGCTAGTAATTAATAGAATGATCATTTTTCAGTAATTTTAGAAATCTACGGTGGGTCTGCAATTCTATAGCCGACTGTACAAGTCTTAGTGTAGCAGTGTAGACACAAGGTTTCACTCAGATTAAATAAATAAATAAATAAATATTTCAGGACATATTACACATCGCCATCCAGCCCCAAGCTAAGCAACTTAATGCTTGTGTTATGGGTGCCAGATAACGGATAAACTACTTATATACTTTTTTTTTTTTTTTGTAAATATATACACATTATACATATAGGAAACACCCAGAACCAGAAACAAGAATTTATGGTCAGCATAAATACTTGTTCCCGGCGGGAATCGAACCCGCAACCTTCTGCGTCGCAGTCGGGTGTTCGCCCGACGCGCCACAGAGGTAGATTAAGTTGGCATCAAACAAAAGAATGGACGGTTTAACGCCCACACGATATATTTCACTTCCCCATCAATTACGGGTGACACTTTCACGAGAAATTCTCGTAAAAACCAGTAAAACAGTTCAAAAGAAAATGTCATTAAGATCTGTTAAGACCCTGTTTTAAAACAAATTATCCGACTTGTTAAAGGTGTTTTAAAGGTGATTGTAGATTATTATACTAGGGATCATGGGGACGTGCGTGCAAAAATTTGTTAAAATCTTTTTTAATGAATTTGGCGAAATGACGTTAATTTTCGTTTGTTGAGAATTTGCGCTTTATTAATTTTGAGAATGTGCTAGCGAGAAAGTATCTTTGAAAATGTATGCATGAAATGGTTGTATTAAAAAAGAGAAATTGTTAAATAAGAGTACTTCCTTCCTTATTTGCACCGGAAAGGAATGAATTTTTTGGCCTGAGCCTGTGTTTCCTGACTTGTACGTACAGTTGTAGCTAACATTGCGTTACATTCTGTTTTTGCAAGTTTTTTTTATTAAATATATAAGTCAGCGTTTGACCAATATCTCACACGATGGTAAGTGACGACTCGGTCTAAGATGTAGCACGCGCCCCTAAAAGATACCTATACGCTTGCGATTCAAAATCCCCAAATCAACAGGGGCCTTCGAGGATGCGAGTAAAGGTAGAAAAGCGGAAGTGGAACCAAACATTTTCGACACTCCCTTTTTTTTGTGGCACAGGCCTACGTATCGGAACACGGACAAGTCCGCTTGGTGATACGGCTTAGGCCGGAAATGACACCTTTCTAAGAGTATCTACTGATCTAAATTGAAATAACCGGGCAAGTGCGAATCGGACCAACGCACGAAGGGTTCCGTACCATTATATTGTGTTTTTATTATTTGTTATAGTGGCAACAGAAATACATCACCTGTGAAAATTTCAACTGTCTAGCTATCACGGTTAATGAGATACAACCTGGCAGACGGACAGTGGAGTCTTAAAAAAATAAATCATCTGTGAAAAATCATGGTTCATGAGATACAGCCTGGTGACAGACAGACAGACTAACGGACAGACGGACGGATAGCGAAGTCTTAGTAATAGGGTCCCGTTTTAAACCTTTGGGTAAGGAACCTTTATAAGAAGCGTCCTTATTTTGTCCCTAGCCTAAACCAATATGCAATATCCTTTATGTATTTATCACGTAAAATATTTATATGTCGGTAGCTCGTTATCCGCACGTACGAATTCAAGAGCGTCGAGTCAGGGCCGTACGTTGCCTTTACAATGTTACACATCAATACCTTTATTTATGCAAGAATCGAGTTTCTTTATTCATGTGATATACTAGCTGCCTCATGTTGTTTCATTCGCGTCAATCCACGATCGAGATTGGGATGAAAAAAAAGTGGCTGTGACATACGGCAGACAGACAGACATGACGAATCTATAAGGTTTCCGTTTTTTGCCATTTGGCTACGGAACCCTAATTTAAAAAAATACACAAATAGGTACTTTTTTCAAAAATTTTACAGGAAAATGGGTAGGTATATTATTTTGGTATTTTTATTAAATAAAGAAAAATATTTTTAAAGGTCAACAGAAAATCATAAATTACTAAAAACTTAAAAAATTCAAAAATAAAAGTCAAACATAAATCATATAATTATTATTAATGTGAAAGTTTGGGTGTTTGTATGTTTGTTACTCCTTTACGCAAAAACTACTCAACTGATTGCGATAAAACTCGGTATGTAAATAGCTAAAGACCTAAATGAACACATAGGCGATAATCGGGATAAAAAGCGACCCCGATATTCCTACGGGATTGGGATTTACGCGAATGAAATCAAGGGATAGCTGGTTTTACGCGAATGAAATCAAGGGATAGCTGGTTTTACGCGAATGAAATCAAGGGATAGCTGGTTTTACGCGAATGAAATCAAGGGATAGCTGGTTTTTACAAGCTTTTATTTAACTTGCACTGTTCGTATGTAAGTAAGTTGTCAACACAAATTTGACCCACTTCCCGGTTACCGATTGAGCCGAAATTTTGCATACATGTGTAAATCGCGTGACAATGCAGTATTATGATGACATGGTGCTGATCTGATGATGGAGCTGGAAGATGACCATAGGAACTGTGCAATGAAACGACGCAACCCCATCGAGTTTGGGCTCGTTAGAATCGTCTTGAAGAGTAGTTATTTTTTTCTTTTTTTTCAGTTCGCGTTATTAATTAATTAGATGGAATCATCATCTTCAGACACATTCGTAACAAAAGTTTTATAGCTGGCTACGAAAGAAGATTGTCTTCACTGAGAAACAAAACTGGTACATTTTGCAGGATAGTTTTTAGAAAAGTCGTTTTTAAGGGCGGAACCCTTAAAAAGGGGTAAAACGGGACCCTATTAGTTTTTTACTTTTGTCGGCGACTCTACCTACCAAAGTGTTGATATCACTATCACTACATCATTACTAAATAGTATAAAACAAAGTCGCTTTTTCTGTCCCTATATCCCTTTGTATGCTTAAATCTTCAAAACTACGCAACGGATTTTGATGCGGTTTTTTAATAGATAGAGTGATTCAAGAGGAAAGTTTATATGTATAACACATGCATAATATAGCCGTGCGAAGCCGGGACGGGTCGCTAGTCGGAAATAAAACTCTGTATTCGTTTGCGATAAAATTTTGAGGGTATCCTTATATACGATTATGCACGCAAGCCTGATATATTCAAAGATTTAAGGTCGCTTTTATTGGGTATCGTCAGAGAAAGTTACATGAATTTACGAAGAAAACTGACTGCTTTGCGGGTTTGCCCAATTTTACCCTGGTAAACAGCAAACATGCTTTTTGCGTTTTATCAAAATACAAAAATATAAAATCTTTAAAAAAAAAATTCTTGCTTCGGTCGCCGCGCTCAAAGCCCGCGAGGACCTATGCATGAGAAAAGCTATGCAATAGCTTAAAAATAAATACAAAAACATAAAAAATGAAGTAGGTACAAGAATATAAAACCAATACTTACTTACCTAAAAAAAAAACAATCGGAATCGATACGTTTCCGTACTAAACGTGGTACTACCCGTTTAAAGGGGGTGAATCACCCAAATTTGATTTAATTTTTTTTTTTTTCTTTTCAGAAGTGGCAATGGATTCAGGTCGAGCGTTCTGTCCGAGGGTCGGCTGTGAGACGGTGGTTCGAGTTAGGGCTGCGAGTCCAGCACATTGTCCCACTTGTAGGCATGAATTCTGTTCGCAGTGCAATCAGGAGGTAAGTGCAAAGTGCCCATACCTAGCTAATTAAGAGAAAAGGATACCGGCTCTCTCTCCATACAAACGTAGTCGACTGTTTCCTCCCTGAATAATGACACTAGAGCAAATATATTTTTATAACTGCCATGATCATGCCCCTTTGTCTTGTTTTTTTTAATCTTAATTTCTATGATTATTAGAAAATGAAAAAAACCAAGACATATGGGCATAGTCATGGCAGTTACAGGTTTTATGCAACAAAAATATTTGTGCTAGTGTCATTTTCCAGGGAGGAAACAGTCAACTACGTTTGTATGGAAAGAGAGCCAGTACTCGTTCCTCTTATGAGAAATATCTAAATAAAAAAGAATCGCTGAAATGTATGTACACGCATAACTTCCGAATCCGAACGGCTTTGACTGCACCAAATTGGATAAATCTTTTTTTGTGTTTGTTATGACAGGACAAAGTTTGTATAAAAGAAAGTTAAAAAAAAAAAGTGCGGCACTCGGGGACTGCCGCGGTAAAGCTATGCATCGTGCGAGCTTCGAACAGTCGTACCATATACATACACGTTAAGCGAACGCTCGGCCGAGCTACATGGTAGGCGGAGTGGGGGGTGTTAGGTTTTATTTTCGTTACGGAATTTCTTGATTCGGTCGCCGCGCTCAAAGCCCGCGATAAAAGCTATGCAATAGCTTAAAAATTAATGCGTGTTGAGCCATGGGGCGCAGAGAATAAATAAAATAAATTATACTTAGAAATTATTTCTTGGTTCAAGAAACCTTTTTTTCTCTGTAAAGTATAGTATATGTCGCATCTACTTGCAAGCCCATCAACAGAACGTGTATTTGTATTGGCGTATCGTGAGATTGCGATCGAATTGATTCTCTGTTTACACAAATCACACTATCTATGCGGTATTACAATATTCGATTTCACATAATTGCTTTTGAAAATCGTTTGTTAATATTTAATTGTATAAAGTAGGCACTTATTTCGTGTTATTTATTGTTAAGGGAACACGAAGGTATTGATTTGATTTCTCTTTTCAGGCATTATTCAGGAAAGAATAATACATCTCTTACCTGAATAATGCCCCTAAAAGATTTTTTAAACACTAGAAAAGGGTACCGGGGGCTTTCTCCATACAAACCATTACAAACGTAGTCGACTGTTTTCTCCCTGGATAATGACACTAGAGCAAATATTTTTGGTGAATAAAACTTATAACTGCCATGACCATGCCCCATATTTTATGTTCATTTTTTTATTTTTTTAATCTTAATTTCTATGATAATTAGGAAATGAAAAATAAAACAATAAATAGGGGCATAGTCATGGCAGTTATAGGTTTTATGGCACAAAAATATTTGTGCTAGTGTCATTATCCGGGGAGGAAACAGTCGACTACGTTTGTATGGAGAGAGCGCAGGTACTTTCACCTTAACGAATTGTAAAGGAACTATGACCGTTAAAACAATAATACACAAGGCACATGCTTTGTGTATTACTTATTGTACACAAGGCCTTGATTTTATCCAAGTAAATCCTTCCTCCAAGATGAGGGCTATGAATTGTGGTAGATACCTCGGCTTTCATTCCGATTGGTATTGGTTTCGAATCCGGCCGTGTACCAATGGATTTTCTTATGAAAAATTATATGCGCTAAATAATATTACTCTTACGGTAAAGGAAAACATGGTAATGAAATCCGCGGCTTAGTTAGTTAGCTCCAGACGAATTGACGAGTTAATTTCTCAGGCCATGGTTGACTAAACTGAGAAGGCAATTCATCCTCACGCAAAAAGGACTAAAGATTTCTAGTAGAAACAGCCCATAAAAAAGTACAAGGCAATACATTTATATAGATTAAGTGCTGCCTAGGGACATATTATGATAAAATCGCGTACACTCAGACAAACAAGACAACCTTATAACACCTCTCTTTTTGGGGTTAATTAAAACTCTTTTGTTTAAAAATAACTTTTTAAATACCAATATTAGTGTAGGATATTACGAAAACGGAAGGTCGTTGATCGGGCAGTAAATATAGGTTCCTGAAGTCACAATGTCGTTAACTTTTCTTGAAGAGGTCCTTCCCCTCTGATTTAAGTATGTTTGGTTACTTCTTGACTTATTTTTATACGTAGATAATTATGTAGGTTTTTGACCGGACTGGACATCGCCCCACCTGGCGGCTGCGCCCCGCGTTTTTAGGGCTTCGTACTTCGTACCCAAAGGGTTAAAACGGGACCCTAATACTAAGACTTCACTGACCGTCTATCTGTCTGTCTGTCATCAGGCTGTATCTCATGAACCGTGATAGCTAGACAGTTGAAAATTTCACAGATTATGTATTTCTGTTGCCGCTATAACAACAAATACGAAAACAGCAAAACTAAGTGGGGCACTATATCTATTTAAAAAAACCGCATCAAAATCCGTTGCATAGTTTTAAAGATCTAAGCATAGGTACTTATGACAGACAGCGGGAAACGGCTTTGTTTTATACTATGAAGTGAATAACATTGCCTCGCGGTTTAACCCACGTAGGTCGCGATCCCGTGGGAATATCGGGATAAAAAGTAGCCTATGTTACTCTCAATGAATTAATGTATCCTTATACCAAGTTTCATCAAAATCGGTCAGTAGTTTTTCGAAGTTTATTCGTCACAAACACAAAAAAAATCTCATTTTATATCCTTTTGACCTTTGAGAAGGACGTAAGCTACTTTTTGTCTCATTCTCAGAATTACGGCGAGGGGGTAAAAAAACCGGCCAAGTGTGAGTCGGACTCGCGCACACAGGGTTCCGTATCATGTTGTATGGGATATTGTTTAGACTATAGTTAACGAGTAAATCTGTATCTAAATCTAAGGTTTAAATCCACATCTCGGACTATCCTTAAACCTCGTTTTGGAATAAGGGGGGTCAAGTCTAAACATTTACCAGTATAATCCGTATAGATATAAAAATGCAATCGCCTGCGGAATTAACTGGGGACCTGCTCGAGCTCGGCGCACGTTAATAAATAATAACGAAGGCTGTTTGCAGACATATTTTATACTTACAGCATATTTGAAAATATTTTTAAGGAAAAATGCATCTTCAAAAATTGCGACTAAGACGAGACTCGAACTCGCATCCTTAGAATACCGTTCAAATGCGTTACCAATTCCGTCACTTAGTCAAGTACCGTCATAGTCGAAATTAAGAATCGCATTAACCTCTTTTCGAATTAAGTTTCGTTAGTTTCGTTCGTTCGTTATTTTCAGATAGCCCAGTGCAGGCTTAGCACTTTAAAAAATAATATATTACAGCATATTGTTAAGCTATTCTTAGTGTAAACTCAAGGGAAAATGGTTAGTGTAATCGGGTGTTATAATTTTAAACCTATTAATGGATTATTATAAGTAACAATAGGTATTTGGAAGAGCGGTGTTGGCCATTTTTAACAGACTTCAAAATAGGAGGAGGTTCTCAATTCGTCGCGTATATACAGGGTTATTGGAAATTATACTAGCAAGCCGTTGGGGGCTACTTCTGTGCACTTTTACAAACAACTTTTGTTCTACGACTTTTGGAAATTCGAACATTGTATTGAAAATTTTGAGGTTAGGTTTACCTGAAAATCAGCTGTTCCTTACACGAAGAGGTCATTAACTTTAAAATGTTACTTATTTTTTAAGGTTTATCTACTGTTCTTAGTCTGAATGACCTTTGTTTTAAAAATCAGCAGTTTTTTCGAATTTACATAAGTAACCTCAAATTTTTATTGTTTTTTATTTTTCGTATTTCCAAAAGTCGTAGTACAAAAGTTGTTTGTTAAGGTGCACAGAAGTAGCCCTCAACGTTCGTATTTCCAAAAGTCGTAGTACAAAGTTGTTTGTTAAGGTGCACAGAAGTAGCCCTCAACGGCTTGCTTGTATAATTACTAATAGCCCTGTATTCTGTTTTAGTATTTGTTGTTATTGCGGCAACAGAAATACATCATCTGTGAAAATTTCAACTGTCTATCTAGCACGCTTCATGAAAATGAGACAGATAAGACAGACAGACAGGCAGTGGAGTAAAACTCTTGGAACTCTTATAAAGGAGTACCCTCCAAAAATAAAATTTTGTCATAGATAAGTTTAATAAGTAGGTACCATCAGTACAGAGTACAGACAGACAGAACTTATTTCTAAGTCGTTGTTTGCTCCACCCATCCGAGTATGTAGGTACTGCCTTACACAGGAGTGCTTACACAACCTCGAGGGAATTTATGTTCTAAATAAAACATGTACAATTGTGTACATTAGGCAACAAAAGTGCAGGCCCATCGTAGAGTTCTAACATTGCTATTATTAGAATATTTTCAACGACGACCCAGTTGGCACAATGGTCACCATACCGGACTGCCAAACATAGGGTTGCGGGTTCGATTCCCGCCACAGACAAGTATTTATGCTTAGATATTTGTCTGTGGTCTGGGTGTCTGTATGTATATTAAGTATATATTTACAAAAGAAAAGTATATAAGTAGTATATCCGTTGTCTAGCACCCATAACACAAGTCTAGTTACTTAGCTTGGGGCTAGATGGCGATGTGTGGAATGTCCTGCAATATTTATTTAACTACAGCAGGGTTTTTAAGTCCTGCTTGAATTAAATGACTTTATCTTAAAAAATAACTAAGATGAAAGCCATTGAAAAATTATACGGCAAGTATGTGTACTGGTTAATTCTTTGCCGGTTTTTAGCGGTATATACGGCTCGTGGATCTGAATACTGTTCGGATCAAGACCGATATCTTTATAGCTATTAATTTGCTTTGTGTACCTATATCGTGTTGGTCAAATAAAGTTATCTATCTATCTATCCGCTCCGCCTTTACCGCGGTATAAACCAACAACAAGCGCCTCGCATTGCATGAAATAAACCGAATCTATTCCGCTTAATATCGGTATTTCGAGTGATACCCCTTATTATTCACGCCCTAGAGTTTACCGTAAAAATAGGGGTTTCAAAAGAACAAAACCGAAACAAATAGGATATTTTCAAGTCAACGTTTGATCTGTTTAATTTAAAAAGAAATAATTATCCTATATGTTTCGGTTTTGTTCTTTTGTCGGCACGGGATTTTATATACCCAAAATGCCTTTTCGCTCCTATTTCATGAGATCTAATGCTTGAGAGCTCTAAAATTTATATTATCTTCAACTCATGATTTTTTAAAGACAAACAATATTATACTGGAAACATTCTAATTATTGTTATTTTAGAACTCTACGATATGTCTGCACTTTTGTAGGCTAATTGTACATTTTATGTAATACGACGCGCGACAGAAGGTACTGTCGAGACAAAAGTACAATCACAATGTACAATGTTTATGTTATGGGAAAATTGGGAAATAAAAATAAATATGGCGGATTATGTTTATAGTCTACTTTTTTTTATCTTGTCTTTGGCCTTGGGTTAAAGGATACATAGAGATGGGCAAATTTCCCCTGATTATAAATTATAGTAAGTGTTTGCCATGCTGAGGTTGAATCTTAATAATAGTTTGTGAAGGGGTTATTACATTTTGGCATAGTCGATCAGTCAGTTTTGTTTTAGTTTTGCGGCCACCTTTTCAACCTATGTCAATGTACTCACACAAGGGGACATTCATACAAACACGACGACGCGACGCGACGGTGTGATTTTGCCGAAAACCGAATTATTCGTCAACTGAATATTCCGTGACAAAATTGCACAGACACACCACAGAGGTCTAATATTACTATTATTGGAATGTTTAATAATGTTTGTCTAATAAATTCATGAGTTGAAAAACTTCAAACAGCAGCAGGACATTAAAATCTTGCTTGAGTTGAAAACATTCGCGGCTGACAAGTTCGGATCCTTAGTCCTTACAAGTGGTTGTATCCAAGCCTAGCAGAATTTGCTAAGATTATCATCAGCAGCAGCAGGTAGCAGTGTATTATAGTGAGCGGCTAATTTCGGATGCAGGAAAAACGCAATCGTTTGCTATCATCAAATTCCAAAAAAACTTGTTTTCATAATCACCACTTATAGATAAAATCGTTGATCTGTTTTCCTTGGTCGGTTTCGTTGTACGAAATGGAACCTTGATTATAAGAACATTCCAATTTATTGTTAAAATATTTAAGTAAATTAGCCGAATAGGCCGAATACCGAAAAGTTGCCGAATATTCGGGGCATCTCTACTTTTTATTATACTATCAACGCTCCGCGGTTTTACCAGCATAACTCCAGATCCCATGGGAATATCGGGATAAAAAGTACCATATGACACTCCCATCAATGTATCCTTATAACAAATTTCTTCAAAATCGGTGCAGTAGATTCGGAGCCTATTCAATGCAAATAAAGAAATAATCAAATCTTTCCTCTTTATAATATTAGTATAGGAAAAAAACACTTCATGGTAAATAATTTTAAAGTCTTAAAATAAAATGCTCAACAGATTTGAAGTTTCGAGATCAGTTCTCAACCGGTTGTTTTAATAATTAACATAAAGATTTTCTTGTTTGTTCGAAATCGCCAAATCTTCGTGCACGTTTGTATCACATGACATTCTATCTACAGCAGCGCCCCGCGGTTTCTCTCGCATTAAATAAATAAATAAATAAATATTGCAGGACAATCCACACATCGCCATCTAGCCCCAAGCTAAGTAACTAGACTTGTGTTATGGGTGCTAGACAACGGATATACTACTTATATACTTTTCTTTTGTAAATATATACTTATAATACATAGAAACAACCAGACCACAGACAAATATCTAAGCATAAATACATGTCTGAGGCGGGAATCGAACCCGCGACCCTGTGTTTGGCAGTCTGGCATGGTGACCATTAGTCCGAGCCTGTGGGAATATCGGGATAAAACCGGCCAAGTGCGAGTCAGACTCTCATACAAAGGGTTCCATACCATTAATTTCTGTTTTTTAACGGCAACAAAAATATATCATCTGTAAAAATTTAAACTGTCTAGCTATCACTGTTCATGAGATACATCCCGACAGACAGACACACGGACAGTGGAGTCTTAGTTAAAGGGCGTTTTTACCCTTTGGATAAGGAACCCTAAAAAGTAATATTACTCCTAAGTATTCAATTTATACTCGTACCAAGTTTCATCGAAATATCTCCAGAAGTTTCAAAACGATTACAAACAAGTAGTTTCGATTACAAACAAAAACCATCACTACATAGTATAAAATAAAGTCACTTTTCGCCGTCCCTATTTCCCTTTGTATGCTTAGGTCTTTAAAACTACGCAACTGATTTTGATGCGGTTTTTTTTTAATAGATAGAGTGATTCAAGAGGAAGGTTTATATGTATAATACATGCATAATATAGCCGTGCGAAGCCGGAGCGGGTCGCTAGTATAAAATAAAGTCACATTTCGCCGTCCGCGTCCCTATGTCCCTATGTCCCTTTGTATGCTTAGATCTTTAAAACTACGCAACGGATTTTGATGCGTTTTTTTAATAGATAAGAGTGATTAAAGAGGAAGGTTTTTAGATATAATACGTGCATAATATAGTTGTGCGAAGCCGGAGCGGGTCGCTAGTGTAAATATAAAATTCAAAGTCTGACTGACTGTTATACCAACGCACAGCTCAAACTAAAGGATTTTGGAAAGTTCCAACCGTACGCGGACGAAATCGCGGGTGACAGAAAAGTAGTGTAAGATAAATTTATTAATTTATTTCTTAGGAAAACAAACTGCTCTTAAATAATAGTAAGAAATTACAATAAAAACAAAAAGCAAATTTAATGTTTCCACTACTATGACTTATAATAAAAATAATTGCGCTATGAAAAAACCGGTCAAACGTGACGATACCTTAACCCATAAAAAAAAAACATTAAAAAAATCAAGAAAACTCGCTTACCGGGATACAACTAATGATCAAACTTATACTATATAAACGCTTATTAAAAAAAAAAAAGATAAATACATAGAAGATATATAAGTATAGCACTCGGCACTCACTAAAAGAATAGAAATACGAGTAACTTTATTAATGTCAGAAAAATACACACACACAGAATTACCTACCTAAAACTTGATGTGCATAATGTAAACAATTCTGTCACGAAAAGGCTCGAACTCAACTAATAATGCTACAGATGATAATGATGATAAAATGCAGATGATGAAATGAAACTAAAATAAAATGATGTGATACACACACAGAATAACCTAAAATACTAAACTATACTCGTACCACCAACTAAAACAAAAAGTTGATGTGCACACTTATACAATTCTGCCACGAAAAGGCTCGAACTCAACTAATAATGCTACAGATGATAATGATGATAAAATGCAGATGATGAAATGAAACTAAAATAAAATGATGTGATACACACACAGAATAACCTAAAATACTAAACTATACTCGTACCACCAACTAAAACAAAAAGTTGATGTGCACACTTATACAATTCTGCCACGAAAAGGCTCGAACTCAACTTATAATACTACAGATGATAATGATGATAAAATGCAGATGATGAAATGAAACTAAAATAAAATGATGTGATACACACACAGAATAACCTAGAATACTAAACTATACTCGTACCACCAACTAAAACAAAAAGTTGATGTGCACACTTATACAATTCTGCCACGAAAAGGCTCGAACTCAACTAATAATGCTACAGATGATAATGATGATAAAATGCAGATGATGAAATGAAACTATAATAAAATGATGTGATACACACACAGAATAACCTAAAATACTAAACTATACTCGTACCACCAACTAAAACAAAAAGTTGATGTGCACACTTATACAATTCTGCCACGAAAAGGCTCGAACTCAACTAATAATGCTACAGATGATAATGATGATAAAATGCAGATGATGAAATGAAACTAAAATAAAATGATGTGATACACACACAGAATAACCTAAAATACTAAACTATACTCGTACCACCAACTAAAACAAAAAGTTGATGTGCACACTTATACAATTCTGCCACGAAAAGGCTCGAACTCAACTAATAATGCTACAGATGATAATGATGATAAAATGCAGATGATGAAATGAAACTAAAATAAAATGATGTGATACACACACAGAATAACCTAAAATACTAAACTATACTCGTACCACCAACTAAAACAAAAAGTTGATGTGCACACTTATACAATTCTGCCACGAAAAGGCTCGAACTCAACTAATAATGCTACAGATGATAATGATGATAAAATGCAGATGATGAAATGAAACTAAAATAAAATGATGTGATACACACACAGAATAACCTAAAATACTAAACTATACTCGTACCACCAACTAAAACAAAAAGTTGATGTGCACACTTATACAATTCTGCCACGAAAAGGCTCGAACTCAACTTATAATACTACAGATGATAATGATGATAAAATGCAGATGATGAAATGAAACTAAAATAAAATGATGTGATACACACACAGAATAACCTAAAATACTAAACTATACTCGTCCCACCAACTAAAACAAAAAGTTGATGTGCACACTTATACAACTATTAAACTTTTTAAACTCACACGATTTGTATTCATAGTAATTATTTTCCCGGGTCTTAATCGCGTATTTTTGTTTTTTATTTCTCTTACCTCGACGTTTCGACTATGTTACAATAGTCATGGTCGCGAGGAGACTGAAGCAGCGGCGAGCGTTGTCCTCTCATGTTGATAGTTGAGGGTAGTAACCGAGGGTAGGTCGAGTACCGACACTCGATTTTATAAACAGTTTTGTCAACAGTCATAAGGGCCGCGGCACACTACACTCACTATATCCGAAGATATATCCGGAGATATCTCGCGACACTTGCACATTTTTATCACTGGATTCCACGTAGATGAGAGCTTGTATCCACTTTCCCGGTTGAAATTGACATGTTTCTTAATTTCAACCATCAATCACATCGTCATCGTCGTGTTTTCGTCATGTTTCTTATACAACTATGCCACGAAAAAGCTCGAGCTTACCTAATAATGCTACAGAAATGATAATAAAAAACAGATGATGAAATTAAAATAAAATTATTAGGTACATTTTTGTCGGAGACTGTACATATATTTTTATATTGTGTCGCTTCAAATAATTCAAACATACCTTCTGTACTTTATCTTAATATAACCGAGACCAAATTTAAATTCGATATTCACTTCCAATGTCAAATTTCGCAAAAAAATCTAACAAAATATGATCACAATACGTTCGATCGAGGTGGAACGGAACAAACCGGTACAATTTGCATTCATTTGCTTAAATCACTATGTATTTGCATATTTTTGTATAATTTGTATTAGTTTTGAAGAAATAAATATTTTTTTAGAAAAATAAAAGAATAATAAGGCTAGATTTTTTGGGGAATTCCGTTATAGAGATATAAAAATGTAGCGATGCGCAGGCGGTCATAGTTGCGCTATTTTCATTAAAAAAAAGTTTATCTTGTAATTTCAGAGATTTGTTGATGAGTCTTTTTCTCTTTGTATATATTTCATAGAACTTTTAAGTACATTCAGGTAAAAATGTGGAGGCTCACCGTAGACTCCGTAGAGTTTTTAAATTGCTATTATTTGGACAAAGTCATAGTGCTAAGTGATTCGTCGCGTTCTATCAATTCAAGCAGTAAAAGCACTGCTTGAGTTAAAAATATAGGAACTTAATTTAGAACTCTACGATGAGCCTCCACTTTTGTTACCGACTGTACTAACATTTAGTAGGATTTTCCATTGTGTGCAAAGAACACAAATTAGTTAATTAAATTGAAGTTCTTTATAAGTTCTTAATATACAATATTGTACTTATTGAATTTATTCCGTTTATTTTTAGCCAAATGTTTACATTTTAAATGTAAATAACATAGGTATATTTAAATACTAGCGACCCGCCCCGGCTTCGCACGGCTATAATATGCATGTATTATACATATAAACCTTCCTCTTGAATCACTCTATCTATTAAAAAAAACCGCATCAAAATCCGTTGCGTAGTTTTAAAGATCTAAGCGGTCAAAGGAAAATAGGGACAGAAAAAGCGACTTTGTTGTTGACCATGTAGTCTCTCTTAGGTACTAGTAAGTACACACAGGACATGACTAAAGAAAATAAAAAGAAATTTACACGAAAATAGAAGAATTATTTTGATTTAAAGTTCCCAAATTAACTGAAAACTTGTGAAGCTCTGTTAGGTATCTATCAAATTAATTTAGTTGCAAAAATGTAAATTATTACATTTACGCCAGCATAAACGTAGTTTGTGATGAATTTTAAGCGTTGAATACATAATTAATTATAGTATGTATGTGTATACAGGGAGATTAATTTGAATTTTGGGTCAGTAAGGGCAGGGCCTAGACACTAGGTACGTTCTAAGTATCATTACATAGTATAAAACAAAGTCGCTTCCCGCTGTCTGTCCCTATGTATGTTTAGATCTTTAAAACTACGCAACTGATTTTGATGCGGTTTTTTTTAAATAGATAAAGTGATTCAAGAGAAAGGTTTATAATGTATAGTATAATACATGCATAATATAGCCGTGCGAAGCCGTGGCGGGTCTCTAGTTAAACAATAAAATACCTTGACTTATTTATCAGAAGTATTTAAGGTGAAAGGGTACCTGCGCTCTCTCCATACAAACGTAGTCGACTGTTTCCTCCCTGGATAATGACACTAGCACAAATATTTTTGTGCCATAAAACCTATGCCCCTATGTTTTCGTTTTTTTCATTTTCTAATTATCATAGAAATTAAGATTAAAAAAATAAAGAAAAAACTGGTTGCCTGTAAAGTCGGTATACGGGCGAAAGTTTTACGTGACAACAACTGTGCTCGAGTGGAAGGGACGCGTGCCTTTCACTTTTTATGTCTGTCTCTCTCGCTCTTAGGCGGGCTAACCATGCCCGAGTGGAAGGGACGCGTGCCTCTCACTCGCTCTCATTGTGAGCGCATAACGTCAGCGGAGCGTAACGCAGTTTCTTGAAGTGTCACCCGGCAAACCAATTTATAAAACGTTGTCACGTCAAAAATAATGGTCATAATGGTAATGGTATGGTGGTAATAATGGTAATTTTTATGCGTTAAAATATTTGCTCTACTGTCATTATCCAGGGAGAAAACAGTCGACTACGTTTGCCATAGTTTGTATGGAAGGAGCCCCCGGTACCCTTTCCTCTTAACTCATTAAATACCTAAGATTGTATTGTATGTAGATTTACGTCACTTTGAGTAAATAATCCCACAGTTTTCACGAACGCATACAATAGGATTTTTCATCTTCCTTTAAACTGTACAAAATGTAATGAAATGATCACAATTTAAAAACGTGACTAGGTTTTATTTCAACCGACTTTATTAAAGGAGGTTCTCAATTCGATTGTATAATATATTTTATATGAAGATGATTACGTATGATGACATTGAATTTTATTTTTATTTGATCATCAACTGGCAGACAGGTGGCGCCATATTGAAAACTAGCTGCGCTCCGCGGTTTCACCCGCGTAACTCTCGATCCCGTGGGAATATCGGGATAAAAAGTAGCCTATAACCTTCCTCGATAAATGGACTATCCAACACAAAAATAATTTTTCAATTCGAACCAGCAGTTCCTGAGATTAGCGCGTTCAAACAAAGAAACAAACGAACAAATTCTTCAGCTTTATAATATTAATATATAATATATATTAGTATAGATGTATGAATCGGCCTCATAATATATTTGTCAGTTGACAGGTTTCACCCGCGAAGTCCCGATTCCTCGATAAATGGACTATCCAACACAAAAAGATTCAATTCGAACCAGTAGTTCCTGAGATTAGCTCGTTCAAACTAACAAACAAATAATAAATGTATTGAATTGAATTGACAAATTCAAGATAGATTGGCAATCCATCACACAAGACCGATGGAAGAGGAGAAGACCTTTGCCCTGTAGTGGGACACCAAAGGCTCTTACTTTCTAGTCTTCTAAAAGGATGCCCATCTCAATGACAGTGTTTATATATTCGTTTTTTACCTTCCTATCTTTAACAGTATTATTGGAAATCAGGGGAAGAATGATCCTATGGCACTGCTGATTTTAGGAATCAGGAGCGATAATCATTCAAAATAGCAGCTAAACCTATAGGTAGTTAAGTCTTACGGTAGATTTGAGATAAATAACTGTTTTAGCTTATAAATCACCTTTTAATTACTAAGTCTAAAACTATTTCAAATATGAGCAACAATAGTTAGCTTTCAATTAGTAAACATGAAAACACTTTAACAATAAAAATGGAAACGTCTTACTGTGAGCAGCGTCGAACCCAAACACCTTACCAACTGACGACCAAGCAGAGAATGAACCCGCTTACCACTAAAGCGCTCGCTTATATAGACGGTGGTAGGAATCGGCATTGCACACAGCAAGTTTGACTTATAATAACGGACGTGACGTCACTTTTCTGCTCTCAAGAGAGGATTCTGCTTACAGTATTATTTCTCTCTCCCCCCAGTGGCACGGCGGCATGTCCTGCGAAGCTGCTGCAGCGTCATCGTCAGCCGGCGCCGGAGCACCGTTGCTCCACGACTCTGAGCTCATCAAGATGTGCCCCATGTGCAGAGTGCCCATTGAGAAGGACGAAGGCTGCGCGCAGATGATGTGCAAGCGATGCAAGCATGTCTTCTGCTGGTATTGCTTGGCTTCTCTAGATGTAAGTATGAGTATTCCTATTACCTCATGAGCGCGACGTAGTCTAAAACGCAAAATTCCTAAGTAGCATAATGCCTAAATCAATGAAGGTTTGTTTCTTGAAGTTCCTTTATGTGTAATGGCGTCAGATGCTAATGAAGAAAATGAAAAATACGTGACTCTAAATGTTAATTTATTTTTCCACAGAAATACCATTAATTTTATTATAATCTAGAAAAACGGAGAATTTTATCATAATTTTTCTATTTGTGTACATACCTATATGCTCAATTTATTACCTTGCCATCAAAGTAATTTACCTAAACAGGTCAACTCATAGTATTTAGCAAAAGTCGATTTATGTGGAATATCACATGGCTCTCGTGAATGTTGTTAGTAACCTACTTCAAAAAAGGATGAGGTTCTCATCTCATAAATATATTTTTAAATAATTGTTAAGTACTTACTTCGGAACGCTGTCATTTATTAACAGACTTGGAGTTTTTTTATTTTTTTTAAACCATTAGATTGTGTTACAAAAAATATTTTTCCGTGGTTCGTGTATTTTGCGGGTTTTTACATTGTCCTGCAGGTCTCTAACTTCTATATTAAGGCCAGGGGTAGCATCCGAGGCCAACGCAATGGCTCAAAGTGCCTTTCTATATACGAGGGAGAATCTACTTTCTGTGATATTGCGCTACTTAGTACGTAGGTTCCTTTTGTAATGGCGAGCTGACATAACGTCTCAGTACGTACGCAACTTCATTCATACATCTTGACGCATGAAATCTCCTCTCGGGAAACCTATACTACTACGGGGTATGGAAAACATTGATGTGTATTTCCACAAAGAAAAAAAACCTTTGACAAAGCAATGGAAAGCTCCCTGAAACCCCAATGAAAAGTACAGCCATGCTTTCTAATCTCGACTTTTCTCTGCGGAACAATAGTTTTGAACAATACGTAGTACATTGTTCAACAGCATAGCTAGTATACAAGCTATGTAGAACAGAGCGGTGTTGACCTGGCGGTTAATATCTCGGCCTTTATCCCGGCTGGACGTGCAACAATTCTTTTTGTTTTATTTATTTATTAACAAAGATTCTACAGTCATTATAGTCACATTATGTTCTAACCTGTTTCAAATTGATTTTTCTGAATGATCCAAAATCTACACTAATATTATAAAAAGGAAAGATTTTTTTGTTTGTTTGTTTATACCGAACTAGCGACCCGTCCCGGCTTCGCACGGCTATATTACGCATGTATAATACATATAAACCTTCCTCTTGAATCCGCATCAAAATCCGTTGCGTAGTTTTAAAGATATAAGCATACAAAGGGAAATAGGGACAGAGAAAGCGACTTTATTTTATACTATGTAGTGATTTCTGAATGATCCAAAATCTACACTAATATTATAAAGAGGAAGGTTTTTTTGTTTGTTTGTTTATAACGAATAGGCTCCGAAACTAAACTGGACCGATTTTGATGAAACTTAGTATGAGGATACATTGATTCATTGGGAGAAATATACTTTATATCCCGAAATTTCCACGGGATCGGGAGTTACGCAGGTGAAACCGCGGAGCGCTGCTAGTCATTGATACAGAGATATTAGAGAAACAGCACAATGTAACCACCATGACGATTTCCATCGAAATCGATCCAGTCGTTTGACCTTTAAGAGGGAACAAACAAATAAATAAATAAACTTTTGGATCTACAGGGTTATTGGTAATTATATTAGCAAGCCGTTAAGGGCTTACTTCTGTGCACCTTAACAAACAACTTTTGTTCTACGACTTTTGGAAAATAGAAAAAAAAATGAAAATTTTGAGGTTACGTAAATTCGAAAAACAGCTGGTTTTTTTTAAACAAAGGTCATTCAGACTAAGAACAGTAGATAAACTTAAAAAATAAGTAAAGGTTAATGACCTCTCCGTGTAAGGAACAGCTGATTTTCAAGTAAACCTAACCTCAAAATTATCAAAAAAAAATCGAATTTCCAAAAGTCGTAGAACAAAAGTTGTTTGTTTAGGTGCACGGACGTAGCCCTCAACAGCTTGCTAGTATAATTTCCAATAACCCTAAATAACATTATTTAGGCTAATAGATTACGGATACATTTTAAACATTTATAATGATTCTAAGTAAAATAGATACCTATGCAGTTTTCGCGCATAATTTAAATCGACACAGTTGGCCACAGTTTCCCACTTTCCATTCCACATTGTTTGATACACGAGTTACTTCCAATGTCCATCCAACCATCATCGCCCTCGTGCGCGCTCTAGTGAAAACCCATTGTTTTTCCGCGCCGAAGTGGCGGAAAATTCGCATGACATTCAGCGTTTTACTGTTTAAAAAACATAACGGTTTGAAGAATGAGGACGCTGATTTTTTATGCCAATGCTCTTTTTTAGGGTTCCGTAGCCAAAGGGTAAAAACGAAACCCTATTACTAAGATTTCACTGTCTGCCAGTCTGTATCTCATGAACCGTGATAGCTAGATAGTTGAAATTTTCACTGATGATGTATTTATAATGCCGCTATACTAAAAATAGGGAGTAAGCCCGCGTACCCAGAGCCTTAGGACACTGGGGTGACGTGCGAAACTCGAAGCCCATGCGCACACATCCATCAACTCACAAATCGCCTTGGATAGTTCATATTCTTTTTTATATAACTACAAACCTAACTTGTGTCTACTTTTCATTCTGAATAGGATAATTTTTTTAAAAGTCTAAATAGGAAAACCTGTAATTGGCTGGTTTATTACAATATTTAAGTTAAGCTTAGTTTAAGTGAATTGCTGTTGGTTTTCTCAATAAATAAAATAAAACAGAAATAATGATACGGAACCCTTAGTGCGCTAGTCCGACTCGCACTTAGCCGGTTTTTTTTAAACTTTAACGACAAAAAAGGATACATATTCAATGATTTTATGTTTTTTAAGTGCCTAAACCAGCACTAGGCATTTCTGTAAATATTTTTGAGAAAAAATGCAACGCCTTTCGCCGCGGTGAAAAATTTAAAGATGCATTTTACCTGAAAAGTATTACTAATGCCAACTTTTTTGTGTAACCTGAACTAGTTCAATAAAAAGTAACAACATGATCTCGCGTAGAGTAAACTAGATAGACTCCTTAACACGTTTCTTAAGGACAACTTTCTCCAGGGTAGATACATCAAGTCACGAACGTAGAGAAAGGTGGAAACACTACTTTATAGAGGTGGCTACTGTAACTAGCTTTTACGTGTCCTAGATATAAGATAAGATAAGAAGGTAGACAGTATTGTAGACGATATTTAAAAAATTGGCAAAACGAATTGGCGGAGAAAACCTTAGTAATTTACCTTTAGATTACCTTACTAATCACTACATAGTATAAAATAAAGTCACTTTTCGCCGTCCCTATGTCCCTATGTATGCTTAGATCTTTAAAACTACGCGACGGATTTTGATGCGGTTTTTTTTAATAGATGGAGTGATTAAAGAGCAAGGTTTTTAGATATATTACATGCATAAAACAGCCGTGCGAAGCCGGGGCGGGTCGTAACTTTATAATATAATCTTTACTTATGTCATTCTCAGGACATTTTTTTTATGTTTATGAGCATGAATGTAGTAGAGGAAGAAAATAATAGATGAATAGACTGTGAAAGTTAAGATGGATAAGAACGATTAAATAGAGGCTAGTAGAAGAGAACAGAAGAACATGTGCCGCTGTGGTCCCAAATAAATTGGGATAAAGGCAGGATTAAGAGGTTCTCAAAAAAGCAAATTTTCTGGAAATAAATAAATATGCCTTTATATTTATTTATTTATTATATAATATGGCGAAATAAGTTTGGCAGTCCGGCATGGTGACCATTGTGCCAACTGGGTCGTCGAATCGGTCAGTCGTTCTGACTTAGAATTGGTTTCTGTGTGTATGTATATTTTATTGATATTAAATTGTGATTTTCTTTCTATTTCAGGATGATTTCCTTCTACGGCATTACGACAAAGGTCCGTGCAAGAATAAACTTGGACATTCACGCGCTTCCGTTCTGTGGCATCGGGCACAGGTAAATATTAAATCAGAATTCTTCCTAAATTAGTTAAAATCGATTTTAATGAACACCGATTGTTTATGAACTCACGAAACTTCAAAAGCGTAGGTCATTTGTAATAAAAATAATGAACTGAAAAGACCATTTCTACAAATCTATTATTTGGGTTATTTTCTGCCATTCTGGCAAATTCGTAATATCTCTAAAACTGCTGAAACAACTATCGGAACAATCCTTGTCGATTCAGCGTCCAACATGGAAGTAATCTCGAGAACCAAGACCAATGACTTAATTTTGATAATACTTTTCAGGTGGTGGGTATTTTTGCTGGTTTCGGCCTGCTACTGTTGGTCGCCAGTCCACTGTTGTTGCTCGCCGCACCTTGCATCGTGTGTTGTAAATGCAGGTACGTACATAATTTTGTCGTAAAGTTTATTATAACCGTTTATTACCTAAGGCGTCTTATTGTTGACTAGCTATTGCCCGCGACTTCGTACGCGTGGTAGTTTTTAACCGACTTCAAAAAAGGAGGAGGTTCTCAATTCGTCTGTATGTTTTTTTTTTTTTTTTTTTTTGTGTGTATGTTACGCGATCATTCGAAGACGGCTCAACCGATTGAGATGATTCTTTTTGTGTTCGAAAAGTGATACCTCAGGGGTGGTCCCATAAAAATTTGGTGAGGATCTGATGAGAATCTTCGGAGTGATGAACAGAATTGCACCTCGAGAGTGCAGCAAATTGCTCAGTTTTCGATTTCCACCAGTAGATTTGGCCCATAAACGAATAGTTACCGATAAATGGAATATCTGAAACCACCTTCTCATCAGAAAACTCTTCAATCAGTTACGATTACAGGTTACAATTTGAAGATTTTAGTCGAATTTAGTCGCCGGACTGGGTTTGAATGAATGTTGATAGAGAACCCTATCTTAAATAAAGTTCTGATGAGGATCTTCGAAGTGATGAACAGAAATGCACCTTGAGAGTGCAGCAAATTGCTCATTTTTCGACTTCCATCAGTAGAATTGGCCCATAAACGAATAGTTACCGATAAATGGAATATCTGAAATCACCTTCTCATCAGAAAACTCTTCAATCGGTTACGATTACAGGTTACAATTTGAATAAAATATTCGCTTTTTTCAGTGACAGTGGCACTAAAAATGGTTAAATAAAAAATAAATAAAAATTTAAAAAACCGACTTCAAAAAAACCTGAAAAGAAAAACTAACAAAACCAGAAAAAAAAAACCAAAAAGTGAAAAATAATCCATTTCGGGTCACTAAGACAGCAGATAACTTAAACATAAGTACTTACTTGGAAGTCGGACTGGGTGACACCATGTTTTCTTTATACCTCTCAACATTCAATCTAACCCAGTCAGACTTCCAAGTAAGTACTTATGTTTAAGTTATCTGCTGTCTTAGTGACCCGAAATGGATTATTTTTCACTTTTTGGTTTTTTTTTTCAGGTTTTGTTAGTTTTTCTTTTCAGGTTTTTTTGAAGTCGGTTTTTTAAATTTTTATTTATTTTTTTGTTTTATGTACTTACTAGGTAAAACCTTCTTGAATCATTCTATCTATTTAAAAACATATGGACAGATCGACAGCGGGAAGCGACTTTGTTTTATACTATGTAGTGATTCTCGAATATTTTCTTCCAGATTATGCAATCCGAACACGAAGAATCTCGAAGAAGTCGACGAAGTAGACAGCATTAGTCCAGGACGGGATGACGATGACGATATCACTAGAGAACGACGTCTGTCCGACTGACGCAGGTCAAGGTACTAAGCTATACACATCGAAGACATACCATGACCTTACGAGACGAAAATCGAACTAAATATGTTTTATTTAGTAAGTGCCTGGATAAACTCCTATAATGGACGAAAAACCGCATCAGATGTAGGTACTTGATCGTACAGACCAGATTAGAGAACTCAGAAGATCATGGTATGATTGTGTCAGATTGCAGAGCCATTTCTCACAGCCAAACTGACTGGATGAAATTCTTTAAGGAACGAAAACTGCCAAGATCGGACATACTTGACTGAACAAACCAGTTCACAAATTTTTAGAGAACATAGTAAATGTGTGTCAGATCGTAGAGTAAGATTACACAGAAAAACTGCCTGGAGAAACTCCTATGATGTACAAAAATTACAAATATTGGATGTACTTTGCTTAAGAAACAAGTTGACGTACCTATAGTTTCTACCTATAGTTAAATGTGTAGTTACGGATTGAAAAGTGCAAGAAACGATTGAGCTGAGTGTATAGGGTAGGGTTAGTTGGTTGACGATGCGATTGGCCATACTCATTGGCCAAATATTATGTGACAAAGTTATTTATTCCGATGTTGATTGAGTATGGTCAAGATATTTCCGATCTTTAGAACGATAAGTGAGCATTTAATGCTTGGTAGAAAACCATAGAATCTGAGAATCAGTGTCTAGTGTCACTTTTTGTGAGTATTCCATTACTAAAGCAAGTGAATTTTCGATGGATAATCAAATGACGCTTCTAGCGGATTAATAGATAAACTCAAGTCCTTCCCAAACTTCAACATGACATAGACGCGATAGTTGACTCGCAAAAACTCACACTAGACCCGGTTCAAAAGATAGTTTTCTATAAATATGTGGAATAAATCTGTGACGCTGTTGTGGTAAAAAATGTATCGATGATATGATATTTTTGGAGAGTTTAGACAAAAGATGAAATTGGGTTTTATTCTTCGCTAGATGGACAAATGATGTTATAGGTTTAAGTGATGTTCTGAGTCATTGTTTTGTGTTTTAAAAAGACTTGGGCGTATCTATATTAAAAATAAAGTTTATTGTGTAAATAGAAGTAGAGTTAAAATTGCGACGGAAAGATTTTTTTATTTATTTTATTAAGAAAAGTTTATTTGGCTTGTTATTTTTATATTTATCTCGGTTTATAGGTAAAATTATTAATTAGATCTCACGTATTTACTTACACAAATATTTTAAGGCAATTTTCTGATAAATTTCGTCCGATACGCCCTTTTAAAAAAAATCAATAAAAATATTTTTTTTGTTTTTCGAATTAGCTCTTGGATAATATTTTTTTTAATAACACTTGTTATGACTACAAATAATTATAAGTTTTAATGTCTAGAAAACAAATTAAAAATAAGAGAATTATAAATTAACTAATTAAAATACTTATGTAACTATTTTTCATAGAAATAAAAATTCATGTTTATATGTTTTATGTGAAAAGAAATGATCTACAAAAAAAAACTTAAATGTATGCAAATAAGCTTGTTTTTTATTTTTATTTTGGCAGACTGAAACTTATTTAGACTGATGGATGAATAAACTAAGTAAGTAAACAATTTAAGTAATTTAAAAAAAATGTAGCCCTCCTTTTTTCATGTAACTCATTTTTCAAGTATTCGTTAGGTTTAAATGTAAAAACTTTATTTTGCGTTTATGGTGATTGTCACCTATAGCCCGCGAAAATCAAATTTTGAATAGTTTTGTTTGTTAAAATGACCTAGTAGAAAATCGAATTATTTTGTTATTTGCGGGTATTTCACAATTTCTCAACTAAGTACTTAGTAAAAACTTATTTAAATAAAATTTGCAATAATTGACGATTAATTCGAAAATGACACATTTTTTGGTATGGTTGCAAAGTCTATTTTGATTTAATATAAAGTTATGCTATTGTACCGCAGATCAAAAAAAAACGTTACATTTTGATTCCTGACTAGGTAATTTATGCGCAAAACTAACAAAAAATGAATTTGGCGGGCCGCATGTTCGACATTACCTTAATAAACAAAGAACAAAAAAAAAGTAATTATTTCTTTGTAAAGGAACATCTATTCATCCATTATTAAGGGGAATGTGTACAGTTTGAGCGCGAATTTTTATTTCGAAATTTTGCGCACCTCCGGTATATATCCCCCTTAAAGTCGTTTTATTAATTAATTAGGTTACATATATTGTTTTTCAAATTCTTACTGTACGAATGAATGAGTAAAACTGCAATGCAGTGTAAAACAATGCATATTAGGAACTTCGCCCACTGAAACCCTACTAATAACAAAATACGAAGGTTGTTGGTATGTTTGTGTCTACAGAAATATTATGAACCGATTGCGTTGAAACTCTGTGTGTCGATAGCCGCATAAAATAAAAAAAAAGATTTCTTGAAGTGAAAATAATCATTTCCCTATGGACGGTGAAAAATAATTTCTTCTTTTTAGTAAAAATAAATTATTATCATTTTAACCGACTTTAAAAAAAAGGAGGAGGTTCTCAATTCGGTTGTATGTATTTTTTTTTAATGCGATTTTTCTCCGTAAGATTTTTTTGAATAGAGCAAATTGTTTTCACTTCAGGACATGTTTTTTCACCGTGTGAAGCCTGCCTCAATTCACGCAGATTTAAGTCGTCGGGCGTATGTGATTAGGGCGCGTTTTTGAATGGCAAATATGGCCCTAATCAGACACGCCCGACAATTTAAATCTTAGTGAATCGAGGCAGTCTGCTTGCAGGATGTTTCTGGAACTATAAAATGGGCGTAGACTTTTAGTTGTAACTTGATTTCGTGTAACCATTGAATGCGAAACCTTTTCATCCTATATCCTAATCGCATTGTACAGTCTGAGAAAGTTATCTGGTAAAACGCTACATGGTTAAAGAAATCAAGTTACTTTATATTTATGATTTTCCTGTGATGGCTTGTAATTATTCAAATTTTAAATATAATTATTATAAAACATTGCTTGGTGTGCGAACACAAAGCCTTAAGAGGTCCCTATACGACTATAGACAATTTTGACACAAGTTTCTTAATTCTATTAATATAAAAAGAGAAAAACTCATCACTAAGGGTCAATTTATACTAGAGCAGAGTGGACGCGCATCGAAGCGTCAAATTCTTCACAACTAAAGCGAAGCTGTACGAATGCGCGCGTATTCGCGAGAATATGCGCGCACGCTTTTACGTGTAGAAGAACGTCAGCTGTAGTGCTAACACTGGCGCATGTCAATTTCCGACTGATGACGCGTAGGTTCGCTGGTGGGCGCGTGGATTCGCGAGAATGCGCGCGCAACAATCAGCGTTCGTCGCGCGAAGAGAGCGCGTCTTTTTATATCTCAGAAGTAATATGAGCATTAAGCTATGGAGATAAGGTTGAATTTTTTATGGTATGTTTTGGATTGACGATGCGCTTGAACTCTGCTCTAATATAAATTGACCCTAAATCTCTGAAACTACAAGAGCTACGAATCTGAAACTTCGCTGGGTTCCTTTTTGGACGGGCTGAAAGGGCTGATAGAGTTTTAGGACGAGGATTCATTCCTATTTTCGAACGGGATTGACACTAACGCGAGTAAAACCGCGGGAAAAACATAAAGACAGTGCCTTTTTACTAATTTTATTAACATAAATCGTGATCGCATTTTGTAAAACAAAAAAAATACAGAAAATACTGGTTACTATGAAATATTTTTGGAATAAATATTGCAGGACAATGCTCAAAGCGCTATCTAGCCCCAAGCTAAGCAACCAGGCTTGTATTGTGGTCGCCAGACAACGGATAGTTTTTTTTTTAATTTTTACTTGCAAAAAATACACAGAAACAAATCTGTACATTGGTTGATTTGGTCTTTGGTGCCTACTTCAGATGCTGTCGAATCGTAGTGACTTTTAGGTTTTGCCGGTTTTCTAAAGATGAAAAATAAGGGAGTGCAGTTCTTCAACGAATATTTGCGTCAAACATGTTTACAGTTATGAAGGGCCACCTTAACAAGTAATTTATTTCTAGTAGGTACATATTTATGATTTTATTGTAAATATAAGAATTTAATGTTGTACTTAATTTCATCTTTTTGGATCGATGGTGTGATGCATTTTTATAAAGACCAAAGCTGTAGGATTTTTTTTCTAATACCTAATTAAAAAAACAGCTCTATTCGTAATAGTTATTTGAGCTTTATGGTTCCCAATAGCTCTCACAGTCCAAGCTCTGTATAGCTTGGGTTAATCAAGCTTATTTTATACCGTTTGACGAATAATTTGTATGATAAGTTTCCCTGCGCTTTGGTCGTATTTATTATTATTTAACATCATTATAAGACTAAGAAACACTGTCGATCCTTGGTAGCTTGTTTAGCAAGCTAGTTAAAGCATTTGTAGACTTAATACATCGTAGTTGGTTAGTATAAGCCACTGCAATCCACTAACAGAATTTTAGGTCCAGAGGTATCGCGAAAAATGGTCATGAATGTAATGGTATTTTGCTTGCTTCTATAAAAAAAACTTTGAAAGGTTTAGTGTAGTTTTCAAAATCACCAAATATTGTAAAACTATTATTAAAATAAATTTTATTTGAAAATCTGCCTGGGTAACCAATATTGTTCAATCTATTTGGACTGTGAAAATTTTAGAAGCATAATTACGAAAAATTAAAAAAAAAAATGTTGAAAGGTAATGATGACATCGTTTTATTCCAGTGTTTTATCCATTCAATGATCGTTTTTCGCGCTACCTTTGTAACAGACTTTATTTTTCATGACGAAGTGGTTTTTTTATAAAGTTAGTGGATTCCAGTCTTAAAATTAACATTTTTTCATTTTATGTTGATTGTATTTTGCTGTTAACGTAGACGGATAATCCGTCGCATTCATAAACGCCGCTTAGCGGATGAATAATTACTTTATCATTCTATAAGTAGAGTTTATGAGTGCAATGGATTAGTGATTTTTTCTGATTTCTTCACTCGTGAAGTGCAGGTGAATTTTAAAATGTTTTTAAGTTTATTTTGTTTCCTTTTTTGCCGTTAAGTGTCTCATTCTTTACTTAATTGTGGGATTTATAAGAGTTTGTGAGAAAAGTGTTTTGTTCTTTTTTTTAAATTTTGGTTTTTATCTGCACTTCACATTGTTTTGACTAAAAATGTAAATAGTTATTTTTTTTGTTTGTGACTGTATTATTTTTTGTTCAAAATCAACATAATTTTCTGTTAATCTATTAAATAAATATTTTTTCTGATAAATCTCATGGAGATGTTTTGTTTTATTTTTAAAATAGTTCAAAAAAAAGGGACCCTTTAAGGGTATATTCCATATCCCCTCTGGTAGGGATACTTGGAGTTTTTTTTCTAATTATCGCTACCAGTGGGATGTATGGAACATTCCGCTGCATAAGTCCCTGATTCGCACTGGTAGGGATACTTCGACTTTTTTCCAATTATCGCTATTGGTTGGAACTTGGGATATATGGAACCATTTGACCACTGACCCGCTCCGGCTTCGCACGGCTATATTATGCATGTATTATACATATAAACCTTCCTCTTGAATCACTCTTTCTATTCAAAAAAACCGCATCAAAATTCGTTGCGTAGTTTTAAAGATCTAAACATACAAAGGGACATAGAGATATAGGGACGGCGAAACGTGACTTTATTTTAATCTATGTATGTAGTGATAGTGATTACTAGATGTGGAGCAAATAGTTAAATTTCTATTTTTGCAAATTTTTAAGTTGTAAGTAAATCCTACTAATATTATAAATGTGAAAGTTTGTGTGTTTGTCTATGTATGTTACTTGTTCACGCAAAAACTAAGAATAAGATTTTTTATTGCATAAATTGTGTAGTTTTGAAATTAAGTAACAAAAATTTACCCATTGCGGGATGCGATAAGTAGGTACTTATTAAAAGTACTTAAATAAAATTTTAGAAGAATAACCATAAACTTGAATTTATTAGTGTTTGTTATTATTCTGTTATTAAAATCGATTACTGGATCGATTGCGATTAAACTCGGTATCTAGATAGCTTGAGCCCTGGATTAACCACATAGGCTACTTATTTACCCCGATATTCCCACGGGATCGGGACTTACGCGGGTGAAACCGCGGGGCGCAGCTAGTAGTAAAATAAATAACAAAATACTATTTACAAAGATATTTATTCACATAATTTAACTAGATTTTCCTAAACAAACCAGCTGTAGCATCGAACAGCTTCCCATTCTTGAATTCTCCTCTCATATCCAACATGTAATGCATCAGTCTATTCTTCACTTTTAAAGGCAATTGTACCCGGGCTATATTCCTGGACTCCTTGCAGCAGACATCCTCGATAGGTACCTGGAAATTTAGATAGGTCATCATGTCAGCCCATACACGTCCACTGCTGGACATAGGTCTCCCCCATACGACGCCACAAACAGAGGTCCTGAGCCGCCTCCATCCACCGAATACCCGCGACCGCCACAAATCTATACTTATATTATAAAGCTGAAGAGTTTGTTTGTTTGAACGCGCTAATCTCAGGAACTACTGGTTCGAATTGAAAAATTCTTTTTGTTGGATAGTTTATTTATCGAAGAAGGCTATAGGCTACTTTTTATCCCGGTATTCCCACGGGATCGGGAGCTACGCGGGTGAAACCGCGGAGCGCTGCTAGTAGGTAATAATTTAGATAGGTATTAGGGCCTTAATTCTGTGAGGTGAAAATATTTGACTTTGTCAATATTTGACTCAGTCAAATATATTCATGAATATTTCTTACATTCCTAAATAAAAATTGATACTATTGACAAACTTTCTGTAAGTGGCTTTGTATATTTATATATCTACTAGCTTTTACCAGCGGCTTCATCTGCGTAGGAGTTGTTTTTTTTTTTCAAAATTCTCACTTATTGATGCCTACGTCATACAAAGAACACACCCACTATGTTTCAGCCTGCCTAGCATGAAGGCCAAAACACGATACGATAAAGCTATATCACGCGATATAACTACATCAACTCTCAAAATATGATAGATAAAGCCGCCATGTTGAATTTTTATTATAAATTGCGATAAAAATTATGATAAAAATTCAACATGGCGGCTTTATCTATCATATTTTGAGAGTTGATGTAGTTATATCGCTTTATCGTATCGTGTTTTGGCCTTCATGCTAGGCTAGCAGGTCTCTACGATCAGCGGTTTAGGCTGTGCGTTGATTCGTTAGTTAATCGTGTGGTTTCCATTCATAAATAAACGCTATTTATTTTATTATTTTATTTATTTATTATTTTGAGATTGACATCATCAAATAGTCATAAGTAATCAGGGTCCAGTAATTTTTTTTTAGGAAATCGACTTACAGTCTTGGGAATTAAAATTAGAACATGTGGTCTCTTTTTTTTTTCAATAAAAAAAGAATCGTCTAAATAAGTTTATAAACAAATGAGTTATACACAACCATACTAAAAACTTAGTATTGATACCTAGAATTTCGTAACAAAACTTATAATGCGGTTGAGACTTTGCGCGAGAAATTGCAGAGAACAGCTAGTATAATAAAATAATGTTATAGTTTTTAGGATAACCCCAAGATTCTGGGCTAGCTGGAGTAGCACATGCAATGGGCAGACTGATGCCTAAGTGCGGAAATCACCCCTAACTTGACTAAACTAATAGGTCTCTAAGTATTTACCTTCATCAATCTGTTCTTTCCAAATGGACTGTATGTGACTAATGTGACGTGCCTGCCTCCTTTGTTTAGGACGAGGTAGCGGACAGACCGTAGAGTTACCGCCCAGATCACTGCTAGAGAACCTGTGCCTGGAATTTAAGATCAAGTATTAAGATGTGATTGTTATTGTTTTTTTTTATAACAAATAGAGTAATGTGGTCACCCAAGAGACAAAACTCTTTAAATAAAATAAAACAAAAAAAAAAACAACCACAAATTATTTTAAGCTCTTTTATTCTTATAGCTCTTTTCTCTCTTCAATATTGTCAGATTTATGTGTTTCTTTTTTGTGTAATTTATTACTAGCTGCGCGCTGCGGTTTCACCCGCGTAAGTCCCGATCCCGTTAGAATATGAGGATCAAGACTACCCTATGTATGTGTTAATCCAGGTCTCCAGCTATTTACATACCAAGTTTCAACACAATCAGTTCGGAAGTGTTTATGTGAAGGAGTAACAAACATACACACAAACTTTCTCATTTATAATATTAGTAGTAGGATAAACTAGGCTTGTATATTGAAATGACTCAAAAGTCATTAGATAAACTTTTTTTGAAATAATAAAACATGTAAGCCTAGAATACAAACTATTCAAGTGCATCAACAACGTAATTTTGTTGCTATTTAGAACCTTTAAACATAAAAACGACTCTACCAATTGCAATGTAACTTAGT